>JAFEMH010000388.1:0-600000 GCA_022495995.1 Adenophora triphylla var. japonica
GGTTATTTTTTAAATAGTACGCGTGTAATAATAGTCATTTCGATAGTACAAAGTTAAGGGTCATATGATAGTAAACTCTATTTTGGGAGGGAGGGAGTACTATCTAAAGCTTTCTTGGCATAAATCTTGATGCACATTCAAACAGTATCTTTTTGGAGCCATTTTAGGGCTACCTAACCACCAGCTTCATGATCTTCAACTGTTGCTAATTGTCTGCTTAATTGTCATTAGGTTCCAGTAATTCCTGAGGCCACTACATATTCCATAAAGCTGGAAAAACGAAGGTCATTGGTTTTAGAATGTTTAAATCAAGCTCCCGTGGATGGTTCAAGTGGGAGTTCTTATGGCACTTCTGGTTCTTGTTCCGGGTCTTCTAAAACTGGGTCCCTTGACTTTTAGCAATCGACAAATCACTCCCCTGGCTGTCCTCTTCAACTTCAAAAAATCACTACACATGCTAGCAAGGATTATCAGGTTCTGTTTCCTTTGCAAACTTAGCTGGATTTCTTATTCAAAATTCTGAATCATCTTCTTTAGTTTTTATTATAGGTTATACACAGGGGAGGTAATGTAAGTTGTGAATACAGTCATTGCTATTTTTGACTTTTGATGTAATTGTAGAAATTGGAAGACCCATGGTTTTACTTGAAACTTTCAATAAAAGGATATTTAGCTGAATTGGGTCCCATGACAACACGTGTAGCCTGCACTTACTTTTATACTGTACTCCCTCCGCCCCTACACATTTATTTGTTTGAGAAGCTCGTAAGCTTAAGCTCGTTTGAGTTTGACTCGTTTAGATATCGACTCAGTAAGTTCGTTAAAAACTCAAATATTTCATTGTTTTTGATCCGTTCAAACTCAAACTTGACTCAATAAACTTGTTATGAATTCAAACTTCTTTTTTTTTTTTTAAAAAACCATTAAACTCAAATTCGAGCTCCACCTGGGCTTGCTAAGAGCTTGGCTCAAGCCATTTTTAAGGAAAAAATTGAACAAGTAATAGTTCGGCTAGTTAAGATTCGAGTCAATATTTTTTCAACATCGACTCGAGCAATTTGTGAGTAACTCGCAAATAGCTCAAAACTGGTTTGGACTCGAGTTCGGACAATCGAGTTAGTACGAACTCGATAAAAGCTCGAGATCGAACATGCAAAACTCGATTCGGCTTGACTCTTTTACAAGCCTTTAGTATACATTATATTCTTAATTCTTGTGTCAACCTTAAATTGTCTGATTTCAAGTGGGATGAAGGGTGTATATTTTAAATCTCGATTAGACTTGACTCTTTTACAAGCCTTTAGTATACATTATTCTTAATTCTTAATTCTTGTGTCAACCTTAAATTGTCTGGTTTCAAGTGGGATTAAATACTATGTACTTCGTCTCGAAAGATTTTCCTAATTATTTCTTTCAATACGAAAGTATTTCTAGCAATAATTTTCGATTAATTTAATTATTTATAAATAAATATTTAAAATGATTATTGGTAACAAAACAAGTATTAAATTTTCATTAGAATAATTAAATTAATTTAAATTTATTGTTCAAAGTATTTTTTTATTGACAAAAGAAAAAGAAATGTGTTGAGGTCTTATAAAAAACGCGTTTTTTCTGGCACTTAGAAAAAACGTGTTTTGTGTTTTCCCGTTTGTGCCGGCTAAATGCCGAGTTAAACAAAGTTGCGGTGTGACAAAGTGCCGTGCATGTGTAGCAAAGTGCCGAGTGAAAAAGTGCCAAGACCCAGGTTTAACAAAGTGCCGTTGTAAAATGGCACGGCACTTTGTTAAACTCGGCACCGCGCTTTACACGGCACTTTTATATACGTGAGCGACACTCTTCACACTGGCACTCTGTTCTACTAACACTGACACTTTATTACACTAACATTTTTGATGGTTCACAAAAACACAAGCACTGACACTCAAAACCACAAGCCTTGGCACTCCACAACACACGAACTCCGCACTCCAGAAACACAATTCACGGCACTCAAAAACATGTCCAAAACACGACACTCCAAAACACGCACCATCTAATTACACATATGCACCGGCACTTTCTATGTCCAACGCTGGCACTCTTTATCTACAACACTGGTACTCAATTATTAAACCCTTCATCCACTACAACATTCTTTTACTTCCCCGTTCCAAGGTAATATAGAAGTGATTTTACTGGCTTACCTTTGCAGTAACTTCTCTAGAACCTAATGTTCATTCTATGCACGAATGCAGAAGGGCATATTCTAGGTTGACCTCTAACGAATCCCCAGCAAGTCCCAGTACGTTCTCCTTTGCATCAGTACCAACAAACGAACAATTAGGTCTGTGGAACTCTACTTAATTTCAGTTTAAGATTTAAACAATCACTGATTATCGATAGCCCCAAATTTCATAAGAGGACGATCGGAGCTTGAGATGGCCGGAGAAGACGATCGGAGCTTGGGATGGTCGGATTTCAGATGGGAACTGGTCGGCGACTCGGTGGTGCAAGAAGAAGACGCAATCGCGCAAAGAAAGGGGCAGAGCGTCGACGCCGCAAAAACCCATTTTTCCAATTGTTCAGAAAAAAACGCGTTGTTTACAAGTTTTAAGAAAGAAATACATAAGAAAAAAAACAAGTTTTAAATTTTCATTAGAATTGTAAATTTATATTTAAATCTAAATCATTAAACGTAAATTTAGTAGAAGCATTTAAAAATTATTAAACGTAAATTTAGTAGAGGCAATTTTATAAGAAAAAAATGATTTTTTTTGGGACTTAAATTACTTATATTCTCTTAATTTTGGAAATTTGCCCAATAATAAGTTTCTTTTTAGACAAATCACTTCCCCTCAAGTTTCTCATTAATTTAAATATCACATAAATTCTTATGTAATACTCCTTTCGTCCCAAAATGTTTGTCCCATTTGACTTTTTTTGTTGAACTTTGATCACAAATTTATGAGAGATTAATCATGTTCATGAAATTCTAAAAGTTGTTGTTGATAATATTATTAATGGTGAATCAATAGGAATTTTTAGAATTTCATGAACATAATTAAATTGTCATATATTTGTGGTCAAAGTTCAACAAAAAAGTCAAATGAGACAAATATTTTGGGACGGAGGGAGTATTATATTACACTGCATTCAATATGCATTATTTAAAAATTATGATATAATATCCTCAATACTGCCTTTTGCCATCATCATCACCGTCGGTCGTCGGTCGCCGAGATCTGGTCATCGATCGCCGACGCCACCTTCATCATCAATGTTGTATTATGAATATGCAGTATTATAAATTATTATTTATGCAATATTATTACAGAATAATACAATATGATAATAAAACATGAAATTGAATTTATGGGACATTATTAAACTTTTTTAGAACTTATATGACATTATACTCTTAATTATGCTACTATAAAATATTCAATAAATAAGAAAATATTCTTAATGTAATTTTATCAATGTAATAACATATGTAAACAAATAAAATACAAACTATAAAAAATATTAACTAAGTAAATTGTAACATTTATGATGATGTCAAAAACGTTCAGATTAGCCCAAATTCAACGGCAGGTTGTATTCTTTATGTTTGAATAACCTGAAAAAGATGAACAAACACGTAAACTAAGCCGGAGCTTCACCGACGAAGGACCTCCGGCGTGAGAGTAAATATTTGTGTTTAGAGAGAGAAAATCAATTGACAAAAGTTTAGAGTCAAAAGATGCGTTATCAAACTATGTGAATTATGTCTTGTATTTATAGGTGTACGGATGTAGAGTCCATGTTGGATAAGAAAACGCGTGGGAGGAGGTTATAATCCTAGTTGGATTATAACTACCCACAATCCTTATTTGAGTAGGATTAGGTAGTAGCATTCTGCACGTGTGCCTAGGAGACATGCTGCTCGTCATGTGATGCTTGGTCGGCATGAATGAACGCCGAGGAAGAGAGAAGAGAGAAGAGCCAAGGTAGAGATGCTCGTTTCCTTGCCTTGCTGATAACCGAAGAGGTGTTCCTCATTTTGTAAGGAGACCCAGGTCGGCTCTGAGAGATGCCTTGCTGCGCATATGAGAATTCTGGGCCTTAGTCATTTATTCGCTCTACTATGTCTAGGTCGACATAGTGAGAATGATGAGAAGGCACGACGAGCAAAGGTAGGGAAGGCCCACTTCCTTTATCGTATTTGAGACTTATATGAATTATATTCTGGGCCCAATCCATTGGGCCTTGCCCTACTTATGATCCACGTTTGTACCTCGGTTTATACCGTTCAGTGCCCCCCCGACTTTTTTTCTCGGCTATGCCAGTAGGAAGTGGTGCTCTACATCGGCTTAAACGAATACGAACGAGTTTATATGAATCACGAGGCATCCCCTTATCCGCCGATTATTTAGACAATGATGGGCGCGATTTATGAGGTCTGGACATTCGCCTCGGAAACACTCTAGAACATTAAATGTGGAGATGATGACGACGCCTTACCCGTTTCTTGACCCATACCTGTTTCAGATCCGAGTATAAAAAGCAAAATCTTCCTCATTTCCAATCTTTTATCACTGTTTGCATTTGAGAGAGGATTATAGAGCTTCAAAAAACCGCAAATTGTTATTGAGTTCTTGCTCGATTTTCTGTCAATCTCTGGTGTTTGTGCTTGATATCGTTTGTATCTCCTTCAACAACCTTCGATTCAGGTATAAATTTCTTCATTTTCTCTTCATTTCTGTACGTTTCTGGGTTTTGGTGTTTTTGGCGTGTTCTTGACCCGCCATTGTTATGCTTGCTTGAAGCTTTTCTTGAGTAATTTCTTGTGTCTTCCCCGTTCTTAGAAATGGCAAGAACCTGGAGAAGTAACCCCAATGCCCTTTACTGCTATCATACCCAAAACTTTAGGATCTACCAAAGAATTGATGGTCCATGGATGATGCTAAGTCTCGAATAAAATTGGGGAGATATTGACGAGGTACCAATCTCCTGTAATCGATGCGTAGCACTACCCAAGTCGGCTGCCAGATAGACCGACTTGGCGTGGAATCCCTAAACGTCGGGTTGTTCCACGGTTTGACTGAGATCCTTGATCATATCAATCTCTATTACTTGAAGTCTGATCATGTGGAGCGTCCTTTGCTGGGTAAGGATCCCTCCTCGGTTTTTATTATTAGGATGGGGAGGGATGCTTCCTCGTCCTCGTCTTTTAGTTGGCATTGGTCAAATTTTGACCCTTGTTCTTTTGTTTGTGCAGCCATGACTGGGAGAGGAAGTAGTTCTGCTCGTTCTACTGGTCCTTCAACTTCAGGGAGGATCGTGGACGCCTTCATCGAGGGAGGCCATTCTGGAGGCCGAGGTAGGGACGAGGGAGGTCCAGCCGAGGTAGAGTGTACACCCCTAGACCCAAACCCATTAAAGTCGGGGAGACAATGATAGAGGAGTTACACTCCAAATATGGAGTGTCGAGGTAGGAGTACCGACTTAGTTACCTCCCCGGTGTCCCCGTAAAAAATGAGAAGGCTATGGAGGACTTCATGTACAACCTTAATTTTGTCCATTTTTTCTACAAGCAGTTCCAACTCGGTCCGCGTCTCCCCTTAGATCCATTCATATGTGAGTTTCTCGAGGATATGCAAGCCATCCTCGCTATGCTAGGTGCTATTGTCGTGAGGTTCCTCACCGGCTTCATCGTATTATGACGCAGTCTAGGTTTTGAACCTTCTCAATCTGCCTTCCATCACTTCTTCACAGTCAGCTATAAGGAGGATACAAGGATCTTGGTGATAAGGAGTGACCCCAATCAACCCAAGCTAATCTACCCTATGTCTAGCAAAGTGTCAGGGTGGAGCAACCAAGTCATTAGGGTAGAAAGCCGTCAAGGTTGGGAGTTTGCTGCTCCCTCGAAATATCCTGGTGTGCCCGAGTAGGTGTGGAGGCCGGAGTGGAATGGCCAGTTGATTGAGAGACTAAGGCAATTTTTCGAGGTAGGCACCCTATGTTGGTCGAGCTTGGAAACCGACCATAGATACTACGTACAGGCCGTCATCATGCCTGGGCCCTTGGATGGGTTGGTGCCCCTCGTCTCCATTGTAAGGGGGAATAGGTTTCCAGAATGGAGGGTGCACCCCGGCCTAGTTTTTCACACCGAGTGTGACATCTGCAAGTTATACAAGGACAAATGCCTAGCCGAGGATGGCGTAGTCGGCTGTAAATTCCTTTGCTTCTCGTCTTTTCCATACTTGTGTAATTTCTGTTTTGTTATCTGTCCTTCCTCGTAATTTTGTTAATTTTTCTTTCTCGTTATTTGCAGATTTAATTGAAAAGCAGATAAAAAACATGGAGGAAGAAATTCTTGACCCCCAAGCTCTAATGAAGTTGAAGAGGAGGACGTCTAGGTCCTCGACTCGTAGTAAAAGAAGGGATGACACCGTTGCTCGTCAGGCGGTCTTATCCACCAAGGAGGCAGGGGCGCTGGTGCCTCCATCAAGGAAGGAAATGACGGCCAAGGTGCCCAGGATGAAGAGGGACAGAGTTCCCAAGTACTTGCTCCTGAAGCCGAGGAGGCATTGAGACGTGCCAGTTTAGCTGAAACCGAGGAGGTTAACGCAGGTGAGAGAACCCATGCCCAAAAAAGGCAGAGGGTTGAAACCATGCTGAAGGAACCTCCCTCCAAAAGAATAATAGCTGAATCCTCCTCCGAGGAGGTCACTTCTCGGCACGTGAAAATGTATGCTGAAGCCGAGCAGGTGGCCAAGGAGTTGGCGGGTTACCCCACCATCAAGGGGTTTGATGTGCTGGCTAGGAAGGGCCCCAAGCTCAGGCTAGGTCGGTCTGTTGTCCATCGTGCTATGGACGAGGATCTACTCGACCATTTCATAGACATTAAGCCGAGCAGGGAGCACCTGGCTAATAGGAAAGGCCTCATACTCAGCGAGGAAGTTCATCCGGCTTAACCCGCAGATGACCTTTAGAGTTTATCTTTCCATGCCGAGGAAGGTCATTCGGTCATAAGTCTTAGACAATTTTTTGAAGTTTTACCTTTCTATGCCGAGGGAGGGTCGTTCGGTCATAGGTTTTAGGTAATTTTTGATGTTTTATCTCTCTATTTCGAGGAGGGTCGTTCGGTCATATGTGTTAGATATTTTTTGATGTTTTATCTCTCTATGCCGAGGAGGGTCGTTCGGTCATAGGTCTTAGATAATTTTTGATGTTTTACCTCTTTATGCCGAGTAGGGTCGTTCGGTCATAGGTCTTAGGTAACTTTTGATATTTTTATCTCTCTATGACGAGGAGGGTGAAATTACCCGATCCGTGGCCGAACTGGCATCTCGCGCTGTCGAAGGGCTGTGCTGTTCTTGTAGAGTCGCCACGCCGTTTTGATTACTTTCAAAACATTTAGAAAAGGCCGTTTTTTTGTTTTGTTTTGTTGTGTGATGAGATTTTTGAGTTCGGAGGTCAGGTTACGCCTCGGGAAGAGAATAATAGAGCTCACCCGAGTCACCTCGTATACACAAGTCTTTCGATACTCCTCTTTCTTTAAAAGTTGTGTGTGTGTGCGTGTGCTTTTAAAAATGCATTTTGAAAAGGATGTCTACATTGTATGCTATGTATTTAAGTATTGAAATTAATTGAAAGAGATTTGGAAGGAGGCCTTACCAACGTTGGTTTGTGTCTATCTTTCGCTGGGGAATGTGTTTGATCGAGTGTGAATAGTATCCCGGGACGGATTGAGATGGACCGGGATTGCCTTGGGATGGACCGGTGTCTGCGGACAGAGCTTCGGTATGATTTGGGATGGACCGGTGTCTGCGGACAGAGCTTCGGCGTGCCCCGAAATGGCTAGGTGTATTCGGGCAGAGGTTTGGCGTGCCTCGGGATGTGCTAGGTGTATCCGGACAGAGGTTCGGCGTGCCTCGAGATGGCTAGGTGTATTAGGGCAGAGGTTCGGTGTGCCTCAGGATGCCTCGGGATGTGCGGGCAGAGGTTCGGTGTGCCTCGGGATGGCTAGGTGTATTCGGGTAGAGGTTCGACGTGCCTCGGGATGCCTCGATGTGGTTCGGGATGGATCGGCAGGGTTTTGGGATGCTTCGGGATGGCTCGGGATGCTTTGAGAGCGCCTCGGGATGGCTCAGGATAGATCGACAGGGCTTCAGGAGGACTTCAGAGTAGCTCGGGAACGTCTCGGGACGGCACGGCGGACGGCACAGCAGGGCTTCGGGAGGACTTCGGAGCGCCTCGGGATGGCTCGAGAGCGCCTTGGGGCGGCTCGAGAGGCCTCGGGAAGGGCCAGAGGGGCTCGGGATGCCTTAGATTTGTCCCAGCTTGCTGGGGGGAGGGAGGAGAGAAGGGAGGTGTGAAGAAAATGAGAGGGGGAGCCCTCTATTTATAGGCCTAGAAAAATTGCAATATGGTCCGCGTGGACACTTGCGTAAATCTAATTTTTTGGTTTTCCCGGATTTGAGGGAATATTGTGGACTTTAAGGGGCTTTTTTTCATGATTATTTTCACCCTGCAAAGTGGTCTGTGCGAACATGTTTGCCGGCTGACTATTTTTTGTAATTCCTGAAAAGTCCTTCTGTTCCATTTTATCCCGGAAGGGTCCTACCTTGGTTTGGTTGGTGGTTTTGGACCTTTTGGAAGTTAAGGGTCTTCGGGATCACGTTTGCGTGAGTCCGCGGTATTTCCCGTGTGCTCGGATGGGGAGCGATCCGGATTGGGGTACTTACAGAAGCCCCTCAGCGACGTCACTTATGAAGGAAGTGGGGTCATCGATAAATATAAGGGTCCCAATCTGGATCGCTTGTCGGGAGAGGGAAGGTGACCATGTTGGTCGGATGTAAGGATGTGGTGGTGTCAGAAGGTGACCGTTTAGGTCAGATGTGAGGACGTGGTGGTGTCCACCGTTTAGGTCGGATGTGAGGACGTGGTGGTGTCCTAAGGTGACTGCTTGGGTCGGATGGCTGGACCCTTTAGTAGGATTCCTATGTATCCCGAATGGGAATCAAACCTGATCATAGTTCATGTGTGAGGACGTGTTGGTGTCCGAAGGTGACCGCTTGGGTCGGATGTGAGGACGTGGTGGTGTCCTAAGGTGACCGCTTGGGTCGGATGTGAGGACGTGGTGGTGTCCTAAGGTGACCGCTTGGGTCGGATGTGAGGACGTGGTGGTGTCCTAAGTTGACCGCTTGGGTCGGATGGCTGGACCCTTTGATAGGATTCCTACGTATCCCGAATGGGAATCAAGCCTGATCGTAGTTCGTGTGTGAGGACGTGGTGGTGTCCGAAGGTGACCGCTTGGGTCGGATGTGAGGACTTGGTGGTGTCCTAAGGTGATCACTTGGGTCAGATGGCTGGACCCTTTGATAGGATTCCTACGTATCTCGAATGGGAATCAAGCTTGATCGTAGTTCGTGTGTGAGGTGACCGCTTGGGTCGGATGTGAGGACGTGGTGGTGTCCTAAGGTGACCGTTTAGGTCGGATGTGAGGACGTGGTGGTGTCCTAAGGTGACCGCTTGGGTCGGATGGCTGGACCCTTTGATAGGATTCCTACGTATCCCGAATGGGAATCAAGCCTGATCGTAGTTCGTGTGTGAGGGCAGTTTTGAGGGGCCTCGACCTGTGGGGAACTATTTGTAGGCGTTCTTCCTGAGTTGAAACTATTCCTTGAGGCGTCTCGGCCTGAGTTGAGACTATTCTGAGGCATCTGGACCTAGAGACTATTCCTTGCCTTGCGGGGAAGACTTTCACAGATGTTTTCGGGGTGGCTGCCGGAAGCGTTCCCGAGGTTGATCTGACTTGTAGCAGGGTGAGGAGCTTGGTCTCCTTCGCTGTTGCCCTTGGCCTTGGCGGCGTTTGAGGGTATAAGCTTGACTGACGGCACGGGCCGGTTGCCACTGGGGCTGGTACTCGGAAGTAGGGATGAGCTCGAGCTCGCTTGGCCAATGCCTCGTTTACCGTGAGCAGCGATCATCGAGGGTGACCTTGGTGTTGCGAGAATCCGATAACAAGGACAGATCCTTGGCTTCATCAGATATCTGGAATAGATGATATCGACGAAGTCGTCGTCATTCACTTTATCCGAGGGATTCCTCGTTGCGTGAATCACGTGCTTCCAATTATCGGATAGGCATGCATCGGACGTTGAGCTTGACAATTTCCATGGTATTGGAACCTTGGTCGTAGGTGACCCGATCGGAAGGAGTTCCGTCCTCAAAACCGAGCATGTGAATGCAGAGGTCTTGCGGGTCTCGCGCATCTTTCGACTCCTGAGAGTCCAGATTCATCGTCATCCGATCGTTCAATCCAGTGTGTAGGGGACGTATTGCTGGCCCGGTTGCGCTGGCCGGAGCAAGCTAGGAAAACATCATGCTCTTCATTGGAGAAGAGGGGTGCAGCGGGTAGTTCCTCGTGGAGGACATCCCATACGACTTCCATGCATTCATCACGAGAATGGCGGTGCTTGTTGACCTTTATCACAAAAACCTCTTCGCCTGGTGGGGCCAGAGAGTTTGTTTGGAGAATGCTGACGAATCTCCGATTGGAGACTGGGGGTTTACGTGCCCTTATCATGGCGATGTTCAGCGTTTCCTTCCAATCTGCCTCCAAATGTTGGAAACGACAGTTGAACTTGATGTATCTGACCGCTTCAGTGGTCTCGCGCTCGCTCGAGTACGTTTACATAGTTGGCATCTCCTGACTTTGAGGGATTCTCGATGAGATTTGCCCGGTAGTCCCTTGGTTGATTCGAAGGAGGTAACCCGGTGCTCGAGTGCGGACACGCTTGCCAGCTCTTGTCTCGGCTTCGTTTCCTATGAGGAAACTATCCCCTGATGACTTCGAGATCTCCTGCCGGTTAATGAACTTGACGACCGATGGAGAGTGGAAGCTATGGCTTTCATGTGGTGTAGCCAAGGCGTCCCAAAAGAGCGCGAACTCGGATGGAATGTCCATCACGTGGAATTTCTTTGGCACCATTTGGGTTTCGAACCGAGTTCCAGAGTCACCGTCCCTGTGATGGGACGAGACGAGTTGTCGTAGGCCTTGATAGTCCGAGCCGACGGAATCAGGTGGCTTTCATGGATGCGGAGAGCTCGCATCATGCCGAGAGGGAGGACATTAACGGCCGACCCGTTATCTACCAATACTCCGGGAGTGATATGGTGTTGAGTTTGAGAGTGATGTACGCAGCTTCGTTGTGCCCCGAGGTGTCTCTCGGTAAGTCTTCGCCGCGTAACGTGATCATGCCGCCATACAGCGGGAGTCGTAGATCTCGTCTCTATCCGTAGAAGGAGAGTCATCCAGCCATCTCGTTTCATGTCTTCCTCTTGCGAGGTAAAGCCTTTCTTTGGAACCTCGTGGAGCGGGTTGAGGCCGCTGTGGCGGTTGCCGCCCTTGGTTAGCACATTGATCGAGTGCGATTGCCAAGGCCGACCTTGATCTTCCTTTGCGGTTCGAGCTCGGAAGCCGGACAAATTGAATCTTGGGCGATCCCGCGGGGGTTAGCCTGATCGGGCAAGCAAGATTACCAAGATCCGAGGTATTCCGGTGTCCCAGTGGCCTGAATTATGGTTTCGGCGGGACTTTTCGGCTTTCCCACCCCCGTCCGCTCTAAAGCCGCATGGCCCGGAGGCAAGAGGACTGGCCGGAGTACAAGACGTAGTAGTCGAACCTCCCGAGGGTTCTCCAAGTGTACCTACACCGGTATCTCCAGGCTTCGTATCTTTCTCTCGATTCTTGTTGAGAGGATTTCTTCTTTTGTTTTCTGAGGATTGCTCGGACGGTTTCTCGAGACTCGTACTCCCGGGCAAAGTGAGCGATCGCAAACATCGTAGCCGATGTGGACATTAGAGGAGGATCCACCGAAAGAGGCGGAGAAACCGGTTACGTGGCACTCTTCTTGGGCACCCACTCAATGGAATTCACGCTGTTATTGTTCTGGAAGGGATTCCCGATCAGTATTGGGCCCACGCGGGGCGCTCTAACTTGCCTTCTTCTATCAAGTTCGATTTCATATCGTAACCCCAAACAATTGTCTCGTGGTATGGCCGTGATACCGATGGAAGGCGCGATATTTGCTCTTGTCCGCATTAGCTACGGAACTTTGGGTTTGTAATTGGCAACGGGCTTAAGGAGACCCTCCTTGATTAGCCCTTCCAAAGATCTTGCTCGATGGCATGTCCAACTTGTCGAAGTGTACGGCAGTCGCTTCCGAGTAGAACCGCTGCTTTGCGGAGGTTTCGTTACCCGACCGTTGTCCCCGACGGACGTAGTTGACGGACGTATCTTTCCCTTTGCGGGGCCGGTGCGGGATTGAATGCAACTGTTGAGCGGTATACGTATGGCCGTACGGAGCCAACTTTTCCTTGAGATCCTTCTCGAATCTGTGAGCCGGCATTGACCATGGCCGGAGATGCAGGAAGAAATTGTGGCCCGATGAGAGTTCGATGGACGGTGCTTGCGGGACTTGAAGATCCGCATCTGTTCGTCTTTGGAGAGTGGCTCCATGATCTCGGAGAGTTTCCGGCTCCATCTCTTGTAGAATTCCCCAACACTTTCATCCGCTTTTTGCTCGGTGGTGATTAAGTCCTCGCGACTTGTTTCCCACTCTAAGTTGGATCTGCCGTTCCGGGAAGATGTTGCGATCCTGTTCCCAGTGTGGCGATCCGCAGCTTGACCCTCGAAACCATCGTAACGCCGAACTTTTAAGCGTATCTTTGGAAGTGGTCGGCCATTTCTTTGGAGGGTTGCTCCTTTTGCTCTCATGCCGAGAACGTAAGTGTCGACGTGCGTTTGAGGACATTCGGTTCCATCGAATCGGTCCATCTCCCGCATTCGAACTTGGCGGGGAGAGGCGTGACCATTCCCGGATGCGTGGATTTGAGCGTTTCACCTTTGAGTTTGCTCATGGTGGCTTTCTGGGTCTTTCATCGCTCGACCATCCAAGCTAAGGTTGGGTCAGTCCAACAAGTGGGATCATGAGGCTCGCGCGGTGCTACCACGTGAGCGGTAGTGATTGGAGGTGGAAGGCTTGGTATATGAGAATATACGGAGCCTTTTACGAATCAGATCGGGGTTTGTCCCGGTGTTTAGGGATTCGTGTATAGGCAACGGGACGAACCCGGGAGGGTATTGAGGATATTGGCATCCTGAGATGGTCCAGCGGTGCGCTGGTGATATTGAGTGATGGGCGTAGCACCGGGCCGACCAAAATTGACGGGGTTGCCACGAGAGGTGGCAACATGGAGCCTAGGTCATTTGCTTCCTTGGTTGGAAGGCATCCCGTAAGTTGGCGGGGAGAAACCCGATTGAAGGTTTGGTGAACTGGTTTCGGGAATCGCCATCCTCGACTGTGACAAAAGTACCGTCTCGACGGGGATAGGCTGCTATACCACGCTCATTCGGAAAGGCCGTACCACGAAATTCTGGCGATCTTCTTTACGCCTCTTGTGAACCTCACAAGCCCGGATGGCTTCTTCCAATGTCATATACATTAGGTGGCGGGGTCCTTCCCCGTCACGATTTCTCGGTGAGCTAGACATGTCGGAAATTGGCCGAGGGAACCGAGGGAACCGAAGAACCGTCCACGCCGCCGTTACCGTGATCCCTGCAAGGCGCCGACCCGGAAATCAACCACTTTCTCGCTGCGCAGGGAACGAAAGGAAGGGTTTAGGCTTTAAAAGGGTATTTGGCTCAAGGTTTTCGGGCTTGTGCAATGTGCGATTACCGTTTAATGTTTACTTAAAGCACGTTTTCTCGTAGTCCTAATTGGTTGGAAAAGAGCGTGTCTTCTTTTTCGCAACTAATCCTAGAGCTCTAATCGGTGGATCTCGTCACTACGCTTATAAGCCCCTCGTTTCCATCGTAGATCATCTTTCTCGGGACGGACTATCCCGAGCGAGGTCGATAAGGCAAGCGAGTTCCACCGACAAAGGAAAAAGTGAACTTAAGGCTAGGCGATCACGCAAACTTTCAACGTGTGTGACGTACGGGCCACGGTCGAAGTCAACGTCCTTATGTTAAGGCGGGGATCGTGCCAAAATTTGGGCATGACCTCTCCGACTCGCTTGTGCGAGAGACCTTAGATTTTAGCGTTGGCCAAGTTGTGGGCCGGTACGGTACATACGGCGAGGTTTGGTGACACGGCGTCACATTGAACCTTCGGGTATATTTTTCGGCAGAGCTCCGCGTCAAAGTCAAGGCTGAAAAGCTCAAGACTTCGGGTCGGGAACGACCTTTGGTCTCAAACTCTCGAGCTTGACTCGGAGCGGGGCCCGGCGTGAAAAACATACACTTAGGCTTTATGACACGAGCTAAGCCAAAACCAACCGGGTCTTGGACAAAGTGTGACACAAAGAGTGCATGGTTTACACGGGCTAGGATGGGATGTTTGGGACGACCCCGTGTGCCCCTGAAAGGCATCTGGCAGGCCAATCGGAGTGCAACTGATAAGGCCATCCCGGGTTAGGGGTTGTAGTGTGCAGTGTACCGAGGCAGCAAGTGCACGTGAAGTGCGGTAATCCGAGGCAGCAAGTGCGCGTAGTGTGCGGTCACTAAAATTCTTTTACGAGTAAAACAGAGATTTTTCGTAATGTGTCTTAAAGAATTTATGATGCACAGTTCAAAAGACAGTAATGAAAATCAAACATGAATGGGGATGCACAAACATGGTAAGATTTTGAAAGGTTGACAATGTAATGCCTTTGAAACAAAAACCGTTCGAGGTTTAAAGGAACACACACACACGAAAACGAGGAAGGGTAAACGAAAGTTTGACCCACAGAAGGCTTTTTAGAAAACAACGGTAGTTTTGAAAAAAGTATCTTTTCCCCAGCGGAGTCGCCAACTGAAATTACCCGATCTTTTTCGCGCGCGGGCGGGGGGCGCGGAAAAGGCGGTTGTCTTTCGCGGAGGGGTTGGTGTCTGAGACCTCGCTTCATAGGAAGGAACAAAATGAGGAGTCGCCACGCGGTTTTTGTATTTTGAGCCCAAACGTTGAGAAACGGCTATTGTGAAAAGGTGTCGTTTTTATTGGTAGCAAAAACTTAGGAAAAGGCTTTGAAAACGGGGATCATTTTTATTGGCAGCAAAAACGAGTAAAAAGCTTTTTGTACCAGAGATTGTTAGGTTCGGAGGTCAAGTTACGTTTCGGGTAGAGTATTACGAGATCGCCCGAAACGCCTCGCATGACGAGTCTTTCTACCTTTCTCGAAATCGTGTGTGTGTGTGTGTGTGTGTCTTTTGAAATGGGGGCTTGAATGACAAGCTTAATCTTGGTTTGAATGACAAACGTTGATTAGGTGATTTTTGAAAAGATGAGCGTTTGAATGACAAACGTCGGTTTGAGTTGAAAAGAGCGTTTGCGTGGCAAACGTCGATTTTGAGTTTGAAATGAGCGTTTGAATGTCAAACGTCGGTTTTGAGACGGAAATGAGCGTTTGCGTGGCAAACGTCGGTTTTGAGACGGAAATGAGCGTTTGCGTGGCAAACGTCGATTTTGAGTTGAAAAGGAGTTCGAAGGTCGAACTCCGGTTTTTTGAACCGGGCGTGTCATTGTTAACGATTTTTACGGGAAAAATGCGTATTAAATGATTTTGAGTGTCAAATGGCGGATTTGAGTTTGAAGATGAGCGTTCGGAGGCCGAACGTCATTTCGCGCGTTTTGAAAGAGAGTTCGACGGACGAACTCCGGTTTTGAACCGGGCATTACATTGTTAACGATTTTTACTGGAAAAATGCGTATTAAATGACATGCGATCAACGAATCGGGTTGCGACTCGGACTTTGAAAAGTAAAGACTATCACGATCCAAACGGATCGGACTTGTAAATGACAGTATTTAAAGTGCGGTATCAACGGAATCAAACGATCCGGATTCGTAAATGACGATCAACGAGGCCAAACGGCTCGTAATAGTAAATGACGATCAACGAGGCCAAACGGCTCGGAATTGTAAATGACGATCAACGAGGCCAAACGGCTCGGAATTGTAAATGACGATCAACGGATCGATCGATCCGGAATGGTAAATGACATAAAAAGTAAACGGAACGGGGTCAGAACGCCGTTTTAACCCGTAATTACTTCTCTTACGGAAAGAGAAGAGGATCGAGGGGCTAAAACGTATCGGACCCCGTTAGACGGAGGCGTCTACATTTCGATAACGACGTTCGAAACGGTTATAGCGACTGGCACGTAAACCGAGACGGAACGGGAGATTTAGAGAGAGGGAGTTATACCTATGGCTAGGGTCGACTACTTTTGCTCGGGAGGTGTGTACGGGACACGGAAAGTGATTCGAAAGGTTGTTTCGAAGTTGAAAGGGGCGTATTTGATCGAAATACGAAGATTTCACGCGAATCGAGACAAAACGGCGGCTCGGAAGGGGTGAAAACAGCTTAGGCCGTGGGGGGTGGTGATTTTTTGGGGTAAAATTTCTGTCCCTTTGGCTTTGACAGCCATTTCTATTTATAGGTGAAATTTGCAGTAGGAGTCGGACGGACTTGGCACGAATCCAGGGGTTTTGTGGTATTTTGAGAATTTGAAGGACTTGGCGGCAATTTCGGAAAATGTGCACGATGAGTCCGTAGGACTTGGCTTGCAAACCAGGGGCATTTTGGTCTTTTCCCTTTGAATTTGATTGAAGGGTGACTAGAGGGAGGTGGCATGGCTGCCACGTGCCCCTCTGAGTCACCAGCTTCATGGGAATTTGTTCCCCGGTCCCGGTTTTATCCGTTTTTTAAAATAACAGTCCGGGAAATGTCCGAAACGCCCCCGGAAAGTGCCGGAAAATGCGTTTTTCAGGGAAAGCCGTGCTTTTACGTGTGATGACACGTGTTAAGTACGGTTCGACGTCGGGATGCACGGGGCAGTCCCGGGACGTCTCGTTGGCACATCAACGGGGAGTTTAACGAGTTCCGGTTAACCTGGAGCGGGCCAGTTAACGGATTTCGGTTAACTTTCTGACGGATTTGGACGATCCGGATTTGGGTACTTACAGTATTAGAAACTTTTCATTTTGAATTTCAAAAGTTTTAATGGGACAATAAATAATGTAAGTTTTGCAATTTGAGATGAAACAGAGATATAAGGGGAAAATACAAGATAATGGATTTTTTTCTCAAAGATTGTGTTAAATAAAATAGTATGATGATGCCAAAAACATTCGGATCAGCCCAAATACAGCAGCAGGTTGTATCCTGGTAATTGAATAGCCTGAAAAAGATGAACAAACACATAAACTTAGTAGGGGCTTCACCGGCAAAGGCCCTCCGGCGTGAGAGTAAGTATTTGTCTTTAGAGAGAGAAATAAATTGACAAGAGTTTAGAGTCAAAAGATGCGTTACCAAAATAATGTGAATTATGGCTTGTATATATAGGCATAGCAATGTAGAATCCTTGTTGAATAGGAATGCATGGAGATAAGATTTTACTCCAAGGAGGATTATAACTGTTCAGTCCTCGTTGGATAAGAATTCGTGTGAGATAAGATTATAATCCTAAGAGGATTATAACTGTTCACAGTCTTTTTTTAGTAGGATTGGTAAATAACAATCTGTACGTGCGCCGGTGAGGAGTCTCCTCGGCTTGTGTTACCTAGTCGGCTTTGATTATGCCGAAGAGAAGAGGAGGAGAATGGAGGATGTCCATTTCTACTTTGTTGATAGACGAGGAGGCGTTCCTCGTCTTCAAGGGGAGCCTTGCTCGGCCTTGGAGGGATACCTTCCTCGACATATATGATGATGCTTCGTCGGCATAGGATCCTAGTTGGGCCTTAGTCATTATGCGCCTGCTATGTCTAGGTCGACATAGGGGAATGACGAGGAGACGATACGAGCAAAGGTAGGGTAGGCCCACTCCCTTTGTTGTAATTGGGACTTTTATGAATTATATTTTGGGCCCAATTCATTGGGCCTTGCCCGGTCACGGATCCAAGTTTGTACCTCAGTTTATACCGTTCAGTGGCCCCCGACTTCCTAGCTCGGCTATGCCGAGGAGGAAGTAGTGCTCTACCTCAGCTTAAATGAATTTGAATGGGTTTTCCACGTGTCACTAGGCACTTCATATTCCGCCGATTCAAATCGTACAATGATGGGACACGTCTGTTAATACCTGACATCTCCTTGGGAACCCACTAGGGCTTTAAATGCGATGAGAAAGGATGGTACCTTTACCCGTATTTTGACCCGTACTCGTTTCATGGTTGAGTATAAAAGCCAAAACTCATTATGGTTTCAATCTTTTATCACTATTTGAGTTTGGAAGTGAAATAGCAAGGTCGAAACTGTCATCTTCGTGTTCTTGATTTCATGATTCTGTTGCCCAGATTCGTGCCATTGTACTCTATTTCCTCCGTTTATTATTCATCAAACTTCAATTTAAGGTATAATTTCTTCCTTTATCTTTATATTTTGCATCTTGTTCTTGTAATTTTTGGGTTTTTGGACATTGTTCTTGGTGGCCGCCATTGTTGTCGTTTGTTCAAGGTTTTCTTGAACCAGTTCTTGAGTTTGTTTCTTGAACCCTCTGTGTCTCCTTCGTATTTAGAGATGGAAATAACATGGAGGAGTAATCCCAATGCTCTCTACTGCTATCACACCCAAAATCTTAGGGTTTACCAACGAATCAATGGCCCTTGGATGATGCTGAATCTGAGTGAAATTGGGGTGATATTGACGAGGTACCAAGCACCTCGAACTGACGTACGATACCCATGCCGAGTTAGAATTGATCGGGTAAATGTAGGTTCTCCCCATGTTTTAGTGTTCTGGTCTGAGATAATCAATCACATCAATCTCTACTATTTGAAATCTGACCACCTGGAGCGTCCTCCATTGCTAGGTAAGGTTCCCTCCTCGATTTTAGTTCGTAGGACGAGGATGGATGTTCTTCCTCTTCCTCGTCTTTCATCTGCCTTGGCCAAAATTATGACCCTTGTTGTTTCATTGTGTAGATATGGCGGGAAGAGGAAGTGGTCCTTCTACATCGACGAGGATTATTGATTCATTTTCTGAGGGAGAACAATTTGGAGGCCGAGGAAGAGGCCGGGGAGGATCAGGCCGAGGTAGGGTATACATTCCTAGGCCCAGACCCATTAGGGCCGGTGAGCCTATGTTAGAAGAGGTTTATTCTAAGTACGGAGTGTTGAAAGAGGAGTATAGGCTGAGTTATTCCCATTGGGTCCCACTTAAAACTGAGAAGGTCGTGACTGATTTTTACTATAGCTTGAACCATGTCAACTTTTTTTATAAACAGTTTCAATTGGGTCTCCGTCTTCCCTTAGATCCTTTTATCAATGAGTTCCTCGAGGATATGCAAGCCGTCCCGGCTATTCTAGGTGCTAATGCCGTTAGGTTCCTTACTGGCTTCATCATTCTTTTTCGTAGCCTAGGATTTGAGCCTTGTCAGTCCGCGTTCCATAATTTCTTCACTGTGAGTTACAAGAGTGATTCGAGATCGGTGGTGATAAGGAGTGACCCTAACCAGCCCAAACTCATATACCCTATGTCCAGCAAGGTGTCGGGGTGGAATAACCACGTCATCAGAGTGGAGAGCTGATAAGGCTGGGAGTTCCCCTCTCCCTAGAAAATGCCTGGTGTACCCAAGGAGGTATGGAGGCCTGAATGGAGTGGGCAATTGATAGAGGGACTTAGGCAGTTTACCGAGGTGGGCACTTTGTGCTGGTCGACCTTGGAAATTGATCATAGGTATTATATACAGGCTAGCATCATGCCTGGGCCTAGGGACGGGCTTATGCCTCTCGTCCCCGTCACCAGAGGCAAAAGATTTCCAGACTGGAGGGTGCATCTCGGTCTCGTCTTTCATGATGAATGTGATACTTGCAAGTTGCATGACGATAGGTGTCTCTCCGAGGATGGCTTCGTCGGCTGTATTTTTTCTCTTTTCCCGTCTTTCATACTTGTATAATATTTTTATTTCTTTATTCTTCCTTGTCATCAATACTAATTGTTCCCTTCTCGTGTTTGCAGATCTGACCGCCGATCAAGAAAGAGAGATGTCTCAATGAAAGCTTGATCCCCAAGCCTTGATGAAGCTGAGGAGGAGGACGTCACGCTCCTCAGCTCAAATAAAGAGACAGGAGGACGCCACCCTCCATCAAGCTATTTTATCCACTAAGGAGGCTGGGGCGCTGCCCTTGAAGCCGATGGGGGTGTTTCTACCTCCATCGAGGAAGGAACTTTCGGGCAAGGGGCCCAAGTCAAAGAGGGGCAAAGCTTCCAGACTACAACTCCAAGTGCCGAGGAGGCACTCACCAGGCAAGCCGGTGAAGCTGAGACCGTGGAGGCTGATGCCGGTTGAAGAAGCTCGGCCCAAAAAAGGCCAAGAGTTGACACCGTGCAGGAGGAACCTCCCTCCAAGAATACTGTTGCATCCTCCTCCGAGGAGGTCACTGCTCAGGACGTTCAAACATACCCCGAGGCCGAGCAGGTAATCAAGAAGTTAGCCATCAACCTCACGATCAGGGGTTTGGATGTGCTGTCCAGAAAGGGCCCTAAGGTCAGACTAGGCTGGGTTGTAGTCCATCGTTCAATGGACGAGGACTTACTTGAGCAAATGGTTGAGGCTAAACTGAGCAGGGAACACTTGGCCAATCGAAAAGGCCTCCTTCTGAGTGAGGTAGCTTTCTCATCACTCTTTCCTTTTTCCTTCTCGTTTTCAAAATACTTAGTTTTATTGACAAATTTCTCTTTGTTGTAGCTTGCTACGATGACTGCCTACGAGGCAATGAAAGGCAGGGCGGTCGACGAGCATACGCAGAAGCTTGAGTGCAAGATCAAAAAGAACAAAGCCGATCAGGCCAAGGCTGTGGAACTGCTAAGGTCTTTGAGGGCCGAGGTAGATGAGCAGAGGAAGGCCAAGGCAGATGTTGAGATGGCCGCAGAGGAGGCCCGTGCTAAGGCCAGGAGGCTGCTAAGGCCGGTCAAGCCGAGATTGAGAGGCTCCAGCATGAGCTTAAAGAAAGTGCCGAGGTGGCTGATGCCCGGTATAAACAGTTGGAGGCTAGCTTGCCTTCTCAGAATGCTGAAGCTATCTTTGAGTACAAGGCTAGCCCGGCCTTCATGGAAGCTCTGGCCGAGGAGACGGCCACGGTGTACTCAGATGGGTACTTGCACCTAGTAAGGAGGGCTATGGCGGATACGTCCCTCGGCCTCGATCTGAAGAAGCTTGCCCGGCTATATGCCAAGATTCATATGATGAGGCTGCCCGGTCTCTTCATTACCTTGTCCCCTTCTCCGATAATTCTCTTTGGGTGATTGCCTCCAACGATGCTCAGGCCGATCGTCCTGTTTGGGTTCCTCCTCTCGTCGATCCACAAAACATAAATGTGTTAGTACCCGGTCCGAAAAAAGGGACTGGAGTGCAATTCGGGAAATTCAGGGACTAAACTGGCATTTGGAAGCTTTTGGACCAAATTGGAATTTATTGAATTTTCAGGGACTAAACAGGAAATAAGGAAATTTGGGACGAAATTGATATATAAAAATTCCTGGGATTAAATGAAAGATAATATCCTAAAGAGCGAATTGCAAAAGAAGTCATTAGAGTGGCCAAAATGCGACTGCAAAATCATGGGACGAAACGAGTATACTAATTGTCACAATTTAAATCCTAGGCCACGGCATTGCAAGGCACTTGGCCGAGTTTGCTGAGGGTTGGCCGAGAGATTGCTAGGCCAAGGAGGCATTGTGGCAGGCCAGTTGCAGTTTGGGCCTACTGATTTGGGCCAGTAACAAATGGCCGATCGGCCCTCTCCCTTTTCCCACATCACTTTCACATCCGTACCTCCCCAATTCCTTTCACTATATAAACCCCACTCCGCCTCACATTTTAAACAGGGAATTATTCCACGGAAAACTCAAGACAAAACTTGAGGTTTCCTCCATAGAAAACTTGAGACTAAACTCGAGTTTTCTAAGTCTAAATATTTTATCAAGCACGTTCTTCGAATCTTCATAGATTCGATCCAAAAGCCTTGCCATCATTAGGTAAGTCTTCGTTTATTTTTTATCGTCTTTATTGTCTTTATTATTATTGTTTGCATGCTTAGTATATTTTAATTGCTTTATTTCTTGCTTATGCCATATATGCTAGATTTAGGGTTGTTTTAATATATTTAATTGTGCATAGCCGAGGATGATCTAAGGTTTCGTCCAAAGAAACCCAATGGATCTAGGAACTATTTCTTTCCTTCCACCTTAGTAATAATTATCCCATGATCAACAATTCCCCAAGGATGAACATTGATTAGTGCACCTTCCGAGGGCCTAACTCAAAGGTTCTAGGGTGTGATCATCAATAAATTCTTTCTCTCCCCTCCTCCTTATGCATGATCCCGTTTCTTCTATCTATTCCCGTAAACACCGCACACAACCAACACCCCACATGCTAGAAAGACCGATTCGTCGGGCAATAGGAGTGATAACGTTTCTTCTTCTGTTGTAACTTGACCCCCGAACCCAATTAACTGTTTAGCCTTTTTTCAAAGCTTTGGGCTATATCAAAGTGGCGTGGCGACTCTCAAAATTTAAATTAATATTTTTAATATGGTTTAAATCGAGTGTCACTAAATGAATATCCTATTTCGATCCGACTTTATATAATTATTTATTTCAAACTTCCGAATGCGCGTTGCATCGGGACGGGGTATTCACAGTGGCGACTCTGCTGGGGACTGTTTTGAAATTTTTTCAAACTAAGTGGGTCAGACTTTCGTTTTCTTGTATGGTGTTGTGTTTTACTTCCTTTTTCTTTCTCTCCTATTCTTAACTGTTGCATTGCATGCATGCATTTCATGTAAACAAAAATCTTTCTCTTTTTTCTTTAAAAAGAATTAGACTTCTTTACCTCACACTACCACTAGAGTCCGTGTCACACGCACGTACACCCTTTTACTCCTTCGGAGAAGCCAAAGTGCGGGAAGTGTGGTGATCATGTCGCTCCCTTCCGAGTCTCACTTGGCCATCCACTCATCGGTGCGCTTCGGCCGCACGGTGGGAGCCTAAAACCTAACCCTTGCGTTACCCACTTTTCTAGGAATACACTCCATGTGACCGGTTGGTTTGACTAGCTTTTTTATATAGACAATTAATAAGGTCTTTATGTTAAGTCACTACGAATCAATGATAAGTCAAGATCTATAAAGGCACTAAAAATTGATTTTTCTTTTAAAGGACGTACCATGTAAAGTTTGAATGCTAGATCTTGTCTTATCATAGGTCTGTAGTACTTCCCATATATATATCATATTAAATGTCTATATGAGACGGTTAGTCGTTAGGATCCACCACTTTAGGACCTTTAGTTAGTCGCGAAAAAGGGGTATCCCTTCCAACCAAGAGTAGGTTCTATAAAAAATTAAAGGGTTTTTTTTTTTGTAAATAAAATGCTTAACCATTCCTCATTTTTAGGACCTTCCGAGGTCCACTCCTCATTCTTAGGACCCTCCGAGGTCCGCTCCTCATTTCTAGGACCCTCCGAGGTCCGCTCCTCATTTCTAGGACCCTCCGAGGTCCATTCCTCATTTTTAGGACCCTCCGAGGTCCGCTCCTCATTTTTTAGGACCTTCCGAGGTCCGCTCCTCATTTTTTAGGACCTTCCGAGGTCCGCTCTTCATTTTTAGGACCCTCCGAGGTCCGCTCCTCATTTTTAGGACCTTCCGAGGTCCGCTCCTCATTTTTAGGACCTTCCGAGGTCCGCTCCTCATTTTTAGGACCTTCCGAGGTCCGCTCCTCATTTCTAGGACCCTCCGAGGTCCGCTCCTCATTTCTAGGACCCTCCGAGGTCCGCTCCTCATTTCTAGGACCCTCCGAGGTCCGCTCCTCATTTTTAAGACCTTCCGAGGTCCACTCTTCATTTTTAGGACCCTCCGAGGTCCGCTCCTCATTTTTAGGACCTTCCGAGGTCCGCTCCTCATTTTTAGGACCTTCCGAGGTCCGCTCCTCATTTCTAGGACCCTCCGAGGTCCACTCCTCTTCTCTTGGACCTTTGAAGTCCGCTCCTCATTTTTAGGACCTTCCGAGGTCCACTCCTCATTTTTAGGACCTTCCGAGGTCCGCTCTTCATTTTTAGGACCCTTCGAGGTCCGCTCTTCATTTTTAGGACCCTTCGAGGTCCGCTCTTCATTTTTAGGAACCTCCGAGGTCCTCTCCTCATTTTTTAGGACCTTCCGAGGTCCGCTCCTCATTTTTTAGGACCTTCCGAGGTCCGCTCCTCATTTCTAGGACCCTCCGAGGTCCGCTCCTCATTTCTAGGACCATCCGAGGTCCGCTCCTCATGTCTAGGACCCTCCGAGGTCCACTCTCCATTTCTAGGACCCTTCGAGGTCCGCTCTTTACTTCTTGGACCCTTCAAGGTCCACACCCTCTACTGCGGACCGCTCTAGGATCAGTCTCTCTATCTTGGACCATTCAAGGTCCACTCTTTGACCCTTCGTGGTGCTCTTCCTATACTATGTCCACTCTCCCAATCTTGGACCATTCAAGGTCCACTTCTCATATCTTGGACCGTTCAAGGTCCGCTCTTCTTCTCTTGGACCCTTCAAGGTCCGCTCCTCATATCTTGGACCGTTCAAAGTCCGCTCTTCTTCTCTTGGACCCTTCAAAGTCCGCTCCTCTTCTCTTGGACCGTTCAAGGTCCGCTCTTCTTCTCTTGGACCCTTCAAGGTCCACTCCTCAATTTAGGACCCTTCGAGGTCCACTCTCTCTATCTAGGACCATTAAAGGTCCACCTTTCCACCTGAGACTCTTCGAGGTCCACCTCTCGTCTCTTGGACCATCCATAGTTTAGATCCTTTATCTCTAGCACCCTTCAGCCAAAGACCAACCAAGGCCAATCCTCACCCAAGACCAAATTTACTCACCTAGATCACCCTCATTTGACCAAGGATCGAGTCATCTTTCTCTCCCTTTTTCACCAAACGGACTCTTTTACATTCATCCTCTCTCTTTCTCTAAACTTAACCCTGGTTGTATCATCAATCGGGGCCCCCTCGAACTACGGTGACCTGAGACTCATACCTTAAATGGTAAGGGTTACGTAGGCAACTTCAGCCCGGTCAAACTCAAAATTGTGGAGGTCAAATATTTTCTCAAGGATGCCTTAAGATTAATTATGAATCTAATTCAACTCATTGGCTCGACTCCGCCATATGTTCTTACAGAATTCCACATCATGTCTCTGGAGAAAAGCATTGAAGCCCTCAAAGAAGTCTCAAACATGAGGTTGGGAGTGATCAACCTCCTCAAAGACATGCATGAAATTGAGCAGCACCATTTGTCTTACATTCAGAATACTTGAGAAGAGTTCCTCCCCTATTCAATTCCGGGGTCCCTATCATCCACATGCTTATGGTTCCCCTTATGGTCCTACACATCGAATTTCTCATTCAGATGCTGCTGTGGCTACCAACCAACTAAAGGCATCAATACCCGAGAAGAAGATCAACAAGGAACATTTTGATGACTTAGGAATGCCCGTGGGTGAGTTCCTCGACATTTTGGTGGGAAAGAATTTGATCGAGCCGCTCGAGAACTACAAGCCTATTAACCCAAAGGAAGACTTAGATACATCCAAGTTTTGCAGATACCACAAGTACGCTGGGCATACCACTGACAAATGTGTGCAACTGAAACGCTCAATTCAAAGATTGATCAACCAAGGGAAGACCCAAGGCCTCATGGATGAAGAAGCCCTCGTACTTCAAGGAAGGATTTAGATTCATTCAGTCTTGTAGGTTCTAGTGTGTCTTTGGGCATTGACATGTAATGTCCACTTTAGATTAGTTGCTTCAATAATAAAAGAGTCTTTCTTTCTTTTCTCTCTAGACTTGAGACATAATCTCGCATTACTTTCAAGAAGAATTGTTTTATTTATAATTATCACTTGGTTGCTAATCTCACTGATAAACTCACCGGCTAATAAAGTAAACAATGAATGAATGCTTTGATTGGAGTAAACAACTCACCGTTCCTTCTTCATACACACCATCTCTATACACCATCTCTATACACCATCTCCATACACCATCTCTACACACCATCTCTATACACCATTTCTATACACCATCTCCATACACCATCTCTACACACCATCTCTATACACCATCTCTATACACCATCTCTATACACCATCTCCATACACCATCTCTATACACCATCTCTATACACCATCTCTATACACCATCTCCATACACCATCTCCATACACTCTCTCCATACTCCACCATACACTTTTCATACACTCTCCCCCACTTGACCTCCTTTCCATATGGTCAAGACAAGCACAAAGACCGTTGTTGCTCATCATCAGAAAATAGCTGCTCACGCCACTGCAATTTAAAGAAAATGCAAGGAGTTGTTCCTATCCTTCACAAGTGCTGCATGAATATCAACTTGGGGCTCACCAACCCCCCAATCTCGCGTCTCCTCTGATTTTTCATTCGATCGATAAGCTTTCATTGAATATACTCACATATCTTTCTCATGATCCGAATACATTCTGCCTTACTTAAGTCGGTTAATTGAGTTTGCATTTATTTTAAATACTCTTTTGAGAATGCTATCCAGTAGCGATTGAAGTTTAAACCTCTCACCATAGGAAGCCATAACCTTATCCTCACTAAATAATACCCTTTCATTTCAAGATCGACAAGTTTTGAGACCCTAAGGAAGAAGCCCATACTAGGGGCTCCCTCGACTCACAAAGAAAGTAATCATCTCCAAGCTCAAGAAAGGCGGAATGCAAAAGAAACTCATACAAGGGGCTCCCTCGAATGGACCACCTCCAAGCCCAAGAGGGAAAAGGTAAAACCATCCTAAAGCATACACTAGGGGCTATCGCGAGCAAACAAATCCGAAGGCTTTTCTCGATAAGAGGGTGTTAAAAAAAAAAAAAAAAAAAAAAAAAAAAAAAAAAAAAAAAAAACTTCATCACCCCGAAGTGAACCTCCCATCTCAAGGAAAATGAGACATCGAGTGAAGGTACTATCGTGATCAAGTTACCTGCTGAAATCACAACAAACTCGCGAGAAGAAGCAATAAAGATTCCCTCTTGGACAAATCCCATAAACCCATTCCAAAGTCCATCCTCTCACTTTTAGAGGATTCCATCACCACCCTTGACCTTGCCAAAATCAAAGTTAACCTCACTCTTAGAGGTTCTGAAGAAGCAACAACAAGAAAATCCCTTCACCTTAGAAATTCCAAACACATCCCTCAAGCCAACCTCTCAGCAAATGGCCCAGCCAACCTCTCACTTTAAGAGGTCATGTTAAGCATCACCCAATGGTCGATCGCAACCCAAAGACCAGCTACAACCGCTACCGGATGGCATTCTCAAAAGATTATTTAAAAGAAATGCATATTCAGATTTTCGAGTCACTTGTTATCCTACGTGAGCATATTACATATTCTCTCAAAAGTTTGGGAACTCGTCCTATTCTTGAAATTCGTTCATTCGACTCCTCAAACACTGTCTGCAAAAGTCTCACTGGGACTTCGCATCCGTGCCTCTCAGCGGCACTCCGGTAAAAGCAAGGAGACGCGTGCCAGGGACTACTCCCCTCGGCTTGCGAGAACAAAGGAACAAAGAATCTTCACTTGAAGGAATGAAAAAATCTTTGGGTTATAATCAGTCAATTCCCACCTTTTCTTCCACCCCAATCTTTTTTCTATTTTTCATTCTTTCCCATGAAGGAGATCAATACAACGGCAGCCCGCACCACAATTACCACCGAACAGAAAGCAAAGAAGCAACAACGGAACATCCTTCTCCTTCTAAAGACAAGCCAGATTTCACCTCCAAATCAAAACATTCATTTGCTTACCTATATAATTGGAATTTGATAAACCAATTAGTGAGGTCCATTCACGAGCAATCAAGATGTAATTCTGAATAAAATAAATTCTTCAAATGTCTCGACAAGTTTTCTTTTTCTACATCATAGGAAAATAGAGCCAAACACTGTCTTTCTGTCAAGCAGGGGCTTCCATACACTTTTCCACACCTTGTGATGCTTATACTCTCCCAAAAGAGTCAAACCCAAAAGCGAAAGTGTCATACACGAACTCGGGATCCATTCCCACCTTCGAAAAATGCGCCCCTGCACATATACATTTCCGAGTCTTGTCCAGCGACTGATTGACCATTGTTCGAAACGAGGGTTCGCCCCCGTGGCCGCAAGATGACTCTGTCTGCAAATAGGGATGCATTGAATCTCTCCAAGCTAGGGCTTTTGTTAAGCTGTTCTCTCAGGCTCTCTTCAGGTTTGCTCTGCATCATCAACTGGGGCTTCGCCATTCCCTTCAAATTTGCTTTGCATCATCAACTGGGGCTTCGCCATTCATCATCAACTGGGACTTCGCCAAGGTCACTTCATCAAACATTGGGGTTCCCCTCAACAAAAATGGGTCGACTATGTGCTCTAACAAAAATCGGAGCTCCAATGAAGTCATATCTAGCATGAAGGGCATCTCTTGTCATCAAGATCAGCATGTGGCAAACTCTTTGAGTTAGTTAGAAACATGATTAATCATAAGGCCTCTTTATCAAATAAACATGCTTTCAAAATACTGTCCTCCTTGGTACCTTATTTACAAAAATCACTCTTTGGTCTCCACAAATTTTCAAACTCTATCAAAAACGTATCTCTGTGACTCTCAAGATGACTCGGCCCTTATCTCTGGACATCAAACTCACCTAATCCCACCTTCTCGGCCTCGCCTAGTTTAAACCATAACCTTTCTGCTCAAACTGCCTTGTTCAGACTTACCACAAATGTAAAACCCTAGCCCTAATCCTAGGTAACAAAAACCTTCCTAAACCCTAGCCTCAAGCCTAGGTGACAAATACCTTCCTAAACCCTAGCCTTAAGCCTAGGCGACAAATACCTCTCTAAACCCTAGCCTCAAGCCTAGGTGACAAATACCTTTCTAAACCCTAGCCTCATGTCTAGGTGACAAATACCTTTCTAAACCCTAGCCTCATGTCTAGGTGACAAATGCCTCTCTAAAACCCTAGCCTTGAGCCTAGGAGACAAGACTCCTCTCTAAGCCTTAGCAATGATTATCCCAATCTTTTAATCGCTTGGTTCTTCGGCTCGGGAAGCCATAATAATCCCAATCAATTCACACAACTATTCTTCATCAGTAAATAGTAGCCTAAGTCCTTGGCGCCTACAGCTTCCCACATTTCGGAGGTCTATCCTCCATTTCAAGGGGCGACTCCCAGAGGTCAAATTTTTCACGAGGGCGACTCCCGCAGAGGTCAAATTTTTCACGAGGGGTGACTCCCGCAGAGGTCAAATTTTTCACGAGGGTGACTCCCGCAGAGGTCACATTTTTCACGAGGGGTGACTCCCGCAGAGGTCAAATTTTTCACGAGGGGTGACTCCCGCAGAGGTCAAATTTTTCACGAGGGGTGACTCCCGCAGAGGTCAAATTTTTCACGAGGGGTGACTCCCGCAGAGGTCAAATTTTTCACAAGGGGTGACTCCCGCAGAGGTCAAATTTTTCACGAGGGGTGACTCCCGCAGAGGTCAAATTTTTCACGAGGGTGACTCCCGCAGAGGTCAAATTTTTCACGAGGGGTGACTCCCGCAGAGGTCAAAATTTTTCACAAGGGGTGACTCCTGCAGAGGTCAAATTTTTCACGAGGGGTGACTCCCGCAGAGGTCAAGTTTTTCACGAGGGGTGACTCCCGCAGAGGTCAAATTTTTCACGAGGGGTGACTCCGCAGAGGTCAAATTTTTTCACGAGGGGTGACTCGCAGAGGTCAAATTTTTTCGCGAGGGGTGACTCCCGCAGAGGTCAAATTTTTTCGCGAGGGGTGACTCCCGCAGAGATCAAATTTTTCGCAAGGGCGACTCCCGCGTAAGTCAAATTTTCACAAATCTTTTGGTGACTCCCGTGCAGTCACGTATCCTTGATGCCACACATCCGCCATTCTCGGGTATTAAAAACGCCCACTCTTTTGAACTACGACTTGGCTTGATTCCTTTTTAGGGATACGTAGGTAGCCCGACGTGGGTCCAGCCACTTGACCTATCTGGTCATCCTTTTGCGACTCAGCTCGAGTCCAATCCCTTGCATCCGCAAGATCACTTTCCTTACCTCCTGAAATCCCTTTTTTCGTGATCGGATCCTATTCTTTTTATCGTCGACCCCACTTGTCTTACAAGAAGCGTCGCCGAGGGGCTACTGTTAGTACCCGGTCCGAAAAAAAGGACTGGAGTGCAATTCGGGAAATTCAGGGACTAAACTGGCATTTGGAAGCTTTTGGACCAAATTGGAATTTATTGAATTTTCAGGGACTAAACAGGAAATAAGGAAATTTGGGACGAAATTGATATATAAAAATTCCTGGGATTAAATGAAAGATAATATCCTAAAGAGCGAATTGCAAAAGAAGTCATTAGAGCGGCCAAAATGCGACCGCAAAATCATGGGACGAAACGAGTATACTAATTGTCACAATTTAAATCCTAGGCCACGGCATTGCAAGGCACTTGGCCGAGTTTGCTGAGGGTTGGCCGAGAGATTGCTAGGCCAAGGAGGCATTGTGGCAGGCCAGTTGCAGTTTGGGCCGGCTGGATTTGGGCCAAAGTAACAAATGGCCGATCGGCCCTCTCCCTTTTCCCACATCACTTTCACATCCGTACCTCCCCAATTCCTTTCACTATATAAACCCCACTCCGCCTCACATTTTAAACAGGAATTATTCCACGGAAAACTCAAGACAAAACTTGAGGTTTCTCCATATAAAACTTGAGACTAAACTCGAGTTTTCTAAGTCTAAATATTTTATCAAGCACGTTCTTCGAATCTTCATAGATTCGATCCAAAAGCCTTGCCATCATTAGGTAAGTCTTCTGTTTATTTTTTCTGTCTTTATTGTCTTTATTATTATTGTTTGCATGCTTAGTATATTTTAATTGCTTTATTTCTTGCTTATGCCATATATGCTAGATTTAGGGTTGTTTTAATATATTTAATTGTGCATAGCCGAGGATGATCTAAGGTTTCGTCCAAAGAAACCCAATGGATCTAGGAACTATTTCTTTCCTTCCACCTTAGTAATAATTATCCCATGATCAACAATTCCCCAAGGATGAACATTGATTAGTGCACCTTCCGAGGGCCTAACTCAAAGGTTCTAGGGTGTGATCATCAATAAATTCTTTCTCTCCCCTCCTCCTTATGCATGATCCCGTTTCTTCTATCTATTCCCGTAAACACCGCACACAACCAACACCCCACATGCTAGAAAGACCGATTCGTCGGGCAATAGGAGTGATAACGTTTCTTCTTCTGTTGTAACTTGACCCCCGAACCCAATTAACTGTTTAGCCTTTTTTCAAAGCTTTGGGCTATATCAAAGTGGCGTGGCGACTCTCAAAATTTAAATTAATATTTTTAATATGGTTTAAATCGAGTGTCACTAAATGAATATCCTATTTCGATCCGACTTTATATAATTATTTATTTCAAACTTCCGAATGCGCGTTGCATCGGGACGGGGTATTCACAAAATGTTGTCATTGAGAGGATTGAGGATGAGGTCCTAAGTGCTGAAGAGGACGAGGGAGTTAATGCCGAGGAGCAGACAACCGAGGGAGTCCAAGCTGAGGCTCAAGCCCATCAAGTCATCGTTCCCCTTACTGAACAAGTCATTATTCCTGCTGCTACTGTTGACCAAGAAGACCTCTTTAGGCCTTTTGAGGACTAGTAAATTTTTGTAATAGAATATGGCTTATGTACTCTAATTTTTATATCAATGGAAATGCCTTTCTTTTATTCTTCATCGTCTTGATTGTTTTATTCGTTTGCTTGAACTGCTTCTATTTGAACTGTTTTTCGTTGAATGTATGTTGTATGATTTGCTAAGTATCAAACCATATTTTTGGAAGCCGATGTAGCTCCTTTCGTCATTTATGACTTAAGTCGATTGGACCGAGGAAGCTTGTTCGATCTTGATTACTTGTAAATTTTACAAGTTTGGTCATTAGGCCGAGAAAGGTTCCTCGGCATGACGCTGAGTTACCCTTCTTTTCATCTATCTATACCGAGAAAGGTGACTCGTACATAGGTCTTGAAAGATTTTTTGCAAGTTAGGTCATTAGGCCGAGGAGCGTTCCTCGGCATGACACTTTAATTTGTTCTTCTTTATCTACCCTTGCCGAGGAAGATGACTTATACATAGGTCTTAGATGATTTTGACTGCTTCACCTATCTATGCCGAGGAAGCTTGCTCGGTCATAGGTCTTGGGTGATTTTTTCCAATTGAGTCTTTAGGCTGAGGGGTTTCCTCGGCCTGACACTTGGTTATTTTTGCTGGGAATTTTATCCCTTTGATGTCAAGGAGGCACTCCTCATCACTTGCCTTGTTAGTCGATAATCTTGATAAACACTGAATAGTCATTAACTGAAATTGATTACATCGAACTGCAATTCTAATTTACTTGAAAATAAAGAAAAGGACTAACAAGCACTAACTTATTACATAAAAAACAAACTATAAACTTAGAGCTGTCAAAATCGAGCTCGGTCCAGCCCACCCGATTTTTTAAGGGCCTGGGCCTCAAATTAGAAGGTCCGAAAAAATCGGGCCTCTTTGGCCTGGCCCGGTAGGCCCGTGGGTTCATACTGCCTGGACATGAAAAGCCCGAAAAAGTCCGGCCCGATGAAACGGTTGACAAAACACACTAAAAAAAAAAAAACTATCTGGCTATTAGCTTTTACAAATGAATCAAAGTCTAATTTTGATACCAAGATGGTAATTTGATACAATGTAAAAAATATCTATAAATATCAAAATTTGTTTCTAATACCTAATATGTTTTAACTTCAAATTTTGATATATACTCCCTCCGTCCCACAATAATATGTAAACTTTCTATTTTGGGCGTCCCACAATAATATCTAACTTTCCCAAAATGGAAAGGAATCTTTACTATTCCCTCCACTCATTCTCTCTCCTACATTATTTTAATACTCACATCACCATTATAATTTACTATTCTCTCCACTCATTCTCTCTCCTATTTTATTTTCACACTCACAACACTTTCAATATAATAATTTCTCCTTAATCCCCGTGCATTTTGCAAAAGTCCATAAAATTGTGGGACGGAGGGAGTATGTCTTAATTTCACGAATTTAAGAGACGTCGTAGATGTGTGAAAGAATCATGCTTCATTTATAACCTTTAAGACCATACATAGTAAAAAAGACAGTAGAAGCACCAAACAAGAAATAGATAAACTAACAAAATTTCCCAACCCAAAACAAGGAAAAGCCCACGCCGACACTAACTTTATCCACCCAAAACAATTTTTAAATTGTGTTTAACTGGAATGACCAAACTCTCATATAAAAAGGAGGTGAGTGACCCATCGACAGAGTGTAGGACAAGTTATACCTTCCTTATGCCAGCTAATGTGGACCCATTACATTAGACAAGGAGAAAGCGAATGCTGCTGCTGCTGCGAGTTGCCCCACAACTTCATGAGGCCAAACTAGAAAACTATCGTCACAAAAACAAGGCCACGTGACCCAAGTAAGGTAGCCCTAATGTTAAAGGTAGTAAGTAGGTTTGGTGAGCTTTGAGTTTTTTGAATAAAAAAAATAGTTATTTTTTTGGCCCATGTCCACATGGGTTGGGCTTGACTTTTACTAGGCCCGCTAATGTTTATGTCCGGCCCGGCCCATCATTAAGTGAAGCCCGGCCCGTTTGACAGCTCTATAAACTAGTGATAGTATTTCCATAGATTATCAGAATGTAACGAATGTTTCAGCTCTTTCTCATCTGAGGTCTTCATTCTGTAGGTCCCTTCTCTGATAACTTGAGTGATGATGTAGGGGCCTTCCCAGTTTTGAGAGAGCTTGTTTTGTTCAGCCTTTCTGCCAGTTGCTTCAATTTTTTTAAGTACCCAATCACCCACTTGAAATACTCTCTTGTTGACCCTTTTGTCATGATAGGTTTTTGTCCTTTTTTTTTTAGTTCACCATCCTCATCTGAGCAGCTAGTCTCCTTTCATCTACTAGGTCTAGGTCCATGAGCCTGTTGACTTGCTCGTCATAGTTGGCATTTCTTGCTGTAGGGATAGTCATTTCAACTGGTGTCATAGCCTCAGAACCGAAGGTCAGTGCTGTGATGTACCCGATTTTTTTTTTTGAAATCAAACGGAGTCGCCACGCCATTTTTATTTTGAGGGCCAAAACTTTGAAAAATGTCCGAGATCAGAAATTTAGGTTCGGAGGTCACGTTACGCGCCGGGAAGGACGTTAGTGTGCACCCGGCGCGCCTCGTAAAACGAGTCTTCCAAACATTTGAAATCCTTTGTTGATTTCTTGTTTGAAATTTGAATTTTAGGTGATTTTTGAATTTTTTTTTTTTGAAATTGAATATTGATGTTCATTGTCTTTGAATCTTGATGATTATGTGAGTAACCCAAAATGTGCATTTTGCTTGGGAAAAAGAATTGGCATTTTCGCCATTTTTTTTTAAATTCGAAAATTGCATGTGAAAATTCGAAAATTGTGATTTTTTTTTTTTGAAATTGAATATTGCATGTTGATGATGATGATTTTTTTTTGAAATTGAATATTGATATTGATGAATGATGCAATGCATGCATTTTGTTTGGAAAGAATGGGCATTTTGCCAATATGGGATGTATGTATGTTTAGGATATATTTTTTTTTGAAAAGTGGGACGGATTTTTCCTCCCGTTGCATGTAAGATGGATGATATGCATGTATGCAATTTTTTTTTTTTTGAGATGATGGATGGTATGCATGTTATTTTATGAAAATGGGACGGAGTTTTTACTTCCGTAGGAATGCATCTTTTTTTTTTTTTTTTTTTGATGAATGCATTGGGATTTGTCGAAAACCTGTCTTTTCTCGTGAGAAAAATGGGGCTATGCTCATTGTATCTTTGTTATACTTTGTCGAATTTTTTTTTTCTTAATGCATGTGTATGCTTTCTTTTTTTTGTGTAAATGCAAATGCAATTTTTTTGACATTTTCTCTCTTTTTTTTTTTTGCAGGGCGGAAACCGTTTTGTGACGGAGCAGCTGAACAAAATGAAGACTCGAGGATCGGTGGAGTCCGTGATTGACTTGTGGGACCGGCTTTCGAATGCGGGCCGAGGAGCTTTGCCGAGTCCGAGACAGATCGTTGTCGAGACGGGGCTTTGGGAGTTTGTCGAGTGCTTGAGGGGACTGGTCAAGTTCCCTAAGAGCAAGGGCTTGATGTTTGCTCTGGCGCAGCACTGGTGGGATGCGACCCACACCTTTCACTTCTTATGGGGCGAGGCTACGGTTACGTCCTCCGATTACGCTGCGATCATGGGCTTGTCCTTTAATGGACGCAGCATTGAGTGGCGGGATGGCTACAGCGATGCGGATCTACAGGCTCTTCTGGGATTTTCCCCTATTCCCAAAGAGGGGATGGGGATGGAGTATGCCGTGGTCTACGGTAAGATTGTGGAGACCATAGCGAGCTACGAGGCTGGGGAGGAGAGGATAGGCGCCGATCAGATTGCTAGGGCCTTCTTGTGGTTTGCCTTTTCGAGCACCCTCTTTGGGCATCTTTGAGGACGGCGGTCTTTGCCTTGCTGAGGTTCTTGGAGGACATGGAGACGGCCGGAGATGTCTCGTGGGGAGAGGCCGGGCTGGCAGAGCTTTATTTTGCTCTTGATAGGTACAGCCGGAAGGCTGTGAGCTCTTTGTACTGCTTCGAGTTTGCCCTGGAGGTATAAGCTCTCTTTTTGCTTTCCCCCTCTCTTTTTTTTTTTTTAGCACACACTTTTCTTTTCGAGACCGGATTGATGTGATTTTTACCTTTCGCAGGTATGGGCGTTGGAGTTTTTCCATGTCACGGTGTGGCGACAGCCGGCAGAGTACGTCGGGGCGTATTCGGCCATGCAATCTTGGTCCAAGCATGTCCGGGAGAAGATAAGCTCCAGGGGGCGTACGATTCTCAGGTACACGGATTGCCTTCCTTTGACGGAGGCCGAGACAGATGAGGGGATGATATTCTTCCCCTGGGATCGCTTCGAGGTGGCGCAGCTGAAGGGCGCTGAGATCCGGACCTGCAAATGGAGGATTCCGAGAGGTCGACTGCGATGCCTATTATCTGGGAGAGAGGGTGACGCGCCAGCATGGCGTGAACTCGCCTTTGAGGACACCGGTGGAGCCTCCCGCCGATATGATGCACCCGAGCGATCGGTCCGTGACCTGGGATGATTACCGAGCCGGCCAGCACTTCTCGGATTTCGTGGCGATTGAGCCATATGCGACATTCGTCTTGAGGAGGCTGAGGATGCCTCAGGTCCTAGATAGGGAGGGGCTTGGGATCCCGCGGTACCCTCGGACGGATTTTTCCTATATCCAGGATGGGGTCCGATTGAGGGTGCAGATCCCTCAGCCTGAGCGGCTTCCACGAGCTTTCCGGCCTCGTCCGGGTATGAAGGTATGGCTTTTTACGCTTCTGCCTCTTCCTTTCTTTCTTTTGTTTCATCATCTTTAGCATCACTTCCCTTTTTTTTGACGCTTTTGCTTTTGTGCAGTTTTCGGAGGTGGTCGTCGAGAAGCTGACGAAGCAAGTGATCGGGGCCAAGAGATTCATCAGGAGGATGGTCGCTTGCGGGGCTCCTCGAGCTAGAGCGAGGCGACCACGGCCGACGCCGTCGGACGGGAGGCTTCCCTATTCGCTCGTAGACTTCTTCGTAGACTCCTTTGTCTCCCTCTCCTTGATCCCCGCTGCGGTCTTGCCGCTTCGGATCACGTCATTCTCGGGGATCCACACGGGCGGGGACACATTTGGCGGCATGGCGGGTCGTCTTCGTACGTTCAGGAGTCCGACGCCTTCACCTTCGGATACGATTTTTCGCAGATCTCGGCTTGCCCTATCGGAGCGTGCCGGTTGGTCCCGATGAGCCTCTTTCTCGGAGACGAGGACGATTCTCGAGCTCGAGATTTTCGGGGCTCTGAGGAGGCGGTCCCGAGTCGCAAGAGGGGCCGGGGCGTACATCGGGGCTGGAGACTCCGATTGATTTTTTTTTTTTTTGAGATTTGAGATTGAGATTTAGATTTGTACAGCTTATGCACATTTTTTTTTTGGATGTAAAAATTTAGGATTTTATTTATGTTTGTTTGTTTTTTTTTTTTATGCACACTCTTTTTTTTTTTTTTGGAATGTAATAATTTAGGATTTTATTTTATGAATGCAATGCAGTATGAATGCAGTGTTGCATGAGCCTTGGTTTTTTTTTTTTTTTTTTGCAAGGGTGTTTGGTATATGAACCTGGTTTGGGGAGGTTTTTTTTTGCACAGTTTCGAGCAACCGGGACGGAATATTCCTCTTTTGGTGTAGCGGCTTGGATTTTGCAGATTTTTCGATGGAAAACAAACCTATCCGCGCGGATGGGGTGCATCGACATTGTCCTTTAATTTTGCTACGTATCTGGTCTCACTTTATTTCAAATTCAAATATCCTCTTCAACCTCCAAATTAAAATGTACCCATTTTCGGGGAGAAAGAGAGGAAAACCATGGAAAACTTTAGAAAAGCTCCATCAAAATTGTCCCAAGAATCCCAAATGTCATTCTTCAACAAATTCAAGGATTGGTCCCGGGAGATCATGCATGAGAGGAGGCCCTTCTTTGAAGAAAGGTACAAGGTGAAGTGCTTATGGTCTCTCAAGGAATTGGTTTCGGATTATGAGCTTTTGAGGGCTTCTTCTTCATTTTGGGACACTAGAAGGCATGTCTTTTGCCTTTCCTTCAACGAGATTGTTCCGACTGTCGAAGAATTTCGGGCCTTGCTTGGAGGTCCGGAGGTGGAAGAGATAGCGGTTCCCTCTGCCGGAGGGGCTTCTTTGTTGACAGATTGTGCGTCCTCCTTCATCTTTTCCCTGAGGAAGCGCAAGGTATGATCCGTGGTCCCGATCATTTCGATATTTTCGGTCTTCCCGATTGATTTAGGGGCCTAGGCTCGTGGATGATGCCTATTGGGATGCCTTTGCACTTTGTATGTTTGGCACCCTGTTCATGGTCTATTCCTTTGGGATCCGCCATCGGCCTTTCTTGGATGTCGCCGTTCACCGTCGCCCGGGTAGAGATGTCGTTCCTTTGATTACGGGAGACTTTTCATGCTCTCGACAGTCAAGCTACGGAAGACGGTATATGCACGGGGCGCCCGTTTCTCTTGACCTGTGGCCGATGGAGCGTTTGGGGTTCTTCGGGAAACCTCGATATGATCGCCTTCGACTTTTGCCAGGAGAGGTGTTGATGTAGATTTTGATGATCGTGGCTCGTGGGAGCGTTGGATGGCGGGTCGCCGGGCTGGAAGATATCGATGGTCGGTGCCTCATCAGGGTGGAGACTCGCAGAGTGCTTCAGACGGGTCTCCCGTGGTCATGCTTCCGGGCTTTCTCCCACCTTCTACATTCCGGCTTTAGTTCTCGAGACAATTTGGCCTGGAGCAGTTCCATCGAGGGCTTTGATGATATAGCCACCGGGGTGGTGGCTCACTGCTTCCATGGATGATCCCTCGGTGTTTCCATTTCTTTCCCGAGCGTGGAGGTATGATGCCTTTCCTCCTCGGGTTATCCTCAGCGTCCGAGACCGGTGTTCCCGACCACTTGGTACTGGATTGGTATGAGAGGCATCCGGGAGAGACTCAGTGGCTATTTTGAGACGGCGTGAGGCCATTGTGGGTGCGGAGGACCATCAAGTTTCGAGAGGAGTGAGGGCCGAGGCGAGGGCCAACCCTCACGACAGAGCGGAGACGCCGTGACCGATTACGAGGCTTACGTCAAGAGACAGGAGAGGAGGGCTCCTATGCTACCAGCCTAGGTTACAGGAGATGAGGGATGACGCTAGTGGCTACTAAGGCTCGACGTAGGCTGGTTTGATAGATCCCTGTTCCTATACCGAGCTTGGTAGGAGGAGTACCGACATTTTTCCTGCTCGAAAGAGAAAGACTCGAAGGGGGAAGAAGAGGGGAGAGGCCGCATGAGTGGCTTGGAGTGACTCGAGGTTTCCGAGTATCCCTTTCTTGTCATGGCGGACACATTAGTTTGATTATGTATCTTAGTTTTCTTTTAGCGGGTTACCGGTTGTAGGAATGAATCGGGCTTAGACTCATCAAAGAGCTTTTAACTTGTAATGAATATTTGAATTGCTTTAGAGTTTTTCGAGACGCTTTCATGGTCCGATCAATTGTACCGATGCCAAAGTATGGCTTTTATTTGTGCTTTAGACCGAACCGTTTCCTGCCTACGTTCCCCTCATTTTGAGGAGCTCGGGTCTTCGTAGTTCAACCCGGTGAACTCTTTTTTTCTTTGTTTTTTTTTGTTTTTTTTTTTGTTTGTTTTTTTTTTTGGTGCAACCCCGTTTTTTACCTAGGCCGCCCCTTTTCAGGTTTCTAACCTAGTTAGGGTATTACTCTTTTTAGCACTCTTTTTTTTTTTTCTTTTTTTTTGTTTTTTTTTTGTTGTTTTTTTTTTTTTGTTTTTTTTTTTTGTTTTTTTTTTTTACGCGTAGTATCTCGCAGCCTTGTCACCATTCACTGGGTGTACAAAGGGATTCCCGTCGAGGTCTGCAAGTGGCATGGCTCCTCCGGAGAAGATCTTCTGGATGACATATGGCCCGATCCATACAGGCTCCCATTTGCCGAGGGGGTTGATACGGACCGGGGGCTTTTCTTTCAAAACGAGATCACCTTGTCGGATCTCCCGATGCTTTACTTTCTTGTCGAAGGCTCTGGCCATTCTTCCTTGGTAGGCCCGGATGTGTTCCATGGCCTTCGTCGGCGTTCGCTCTAGTAGGGCCAATTCATCATGGCGACTGGAGCCATTCGACCTCGTTGATCCGGCTTTCCAAAGAAGATACCTGAGCGAGGGGATCTCTAGCTCGATTGGGAGTACGGCTTCCATTCCGTATGTGAGGGCAAACGGTGTTTCCCGCTGCCGTTCTGACCGATGTTCTGTGAGCCCCAGAGTGCCAAGTGTAACTTCGGGCCAATCTCTCGCCTGACACCATTTTCCGGATGATATTTTCCAGAGTCTTGTTTGCCGCTCGACGGCTCCGTTGGTTTGGGGCCCGTAGGAGATGACTTGTGACGGGTTATTCGGAATTCCGCTGCCAGCTTTTCGCATTCCCCTTCGAAGTGGGATCCATTATCTCGAGATGATTTCTACTGCAACCCGTATCCGCACATGATGTTTTCTTTGATGAAGAGGGCAACTTTCCTTGAATTGAGGATTTTGTAGGACTTTGCGAGCATCCTTTCCGATTCCTTCAAAGAAATCACCAATCTGCGTCTCTTTAGGCTCTTCCGCAGCTCCCAAATTCACACTCGTCAAAATCTCTTTGGCACTGGGCTCGATTTTCCTCTTCCTGACAACCCGCTTAAAGATTTTTTTTTTGTTGTTTTTTTTTTTTGTTTAATGTGTCTCGCTTCTTTATCTAATGAGTTATTATTAAGTGTTTTTTTTTTTAATTCATCATTAGTTAAAGTGGCAATCAAGGGATACTCGTAAAGGTTCGTCATTTCATTGAAAACGAAAGGGAATACAAGTCTTGCTACGCACTCGTAGTCTTCAGCGTAAGGCCGTCTGGACGACCCTAGAGACTCGATCTTAACAAAGAGAGACTGGGAGGACTTGTCCTAGATTGACACAAAGGGACGGGGACCAATCCAAGCTTGGTGATCATTTCCTCCTTGGTCGCGGACGGGCCCGAGAGGTTTTCCCAATTCTTTAGCGGCATCGCCGCTGGGTGGCCTCATGACTCTGAACCGTGGCCGTTTTTGTTTTCCTTTCTCAATTGCCGCTATCATCTCTTGGACCGAGCCGAGATCAATCGTGTCCGGCACTGGACTTCTTCTTCGAACAATTGCCGCATAACTGCACCATCCCAATCATCTCGAGGGAAATTCCGTGGCCTTAGCTTTTGGCACCGTCGCCCGAATTCAGTTTCGGATCTTCCCGGGCAAGAGGGAATAGTGGTTGTGAGCTTCTCGAACCTGCTCCACTGTGTCAGCACGCCTCGAAGGTATACTCACTCTTCATGGCAGCGGTAGCCCTGTGTATCTTGGGTAGGTCCAGAACATTCTACGGACCGCGTTAGCCTCGTTCCTCTAAACTTGTTGAGGCTATCCTCGTAGCTTTAGCCATCCCGCCGTAGGAGCGGGCTCGTGATGTTTCCCGGTTGTGTGGGACCCTTTACAAAGTAGTCACCAAATTAGGACCGAAGGGGAGAGATTTAGGGTTGTCGACCGACCTTTCCCGTGGCAACTTCAAATCTTTTTCCTTTTGCAAAGGTCCACCGAGGAGGCCTCATATCCTGTGCCGTGGCGAGTATTCTCGTCCTTTCACCTCGATGAGTTTGTGAGTTCCTTGTTGGTGCTTCCCTGCATCGAGGCCAGTAGATAGCTCATTTTTCTTATCATTTTCAAGACCGGTGGGATTTTATCCCGAGTGACCGTCAAATCTATGTTGCATACTTGGGCCTTGGGAGGCTCGACCGTGAAGCCCGTTAGCATGAGACCTTCCTCGTCATGTTTAATTTCCAGAATAGGTATTCCGCCCGTATCTGTGCCCTCTAAAGTGACTAAATCTCCGTAAATGGTCGTCGATCCCCATTCGAGACGAATTTCACACACCGGTGGAGGCTTGAGGCGACCCTTGACTTGGTGCAGCCAAGGTCTTCCCAATAAGGCATTAAAAGTAATCGGGATGTCGATAACCTGGAATTCCACAGTATCAATTTTTGTCCAAACCAGAGGTCTAAAGTAGCAACTCCGAGGACTGCCGGGATGTTGAGTCGTAAGCTTGACCGTGAGAGAAGAAGGCTTCAAGTCTCGTAGTCTTGATATCAAGCAAGCTCATGATCTTTGCCGGAAGAATGTTCATTCCGACCCATTATCAACCAGACCCGAGGGAGGCGTCGTTCATCCAAACTGGACCGTGATGAAGAGAGGCTCATTATGATCAGCCCCAAATTGAGGGAGGTCGAGATCTCGTGAAAGTGATTATATTCCCGTAATGGATGTTTCCAATTAGCCGTACCACATCATCGGGAGTAGCATCAATAGGCACGAGAGTGCGAGCTGTGCTTTCTTCCAAAGCCTTCGCCCATGGGATAGGACGAAGTGAGTAGAGACCAGAGGGAAATGTTGGCCTCGTGTTTGCTTCAACCGGGTGAGCACGGGATCCTCTTTTTCGGGATCCGAGTTTCACTGCCTTAGCATAGGGGCGGCGATCTTCTTTCGGTGCTTGATCTCGTGGCCTTCTTATCTCGCCTTGGGATTTCCTTGGAAGATCTCGCCTCAGCGGGTCAACAGATTAACTTCCTCATCCGCCGTCTCTTGACCGGATTTCTTCAATGCCGCTAAGGTCAATGGGGAGCCCTTTTCGCTATTGGCCACCGGCCCGACGGAGTCTAGTGACAAGTGAGGGGCCGAGCCGCACCGGCTCCTTCCCCGGGCGGCCCTTATAACCGCTTCCCAAGTCACGTGCTGGGTTTGGGGTTGTGTTGTTGCCCCTCGGATGGCCCACAGAGCTAGGGCGTCCTCCGATTCACTCTCATGGCCGGCCTTGCTCATAGTTATCATGCAACAAGAGTCGCTATTGTCTGACTCGCGGCTTTTCGATTTCATCCCTTCGATGGCCCACGTAGTTATGGCTATCGCCTCCATCTCATCGTATATCCTTTTTCTTTCAATCTTGCAAGTAGGGCAGCCACAAGTGAAGGATAGGCAACGTTCCTCTTCGGAGTTTGAGGTAGCAGCTCGATAGATCTCGTGTCCAAATAAGGAGCACCCGGGTCCATTGTCGGCACCGGAGCAATTAGAAAGGCGTCATGTGGATTCATAGGTATGAAGGCCACCGGGGAGACGTTCAGATCGATAACCCTTTTCTGATTGCAAGCACTCGCTGCGCTCGAGCGGCCCGGCCGTGACCCTTACGGTTGTTATGCCATCCGTTCTTGGGAAAGAAGAAAAAGATCCGATAACGTTTACGAATTCTTCATCTTCCGGTGGCCGAAACCCTCCATTTTCGACTGCTTCAATAAACCCTTTCCATTCACCAACAGTTCTTATAAGGAACGTTGTGTTCTAAGATTTCGGATATGTACGGATCTGGGCGCGGGCTTTGCTGTCCCTCATCCTCCGGGAGTATCCGGGCATTGGCCACAAATGCATCTTACAAGTGACACCTCGTAGGGGTCCTGTCTCCATTGGTATCTCGATCCGCATTTCCGGCGGTCCTTCGTCGTCACTTGCCGACAACCAACCATTGTGCTCGGCTCCCATGGGCTCATTTCTCGGCATGATTGTTCCGCATTGTTTCCGGATCTGGGGCCTCGCTGACTCTTCACTCGTCATCATCATCATCATCGCCGTCATCGGAATCTTCTTCCCATACTACCGGGATTTCTACCGAGAGGGAACGCCGATCAAACCCGCTGGGGAATATGGGTGCGTGCAACCGCAAAATTGTCATATGTTCCCATTCCCTAAGTGGTAATTGTGACTCAGCCTTCTCCTCCCGTAAATTGCGGGGAAGAGTGAGAGGGGGTGGCACGTATTTGACACTGTGTAGGATATAGAAGGAATCCTCCTCTTCCGATTCTTCACTGTTCTCTGGATCATATTCGGGCTCTCCCAAAGCCAATTTGCAGAAGTGTACTAGCTCCGCATGCTCTTCGGCCTCTTTGCCGATAAGCCCCAAGACAGCGCCCGCCGGAAGCTTTCTTGTTCGATTCTTCTCGATTGTTCTAACCATCTTGTGTAAATGGTCCTCTCATATTTTGAACTAATGTACCCCAGCTTCTTCTGCATCGGCCTTCCCTTCATCCGAGAAATAGCGGGCCTCGTATTCTTGCAAGGAGTCTCCGACATGAGACCAAGATGGGTTGATTCGCTCGATATCCTCAAGGCCGAGGGGGAATCCGAACCCAGATCCTCGACGAGGTTGGCCACGGTATTTGGGGACCTTCATCGCATCTTCACGGGCATGCGAAGATTCTCCGCATTCAATCATATTCACCCGATTATGGTTCCTTGGCAGAGGATTTTTGATCGTGTTAGGCCCTTCGGGGCCTTCCAACTTTCCTTGCTCTATTAGCCCCCGGATTGCCTTTTTCGAGTAAAGCAAACTGTCGCCGATGTCCGTGAGCTTGATGAAAAGCACAATACTTTGTAGTATCCACGGAGCATTCGGATTTCCCGGGTTGGAAATTCTCCAAAGGCCGCAAAGCAAGCCTTCTTTCACCGCCCCCTAAAGATGTCATTCAGAGGCATTCCAAAGTTTTCGAGATTCATGACCCGCGGTCCGGGCTCTACCGGGTTTCCCGGGAGCAAAAGGAGTCGTGTTATTACATTCCCGTCCCGCATAGTTAATCATCTCTTTGCCTTTAGCAGAGCAGTGGGCGTGTTTGCAGGAGGAGCCCGATATCCGTAGGCAGTGCAAAGCAGCCTTGGCCGATTGTAGGCCTTTTCAAACTTAGCCGCAGAGTTAACCATGGCCCGTAAGTCTCGAGTATGGGAAGTGACCGAGGGAGGCTCTCGATGTGGTTTCAAGCATGACCGGAAGATGTCCAATTGTTCCTCTTCGGAAGGAGGGATGGCCATTTCACCGAGTTTCGCATTCCACCGCTTGTAAAAGTCCCCAACATTCTCATCGTGACGCCGCACCGTTGTTTGTAGGTCAACCCTATTTGTTTCCCATTCCAAGTTGGCCTTATATTTTTCTCGTGAAGGCATTGGTAATCTGGTCCCATGTAGCCCCGGCTTCGTGTTTCAAACGGAAGAACCACTTTAAGGCACCGGACTTCAAGGATAGATCGAAATAGTCACCAACCGCCGATTGGTACATCCTTTCGCTTTCATTGCCAGGTATATGTGTCCAAATGGGTTTTCGGACATGCGGTCCCATCAAAGAGATCCAGATTAGGCATCACGAATTTGTGGGGCAGAGGAACAATGGAGTCCGGGTCCTGTAGGCCTAAGGCGACTTCTGCGCCGCTCGCCGATCCGCGCTTTCATTTCCTCGTGTTGTTCCATGAACCAGCCGATGAGGGTCTTGTGGCGGAACCATGGCATTCAAGCTAGTGGCCGAGCTAGAGAGAGGAGCTACCACCGGAGGCAGATCGTGGAGGGAACGGCCGATCCGGGACGTAGGTGAAAACCCGTCCCGGGGCCGAGTTACCCTGGGAGCATGAGTAGGAGCCTCGAGCAAAAGGATAGAACCTTGCGGCTTGCCGTTGATTTTCAACCGGCAAAGTAGGTGGAGGCAGCCCCGATGTAGCCGGATAACTTGGATTTCCAGAGCGGGGCCCGTAAGTAGGCTTCGAGTGCGGGCCGCCGTCCCGATTGTTGAATTGCATGGCCGCCGTGGCGAAGGTGTGTAACCCGGGGGTACTGCGGTCCCGGTGATTCGGATGACACCGGATGGAGGCTTGGTAACCCATAGAAGTCTCGAGTGAGGAATGGATTTGTGTGAGGAGCACTCGAACTAGTACTCGCTCGAGTGAGGGGCTCCCGATCGTGGCCCAGAACTGGGCCAGGCGGCATTCCGAACCGTGGGCCGTTGCCGTGAGGGTCCTGATTGATCGGTTCCGAACCGAGGAGGGATCCCGATTAGCCGTGGCATTCCGAGATAGCCCCAACCATGAGAAGACATTCCGTACCGATTTTGCCCCCACCGATTTGTGCCGTCTGCCGCATGGATCCGTGGTCTCGTGGTTGGGAGCCGCCGACCCGAAAATCGAGGAGCATGGGTTCTCGTAGTGGCACCATAGGAGGTGGGTGGCGGCATCCCGGTGTAATCGTGGCGACCGAGAGTGGGGTTGGCATCCTCGTCTTCTTCCACGGTGAAGGTGCCATCCGGATTGAGGCCGGCGGCCGACCGTGACTCTTAATAGCCTCCATAAGGCCGTTTAGCCGTGCTTCCCGTCGTAACCTCATCTCGTTCTCGCTAACCGATTCCACCGTTGCTCGTCCGAGGGGTCCCTGAGGCGGAGTGATGTTATCCCCATCATTACCGGCCGATGCGCACATCTCCGAAACCCGGAGTCGGAACAAACGGCGAAGCCGATGACGCGCTTGACTCTTCCCAACCGATCAAACGGTGACCCGGTGCCCGAAACCAAGCTTTGTGCGGAGTCATGGGAAAGGACACGAAGGTTCGATGTCCGGGAATGGAAGGAGGGTAGGTGTTTCGGGCTTTAGGCTCATGCAACATGCAGCTTATTTGTTCACGTTTACTTAAAACATGTTTTATTAACCTAATCGGTTGGAAAAGATTGCTCTTCTTTTTCGCAAACTACTCGATTCCCGGATCGCTGGGCCCCGTCACTACGTCTATAAGCCCCTCGTATTCCACCTCGTATTTCGACCTCCCAGGCGGATGCCCCGGCGAGGGTCCTATAGGGCAAGCGGGTCCCACCGACCGAAAGAAAAACGATCCTAAAAGTCCGGCGGGTAATCGAGTCTTAACGAGCATTCGATGTAAATTACGGACAAAGCCGACGTCAAAAGTCAAGATCATGTCCGAGGGCCCGACGAAAAGTCGGCATGATTTGACCGATAAGCGTCCACAATTGATCTTGACTTGTCGTCGCTAAGCCGTAATTAGGCATGGAATATTCATTAATCCTTGATGACTCAAAGGTCAATGCCGGGAGTCGTTGTATAATTTGTGCGCCGAGCCGAAGTCAAGGCGCCGGTCAATATCTTGGTCAAAGTCCGCGGCAGAAAACCGGCAGAACTTCGACTGATAAGGGTCCCCGAAAGATATTGAGTCGGTATGCCGACAAAGGCTTGAAAGGAAAGGTCTATACACGGACATGGCATGACACGTACTAACTAAAAACCAACCGGGTCTCGGACAAAGTGTGTCACGGACAAGTGCATGGTCGACACGAGGCTCCATGGGATGTTTGGGTAGTCCTGTGCTCATCCGAGAGGCGTAATAAGACCAAACGGACCGCGACAAGGATTTCCCCGGGTTAAGGACGTAGGGTGCAGTGTACGGTCACGTGCGCGTAGTGTGCAAGCAGTCTATATTCTTTTTCTGAGTAAAATAGAGATTTTTTTATGTGTCTTAAAAATATGATGCATGATTTTTTTTGAGAATTTTCTTCTTCTTTTTTTTTTGAAAATCTTTTTTTTTGAATTTTTTTTTTTTGAAATTTAATGAGCACATAAGCACGTAAGCACGAAAATTCCGACAGTTAGGGACATTATTCCGACAGTCAAAATTTTGACTTTCTCCGAGGCGGCCAAAACAACATGAAAACTGTGCAAAAATCAACACACACACAAAAATGATTTTCAAAGCCGGGACGGAAGCTTGACCCTCAAAAGCTTTTTTTTTTTTTTTAAAACGGTGATACCGGTACGTGGGATTGTTAGACCACAATTTATCCCCTACTCGTGTTAGGAGGCGATAACGGGAAATTTAGTGGTTTCCACCAATATACCAAATACCATTTTTTTTAAAAAAAAGCTTAGTCCCCAGCGGAGTCGCCACTGTGATGATGTGTATCCGAAAATTTTCCCATTTTTTGTTTGAAAGGAAATCAACGAAAACGGAGTCGCCACGCCATTTTAATTTTGAGGGCCAAAACTTTGAAAAAAGCCCGAGATCAGAGATTTAGGTTCGGAGGTCATGTTACGCGTCGGGAAGGACGTTAGTGTGCACCCGACGCGCCTCGTAAAACGAGTCTTCCAAGCTGAAAATCATTTGTGTGTGTGTGTGTGTGTGTGTGTTTTGGCCAAAATAAGTTGAAATTCAGAAAAGTAAAAATTGGGATATCTTTTTAAGACTTTAAACTGATCCCATGATTTTTTGGAAGATTTTTGGATTGAGATTTGGTACTCAAAAGACCTTTTGAAGTTGAGAGCCATTTCTGCCAGAATGAAAAAGGCAGTGGACCTTTTATTTTGAAATGTATTCAAGGGTCTTAAAACTTCATAATCTGGATAAACTCAGAGAATGAAAGTTGTTCTAGACACCTTAAATAAGGTTTGTGCGAAGGAATTTTCCATTTTGGAGAAGATTTGATGGGTCAAAACCTTCTGGAAACCTCAGATATGAGATCTGGATTCCCAGAAGCTGATGAACTAGCCTCTGAAAGAAAATTTGAAAAGAGGAGTTTTACTCACCCAAAAAAATAAAGTAAAAATATGTCTGGAAAGCTCTGGATGTTGGCTACAAAAAGTGTTTTGTAGTCAACACCAAATTCCAAGTTCATCTGTGTCCAAAAAATTAGACCATGGACTGAGGTCTGAGAAAATTGCTACTGGACAGCAACTTCTCAAGAAAGAAAATATGATTTTAAGGGGGGTTTTGCATCCATGCTTGTCCCCATTTCCCTAGGTTTTGGTTAGTGATCACTAGACATTTTAGTGGTGAGTCAACTATACCAAACCATCCTTGGGGTACATTAGGACTAAGCACTTCATTTGCTTGGGAAGGGGAATTTTATCCTTTGAAATCAAGATTTTATGCTTGAAAATGGTTTTTAGGGTTTTGAAAATGAGTTTTCTTTGCAAGAAAGTAAAAGATCTTGAAAATAATTTTGATCTTTGTAGAAGATCATCCATGGAGATGGTCTTCCATGGTGATCTTCTTAGATCTAAAGCAAGAAGATGAAAGAACTACATTTTGTAGTTTGCAAATGCATGCATGGTTGGAGTTTAGGGTAAGGAGAAGGAGGGTTTACCAATCTTCCTTGTGTTCTTGAGTGTTTGGCTTGAGTGTATGAGTGTTTAGGGCTTTAATATGAGAGTGAGTGGATGAGTATGAGTTGGGAAAGATTGGAGAGAAAAAGGTGACAATTCTTGAAGAATTCTCACTGTTTTCTCTCTATATTTCGCCAGAGGTTCGGTGCAAAATGTGTTTTTCCTCCTTATTTTTGTGACTGGAGGGCTCAATTTATAGCCCTCTGGAAATGACATACTTATCCGCGCGGATAGGACCCTTCAGCGTGCACTGTTCATTAAATGCAGCTCCAGCTTTGGACAAGAGGAATATTTCTTTTTGAAATTTCAAATTAACAAACTCGCTTTATTGTTCCCAGCCATTTCTATTTGTGGTTTTATTCCTTTTATTTTACTTTTTGAGATTCTTTTTGAGGTTTAACCTTAAATAACAATGCCCATTTTACCCTCACTTTGTTAAAAATGTTAGGATTGTTAGGAATTGTTAGAAATGCTATAACTTTCGTTAATTTTCTAACGAAAATTCTAACAAGCTCAAATTGGAGCACTTACAGATATGTCATATGTTGAAGAACCATTGAGAGTCTTGGAGTTTCAAGTAAAGGAATTGAGAACTAAGAGCATTCCGGTAGTGAAGATCCTATGGAAGAATCATACCATTGAGGAAGCAACGTGGGAGCTAGAGTCGGAAATGAGAGAGAAATACCCTTGATTATTTTAACGTGCAAGTAAGTCTATTTAAAATTCGGGACGAATTTTCTTTAAGGGGGAGTGAGTGTAACGACCCTAAACCTAGACACTATTTTAGCATTCTATTATATACATTTTATGTTATTGGTTGACTTTATGTGCTTACTTTATGTCTTTGATTGTTTATGTTAAGTTAAGATGGTTAGGAGATAACTTTAGAGCTTTAGGGTTTAAATAGGGAATAAGATAAAGTATCTTGGGGAAAGTATAATAATTGAAAATAAATAAAATATGAAATGTGGTCAAGGTGTGTGGTGTAAAGAATTTGAGTAGAGGGGTTAGTTGTACTACCTTAGAACTTGGAGGGCTTAATGGCCTATTGTTGAAAGATTCAATTAAATGGAGTATGGGGAGGCCATACTCCTACCTTTTTCAATCATCTTCCTCATTGACCTCCCCATTTCTCCCTCATCTTCTTCTTCCTTTCCAAAATTTCCATGGAAGACCTCCCTCCAATCTTTTCCTTTCAAAAATCCTAGTAAATTCAATCCTTCTTCATTTTTTGATCCGTTTACATATTCTTGTTCGGGGCGACGAGGGGAGCACATCAAGCTAGGAAAATCGTTGTTCCATCTCATATTGATAAGGTGAGTTATTATAACTTTCCTTCAATTACATGCTCATGAATTAATTGATGTTGTTATTGTTTGTTATTCTTGTTGTTTGATAATTTGGAAAACTTCTTGGAGTTGAGGAATGGGCTAAGGAAATAAATATAGTACGTTATTGTTCATGGGAAATGATAAAGAGCAAGAGAGTATGATTTAAATTGAGTTAAGGATGTTAAACTTGAATTGTGATGGTGAAATGTGAGAATTAACTAAGTAAATGAAAGGGGTTGGGTTCATCTTATTTGTTTGGAAGAGGTATGAAAGAGTTAGGAGTAGAATGGTTATTGTTAGTGGTGATTTTTGGTTCAGCTGCAGATTTTGAGGAATTCAGGCTTGGGCGGTCGCCCATGTGGGGCTGAGCGGCCACCAATCTGTCCAGCTTCTTGGCCTCCAGTTTTCCCCGGCAAGGCGGTCGCCCACGCGTGTGCTGGGCGGTCGCCCACGCGCCTTGAGCGGTCGCCCATATACTCCTGAGCGGTCGCCCACTTCGACAGAGACTTTACCTCTTTATGACCCCTGCTTGGGCGGTCGCCCATGCTATCTTGGGCGGTCGCCCATGTCAACAGATGCTCCTCCAGTTTCCTTTCTTACTGATTTCTACCAACAACCACTTATCATGATTCCTAACCATTTTAAAGTAGTAGAAACCTAATCTACCTAGGATATGAATTAATCCTCTTTAACTTAGGTTAAAGTAGAATACTTTAGCTACACAAAGACATCTCATTTGGTTGAAATGGAATTGTGGAAGTACTTTAATTATTACTCGGAAAACGCTTGGTAGCCTTGTTTGGCCACTTAACCAATGTGACTCCAACTTGGTAAATTGAGCTTGGACCTTTATAGAGGTCATGTATTGTTGTATATTGACTATGTAGGGTTGGTTGATGATACCTTGTTGCCTTACTTGAATACATATTCATTGATTGTGCTATGCATAGTGCATTAAATAAATGTTGCACTATGATATTGGTTGAACATGAGTATAATTTACCATTTGGTTATATTTCTTATCCCTTTTGTGAATTTTATTTCAAGTAACTATTATGTGCTTGAACTTGTGTTAATCAACTGATGATTGGGGGTATAGCGTAATACGATCAATTATGGAAAGTGTGACCTAATGTGATCGAATTATGTTATACCTGTGACCGTTCCCTTCAGTGGCCACAGAGTGGGGTTATAGCATCTGTATTGAGCCAAAAGCCTTACAGAATTGCTACTATCTTATATGGTTCTCTGAAAAACGAATCTTATAAGAAGTGAATAATGCTCAAGCAGTTCACTAATTAGTGGAGTTTTATCTCCAATGTTGTACGACTATTGTTCAGACGGGAAAAGGTAAACCGAGGTAATGTAAGGTGTTTACAGCTTTCCCAACGTGTTATATGCACCTTGTTATGTGTTGCATTTTACTTGGCATATTGCTGCATTCATAATAGCTTGCTGAGATTTATTCTCACCCCTCTCCCTTTAATATTTTTAGATCCCGAGACAGGCGGACCGGCCAAGTAAGAACGGAAAGGAGTTTGGAAGTGATATTTTGAGATTGTCGGGGTATGTATAGGTTAGCGTAGCAAGATGTATATTGGTAAAAATTTCTTTATGGAGTTGTGTATATAAAAACTTAGTTTCTACGTTATAACCCAAAATCTTTCGTAACTAAAGCAGGTTGTTACTTTTTAAAGTTGTTCAACTCTTCCTCCAATGTAGAGCGGAATGAAGTTATTTTGAAATGGTTATGTTAAGTATGTTTAAGTTTGTAAGTTAAATCAAAGTTTTAAAATTTTAGGAAGTATTGGAGTTAGTTGGGGACGCTCCAGCTCGGGACACGTGTTGGTTCGGGGTCAGGGTCCTCATAAGGCCGCCCATCACCACCGTCGGCCAGAGCCTGTTCCGCCATTGTCAAGAGCTTGTGTATGGAGGCTTTGTACCATGTAGGAATTTGAATTGGGGTAATAATTCTTCTTGTTTATTCTTCTCACAAGGAGAAAATATTTATATGAGAATACAAAAGAAATTGCAGCAAAAAGGAAACACAATCCTACCCAAACTAAACCAGACAAAATCTGAAAACAACGGGAGTGGACGCTCCCCCTCCCTAGGAGCGGACGTTCCTAATGGAGGGGGAGCGTCCGCTCCTAAAAGACAGAAACTCAAGATGGAAATTGGCTATATTGGGAGCGGTGCTCCCCCTCCTGGGAGCGGACGCTTTCATAGAACAGAAACTGACGAACGCTGAAGCTAAATATCTTCACACAAATACACTCGAACATTAGTGCAGTTGACATGTATGTATAGTAGTTTGACTTCTTTACCATCTTATACGTTATGTCTATTTTAATCTCGACGGTTCATATTTATTTAGAGGATTTAATATGGTATATTACATATTTTGCTCTACTTTGTGCATTTTATCAATTCTTTCATCTCGCTCCGCATTTCGTCCATCTACCTCACCCGACTTCAACGCGGAAAGACTGCACTTGCCTCGTCTTGCCCCCTATTCCATCAAACTACATACCTAGTAATACTTCCATCAACTAATCCACTTACTATTTTCTATTTTACTAATATTTCTTAACTAACCCACTTACTATTTTCTATTTTACTAATATTTCTTACTCCATTATATATACTCACAACACCGTAACATTATCTACTTCACCTTAATTTGTGCAATAATAATTTTTTTTACAATTTAAGTTAACGTGCAATCTGACTGCAAGCCCAAAATCCACTTCCCACTACTCAACCCTCTATACATTTTTTTTTGTTATCCAGGTTCTCAGCTTCGCTGGACTAATCCTGAATCACCAGGTACCGACCCCTCAGTATATTGGCGGAGGTAAATTGGGGGATGTGCCCTATGCAGCCAGGGTGGCAGTACCCCTTATACTCTAGAGCTCCAAGGAAGCCCTCCTACAAGGCATTTACATCACTCTTACATCACAAATTGGCTGCTCCAGCTGCTCCTGCCAAAAAGGTAATTGCATCACTCTTACAACACCAATTGGCTGCTCCAGCTATCCTCTATACATTGTCTTAATGGATCCTAGGCAATGTTTACCTTTTCAATACGTGGTTTTTGGCTTCTTTTTTTTTTTTCTTCTATAATATCTTCTATGTTTTCACTATCTTTTTAAACCATTTTTTTTTCACTTTTTAATCACTCTCTCATATTTTTTGACAATTGTATATAATGTTTCATGTTAATATATTTTAAATTAATTTTGGTTTAAGACTTATTGTTATTGTCGTACTCTTTGTCCCTAAATTTCCTAAATTAATATCAATTTTTTTTTTTCAAATTTGCCTTTATCAAGAATTTGTTTTTTTTTTATATATATATATATATTTATTTAGAGATGTATATTGAGGTCAGTTAGCCAGGTCAAGTTGACTATTTCTCCTCTTAGGTAGGGGCCGTTTGGTAGGTCGATAAATGATCGGATAGGATTATTAGTCCAATAAAAGTATGTTTGATAGATTAAATGCAACCGTAGTAATTATTCAAAGTACAACCCAGATAAACATCTGAACACCTCTTATCCCCTTCTTATTTATCCTAAAAAAATGGTGATATTATTAATCCCTGGATTAATAACCTCATCCCTATTAATACATGCTAATCCTATCGACCCACCATATGAGCCCTTCTTAGGATCTAAATCTGTAGAGAAAATGGAAAGGAGATTTGCAACTTGGCCCTCCTCCCGTCCCAAAATACTTATAGTTTTATATAGTTTTATGAGTTTCACACGAAAAGCAATCAATACATACCAAATAGATTAAATTATCCTTTGAATATTTCAAGTACATAGACAATTAAATGTTTTTACAATGACAACTACCTAATCATAAATAAGGATAGTTTAAGCAGAGTGTGTAAAAGTTTTATGAAAAAATACAACAACAAAAACAACAACAACAACAAAGCCTTAGTCCCAAAATAATTTGGGGTCGGCTAACATGAATCCTCATATGTTATCGTGAAAAAAAAATAAATAAAAAATAAATAAATAAATAAAATAAAATAAAAAAATAAAAAAATAAAATAAAATAAAATAAAATAAAATAAAATAATAAAAAAATAAAAATAAAAAATAAAAAATAAAAAATAAAAAATAAAAAATAAAAAGTAAAAATAAAAATCAACCCCCCACTTGGATTTTTGCCCTCCACTCCGGCCTCTTCAACACCATACTTTCATCCACTCCAAGTAAATTCATATCATTTTCAATTACTCTAATCCAAGTTTGTTTGGGTCTTCCCCTACCCCTCACCATTTTATCATTTCTCCACTGTTCTGGCCTCCTAACCGGTGCATCACTCGGTCTCCTTCTCACATGTCCAAACCACCGTAGATGATTTTCCCTCATTTTATCCTCAATGGGCGCAACTCCTACTTTACCTCTGATCACCTCATTTCCCAATCGATCCTTTCTTGTATGACCGCACATCCATCGAAGCATCCGCATCTCCGCCACATTCATCTTATGCACGTGACACCGTTTCACGGCCAACATTCGGTGCCGTAAAGCAATGCCGCCTAATTGCCGTGCGGTAGAATTTTCCCTTTAATCTATTGGGCATGCCGCGATCACATAGAAACCCGTAGCACTCTTCCACTTCAACCAACCTGCTTTAATCCTATGAGCCACATCTCCATCTAATTCTCCATCCTTTTGGATAATGGATCCAAGATAGCGAAAAAACTCAGAAGCTTGGATAATATTTCCATCAAATGTGACCGCCCCTGCCTCCCTACTTCCAACTCTGCTAAACTTACACTCCAAATATTCAGTCTTGCTTCTGCTTAATCGAAAACCTCGAGATTCCAAAGTGTCTCCACAACTCCAATTTACTTTCAACACCCTCTCTTGTCTCATCAATCAGCACAATATCATCTGCGAACAGCATACACTTTGGTATATCATCTTGGACTGACCTCGTCAATTCGTCCATTATCAAAGCAAAAAGAAAGGGGCTAAGTGCGGAACCTTGATGCACTCCAATCTTTATAGGGAACTCTTCAGTCTTTCCAACACTAGTCTGTACACAAGTACTAACTCCATTATACATGTCCTTGATAATATCAATATATTTCTTTGAAACGCCCTTCTTTGCTAATGCCCACCAAAGTACCTACCTCTCTTGACACTTTATCATACGCCTTCTCCAAATCAATGAAAACCATATGCAAATCTTTCTTTTGATCCCGATATTTCTCCATGGTTTGTCTCATAAGATATATTGCCTCCATAGTCGATCTTCCTGGCATAAACCCAAATTGGTTATCCGAAATGTGGATACAGTGAGTTGTTTCATGCTTGGATGCAGAAACGAAATCAAACCCCATTTTCAGCAACTGAGTCTGAAACATGAATGATTTCATATTAGTTCCGATACTCCTCGTGTGAAGAAGGGCAGGCACCTCAAAAAACATGGTGAACCCTTCACCCAGAACTTCCGTTTCTGCTTTCGACCTCTTTAGAGATCCTGAAGTTGAATGCAAACAGTTCAAGAAATTCTTCCCGAGACTTGACAGGGGTTCAAGAAAGCAGCTGGCACATAACGGGCGCCTTTCTGTTTTGTCAGTGCGTATCTGCTTTCAATAATGCCTGGTGTTACATTTTCTGGATTGGAGTAGACATGGTATTTGTACTGGGATTGTTTTGCCTTCTTGTTACTGACAAGCACATTTTACATCATCCAATCTACAGCTTACCTGTAAATTTTGTAGCATAAGAAATTCAGGGATAATCCAGTACATTAAAAAAAAAAAAAAAAGAGGCAATCAAATCAGTTTGTAAAACTTAATGCTCAAAAATTGCAGCACACACATTTGTGTAGTACTAGTTTGTGTAGGCAGTTAGCAAGCACTCCAGAACATATTGGAAAAGCAATGATCAACAAGCATATAATGAAATGTAAGAGAATGCTGACCGGAAATGCTTAAGTACCTACTACCTAGGCTGCAAATTGGAGCATTTGTGCATTTATGAAATCGGCAAGAAATTTATCCAGAAATCAGCATTGTAATCTGGCTATCGTCTATCTGAGTAACCACGACTAGGCCAATCCATGATGGTAGCTCGCCAATTAACCACCTTGCTGGACAATGTCTTTAGCCACTAATCTCCATTCTTCAACACTGCTAACATCAGAAATAGTGGGTATCAGAAGAATATTTGCTTTCCTTTCCAAGTTCCTCACAATAATAGATGTTGATAGAATTGTCCTTGAATTTCCATTGCCATTTACTATTCTAAAACACAAAAAATTTGACATACCAATTAGCAAATCAATTCACTAACTAGTCCAAGTCTGGTTAACAGTAATTGCATTGTACATACTTCAGTTCGGAGTATTACAGATTCTTGAAATGTCCATAAGTCTCTGTAATGATTGAAGCTGTTATAAACAAATTACTATTAACATGTCTGAGAGCCCATGCACATAAGTTCACAGGGAAATGCAAGTATTTCTCTTTCTTCAGATGTAGCACTATAATTAGACATCAACGACTGCTCCATATGAAAAATCACATTCTTAGAATAACACACAATGATTTTTTTTTTTTCAAAAGGCTACATAAACAGATTAATACTCATTACGGCTTCACTAATTCTTCGACAAGCGTAAGTTGAGCACTAGCAATTTAATTTAGAAAAATCTGTAAGAACATGGATTAATATAACATATAAATACTGTTGGAAATGGATAACGGAAAGTTAAGTTTAACTTAACGTTGATCTAGTTTCTAACGGAAGTTCGTTATGTGTTAACGGAACTAGTTACAAATTATATTCTACATTTGTTGTAGATTATTATACCTATTTAATGTCTCTAAAATCATTTAGGGTGAATGAGAATTAATGACAAGTGTTTTTGTAACTTAACGGAAGTTAAATAAAGGGTTAAAGTTAACTTGGGTTGACTTGGACTGATCCAAATGAGTTTTGGGTCACAAGCTGTTCTCAAAAGGTTTTCGTGACCTTTCAGTTAAGGCTTCAGCGCGGTCGCGCTCCAGCCTAGAGAGGCCGCGCTGATCTTAAGTAAATCATGGCCTGGTCTCGGGATGCCAGCGCGGTCGCGCTCAAGGCAAGAGCGGCCGCGCTCGTGCTCAGATTTTGAACAGGTTTGGCATCTCTTGGAGTGAACAGCCATGAACCCTTTAACTTCTTTTAAATAGTTTCCCTCCGAATTTCAATTATAACATACAGTCATTCTGAGCCTTTTACCCTCTAGAGAGATAAATTAACATACCCAAATCATTGCATATTGTTGCATTCAATCTTTCAAGTCCAAAGTTCTAAAACCTTTGTTGTTCGTTAGATTAGTTATATTGGAGTACTCCTTATAACTAATAGTAAGTCGTTTTATCTTACTAGAGTTTTGTCATGCAACCGTAAGCACCAGTGCGGGACAAATAACTCTTACGGAGATTGTATTAAATACAAGACTCGACTTGAATCCCTTTGTTTTTTTTTTTTTTTTTTTTTTTTTCAATCTCCGTTACTTTTCTTTGTCAGTTTTCCCGTTAAGTCTTAAAGAAGCCATAGCATTTGTCTAACAATCGTAAGAGTTATTTGACGCTTCTTCAAGATTATCAAGAGATGGCAAACGAGAAAGACACCACTTCATCTAGTCAAGGGAATGTGACGCCTCCATCACAAGGTGATACTACATTCAACAATGTTGCTCCCGCTCCTACAACTCATCACATCAGTCATGGTGAGAAACCCGCGAAATTCACCGGTGTGGATTTCAAGAGATGGCAACAGAAGATGCTCTTCTACTTGACCACCCTAAGCTTGCACCGCTTCTTAAAGGAAGATCCTCCGGCGGTAGAAAAAAGTGATCCGGACCCCCAAAGGCAAATGGCAAAGGAGGCTTGGTCTCACGGTAATTTTCTTTGTAAGAACTATATCTTAAATGGACTTGACGATGCACTATACAATGTGTATAGTACAGTCGAGTTAGCCAAAGCGTTGTGGGACACTTTGGAAAGGAAGTACAAGATCGAGGATGCCGGGTCAAAGAAATTTGTCGTCGGTAAGTATCTTGACTTTATGATGGTCGATTCCAAATCGGTAACAACTCAAGTAGATGAATTCCAAATCATTCTACATGGGCTTGATGCCGAGGGGATGATCATGAATGATCCATTTAAGGTGGCTTCCATCATTGAAAAGTTGCCTCCTTCGTGGAAGGACTTCAAGAACTATCTCAAGCATAAACGCAAGGAGATGTCCTTGGAAGACATTGTTGTTCGTCTTCAAATAGAAGAGAACAATAGAATGAATGAGGCCAAAGTTGCTAAAGGCAAGATGGAGGCTAAGGTCAATCTCGCCGAGGCTAGCACGAGTGGCACAAAGAGAAAGCATTCCGAAAATGCCGGAATGCTAAGAAAGGAAGAAGAAGACCTCTAAAAGGTTCAAGGGGTCGTGCTATAATTGTGGCAAACCGGGCCACTTGTCAAGGGATTGTCGTCTCCCGAAGAAAGAGGCGAACAATGTTGACCACATGGACCTAGACTTTGCAGCGGTTGTGTTTGAAGCCAACGTTGCAAATTTGGAGGAGAACCCTAAAGCATGGTGGATAGATACCGGTGCTACCCGCCATATTTGTGGTAACAAGGAAAGTTTCTCCTCCTATACTCCCATCTCCGGAAGAAAGCTTTACATGGGAAATTCTGCGACCTCCGATGTTCAAGGCATTGGAAACGTGATTTTGAAGATGACTTCCGGAAAAGAAGTAACCTTGTTGGATGTGCTGCATGTTCCAGACATCCGTAAAAATTTGGTGTCCGACGCTTTGCTTAGTAAGGCCGGCTTTAGACTAGTATTCGAATCCGACAAATTTGTACTAACCAAGAATGGGTTGTTTCTTGGAAAAGGTTACCTCGAGGAGGGCCTTTTTAAAATGAATGTAATGACTGTAATCCGCCAAGGTGCGATGAATAAAAGTTGTGTTTCTTATGTTTACTTGTCGGAAAGTTCTAATTTATGGCATGATAGATTAGGACATGTAAACCTCGAAACCATTAAGAAATTAGCGAGACAAGATTTAATCCAAATGACTAAATCCGACTCGACTAATAGGTGCGAAGTTTGTGTTGAGGCAAAAATGACTAAGTCACCATTTAATGCCATACAAAGAGACACGACTCCTCTCGAGTTAATTCACACCGACATATGTGATTTAAAACTAGTGCAAACTCGAGGAGGCAAAAAGTACTTCATTACATTTATAGATGATTGCACTAAGTATTGCTATGTCTATCTCTTAAGAAGTAAGGATGAAGCCTTAGGGGCTTTTGAGACTTATAAGAAAGAAGTTGAGAATCAACTTAACTTGAAAATTAAGAAAATTAGAAGCGATAGAGGTGGAGAATATGAAGCACCGTTTGAAGGATTATGTTGGGAATCCGGCATAATTCATCAAACAACGGCTCCATATACCCTCAATCTAATGGAGTCGCCGAACGCAAAAACCGTACTCTCAAAGAGATGATGAACGCGCTTTTGATCGGTTCGGGCTTGCAGGCAACTTGTGGGGGGAAGCAATACTCACTTCTAATTATGTTCTTAATAAAATACCCAAGAAAGGTATTGATAAAACGCCCTATGAATTGTGGCATAATCGTAGGCCATGTTTTAAATACCTTAAAGTGTGGGGGTGTTTGGCCAAGGTTGAAGTACCTAAGCCTAAACAAGTCAAGATTGGCCCAAAGACCATTGACTGTGTTTTTATTGGATATGCCAATAATAGTAGTGCCTATCGGTTTATAGTGCATAAATCGGACATTCCGGATATGCACGTAGGAACTACTATAGAATCAAGGAATGCGGTATTCTTTGAAAACATCTTTCCGGTTAAGGACAGGAAAGATGTAGGTTCTAATAAGAGAACACATGAGTCTACATCCGGTCCTTCTCAAATAGAAGATGAAGAGCCGAGACGTAGCAAAAGGGCAAGAGTGGAAAAGACTTTTGGTCCTGATTTTCTATCTTACATGTTAGAAAACGAACCATCAACTATTAAAGAAGCTTTGTCCGGTCCGGATAGTTCGTTCTGGAAGGAAGCTATTAACAGTGAAATAGAATCCATAATGCTCAACAATACTTGGGAATTAGTTGATCTCCCTCCAGGTTGCAAATGGATCCTTAAACGGAAGTATAAGGCGGACGGATCTATCGAAAAGTACAAAGCTAGGCTAGTTGCCAAAGGCTTTAGACAGAAAGAGGGATATGATTTCTTCGATACATACTCCCTGTCACAAGGATCACATCTATTCGTGTTCTCATAGCTATTGCAGCGGCATAATCTTGAGATACACCAAATGGATGTGAAGACCCTTTCTAAATGGAGAACTTGATGAAGAAATTTACATGGAACAACCCGAAGGGTTCGTGGTTCCTGGTAAAGAAAGAAAGGTGTGTAAACTTGTAAAATCCTTGTATGGACTAAAACAAGCACCTAAACAATGGCATGAGAAGTTCGATAGAACCATGTTATCGAATGGATTCAAGATCAATGAATGTGACAAATGTGTCTACATTAAAGGAACATACGAATCATTCGTTATCGTTTGTCTTTATGTAGACGACATGCTCATAATGGGAAGTAATCATGATTTAATCATGAATACCAAAGGCATGTTAAAGAAGAACTTTGACATGAAAGACATGGGGTTAGCTGATGTAATATTAGGAATAAAAATCTCTAGAACATCTGAAGGATTAGTTCTTTCACAATCCCATTACCTAGAGAATGTTCTTCGGAAATTCAATGTCTTTGATGACCCTCCGCTAAGACACTGTAGACTTGGCTCTACATTTAGCCAAGAACAAAGGGGAACCGGTTTCTCAACTGGAATATGCAAGAATAATTGGCGATCGATGTACTTAACAAATTGTACTCGTCCAGACATTGCATATTCAGTGAGCAAACTAAGTAGGTTCACAAGCAATCCTAGTACTGATCATTGGAAAGCTCTAATGAGAGTACTAAGATATTTAAAGTATACATTAAACCATGGGATACTTTACAATAAATATCCAGCAGTATTAGAAGGATACTGATGCCAATTGGATATCGGACACGAAAGACTCTAAATCCACAAGTGGATATGTATTCACTATAGGTGGAGGAGCGGTGTCATGGAAATCCTCCAAACAAACGTGTATAGCCGAGACCACGATGGAATTTGAGTTTATCGCGTTGGATAAAGGCTGGGAAGAAGCGAGAATGGCTTAAGAACTTCCTGGAGGATGTTCCTTGTTGGAGCAAACCTGTACTGCTGTACTAATCCATTGTGATAGTCAATCGGCAATTGGAAGGGCACAGAATAGTATGTACAATGGTAAGTCTAGACATATTCGTCGTAGACACAATACCATTAGACAGTTGATCAAGAATGGCGTTATCACCATTGATTATGTAAAATCATGTGATAACTTAGCGGATCCATTTACCAAAGGTATAAATAGAGATCAACTGTATAAACTGTTACGAGGAATGGGTTTAAAACCCACAACAAAAGAACTTATAGCGGACACTCAACCTTGAGAAATGGAGATCCCAGGCCCTTGGTTCAATGAGACAACCAAGTTATAAGTTCTAGTAGAGTTACTTGGAAACAACAACTCGGTTTATTAACCTGGAGATGTTGAATACTCATTCCCAGAACATCCAAGTACAAGCACATGCAGCAGTGGTAAGGGTAAGTTGAGAAAACTTTTAATGATTTCTATACCTACGGGTGGAGTAGTGCATGATACTCCTTATAGTGAGAATCACCTATATAAGCGAGAGGTAATTAGGCCGCCTTTAAATGAACGCTTATGAATGAGATACGGTCCAGGGCCAAAATGGACAAAACGTGAGAACAACAATTGTTAGAGCTGTTATTATGTGAGTATTATTGTCTTGGTATACACCCGACAGTCACTGGTTCAAAGCGACTCGCTACCAAATGGCTAGTATATCCGATAATATTTCACTAGGGAAGATTCAAGGCCACAAGCTATCTATCCCGATGTAATAATAGTTTGCCGGAACTTTGGACGAAATTGCATTCATGCATTAATTGTCATTCATGTGGGGGATTGTTGGAAATGGATAACGGAAAGTTAAGTTTAACTTAACGTTGATCTAGTTTCTAACGGAAGTTCGTTATGTGTTAACGGAACTAGTTACAAATTATATTCTACATTTGTTGTAGATTATTATACCTATTTAATGTCTCTAAAACCATTTAGGGTGAATGAGAATTAATGACAAGTGTTTTTGTAACTTAACGGAAGTTAAATAAAGGGTTAAAGTTAACTTGGGTTGACTTGGACTGATCCAAATGAGTTTTGGGTCACAACTGTTCTCAAAAGGTTTTCGTGACCTTTCAGTTCTGGGCTTCAGCGCGGTCGCGCTCCAGCCTAGAGCGGCCGCGCTGATCTTAAGTAAATCATGGCCTGGTCTCGGGATGCCAGCGCGGTCGCGCTCAAGGCAAGAGCGGCCGCGCTCGTGCTCAGATTTTGAACAGGTTTGGCACCTCTTGGAGTGAACAACCATGAACCCTTTAACTTCTTTTAAATAGTTTCCCTCCGAATTTCAATTATAACATACAGTCATTCTGAGCCTTTTACCCTCTAGAGAGATAAATTAACATACCCAAATCATTGCATATTGTTGCATTCAATCTTTCAAGTCCAAAGTTCTAAAACCTTTGTTGTTCGTTAGATTAGTTATATTGGAGTGCTCGTTATAACTAATAGTAAGTCGTTTTATCTTACTAGAGTTTTGTCATACAACCGTAAGCACCAGTGCGGGACAAATAACTCTTACGGAGATTGTATTAAATACAAGACTCGACTTGAATCCCTTTGTTTTTTTTTTTTTAATCTCCGTTACTTTTGCTGTCAGTTTTTTCGTTAAGTCTTAAAGAAGCCATAGCATTTGTCTAACAAATACTTAATAATATAATGATCAATATTATAATATGTGGTATAAAGTATAGAACTCAACATAATGTGTAGAATTTCATAGTATAAGGCTACCATTAAATGATGGGCATAATGGTAAACTCTTATACATGAATAGGTGTAGTCCCTAAGTGAGGTGCCTATTCCCTTCTATATAAAGGCCATTCCATCAGCCATAGAAGGGACTGAAATTTTGATTATTTTCTCATTTATAAACTCTTCATAAAGATTAAATAAGACAAGAGAATAAGGCACAATCACTTAGAAGATCTACTCCTCTCTTCTTTAAAGACTATCTTCTTACTTCATCAAGAACAAGACTAAGAACAATCATGGAATCACAAGGTACACGCTTTCGTATTATTCTTCTTCTTCTTCTCATTCTCTTCTTAATCTAGTTGTGAGTCGGTTCATGGTTAATGGATCGTTAATGTTCCAACAATTGGTATCAGAGCCTGCTCATATACTAGATTGAGTTTGAAATTCTTATAAAGCCTTATGCTTTAATTCTTGTATGATTTCATTTAGTTTTTGTTCTTGTTCATGATACTCATCTTGTCTAAGAGTATTATATTCATAAACTTCATTCTATTTCTGATTTTGATTTACTCAAAGGCTTTCAATTCTTAATGTAAGATTATCCCATTTTTGAACATAGCCACCATCCTTGGATGCGTTGTGAGTTTGTTCATATGCATAGCCACGCATTTAAAAATGTGATGTGAGTATGCGGATCTACTTGCTTTGGTTGAATATTGATTCACCATTAAGTTAATAATTGATAGTCTAATTGGGTGTTATGGCTCGTTGTCCTGGCAAAGGGCCCGGCACCCTCCGAGGGCGCGGGCCTAGCCGTCGTATGGTACCCATCGAAAGGGTGCGGGGCGTAGCCCCGCTGATGGTATGACTCTCTATTTTGGATCAAAACTATTCATAAAAGGGTGTAAAATTGGTGACTTTTCGGCAAACTGTGGTCTTGGGCGGTCGCCCACATCTTTCATGGGCGGTCGCCCACTTGAACAGAAAGAATTGGCGTCATTTCATTTTGGCCTTGGGCGGTCGCCCACTTGAACAGTCATTTCATCAACGTTGGAAATTAAGGGATGGGCGGTCGCCCATTAAGTCTGGGCGGTCGCCCACCTGTACAGTATCTTCAGATTCAATTTTTGCCCAAAATTTTGATAATTTATTAATAAAATATGATATCTGGACACCAGTCACGCTGATTGGCGGTTCTTAAAGTTGTCGAACTTTAAGAATGGACGGGTAGAACAAAAGGATATTGTCTTTTATTAATAAATTTCGCTTATTTCTTTACCCTTTAAATTTTCAGAAATTGCCTTAAAGTCTTAAGTGCCCTAAAGTATGATTAATTATATGCTTAAACAAATTTATTCATTGTTTAAATAATATTGTTGCCAAAGTAATTTACGTTATTTAAATACAAATTTGTTAAAGTGATGAATGTAAATATTGATATGTGATAACATGTTTGTTTCCCAAAGGATACCTTGTTATTGACTAAGTATTTGCATTCATAGGGTAATAATTGAACTAAACTTTTGGTCATTTTAAACGCTGTGAACCATCCCAAAGGAAGGCGGGTGTTTAAAGTGAATTGTTTATATTCTTTATTACCGGGGAACAAATACCTTAAATTTTAGGACATTTTTTATACTTGATCCGGCCCAAAGGAAGGCAAGTATTTAAAGTGTGTTGTTTAAAGCTATTTTTTTACCCTAAGATGAATCAAATTGTGAGTCAATTCGCAATTCAAAGATTAGTCTTGATGTCATATTGATTATCTTTTATTATGATGGAATTCATTTTGATATAATTAATCATTGTGTAGTTTCTTATATATGTTTTGTTTCATTCTTTTGTTCTCTTCATTCAGATTTGATCAGTGCTTCATCTGTTACTACTGCCTTAAACTCAATTCCTTTGCTAACTGGGACAAACTTTAAAACTTGGAAAAACAAGATTATTATGGTCTTAGGCTGTTTGGACCTTGACCTCGCATTAAGAGAACAAGCTCCTGCCCCTCTAACTGATAAAAGCACTGCGGAAGACCGCTTAAGTTCAGAGAGGTGGAAGCGTTCTAATCGCGTCAGCCTAAGCATAATTAAGAATGCAGTCCCGGAGACATTTCTGAACAGTGTCTCCGAGGATGATGGTGCAAAAGGTTTCCTAGATGCCCTAGAACAACGCTTTGCAAAAAGCGATAAATCGGAAACAAGTGCAACCTTGAGGAAGCTTGTTTCCATGAGGTATAAGGGCACCGGAAACCTAAGGGAATACATAATGAAAATGTTTCATCTATCAACAAAATTAAAAGCACTCAAGTTGGACTTGTCGGAAGACTTGCTTGTGCATTTGGCTTTAATTTCTCTTCCTTCACAATTTGGTCATTTTGAAACGACCTACAATTGTCAAAAGGACAAGTGGAATATTAATGAATTAATTTCACATGTCACGGAGGAAGAAGATAGGTTGAAACACACCAAACCCGAAAGTGCACATTATGCATCTACCTCTTCTCGTGGGATTAAGAGAAAAGGTAAGGAGATTGCGGTTGCATCAAAGAAGCCTAAGGGATCATCAAATGATCAAAAGGTGAAAAAGTGCTTCTTTTGCAAGGACCCCACTCACATGAAGCCCGACTGCCCTAAGTATCGCCAATGGCGAATTAAGAAAGGTATGTCATTTAGCTTTGTTTGTACTGAAGCTAATTTAGTTTCAAATCCTTCGTATACATGGTGGTTAGACTCCGGTGCAACTACTCACATAAGTTCATGTATGCAGGGTTGCCTGAACTACCGAACGCCTAATGAAGGTGAAAGATTCATCTACATGGGAGCTGGAAAGCCGGTAGAGGTGGAAGGCATAGGGACTTATAGATTATCCTTGAGTACTGGATACTTTTTGGTTTTGAACAATGTATTTATTATTCCATCATTTAGACGGAATTTAATTTCCGTCACTACATTAGATCGGGAAGGTTATTCCTGTATTTTCGGCAATAATAAATGCAATTTATATTTTGATTCAAAGCTTTTTGGTACTAGTTCTTTGTCTTATATTGATAATCTATATTTACTTGACACAGTCAATTCATTAAATGAGTCCCATAATAATGAAACTAACTCTCGAGGCATAAAACGAAAGTTTTCAAGTAAAAATTCTTATACCTTGTGGCATAGGCGTTTGGGTCATATCTCCAAAAGGAGAATTGACAAGCTTGTGTCCGAGGGAATATTACATAAGCTTGATACTTCGGAAAATAACTTTTGTATTGAATGCCTTAAGGGAAAACTTACTAATAGTACAAACAAAAATGAATCCTTGAGAGCTACAAAAGTCTTAGAACTAATTCATACGGACATATGTGGACCGTTCCCTACCCCTTCATGAAACGGACAAACATATTTCATTACGTTCATAGATGACTTCTCTCGTTATGGATACATTTATTTACTTCATGAAAAGTCCCAATCATTGGACGTTTTCAAGTCTTTTAAAATCGAAGTTGAAAATCAACTTGAAAAGACTATTAAGAACGTTAGATCCGATCGTGGTGGTGAATACTACGGTCGGAATGACGGTTCGGGAGAACAACGTCCGGGTCCTTTTGCTCGCTATTTGGAAGAGTGTGGGATTGTCCCTCACTACACCATGCCGGGGACACCTAGCATGAATGGTGTAGCCGAGAGACGTAATAGAACCCTTAAGGATATGGTAAGAAGTATGGTATCTTGTACTTCTTTACCTCACTCATTATGGGGCGATGCTTTGAAAACCGCAACCTACCTACTTAATAGAGCTCCTTCAAAAGTTACTGACAAAACCCCTTATGAATTATGGACCGGTAAGAAACCGTCCCTTAATCATCTTCATGTTTGGGGTTGTCCAGCCGAAGCTAGGCCTTATAGACCTAACGAAGGAAAGTTGGACGCTAAGACCGTTAGTAGTTATTTTGTAGGGTATTCTCAAAGATCTAGGGAATATAAATTCTATGATCCAAAGACTAGAACCTTTTTCGAGACGGGAAATGCTAGGTTCTTTGAGGATGTTGAATTTAGAGGGGAAAATTTGAATAGTAATTTTGAATTTGAAGAAATGGAAGAGGAATTCGTTTCTATACCTCTTCCTATAGTTCCTATCGAAAATCAAGCAGTTGTGCTTGAAATTCGACAAGAACATAATATTCAAAATGACGTTAATTCTCCTATTAATGAACAACATGAAAATGTTAATGAGGAAATTCAACACCCTCAAAATCAAGAAGAACCGGTGCCATTAAGAAGATCTAATAGAGCAAGAAGGAGTGCTATACCGGATTATTATGATGTATATCTTGCCGAGAATGAGGAACCGTTAGGTTTAGTGGGAGATGAGCCAATCACCTTCCATGAAGCCATTAGTGGTCCAAATTCTCATAAGTGGATTGATGCCATAAATGAAGAGTTAAAATCCATGAATGATAATGACGTTTGGGATCTTGTCCCATTACCTAAGAATGTGAAACCCATCGGATGTAAATGGATCTTTAAGACCAAAAGAGATTCACAAGGAAATGTGGAAAGACATAAGGCTCGTCTTGTCGCTAAAGGATTTACTCAAAAAGAAGGCATTGATTACAAAGAAACATTTTCATCGGTATCCTCTAAAAATGCTTTTAGGATCATTATGACTTTAGTGGCACATTTTGACCTTGAGCTTCATCAAATGGATGTAAAGACAGCTTTTCTCAATGGTGACATTGAGAAAACTATCTATATGAAGAAACCAGAAATGGTGACTGATTCGGATCAAAATAGTCAACTTGTTTGTAAACTTAAGAAATCCATTTATGGGCTCAAGCAAGCATCTCGTCAATGGTACTTAAAATTTAACCAAGTTATTCTTTCATTTGGCTTTGAAATGAATCTTGGTGAAGATTGTGTGTACCATAAGTTCAGTGGGAGTAGGTTTATATTTTGGTCTTGTATGTGAATGACATTTTACTTGCTAGTAATGATAAGGACCTTCTTAAGGAAATCAAGAAATTTCTCTCAAACAAATTTGAGATGAAAGATCTTGGAGAAGCTTCTTTTGTATTAGGAATCCAAATACATCGTGATCGCTCACAAGGTATGTTAGGGTTATCACAAAAGAGCTATATAGAGAAGGTATTACAAAGGTTTAGCATGGAAAATTGTAAACCACATGACACCCCGGTCTCTAAAGGAGATAAGTTCAGTCTAAATCAATGTCCTAAAAATAATCTTGAATCCAAGTATATGGAAAATATCCCTTACGCATCGACAGTAGGAAGCCTAATGTATGCACAAGTCTGTACTTGCCCAGATCTTGCCTTTATTGTTGGCATGCTTGGGTGATATCAAAGCAATCCGGGAAGAGAACATTGGGTCGCAGCCAAAAGAGTGATGAGATACTTGCAAAACACGAAGAACTACATGCTTACATATACAAAGTCGGATCATCTTGAGATCATTGGTTTTTCCGATTCCGACTTTACTGGATGCCAAGATAGTCGCAAATCGACATCGGGTTATGTCTTCACTTTGGCCGGTGGAGCGATATCTTGGAGAAGTGCCAAGCAAACATTAGTTACTACTTCCACCATGAAAGCCGAATTTGTTGCTTGCTATGAGGCATCCAATCAAGCTATATGGCTGCGTAAATTCATTGAAGGACTGCGAATTGTCAAAGGTGTTGAAAGACCGCTTAAGTTATATTGTGACAATCGAGCCGCAGTGTTGTACTCCAACAACAACAAGAGTTCATCTAAATCTAAGCATATAGATATTAAGTTTCTTGTTGTGAGAGAGAGAGAGAGATAGAGTACAAAATGAACAAATAGAAATAGAACTTATTGGTACAAACTCCATGTTAGCGGATCCATTTACTAAGGCATTATCTCCTTTAGTATTTCACGAGCATGTTGCTCATATGGGTGTAATGACTTTTGATAATGCTTAAATCAGTGGGAGTTTATGATGTTTCTATTTCCTTGTGTTGTTTTTTAAATTGATCTCATTTGGTTAAAAGTAGGACTAGTTGGAGAATATATATATGCATTCTTCATATATATTCGTTAATATTCCATGCTACATATCTATACTTAATCTATGTCATTTAGTTGGATATATATATGTGATTAATGTGGGTTTAGTTGCGAATCAATTACAACGACTGCTCCTTTAGTCCTTATACTTATATGACTAATGGACGGGATTGTTTTCGAATGACCACAAAGTGCACATAAGGGTTGTCATTTGTGTTATAAATATGATTAAAAGAATTTTATTAAGTGAAGGTATATGTTATAATAATTCAAGTGGGAGATTGTAAGAACATGAATTAATATAACATATAAATACTTAATAATATAATGATCAATATTATAATATGTGGTATAAAGTATAGAACTCAACATAATGTGTAGAATTCCATAGTATAAGGCTACCATTAAATGATGGACATAATGGTAAACTCTTATACATGAATAGGTGTAGTCCCTAAGTGAGATGCCTATTTCCTTCTATATAAAGGCCATTCCATCAGCCATAGAAGGGACTGAAATTTTGATTATTTTCTCATTTATAAACTCTTCATAAAGATCAAAGAAGACAAGAGAATAAGGCACAATCACTTAGAAGATCTACTCCTCTCTTCTTTAAAGACTATCTTCTTACTTCATCAAGAACAAGACTAAGAACAATCATGAAATCACAAGGTACACGCTTCCGTATTATTCTTCTTCTTCTTCTCATTCTCTTCTTAATCTAGTTGTGAGTCGGTTCATGGTTAATGGATCGTTAATGTTCCAACAAAATCCACTTTCCACAGTTTTGTAATGTCAACCTGGAGACTGAAGAGTGAAGCGTAAGCTCATTTACATAAATATCTCAGAATATTCATCAAATCACAGTTATACTTTACTGAATTCATCTAAATAACAATGAAAACAAGCAGCTCAGGGGTTTAGACGTTAAAATAAACTCCAGTCCCAAAAAGACTGTCCCATTTTCATTAATTATCTTATTGATAGTTTATTTAATATTCATACAACAACAACATTACCCTAATGCTTCAAAGGCTCCCACCACAGTGAGGTAAGGGGGGTCGAATGTACGCAGCCTTACCCCTGTATTATACACAGAGAGGTTGTTTCCGTATGACCCACGATTTGCGTCGAAAATTGCAAGGACTTACTGTTGGTTCATACAAAGAAGCGTGCAGACAGTTTAGTGATTCATTTTGCTTTATTCCATCATATTCTCAAGCCAGAAAATATTGAGTTTTTTACTACATCGGAAATGATAAAAAATTATTTAATATTCATACAACAAATTGGAATTTCAGAAACGAAACATAAGAAAGCTACGTAAAATATAAATTTGATTTTATCTTTTATTTATTGATTCGTCAATAAGGAAATGGGACAATTTTTGGGGTTGTAGGGAGCATAAGAGATTGTTATTCTTTGTTAAAATAATCGGTAAAACATAAATATCTCAAACTGTTAAAATTTAAAAATCCGTGGCATGCCACATGTATTAGTCTAGTTTGAATTTTAATTCACCCATTTTATTTAATCACTTTATCTCATTCACCTCACTTTATATCGTTCACCTCATATTTCAACTACCCATTTCATTTAACCACCGTACAATGATTGAATTAAATTAAATTTCAACTCCCTCCAACTCATTATTCTATACCCCACTACTTTTATTTTATTTATATTCTCTATTTTTATGATTAGTAAAATAATAATAATTATTATTATTTATAATTAAAAAAATATTTCACACTTAATTAATTTGTTTTGCAATTAAATAATTAGATAAATGACGATAATTATTATTAAAAATAAGAAAAGTTATAATAAACTTAGCTCGCGACATAAGTAATGAAAGACAATAAAATTATTAAATCACAAATTTTCGAACTTTGCTCATATGTGCTTGACTAGATCCTTCTGCAATTGTTGATGAACTCTTGGATCACACATTTTCGATCTAGTACGCACACATGCTCTGCAAATGCAGGTAGTACCTCAGTCGATAATTGAGAATTCATTTCACTAAAAGGATGATGATTTTTTTAAAATAAATGCTAAAATGAAGAAGGATAATTGAGAAATGAGTGTTTTTTTTTTACAAATCAAACGAAACTTGCATCAATTTATAGGAAAAAAAATGATGAATTTTGGTGAAAAAAAAATTAATTTACTAGGTGATAATTCAGCTCAAAGATTTGGAATAAAAAAATTTGAACATCTGACGCACCAATCAGCTTGGGCCACGTGTCCGATTCAGAAAAAACAAAAAAAAGGAAACTCTCACGCGCCTTGTCGGGCGGTGAGGCGCACGCGCCATGCCGACTCAATTAGAACGCGCCACGTGTTGTCTCAAATTTTTTTTTTTCAACCGGTTGAAACATTTCATTTTCCAATTTCATTTAACCAATTTCATTTAACCCATTGCACACTTTCAACTAACTAAAACCTATTTCATTTTCATTTTCATTTCCATTTCTACTCACCCATTGTACATAGTTAACACCGGGCCCAATTCAAGAACAAAAGCGACAAGCTTGTACCGATTACACTGAAAACTAATTAACCAAGCCCATTAAGCTTCCAAATTCAGCCCAAACTAGTTTCAATGAGCTGGATAAATCTCAACCGTCGAAGATACCTGTGGGAACAGCCGTCAGATCTAGGACATATAAGTAGAGAACCCTAGGGTTTCTATTCCGTCCCCTATTTTTGTATTGAAGAGCTTCGTTTCAGGCCGTCTTGAGAGAGAGAGGGAGAGAGAGAGGAGAGAGAGAGAAAGTGAGATCTTCGGGAAGATGGTGCAGCGTCTTACTTATCGCAAGCGCCATAGCTATGCCACCAAATCTAACCAGCACCGTGTCGTCAAAACCCCCGGTACTTACTTCATCGCAGTCTTTCTTTTGTTTGATTTTTGGTTTTATGTTATGAGTCTGATTAGATCAATGCGTTATGGTTCGAATATCATCTACTATGATTAAATCTGTATAATGTACTGTCATTTCTGATTCTGTTCATGAACCCTAGTTTTGAAAACATTAATGGGTATGCAAATCATGTTGAATACTAGTAATTAGATTGTTTTTTATGAAATTGTAGGTGGAAAATTGGTGTACCAGACTACTAAGAAGAGGGCAAGTGGTCCCAAATGTCCTGTTACTGGCAAGAGAATCCAGGGGGTATGCCATATCTTTTCCCTGTTAATTTCTGTTCTTTTAAATGCTTTTACGAATCTTTTTATATTTTTTGATTGTCTGTACCCAATTAATCTGTGAAAGGTCTAAACTTTCTTGTTTATTTTCATGACTATTGATTGACCATCTGGTCTGTTGTATATATATAATACCACTACATTTATGTTATGTTTTGTCTAATGAAGCAACTTTTTAGGTTACTTATTGCGCTGTAAATTTCTTTAACTGTCTCACCAATGGTATTTGGAACAAGACCATTGCTTCATGCTATTAATGTGTTTTCTTTAATTGCTTATGATGAATTTTAATGCCAGGCTTTATATGTATCTTTCACGCCCGATGATGGAAAACATACATATTGAGCGTTTTTAAGACACTTTCGTCCTAGAAATCAAATCGATAGGGGGTTTTTGTGTCTTAACGAATCACACGTAGAGATATTGATAACACACGTAGGGTCAATGGTATTTTATTGTGCAACACAACGGAAGCAATTGACAAAACAATACACAAGCAATTGGCAGTAGGGTTAATGGTATTTTATTGTGCAACACAACGGAAGCAATTGACAAAACAATACACAAGCAATTGGCAATAAGGGGTTTTTAACTGAACATGAAATGTTGGTTGATTTCACAAACCAGCAACTTGTCTTCATCCAATTTTGCCTCATTGTTACAGAATGCACAAAGTCTAAAGCACTAAGACCTTCAAAGCAGGCCCATGCTTTACTATTGGCTTCTGGTATTGACATGTACTCTTTCTCTCTAAATTCAAAGCTTGTGGGTGCTAAAGACGCTCTTCTCTGAGTTTAAATGCTTTTACGAATCTTTTTATATTTTTTTGATTTCTGTACCCAATTAATCTGTGAAAGGTCTAAACTTTCTTGTTTATTTTCATGACTATTGATTGATCATCTGGTCTGTTGTATATATATAATACCACTACATTTATGTTATGTTTTAATGAAGCAACTTTTTAGGTTACTTATTGCGCTGTAAATTTCTTTAACTGTCTCACGATGGTATTTGGAACAAGACCATTGCTTCATGCTATTAATGTGTTTTCTTTAATTGCTTATGATGAATTTTAATGCCAGGCTTTATATGTATCTTTCACGCCCGATGATGGAAAACATACATATTGAGCGTTTTTTGATGGTTGTTTTTCATTAATCGCCTTTATGCTTCACCATTGGCATATCCTTCCATCACCATCATAACCATCACTACATCCATCTACACTTCTGCACACACACACGGATATTTCAATGGTGCTGATTAAAGGCTTTTGTGAATGCTGTCATCCATAATCTGTCTATGATTCATAAGCTATGAGATCTGAGGGCTTTTTTGTTTTTATGAGTTGTACTGTTTACATGTACAAATATATCTCATTAGTTGGTCTCTGAGTTTAAATAATAGATTATACTTTTGTTTCTGGATCCATCTGCTGGTGGCGTATTTATCATCTAGTCCCACTGTCAATATGCTCTAATGACTATTGTGGGAAGGTTTGATCAAGCTTAAAATAAAAGCATGACTATTGTGGGAAGGTTTGATCAAGCTTAAAATAAAAGCATGTACTGCTGTTGAATACTGTGGGCATATCTCTGAGCTTTTATTGAACGCTTGGGGAATACTACTGTTTTTTTTGGTGATATTTCTTTAAGAATCAAAGTATGATTTCCATAATGTTCTCAGCATTAGCGTAATTCAGTATGCATCTTGCTTCTCTCTACGAGTGGAGAACGTCATAAACAACAGCAGCAGCAAGCCTTAGTCTACTGCTTAATCATTATCATTAGCCTGAAGTGTTTTTTTCTTGGTCTCATATATTCGTCTATTTCCTTATAATTTGTTTTCTATGCTGTAAAATTAGAGATTTTAATTGCTGTACTATTCTTTTTGGTTCTCTCTTGCTACATGCTTGTAATAAGCTATTTGTTGTGAGAAAACATATGACTTTGTATTCTTAAATTTCTTATTATAGATTTAAAGGCTTTGTGTCTTTCATACCCAATGATGGAAAACATACATATTGAGCAGTTTCCGATGGTCGTTTTTCATTATTTGCCTTTATACTTCACCATTGGCATATCCTTCCATCACCATCATAATCATCACCACATCCATCAACACATTTGCACACACCCACGGATATTCTAATGGTGCGGCTTAAAGGCTTTTGTGAATGCTGTCATCCACAAACTGTCTATGATTCATAAGCTATGAGATCTGAGGGCTTTTTCTGTTGTTTATTCACGAGTTGTACTGTTATTCTGTCTTGTCTTGTGTTATGATTATGATATGTTATGCATTGTTCTATGCTGAAGTGTCTTATTTACTGTTTTTTTCCTCCAATAATAGAGTTTCAAATAATGTTAGTTTAATGTTTATTTGTTTTTTGATTTATTTATGAATGTTATTCATTGAGGTTCTCATTTAATAATGACATTGGTATTACTTGTAGATTCCTCACTTGAGGCCAGCTGAATACAGGAGGACCAGACTATCTAGGAACCGAAGGACTGTGAACCGTGCCTATGGTGGTGTACTATCTGCTGGTACTGTAAGAGAGAGGTTTGTTTTCTGGAATCATTGCCTGAGATGTTTTGTATCTTACTTTGTTAATGTAGCATGATTTATTTGGCATAGTTTCTTAGACATTGCATCGACTGTGCAGGATCATTCGTGCCTTCTTGGTGGAAGAGCAGAAGATTGTAAAGAAGGTTTTGAAGATTCAGAAGGCAAAAGAAAAGGTGTCCAAGAGCTAGGCTTTTTAGGCATTTGAGAAGAAAGTGTTTTTAATGTGCTTTAAGAAATTTTGACTTTGAACAAATTACAGTTTGTGAACTATTATATTATTTGGAAGGATTGATTTTAAATGAGCAATTTATTTTATTTGGATTTGGTTTCTCATCTATATAATGAGTTGCTTGGGTTCATTTTAGTATTTAACTCTCATTTTCTGAAGGTTTCGAGTCTCATTGCATTGTTAGTTATCCTTCCCTGCATAACTATCACGCAGGGGGCCTAGGTGCTACATTTGTGGCCAGTTTTACACAATCACCTCTCTACCGGAACTCTCGCAAGAACATTTAGGTCAGGAGAATGAGGTTGCTTGAAAAACCATACCAGTTTGGGGGAGTTCTTGGTACAAGTCACGATATCGCCCCTCGGGGAAAGGAGAATTAGATCATTTGGTATGAAACATACCAGTAACCACAGACAATCTCATCTCACAGGAAAGCAAACAGTATTCAATTAACCACAATAAAAAAAAGGGAGCAATAATGACAAATACTTGTGTTATCATTTATCTGGTTATCACTAAGAAAATGTTTGTAGAATAGAATAGAAACCCTCTTCAATTCTTCATTCTATTATTTTGCTCTCTCATTTTTGAAGACTTAAGTTTCTAAGCTGCATTTCCTCAAATAAGATAATGTTTTTTGTTTTTTTTTAAAGGTAATTAGCTGCATGTAGAGATTATATTTTAAATAAATCTGAGATGAATAAGATAGTCCTTATAAAATAAAAACAGCTAATAAATAGGGAATTGATATGTACTACTCCGTCCCTATATGAAATGTCCAAATTTATATACTTACTAGTAAAGAAGCGTGTCAGAGGGCAGGTTTTTTAATTAAGCCCGTGTCCGAGGGACACGTTTTTTTTTTTTAAGGGCAAAATGGGAAATTTGGTAATGTTCATTCAACTTCAACTGTAGCAAGGACAAGGACAAGGTGTGATTTATACTATAGATATTACTAAAAATATTTAAGTTAAACCTTTTAGCAAAAAGCCTCTCAATTTCAACATTTATTTAGGGACAGAGTATAAAAAAAATCAATTAAAAAATAAATTTGTCAAGAATGGGATTCGAACCCATGCCCTTTCGGACCAGTACCTGAAACTGGCGCCTTAGACCAACTCGGCCATCTTGACATGATGAATGTGCTACTCCTTTTAAATATAATGTTTAGTGAAAAAAACTTAAATAGCTTTGCTTTCCGCCAAAAAACCAGCCATGTTCATGGGCAACCCAAAATGAAAACTCTCATTTATCAACAATCCAACAGCAACATCTAACTTTTCTTCCGCCGGTTCTGTTTTTCTCTTGTTAATATAATCAGCCATTTTAAGCTGAATCTAGGATATCATTTACTCTCCGAGTCTCCGGTCCGTCTTCTTTATTCTATCACTTCTTCTTCATACCATCCATAAGTGGTAAGTCTGAAGCTTTGTAAATTGTAACCAACTTTTGGTTTGTGGAACAAGGAATTTATCCCTATCTTATAAGAGACTTGTTTACATTGAAATCTTTATTTTACACATCTTATATTACAACCTACATTGCATTATCAATAAACTGTTTCACGGCACAATTTTGCTACTATGCCTTCTTTTTTGGTTCTTGCTATCACATTCTTTTTTAAGTAGGTCGGTCGATTGAATAACTAATTAAATATTTCAACGAAAGAAACAAGTCTTTAGGGCAGTTTACGATTCTGAGAAGATTAAATTAAGATAAAATGTATAGATGCTGATGCTTGAGGGCAAATCTAAGAGCTAAAGAATAGGATATATTTTCAAAGATGAGGCTTTTAAACACCAAGCACCAGTGGTCTAGTGGTAGAATAGTACCCTGCCACGGTACAGACCCGGGTTCGATTCCCGGCTGGTGCAACTAAGCTCTGATGAGTCTCTGCGCTCATGTAGGACTTTGGGTCTTCACAATTCTCCGGTTCATCGGTTGAAATCTGCGCATCTGAGCTTAAATTTTTTCTCTTCATTTATTTTTTTTTAATAAACAATTTCTAAAGCGCCTCATGAGCATAATGTTATACTCTGCCGGACCATAGAGAGTCAACTTGAGAGAAATATCAAAGGCTTAAAAAGGGTGTTTAACAATATGCAAACTAATCTTTTTTATCCAACTAACCTCAGGGGCTCTATACACATACATATTTATTATATGTAAAAAATTACAAAATGACAGTGTCTATAAATGTCAACATAATATCAAAAATATCCAGTAACAAAAATATACATATACAAATCAAGAAAAAATAACTCCCTCCGCCCCAGTCCCATTGATAACTTCACCATTTTGAGTTTGACACGCAAATTAAGGAAAAATGATAGTGGAAAAAGTGTTGTGAGTATAAAAGTAAAATAAGAGTGAGAATGAGTGGAGGGAATAGTAAATTTGAAAAGTGTTGTGAGTATAAAAGTAAAGTAGGAGAGATAATTAGTGGGTGGAATAGTAAATTTTTTTTGTCATTTTAGGAAAGGTGAAACTTTTAACGGGACACCCCTTTTGACAAAAAGTGAAGCTATAAATGAGACGGAGGGAGTATACAACAAGTAACAAAATGATACACAACATGTTCGACATACAACTTTAAATAATGTAACTATTAACCAAGATTATATAATTTCAAAGATTTTCTTCCGTTCCTCCAAAGACCAAGAACAAAGACCAAGAACGCATCCTTGGTCCTTCTTAATTACTTAAGGATCGTATTGACTGCCATCCAATGATTCTCACCAGGATCAGATTGATATCGACTTGTCATACTTGGAGTGGAAAGCATTTACGGCGAAGAGACTGTAGAGATACAGTGAGAGGGGATGGGAATGAATGCAGGCGCGCTCAAAGTCGTAGGATTGCAGCGGTTACGCAGTGGGACAGTTAAGTTTAGGAAGGAGGTTTACGTTTTCTCAAATTCAATATTGGCTACTATTTTTTGGAGGTGTATTGTAATATAAGACTATTAATATGCAATAAAAATACGGGACTGTATGTATAGTGATTAAGCAAAAAATATATAAAATGTAGGGGTGGTTCGGTTGGTATACCGGCTTTATTTTGCTTATACTATGTACCAACCAAGTATGATTTGGTATAAGAAAATCTGTACCGGTATCAACCACAAAAGTCGATATACCAAGTTTATGGTACGATTGGTATTCGGTTGGTACGATTGGTATTAGACATATACCATAATTTACTTCTGTTTGCAGGCTCTTTCCTCTTTTTCCCTCTATTTACTTCACTACTAGTATCTCCAGATACTGGAGCCGATGAAGACGGAGGAATCGATTGAGAGGAACCTGTAGTTACAGGCCTCGAGTTGAAAGATTTCATCCTGTTTCAAACATAATTGATAAAATAAAATTACCACTCTTAAGTGATCCACATAATCTTGCAAGGATTTCACCCCTACACAAAGAAGAAGAATAGCGATTCGTGACTTAAGTGAATACAGTAAGTAAGAAAAGATACTCACTAACCTGGAATAAGGCAAGGAAATTCAGATCTGAAGATATCTTGGCTCATATTTGAAGAAAAAAGGCCCGAGCAAAAAGGCTCAAACAGCTCTTCAATGGAAGGGGGAAATCTTACCGTGGGGTGGAGCGGAGCTGGTGCGGCGCAAGGGTGTGGGAAGAAGAGAAGACCGGCGGAAGGGTGTGGGAAGAAAACTCACGATTGAGAGAAAGAAAGAGCGAGAGCGCCAAGAAGCGTGAGGGAGAGGGAGAGAAGAAAGAAACGGCCGCTGGAGAGAAGAAAGAAACAGATCTTCAATTAGAATTAAGACTTTTAGGGTTAGATTTTTTTTAATTATATTTATATGTATATAATAATATATATTTTATTTTATTTTAAAAAAATAATTCGGTATTTCGGTATACCAACCGATTTCACTTCTATATACCACGTACCAACCATTTTTACTAATTGGTACGGTACTACCGTACCGAAAGTTGGGTATACCGATTTCACTGTACCGATTACAATTGGTACGGTTGGTATATGGATTGGTTAGTACGGAAGAGTACCATTTGCCAGCCCTATAAAAATGAACACTATTACTATCACCCCAATATATCAAAATTCTTCAAAGTAATCAGTGGAATGGTGAAGAAAAACTCTTTCTTAACCATAAGAGTAATCATCAGCATGTCGTACACATGATTTCTCTTTTCCAACATGCTCTTGTAAGTGTTGTTGTACAAAAACACTTCAAATCAAAATCAATTATCTTCAGTAAATAATAACGAATTTAATGATCATACAACAATGTCATTCCACTTTTCTTATCCTCAGATAATAATTGAAAAATTGTTATTTCTTACATATTTGCGTAAATCTGACAATAGTAAATTAGAAAAGTAAACTCACTAAACATAGAACCAAGAGTAATACAGACCTATATCGGTATATCCTATGCAACCAATTCATTAGTTCCACATTCCTCATAAATTTGTGAATGTCAATTAACTTATGTACATCTTTAATCTGGTCTTCAATTTATGCATCATTCAATCAATTAACATCATTTAATGATCTAGTGGTTTACACCTAGTCAAGACCTTAAAAAAAACAAATCCAAAACAATAAACATCATTTTCTGATTGTGTGGCGTGTCGTGACGTACCTGAATGAAAGAACAAATTTAGTTTTAACAAAAGATAAACACTACATATATGATGTAGGGTTTGTGTGAGAGAATTATATTACACAGACTTACAATGGAGCATGATAGCCAAAATTTCCTAACCCTCTTATGGAGCGTAGCCTTGATGCTATATCATAAGACAAATTGTTAAGATGACAGTTTTTTTTGCTAGAAAATCATTAAAAGTAGGGGATTAGACAGTACGATAAACAATTGATGGTTAAACGTCTGAACCTTTTCATGTAGATATTATAGACCTTTAGTTCCACCATAATAGTAGGGGATTAGACAGTACGATAAACAATTGATGGTTGAATGCCTGAACCTTTTCGTGTAGATATTATATACCTTTAGTTGCACCATAAGCAATCTTAAACTCTTTGGTTCCAGTTAAGAACCGATCCAGGTTCTGCCCTTTAAAAACTTTAACTCCACACACTCGAACAATAATGAACTATGACCCACCATTTTTATAAGTTCATCAAGATTAAATTTTGGCATTCATATTGGAACGGAGTAAGTACCATTCATAAAAATGGTGGGTCATATTTTAACATTTACTTTCCTTTTGGTCAATATAAACTAAAATTTCAAGTGAGCCTATTCAATATGGGGTTTTGATTCATCATTTAGATAACAAAATAGAATAGAACGAAGCGAACCACCGATGCTACTGATCTGAGGCGAGGAAGAATCTGATTTGTAATGCTCTCAAGCATTGCAGTCTGTAGTCATGAAACAAAGAAATGCGATAAGTACAAATGATAAAACCTAAATTAATCTCTCAAAAGTATACATTATATGAGAGGGTATATATGGTTGTTTACCTGGCTTGGAATCCATGATCAAAAACAAAAAGAAGATTGGGAGAAACTAAATCATCTGTTAAAAATATTCAATAAAATTTTGAAATTTAGCTATGAATTAGAATTAAATGTTGAAGGAGGATTTAAATTACAGAATCCAAAATTAGGAATCATAAGCCTCAAATCTAGATACATTCGTTAGTAGTGAAGTTACTTTACTGTTTCAATATTTACCCGCATTTACAAAAAAACTAAAAAAAATGAAGAAGACATAAGAACAGAAACCCTTACCGAACAGAAGTTGATGCGGGAGAAGAAGGCAATGAAGCAAACAGTTGGGCGTTTCTGGTTCAGGGAAGAGAGGTTATAAGTAGGATAATGGATTATTTAGGTTAATTTCATATTCATTCTCAGTCACCCTTTGTATTTTCTAAGATTGAATCCTGACCTTTTTATGTTTATGTTACAGTTTAAACTCACCTCTATTTTAATATAGACTGGCTACCGAAAGTCTTGTTCAAGAGATTCAACTCCAAAATATTTTATTCTTTTCGCCCAGAATGCCACACAAAAATGATCTTTTTCTAAAGCTTCAAAAGGATGCAACAATTAAGATAAAATGTATCGCTGAGGATGCTTGAGGGCAAATCTAAGAGCTAAGTACAAAAGGATATATTTTCAAAGATGAGGGATACAATCACCAAGCACCAGTGGTCTAGTGGTAGAATAGTACCCTGCCACGGTACAGACCCGGGTTCGATTCCCGGCTGGTGCAACTAAGCCGTGATGAATCTATGCGCTCATGTGAGACTTTGGGTCTTCACAATTCTCCGGTTCCTCGGTTGAAACCTGCGCATCTGAGCTTAGTTTTTTTTTTTTTATCTCTTCATGTATTTATTCTTTTCAATAAAATGCTTCAAAGAAATAAAAAAGTACTCCCTCCGTCCCAAAATATCCTTCCAATAATTACTAGTACATCATAGAAAGATGCAAATAATTTAAAGCACAAATATTGCTGTGAACTCCATTAAGTTATTTTAGAAATAAATGTAACAACTCTCCCTATTGTACAACAAGTGCAAGAATCATTTGATCAACTGTATCTATCTATCTATCTATTACAGAACGATAACTATACTAACTCCGGCTCAGTTGCTGCTCTTTATATAGAGAGAGGAGTTTCTTGATTATTTGACAGGCATATTTTGCTGGTTCTTGGGGAACATGAGCTTTGAATTTGGGAGGATTCTTGAAACATCCCAGAGTTTGCAATAGAGGTGCTCCGCATTATTTTAGTACGTACAATATGCCTTATGCTGTAAAGTTCAAGAATTGCCATCAAACGGCACAAAGCACCAGAACGACTTTGCATATGCAGTCTCACCGTTCCATGAAATCGAGGAGTATTGTTTTCTACTAAAAATATTTCAACAAAAGCGACCTCAAGGGCGTGCTCATTGAAGCACTTCAGGGTAAAAATGCAGAAGTAAAAACCTTCACTGTCCATTCCACTGAACTGTAACCTGAGAAAAGAGTAAATATTCATTAACTTTGATAGGCTCCACAAAAAAAAAAAAAAACAAAAGGCAAAAGTCTATACTGGAAAGAAAGTCCTGAGTTGCAAAGCCAGAAATTTTCGGAATGAAGGTCGAAATTGCTTTTGAAAAAATAATAGTATAATTGAGGTATCCAAATTTAGCATATAATGGGGTCAATATAATAATTTAGTGCAAACTTTACCAAAAATTAAGGGGGGTCAAAATGCAAAAAATCATCATTTTCATAGTAAAAACCATTTTTCTAAACTTTGAAAGTGCTAAAATTAACACTTTCCAATCCAAAAGGCTTCGCCACTGCAAGTCGTTGAAGGCTCAGGTTTCTATTTTTGCAAGTAGATTGATTTGTGCTGTTATTCAGTAGGTCTCGTTTCTTTAATTTTCGTTTGTCAGTCAAGGTCATTATAGCTGTGTGCCACGTCATTTTCTTTACACATACTCAAATAGATATCTGTGAAGCAGACTGCCCATGCCCATCAACTCAAAACAAGAAGTTACTTAAGATTTTTTTTCCATGCTTAGGTTCCTGTTTTGTTATTCTTTTTGTTCACTGACAGTCTTGTTCAAGGGCTTCAACACCAATATTTATTCTATCCTCCCAAATTGCAACAGAAAAACGATTCTTCGCTAAAGCTTGAAATGATGCAATATATATGTCCTTGCCCTCTTGATATCTCCAAACTCCAAGATGATTCTCCTTCTAAAGGCACTACCTCCAAACGCTTGCATCAAGTCCTCCAACAATGCCCTACTTAAGATATTAAGATGGGTCTCTATTCATCATACCCAATGGTTCAGATGCAATATCAAGGCTTAAAACTAGTGAGATTGACTTCATCGGATTTTCTAGGAATAAGTTCCATTCAACCATCCTTCTATATTTCACAAGTCAATAACAATTTTAGTGTCTCTTTGCTGATATGTATGGACTCATGATATGTATCAAAGGTGTAGCATCAAGTTTTGGTAGATAGAGCCATAGTAGGAGGCATAAGTGTGTTTATTAAATAAAGCATCGGATGGGATGGATAAATATCTGATCTATTGGGGGTTGCAGCCTGAATGGAAAAAAACATGAAAGGGCAACAACTCATTTTTTTCTAGTACTTGTAAATATTGAATGGAATATGATGTTGATGGGAAGAGGACACATGAAAAAAAAATATAACTAAAAGAAGTAAACTCATCTAAGCCCCAGTCCTTCCTACTTGAGTTTTGGGAATAATGTTTCTTCACTGCTGTTCGTACTAAACAAATATGTTGTGTTAAGCCAACTTCAATCATTTCTTCCTCAATTTTCATCATCCATGATAACAAACATTATTAACAACGACAAATGACAATAGATAAATGAACAAACTTGGATCATCGATATCAACTTAGGTACTCTCGTAAACTGAAAACTTAAATCAATCTCAAGTCAGTTCTTGTGTCTGAAGTCAAAATGGTTCAGCAAGATTGGAGAAAGTGCATCAATAAGATAAGATGGTAAATAGGAGACAGAAAGCCAACTCAAGAATCTGCATCATTTAAATATCTGAGCTAAATTCTTATCAAAAAAGGCGATAGCAAGTATACAATATAATATGACAATTGTCAGACTGATTTGCAAGAAAGATGTGCACCTGTTCACCTGTGGTTGATAAACATGCAGCACCTGAGTTGGTTGAATCTCTCTGTTTTTTGCCCAAGCCTTTGAGCATCCAAGAGCCCATTTTTCATTGTATGAACATCGTAAAGTGGGTTCAGGTTACAGAGGTAACAAGAGTACTGCTGGTTTGATGCCTCTTATTTTGTTATCCTTGGCAATCAATTCAGCTTTCGGCAAGAAGGATTCTTTCTGGAATCAAGGGGACCCTTTCTCAGGTGCTTTTTGTTCATTAGCTTCTTATCTCTAATGCCATCATACAACAGTTCATAAGCATAATAAGTAATATGACTCTCCCTTAACAAGGCTTCCACAACTATCTTTGGGGCTGCTACCTCCTTTTTATCAGCTTCAAAAATCGTGTTCACAGTGTCGGGGACGATACCCTTCTTCACCATGAGATGGATAATTCCAACTGCTTCATACACTCTATGCTGCACAGAGAGACAATTAATTACCTGCCCAAATGTCGTCAGTGAAGGTAGAAGCCCATTGTTAATCATGTTGCAGAGAAAGTTGTACCCAGAATCGACATCACCTTTTTTGCAAAAACCATCTATCATGCAGCGGTATGTGTAATTATCTGAGGGGCAGCCATTGTCATCCATTTCTCGAAATAGCTTCTCTGCCATATCCATTTTCAACTTCTCGCAAAAAGCATTAATCATAATATTGAATGTAGCTGTTGTATGACACAGTTTACATTGTTTCTCCATTATTCTAAAGAGTTGGTATGCTCCTCCAAGATCCCCATCCTCACTATATCCATTGATTAATGTGCCATAACTAATTATATCTGGAGTTAGACCTTTCTTTTCCATTTCCTCGAGTAACTCCACAGCTCCCACTAATTTTTGAGCTCTGCATAGGCTTTCTATAAGTATATTATATGTAATGATGTTGGGACGGAGTCCTTTCTCCATCATTTGATTGAAAGTTTCCAGCACATCATCAGACTTTGCTGTCTTGCATAGGCCATTGAGCACCGTGTTATAAGTGATCACATCTGGAGAAATATCATGGTCCCACATATTATTGACAATGTCGATGGCATTGTTTATCTTCAACTGTTTGCAATAACCATCTATGAGCGTGTTGAATGTGAAAATGTCGGGAAGGAAACCTTTGTCCAAAGCATCTTTCATGAGGTTGTGGGCATCCGTTACACAGCCCATCTTGCACAGACCATTTATAAGTAAATTATAAGTCCATATATTTGGGCTACAACCATTTTCGGGCATCTCAACCATTAGTTCCATGGCTTGCAAGATAAGTCCTTGCTTTGACAACCCTTTAATTAAGGTATTGTAGAGAACGGTATTGGGTTTTACACCTTTACGTACACCCTCTTTAAACAAGCTCATAGCCCTGTCCACGTCATCATCCTGACAAAACCCTTTGATCAGAGAGCTATATGTGAACTCATTGGGACTAAAACCCTTGAAAATTGCATCATTTAAACTCTTTTCTGCATTTTGCACCATTCCCAGTTTGCAATAACCATCAATAATCGTGTTGTAGGTAAAAGCATCAGGTTCAAGCCCCTTATTTACCATGCGATGTAAATAGCTCTCCGCATCAACAACCCTCAGATTCTTACACAACCCACAGATAAGTGTGTTGAATGTGACAACATCAGGAGTCAAACCTTCTCTTGTCACACTATCCAACATCCTGGCAGCCTCATTAAGAAGTGCATTTCTGCACAGACCTTGTATGAAGATATTGAACGTGAATACATTAGGCAACACACCCCTCTTCATAACCTTACCATAAAGTCTCTCACTTTCTTGGACATTTCCTTTCTTACAAAGTGTGTGTATAAGCTTATTAAAAGTGGCAACATTGGGACAAATTCCCTGCATAAGCATTTCATCAAACAACTGGTATGCATCCACTTGATTATTTTCTTCATATAATCCACCTACAACTGTGCAATATGCAACTGCATTGGACTCACACCCAAGATCAGGCATATTTCTAAGAAGCCTAAGAGCAGCATAAGCCCTACTTGTCCGACAAAACGACTTTATCCTAACAGTAAAAGTATACCCATCCGGACCAATCCCTCTATCTTTCATCCTCATGTACACTTTATGAGCTTGATTAAAGAACCCGTACTCAACCAATATGTTCATAATTGCATTATATGATTGCACAGACGGTTCACAATTGTAAAAATCCATCCTTTCGAAAATATTAACAGCTTCTTGAATCTTTCCCCTTTTCCCATAATTTTTCATGGCAAATATATAGACTCCTTCCAACAAAGTGTTATCGATATTCAACCTCATCTCTGAAAGCAAAGCTTCCATGGCTTCAAACTCACCATGGTAACCGAGCTTCTCGATCATGCACTTGTAAGTTAACAAATTATGTTCAAACCCATCTTCCTTCTTAACTGAATTGAACATTTCTAGTGCTCTAATTGGATCTTTCTGGTATTTTACAACGGCAGCTACATGCTTAGGAAGTAAATTTCTACTCATTCCAAATGCATTAAAGTTTCATGTAAGAAATTAATTTGAAGAGAACACATCAAATACCATGTAAAATTGGCTGCTTTCAACTATAATTAAGAACCAGATAACAGAGAAGGAACCCAGAAAACAATAAATAAAATCAATAAAAAATGACAGGTTACCTGAAAATTATAGGAAAAGTGAACCAAGTTAGTCCATTTACTCGAGAATTAGGGTTTATTATGATACGAGAGGTTTACAGAGGCGAAGGCTAGTGTTTTCACGCCGCAAATATGTTGTTCGGCTGAGGGTAATTTGGGGTTTTAAAGTTTGTTTTGACAGAAAACTTAAACGGTAACAGTAAAAGAGAACTAACTATGGTTCCAAAATCATAATTAGATGATAGTTGAAGGACCAAATAATTATTTAAATAAAGTTAAAAGGCCAATGGAGGGATTCACCTCAGATTTCGGGCCGGTGCTTTAGCACGGCATAGCAGTCGGAGCAAGGTGTATTGACGATATCGAGCGTGATCTAATCAAACGATTAGGAAATGAGAAGTCGAGCAAAATGACTAAAATGTCATTAATTAAGGGAAAAATGAGAGTCGCTGAGATATAACTGAGATTGCAGACCCACCGGACATGGCAATATGTTTTTGATGATTTTGAGCTCGTTTACTTATTTGTTTGGTCTTGTTATCACCCATGGTTAATGTCTTTGTTGTTTATTATTACATTACTTCCTTAAAATGAATGTCAAAAAGAAAAAAGTATTCAAAATAGTCCTTATCCTCAAGAGAGATTTTTTGAAAAATTTATTGAACATTCATTTTGGGACTTGGGACCGCGGTAGTACTTTTTACTTCTGTTTTGAAGTTATCATGTTAACATTTAAGTGCAATTTTAAGGTGTTATTATTTGTCTGGTTTAGTTTTTCTAGATTGCAAGACACATGCACATTTTCATGCCTCTCTTTCAAGAAAGGTTGGCATATGAACATTCATACCTTTTAATGCTTTACTTTTGCTTCTCCATATGAAGGAGAAGTACTGCCTTTAATAGCATAGCACACTTTTCCCTCTTATAAGGTTTTGACTTTGTGGACTAGGAACTTGACTGTAGGTTAAAAGGAATATAAAGTTCAACAGCTTGTGATATTTCTGATCAAACTGGAGGAATAACTATAAAGCATGGCAGCGCCCTAAAGAAGATATCGAAGAGGAGCAGAGAAAGATTGAAGAGATGGCTAAACTTCTTTGCTGGGAGAAGAAACACGAGAAAGGCGAAATGGCAATATGGAGGAAAAGAGTTAATAAAGAGTTTTGTCCTGAACCAAGTTGCTACTTGTGATCAATCCCCAAATCCAGATGATGTCTGGTATACATAAATTGATAATACTATTACTGACTATATTATTATTGTCATAATTATTTATTTATTCTTATATATTATTATTATTATTATTATTATTATCATAATGCAGGTATAAACAGATGGAGACATGTATATCCAGAGATGACCAGTAATAGTGAAGTAGCTGGTGGGGAATTAAAGCCATTTCCGGAAAGGCTTAATGAAGTTCCTCCAAGAATAACTAGTGAATCCATCCTCGGCGTATCTGCTGATTCATTACAGGAGGACAATAGCAAAAGCATCTGAATGCTTATAAGAGGGTAAACAAGATCATTGACTCTCGGCGTTAACGTAATATTATGGATATATATGAATGCTGTTTTAGGAAGTTATTGCTGCTGCACTTGATTATCTCAAATTTTGGGTTATTAATGTGATGCCAACAATTGTTGAGAAAGACACCTTCGGTGCAGTTTTTGAACGAGGGTTGATTGCCATATATCATTGATCGCGCAGGAAAGCGTGTGGGCTCAGTTCCTTGTGTCCAGCAATGAATGAGCTAGCTATGGATCTGCACAGCACAAGAAACAAGGGTGAAACTGCGCCGGGGGTCTTCCGACAAGCCCCTCCGGCGTGAGAGTAAGATAATGGGCTGAAAAGTGGTGCAATAATATGATATGTGTCACGTATGTGAATATGCAATAATGCATTACCTTTGTCCATGTTGATACTCTCTTATTTATAGTAGGAATAGTGATGTTAGGATTTTCACCAGAGCCGTTGGATTGGATGGTTTCCAACCGTTAGATCAGCTCTGTCTCCTAGGTGTACACGTGTCACGCTGGGATTGGTCCGTCTATGTAAGCGACACTGCAGCCTTCGACATTGATAAGCGGCTTGCCTTATAAGTGGAAAGTCAACCTCGCGTACCTTTTGTAGTTATTGCGGTGCATGATTGCACATGAAACAAGGCATCAGCTTGAGTCGACATTATCCCAAATTAGCTAATTAACCAAGCTTGTTGAGGAAGCTTAATTGAAGAGACGACACCGCCATGCGTCCAGTTGGGTCGTCTCCTTGAGGTATGTCTCGACGAGAGAGGGTTAGTCGCTCAATGACGACGCTCACTCTTGGACGAGTGCCAGTTGGCGTCGAAGGAAGGCTCGTCGTTAGATGGACCTAGCTCATCGTCGACGATCTCTTCTCGGTGTGTCGACGGGCTAGAAGTTAGCCCTTCCATTAATGGTGTGATAGCTCGTCGTTTGGATGGGCTTGGTCGCCGGTGGCGGCGCTAACCAATGTTGGACGGGCTATGGCCCAAGGCTTTGATCTGATTCTTTGTGGTTGGTCCTTTGATGGGCCTATTGGGCCCCCAGGCTCGTAGTAAACGTTGGGCTCGGCCCATCACAGATTATTCCGTTCAGTGGCCCCCAACTCATGGTCGTCTCGACGAGCCAGGAGTTGTTATTTTCCCTCCAAAGCAATCCGTACGACCTTCAATTTGAATTTTGAAATATGGTGGCGTCAGTATTGATGACGTGGATGGTTGGGATTTCTTCCTTGGTTGACACGTGTCCTTTGAGGGGACATTCGCCTCGAAAATTGTAGAAGGTATTTAATGCCCCTCATCATTCCCCCGTTTGGGTTCCCAAGTATAAACCCTCCATCTTCTTCACATATAAAAGCTTTCTTTCTTCATCATTTCAAACTTTCCAAAACCTTGATCAGTGAGAGCAAAGTAAGAGAGGCGATTTCCGACCACCGTAAGAAAGAATTCCGGCAACAAGGATCACCGTCTCCGGCAACCGTAATCGTTCTGGCAACTCCGTCTGTGAGGTATCTAGGCGCCTGGATAAGGGATTTCTTCGAACTTCCGCCGGAAAACTCATCGGAAAGAGCATCTCCCAACCCATTACCAGGTAACATCTTCATCTGTTCTTCATTTTCTGGGTTTTTTCATTGGGTTTGTAGAGGTTAGTCAAATGGGACCAAGGACCATCAGTTTCGAGAGGTGTCAAGTTTGGCTTTGGGTTGAATCAAAGGGTTTATAAGTGTGCTAAGGGGATTTGGAGGAAATTCCTTTATCTCGAGTGTTCTTCAATCTGGAGAAGTTCAACTTTGAGAATGAGCCCTTGGGGTTCCTGCAGGGAGAGATTCTAGGGGATTTTGAGGATGGTGACCCAAGGGTAACTCCTTCCGGCCCATGAACGATCTGCCCCACCCATATTAGGACCCACTACTCTTTGTCCTGTCGTGATTCAACTAGGGCTTTGGTCGTAGGGGAATCTAGGTCGCCACTAGGTAGGTCGTTGCCTACGGATGTTAGGACTGATTCCCCTCTTTTACCCCCTTGTTTTGTAGAGATGGATCACGACGGGCGTCCGACTGCCCGGCCCCGTGGCCAACGAGCCGAGCACAAGTGCGAGGGCAAACGGGCGGCTTTAGCCTATCACACATTTGTACAAGTTGGATCAAACGACGATGAGTTTGGAGGTGGGGCAAGAGGAAAATGGGCCGTGCCTAAGATCGAGCTCGGGAAACAGACGTCGGAAAGCAAATGATCGACGCCTACGAGGATCGTTTAGTGGTTCAAGCTTCGACCTACAAGTTGGAGCATCTCAGTTTGGCGGAGTACGAACCCCGTCGTCAATCCTTAGTGACCAGCAAGGAGAAGGTGGGCTTCTTCTATAAACACTTTGAGTTCGTCCTGAGATTGCCTTTGGATCCTTTCATCAATGAGTTCCTGGAGGACTCCGCCTGTATGCCCACGGAACTTAGTGCCAACACCGTCGAGAATCTGTGTGGCTTTGCCATCGTCTGCAGATTCCTTGGCTACGAGCCATGCAATAAAGTATTCCGTCGATACTACCGAACGGCTCGGAATACCTCCAAAGGGAAGTCCACCGTGAGTGTATCTTCGATTAAAAATGCAAGGAATTTTTTCTTGGATATTAGAATAAGGTGTACGAATGGGAGAACCATTCGATCTGGTGGAAAGTCGAGTAGGATGGCAGTTTCCTTTTCCCGGAGGGCAACGTACCAGTCAGTGATAGGCATGTCTTTCAGCTCCGTGGGCCGACGAGCTGAAAGGAAAGATTGACAATTTGTTAGACCTTGGATGGGTCTCGTACAAAGACATAGAGGCCTCACAATGGAGATACATCCGAGCTGGCATGATGTCTAAGCCGTCTATAGGGCCTGAACCTTTAGTGAAGATTGATTTGGATGCCCGCTATCCTGCCTGCGTCGTCCACCAGGAGTTTGTTTTTAAAGATAATTGTTTGAACTGTGCGACGGCACGGCGGGTCGTCTTGAAGAAAGTTGTGAAAACCTTGAAATGAATGGGGGTTGGACTCCTGCTATCTTTTCAATTTTAATATTCTCTTGTCTCGTCGTGAATACAAACTAACCTTTTTTACTTGGTCGTTATGCAGTTCTTACCCAAGACGACGTGGACAAAATTGAAAAAAGGATAATGGATGGAGCCATCAGAGCTAGTGACAGGGGCACCAAAAAGAAGGAGAGGGCTGCGACCCGTGCCATACTCGATCGTCAAGAGAAGCAGACGACGAGGAATGAGCAACTCCCCAAAGACCCTGCTGGTGCTATCCCAATGATCGAGAGGGAGCCCGTCGTCGAAGGACTGAACACCGGAGGCCGTCAGGCCGTCGTTGATGCACCTGAGAGAGCAATAGGTATGGAGATTGATCCAAGTATGGAAGCTGTTGGGGCTCAGATGGCCATTGCTGACGAGGCCGAGCGTATTGAAGTGGAGAGCACAGATTCAAACCCCGAGCTCCGTGAGGTCGACGCTCGTGCCTCCAAAAAGAGAAAAAGTCATTTCGTTGACCCTCCCAAAGACGTCTACCCGTCGACTCCAAGGACCGATGCTCAGCTCGCTCTACGCCGGTTCTTGTCTGGCGCCAAGGCCAAAGAGATGGCGACCTCTATTGCCAAGGCCTCTCATATAACTGGATCCCTTATCCGTGCAGAGGGAACGGCAATGCGCTCTTGCTGGGGACGGCTCTGACAGGCGTGGACGGGATGTAGAGTTGACCCGTAGGATGAAGGAGGCCAATCTTACCCCCGAAACCTTTCATGCCCGTCTAGGGCTAATCCAGACTGAGGTACTTCGAATCAAAGTTTATGTTTTTCTCCGTCTCTTTATACTTGTGCTAATAATTTAACTGTTGCAGCTATTGTCGATGATGGACGCCATGACGTCGGGCCATAGGGAATGTCTTCATGCCGAGCCGGGCAACGAGCGGCGATGAAGGCCGTCGGCGATAAGGGGACGGCTGAGCAAAAATTGAAGGAGGCAGAGACCAATGTCGGCGAGCTCACTCTTGCCCATGAGCTTTTGGTTAATGAAAAGGATAACCTTCTTAAGGAGATAGATGCCTTGAAGGAAGGGAAAGCCAAAGATGAGGCTGACTCGAAGGTGCTCTCGACGGTCTTCGCGTTTGTGAGAACCGCTCTTGAAGTCGACGACCCAGATTGAAGCGAGCGAAGACGAGCCGTGATGCCGAGCCGGCCTGCCGGCCAAGCCTTGTCGCGTCGACGACTTCTCAAGAAGAGGCTGAGTGTCTTCAATCGGTCACCAAGCATGCGAGTGGGTTCTTCAAGGACTGGGGCTAAACACATGGCCGGGCGGCCTTCGCTGAGACCCCGCATAAAAGACCTTCTCTCCGTCCTAAGTTGGCCGACCTTTGCACGGAGGGAGGCTCACGACGACGAAGCACGCTCGCCCATCCCCTCGTCCCCTATACTGCCAATGATTTTCTCATCATAAGGGAGGACGACGCCAAAGCTGGAAAAGACGAGTGGCCTATCCCTGCCGTCGTCCCGGGTAACTTCGACGCATATTACAAGTACTTCATTGAAGACGACCCTGACCCTGATGCAGCTCCTTCAAACGCCGGCGGTGTCGACCCCCAGTGATTGATTTTTTGAGATGTTTTGTAATGTTTCAAACAATGTCCCCATTTGATTCGGTTGTCTTAAACAATGTTTCATTTTATTTGGTTGTGGTTCCCAAACATCGTCTCAAAACAATTTTTAGTTTTCGTAACGTAGTCGGCCTGTTTCCTCGTTGTTTAGAGGGGGTCGTACGTACAATGTTTGCGTTATGTTTAAGTTATTCAATGCCTTTGTTTTCTGTTAGTTAATCTGTGTTAACGTAGATAGCATGTGATAACTTGTTTTGAACGAGTAAGTTTGAGGACAAGCGCGATTGGTCGTTGTTAGTGACGACCAGAACTTGGGTCGTCCTAATGTGGTCGACGCCCTTTCAAACTTGTATTTTCTCAACTTCTCAATGGCTCGTAGGAATAGTACGAAGGTTCATAGGTTTCTTGCTCGTAGACAAGATTCTATGGACGAGTCGTCTTACTCCGTTATAGCGTTCGACGAAGTCTGGCTTCGTCTAACCTTTATACTTGGCTAAAGTGAGTGTAAGTGTCGAAGTCTTTGCTACGACTGATTTTTATACTTGATCAAAGTAGTTAGTTGTAGGGGTCGAAGTCAGGCTTCAACCGCCCTAGGCTTGATTTGCAATGAACGAGGTTCGGCGAAGTGGTGAGCTTCCATTGATAATTTCTGATTAATAACAGCGTATTGACAACCCATTCACTTTCGACGACTCTTGGGATTTATAGATTATCCCTTAGACTTTCAAAATTACAGACGATCAAAAACGTTTCATAAAATGACAATCAAGTTTAAACTAAGAACCACAAAAGGGGTGCCCTGAGGGCGCTGAGTGTTGATTGACGACGATCAAAAGTAATACTTTGTAAGATGATTGGCGTGCCATGGATGCTTGAGATTCTCACCGTTCGGCTTAGCTAGGCGGTAGGTTCCCTCCCTGACCACACTTGTGACAATGTATGGTCCTTCCCAATTGGGGGAGAGTTTGTTTTGACGGGCTTTGAGTCCCGTTGCTTCGATCTTTCTGAGCACATAGTCGCCGACTTTAAAGAATCTTTTCTTCACCTTCTTGTCATGATAAGCCTTGGTTTTCTTTTTGTAATTCTCCATCCTTAGTTGGGCATCCAATCTTCGCTCGTCTACGAGGTCTAGATCGACTGTTTGCTATGGATATTTTTTTCGACGTCGTAGAGAGCAACTCGGTCCGTTGGCGCAATGAAGCTCTGGCGGGAGCCACGGCCTCCGAGCCGTAGGCCAAAGCAAATGGGGTTTCCGCGTGGGCTTCCTGGTGGTTGTGCGGGACAGCCCGCAGAGCCGAGGGTAGTCCGTCCAACCATCTTGTATCCTTTCCTTCCGCATTTTTACATAAAGCGTATAAGACGAGCTTGTTTGCCGCTTCATCTTGCCCGTTGCCTCGGGGATAGGCAACCGACGACTTGGAGTGTTTCGACACCCATTCTCGCTCAACTCTTGCTCGAATTTTCGAAAACCGCAGCCATTATCTCGAAACGATCACCCTCGGGATTCCGAAGCAACACCATATCGAATCATGGATGAAGCATAGTGGCGTTGTTTTCGTGATTTTGTTCAAGGCCTCGCCTCCACCCACTTCGAAAAATAGTCAACCGCCACGATTACATACTGACTCCTCCTCGTCTAAGTGGAAAAGGCCCAATCGTGTCAACACCCCACATATCAAACGGCCAAGCGGCCATGACAGGGTTTGCTCGCCGTGGTAGTTTGGGGGAGGTCGGCGAAACGCCGGCAGTATCACACTTTTTCACAAACTGCTTGGCGTCTTCACTGAGGCGGGGCCAAGTAGTATCCTACGGTAATGATCTTATCGCCCAACGTTCGGGCCCTGTGGTGGCCCCCGCATTCTCCTTGGTGTACCTCGAACAAGAATTGAACGACCTTGTCGTGGTGGACGCACTTCAATAATGGTCCTGTAATGGATCGCTTCGGTAAAGCTCTCCCTCTACGACCGTAACTCTGGGGGCCTTTCTCTTGATTTGCCTTGCCAAAACCTCGTCCGTCGGCAACTCATTCCGTTCAATGAATTTTTTCAAATTTCTGCCTATCCAAAGATTCGGGACCTTCTACGTTGCACATTACCTTTACTCGATCGTAGGCCGGTTGTTCCAAGTAGGCTAGGTGATGGCCGTGCTCCTCCTCCGGGAGTTGGTCCGTAGCTAGCTTCGGGAGAAAGTGTGCCTGGGCCGTGTTCGTTATTTTCTCGAGCTATCCTCTGTATGGCCCAAAATTCTAACCCCTGGATCAACTCTTCGACCAACGAATGGTACTTCTGTAGTGTAGAATCGACGACCTGATATTCTCCACGTACTTGATTCACTATTAACTGGGAATCACAGAATGCTGCGATTTTGGTAGCTCCAAAACACTTGGCGTATTCGATGGCTGCTACGAGCGCTTCGTACTCCGCCTGATTGTTAGATGCTTGAAACTTGAACCTCAATACTTCTTCAAATACTGTTCCACTTTCGGGCTCGACAAGAACGATCCCTGTCCCGCTCGCATTTCTAGTAGCCGACCCGTCTCGAATAAATCTTCCAAGAACCTACGGCAAAACCAACTCCTCTCGGTTTGTCGTTGACTCCCTTGCCCTTGTCATTTTTCTCGAGGCCGTCTTTGGTCGTCGGCAACACCGAACGATGTTTCAACCAGAAGTCTCGCCAAAGATTGTGCCTCGTAGGGTCTTTCTCGTCCTATATTCGATATCAAACTCGCCGCCTCAATACTCCAACTGAGTAAACGACCGCAGCTTTCAGACGGTGCAAGATCTTGCGCAGGGGGCATCCGTGTAAACGACGATGGGGTGAGCAGAGAAGTATGCTCGTAGCTTTCGTGCCGTAATTACGAGAGCGTAAGCCGATCTTCTCCGCGTTGAAATAACGAAGTTTCCACATCTCGATAGAGCCTTGCCGACGTAGTAGACCGGCCTCTCGTGTTCCACCTTCCTCCTCGACCAATACGGCGGAGACGGACTTGTCACTCGCCGAGAGATAGACGTAGAGGTCTTCCCCCGCTACCGGGCTTTGTAGAAGTGGCGGGGAGCCAAGATACTCTTTTCACTGCTTAAACGACCGAGAACATTCATCCGTCCATTTCAAGTCCTTTCGCCCTCGAAGAGCTTTAAAAAATGGAAGTGACCTCTCGGCCAGACTTGGCAATAAAACGACCTAGTGGCCGCTACTCGACCATTTAAACGCCGAACCTCCTTGATGCTCGTAGGTTCGGCCATGTCTATCAAAGCCTTTATTTTCTCAGATTGGCTTCGATTCCCCGCCGAGAGAGCATGAATCCTAGGAACTTTCCCGCCGCAACACCAAAGACGCATTTAGCCGGGTTGAGGACCATATCATTTGCTCTGAGGTTGGAGAAAGTTTGCCGTAGGTCGTTGACATGCTTTCTCTTTCTACTCTTGACGACCATGTCATCAACATACGCCTCTAAGTTGTCTCCGATCCGGTCTTTCAATACCTTGTTTATCATTCTTTCGTAAGTGGCACCGGCGTTCTTAAGCCCAAAAGGCATCTTCGTATAACAAGAAGTTCCCCCGCCGCCCGAAAAGCCGTCTGGGATATCTTCCTCGGCCCTCTTGATTTGGTGATAGCCTGAGTAGGCATCAAGAAAGCTCAAAGTTCAATGGCCGGCCACGTAGTCGACGAGCTTGTCGATTCTTGGCAAGGGGTAATCGTCCTTGGGGCACGCCAAAGTTTAGATCGGTAAAGTCAACACATAATCTCCACTTCCCATTTGACTTTTTACAAGGACCACATTGGCTAACCAAGTTGTGAACCCAGCGTTCACAATAATCCCAAAGACTCGCAATTTTTCAATCTCCCGCTTTATAGCAATCTCTTTTTCACCGAAAAACTCGACACCTTTGCTCTTTGAATTTCATGGTGGGGTTCACCCCAAGCTTATGAACCGCCACGTCCTCTCTAACTCCCTTCATGTCTTCCACTTTCCAGCAAAACGTCGAGGTTCTCGTTTGAGTAGGAGATTATCTCTTCCCTCTCCTCGCCGCTTAACCGAGACCCCGCTTGATTTTCTCGCTCCGGATAGCTAGGTTAATGACCGCTCAATTAGCTCGTCTACCGGCTTCATCTCGTGGGCGTCGTCCCTAAAGTCCATGGATTCAATGACGATCTCTTTAATTTTCCTTCTTGCTTCAGCGCCGATCTGTACCTCGTCGTCGATCAATTTATCCAGCTCAGCCCCCGATTCTTGGGCGACCAAAAGTTGTGGCTTTGCAGCTTGGTCGTCCACGAATATTTCCTCAATCCCGGGGTCGTCTATGCACTTGATCGTCAAGATGCCAGTATACGAAGTCGTCGTTTGCTTGACGGATTTAGAGAGCTTCACGCTGTGATCTGGATCGTTGATTTCAATGGTCCGTTTTGCCTTCAATACATGCTCAAGGAATTCTGGGGCCGTCCCTAACACACATCCTACTCCGGCACGGGAAGGAAATTTGACTCGTTGATGGGGAACTGAGGTGACGATCCCCAAAGCGGCTTGACCCGGTTGGCCAAGGATTGCATGGTAGTCACTGACGACATCGATCACAATGAAAGTCACCGTTTTGATTGTTCTCAATGGGTGTTCCCCAATGTCGACTGGAAGATCGATCTGGCCTTTCGCGTCTACCCGGTGATTGGTGAATCCTTCTAGACGACCTAAGTAAGGACTTAGGCGGCTATCAGGTAGACCCATTCTCTGGTAGACGTTGTAAAACAAGATGTCCTTGGCCGCTCCCGTGTCGATCAAAATTCTCCTTGATTCACAGTTATCGATGAAGCCAGGTATGACTAGAGTTTGTTGACGAGCTAATGGGTTGGCTGGAAGCTCATAGGGAAAGAAACTAATCACGTCGTTTAGAGTTTCTGACTTTTGTGGGACATGTGGGGCCTTCTTCAGATGGTAGATGGCACTCTTAATCTGATTCTTGCTCGTCTCCTCAGAGATTACTAATACCATCCTTGGATTCCTCTCGTGGGGGTCGTCGTTAGCGGCGGTGTGCCGTCGCCTGACGATCCTTCCTTACATATTCTCCAAGTCGTCCGTCGTCGATCCATCTTTGAATAATCTTTTTCAAGCTGAAACATTCCTCTGTATCATGTCCTTTATCCCTGTGATATTCGCAATACTTGTTCATGTTTTTCTTTCCCTTTCCGTTGGGATTCATCTTCGGCGCCGGGCCAAAATCAACGTTGCTCAAAATTTCTGCTCTAGACACAGTGAGTGGAGTGTACGACTCCGGGACTTTTTCTGCTTTCACTTTGTTTTTTCCTTTATCTCCGACCTTATCTTTCCTAGATTTTGTTGCCTCAACCTCGTCGACGGCCTTTCCCTCTCTTTGCAACTTTCTTTCTTCAGCCTCGGCGACGGCGTACGCCTTGGCATAGAGGTCTTTGCGGGACTTGGCCGGGTGGACTTGAAGCCCGTAGTCTAGAGTGGGGAAATGACACCGTGCCTAAGCAATTTATGATTTCCTGTCTGTTAGGTCTTCATCAATCTCGATCTACCGGTTTCTTGAATCTCTTGAAGTAGCTCATCGAGCTTTCAGTGGCTCCTTGGGATATGTTGCTAAGGTCGCTGATGCCTTACGACGTTCTCCCGCCGTAGCAAATCTTCCCAAAAACTTCTTTCTCATCTCGCTTCCATGATTCGATACTTCCCTTGGGCAAGCTTCTAAACCACCTCGTAGCCGCGTCGACCAGTGTGCTCGTAAGAGCTTTGCACATGATGTCGTCGTGGCCTGAAGCTTTTGCCACTACGTACATTTGTGCCTCAAGGTGTTGCATGTGGTCGATGGCACTGGTGGAGCCGTCGTATGGTTTAAGTTTGGGTAGGTTAAAGCCCGGCTTCGGGGGTCCTGCTTTCCAACATCCAGGTGCAAGTGGGATTCATAGTGCCACCGTCGTCATCGAGTCGTCGCCGTCCGTTTTCTTTCTTTTGCTCGTCGCTCTTCCACTTGGCGCCTCACCTCAAGAACTCTCTCATATCTACCCCTCCCGCTGGGACGGCATGGGGAATCCTATCTTGACGGGGCCCCTGCACCGGTGTTAGACCGTCGCCTCACGGTGGGGCGGGTCGTCGAGAGATGGATCGCTCCCCGCAGCCTAGGAGGGGAGACGGCCTATAAGATCTTGACATTTCTCGTTCATGACGAGGTGGGGTACGAAGTTCTCTCTCTTTGGCTCGCGCTTGTTCATTTCTTGATGACGGAGTCCGTAGGACGACCACGGACAATTTGATTTTGATTTGCTTCAGGATTCTCGACGACTAACGCCACGAGGGTCCGTCTCCCTGGCCGTCGCTGCTGCGATGGTGCTCCTTGGCTCCGCCTCTCGTTAATGTGATCCCTTAGGTCAAGCCGTGGTACAACACGCTCATTCTCTGGCAGTCCCTTCGCGACGGCCGCATTCTCTCTCTCGGTTTCTTCTCCTCCTTCCCGATGAGATTGTTTGGTGGGATGCCTGGGGAGCTTGAGGAGCGGCCATACGAATGAGCTCGTCTTGGATTTGCAAAAACTCTTTGAGGGCGTTGGCTCTTTCGACGAGAAACGCCGCTCTGTCGAGATTAGGTTGCAGGGACCTCCCCGCATATCTTGCCGCCGTCTCAGCCTCCTTTCCAGCCGAGGTCTCCTCCGGGCGCTTAGCCAGGCCTTTTCTCTCTTCTCCCGGCCGTTTGAAGGCTCGTATCGTCAACCATCCCTCGTGACTGGTAACCCTTAAGTTAGGGTTCCTAGGTGGTGAGGGTGGCTCGGGATTTTCTTGCTGAGGTGGTACGCCCTCATCTGCTGTAGACTTGCTGGCCGTATGGCCATCTGACACCATTTTTCAAACTCTTCTGGCTGTATTCCTTCTACTGGAGATCACTAACACATATCCCGGCAATGGAACCAATCTGATCGCGCAGGAAAGCGTGTGGGCTCAGTTCCTTGTGTCCAGCAATGAATGAGCTAGCTATGGATCTCGCACAAAGACAAGAAACAAGGGTGAAAGCGCCGGGGTCTTCCTAAGCAAGCTCCTCCCGTGAGAGTAAGATAATGGGCTGAAAAGTGGTGCAATAATATGATATGTGTCACGTATGTGAATATGCAATAATGCATTACCTTTGTCCATGTTGATACTCTCTTATTTATAGTAGGAATAGTGATGTTAGGGTTTTCACCAGAGCCGTTGGATTGGATGGTTTCCAACCGTTAGATCAGCTCTGTCTCCTAGGTGTACACGTGTCACGCTGGGATTGGTCCGTCTATGTAAGGACACTGCAGCTTCTGACATTGATAAGCAGCTTGCCTTATAAGGGAAAGTCAACCTGTGTACCTTTTGTAGTTATTACTGATTGCATGATTGCACATGAAACAAGGCACTGTAGCAGGTCTGACATTATCCCAAATTAGCTAATTAACCAAGCTTGTTGAGGAAGCTTAATTGAAGAGACGACCTGGAGCTGTACGTCCAGTTGGGTCGTCTCCTTGAGGTATGTCTCGACGAGAGAGGGTTAGTCGCTCAATGACGACGCTCACTCTTGGACGAGTGCCAGTTGGCGTCGAAGGAAGGCTCGTCGTTAGATGGACCTAGCTCATCGTCGACGATCTCTTCTCGGTGTGTCGACGGGCTAGAAGTTAGCCCTTCCATTAATGGTGTGATAGCTCGTCGTTTGGATGGGCTTGGTCGCTCAGTGGCGACGACTGCCAACCAATGTTGGACGGGCTATGGCCCAAGGCTTTGATCTGATTCTTTGTGGTTGGTCCTTTGATGGGCCTATTGGGCCCCCAGGCTCGTAGTAAACGTTGGGCTCGGCCCATCACAGATTATTCCGTTCAATCATGAATGGTATGTTCCTGAATATTTCATTTTTTTTATATTTTATTATGTTTTTTTTTATAAAAAAATAGATGTCGAGTGGATAATTTATTTATTTTTCTTTCACCACCATTTTCAGACATACCCAAGGACATATATATGACCTTATCCATGCCAATGGAGTTTTCAGCTTGTACAAGGACAGGTAAGACCTTTCCACCGTTTATTACTTTTTAACAAAATGAGAAAATTAACAAGCATGTATGCTTCTTATAAATGGTGAAATTTGAATTAAAATAAAATGAAAACAATTATTAAAATGCTAAAGAAATAGAACTATGTCTGATCCGTTTTAACCATACAGATGTAGTATGGAAGACATTCTTTTTGTTGTGAATTTGGTGATAACCCGTTGCAATCTAGATAAGAAATCAACACACCCACAAGCACAATAATGGAAGAATAACACACACAAGAACACAAGAGTTGTTTACCCGGTTCATTCAACACATGAACTACGTCCGGGGGCAATTGCCAAGCCAATATTGTATTAGACACCTTCTAATATGTTGCTACTACAACTACAATGTGTTCTAGGTCGTATCTATGTTTATATAGTTGTACAAAGAATCCCTAAATCAAAATTAAGAAGAGATCTTATCAAAATAGGAAACAAAATAAAATCTGTTGCAGAAAATCCGGGCCTAGCGCGGCCGCCCTCCTAGCTGCGCGGCCGCCCTCCTTGACAGAAGATTTTGCACCCACGAAAGAACCTCCAGCGCGGTCGCCCTCACCACAGCGCGGCCGCTCTCCACGACAGAAGATCCTCCGAGATTTCCCTTCTTGATCTCACCAACTCCTCCGACTTAGACTCCTTTTCTTCCTTGTAGTTTAGGACTCCAATCCCAACAATCTCCCACCGGAGACTAAACTAACAAACATAGAAACACCCATCAACTCCCACCACGGAGTAATGACCTTCGAACACATTTCCCCCATATTGGCTTGACACTACCGAACCTCCTGTTCAAGTACTAAGGCGAGTTGAAACCAAGCGACGTTTCAACCTCTCCGTGTTAGATGATTCTTGCCTCCCCAAATCAGCTTCTACCTTGATTTCTCCCCGCAAGTCTAACTTCGCCTTCTCCCTCCAGACCCACCTTCCTCGCAATGCTTCCCCTTGAAACTTGGACACACCTTGTTTCTTGCATCGTCTTCCTTTGGTCTGAATACGCTCTCTGTTAGGGCACTTGGACTTCCACACCACGTTGATCAACTTTGTGTCCTTCTCCCCCCAACATACCGTTTCTTGATGTCTCTCCTTTCTACACCAATAGGCCGGTTCTTTAGCCTCTTGCTCCCACCGGAACGAATATCGACATTGTAGGTAGAGTACAACATCTTCCCCTTAACCCCATGAGCTATCACCTTAGCCCCTTTTGTGACTTCCCAAGGCCCACCAATGAAGGACACACCATACCCTTCACTGTCAAGTTGTCCCACAGAAATCACCCTTCTCCTCAAATTCGGAACATGCATCACGTTGTGTAGTTGTAAAACAGCACCGTTAGGTGTCTTCATCATCACATCCCCCTTACCTTTGATCTTCAATAGTTGACCATCACCAAGATAGATAACCCCAAAATCTCCAGTTTTATACCGCTTCATTGATTTTGCATCCCCACTAGCATGACAAGAAGCTCCAGAATTCAACACCCAATCTTCACCCGACTGCTCCTCTCCTAGGATTAATACATCTCCCCCATCATCCACCACGTGTGCACCACCATCTTTGCCCGGACAGCCATAACTGATATGACCCAATTCGCCACAATTGTAGCACTTGACCTTTTTCCCCTTTTTCGGTCTTCCCCTATTTCTCTCCACCCTGAGTGCAACCCCTTCTACGGAAGATTCTCCCCTTTTCTCTTTCCTTCTCAACTCCTCTTGAAGGATGAGATCTCTAACCTCCGTATACACTAATGTTGTTTTCGACGTACTAATCGTTGTGACAGTAACCTCCCAACTATCAGGCAATAATTTTAGTAGAAAACAAGCTAGCACTTCATCGGAGAAAGTAATATCAACACTTTTCAATTGGTCCACCATACCTTTGAAATTGCCGATATGACTTGCCGCTGTCTGTCCCTCTGACATCTTCCCATTCGCAAACCTCTTTATCAAATGCACCTTATTGATATTAGACGGCTTCTCATACATGTCTGACAGCGTTTGTAGCAACTCCACCGTTGTCTTGGCCTCCATAGCGTTCCGTGCAACGTCGTCGGTTAGAGCGCTCCTCACCGCTCCTAACGCCTTCCGATCTAACGTCTCCCAATCCCCTTGTGACATGTCTTCGGGCTTCTCCTTCAAGGGTTTATGAAGATCCTTACAATAAAGGTAATCTTCAATCCTTGTCCTCCAGAACGTGAAATTCACACCGTTGAATTTCTCGATTGAGTTCTTCATCTGATTGCTTCACCAAAGTCCCCAAGAACGCGATTCAAAAAATCAACTAATGAAACTTTGAATCCTCCGAACCAATGCTCTGATACCAGTTGTTGTGAATTTGGTGATACCCCGTTGCAATCTAGACAAGAAATCAACACACCCACAAGCACAATAATGGAAGAATCACACACACAAGAACACAAGAGTTGTTTACCCGGTTCATTCAACACATGAACTACGCCCGGGGGCAATTGCCAAGCCAATATTGTATTAGACACCTTCTAATATGTTGCTACTACAACTACAATGTGTTCTATGTCGTATCTATGTTTATATAGTTGTACAAAGAAGCCCTAAATCAAAATTAAGAAGAGATCTTATCAAAATAGGAAACAAAATAAAATCTGCTGCAGAAAATCCGGGCCTAGCGCGGCCGCCCTCCTAGCTGCGCGGCCGCCCTCCTTGACAGAAGATTTTGCACCCACGAAAGAACCTCCGGCGCTGTCGCCCTCACCACAGCGCGGCCGCTCTCCACGACAGAAGATCCTCCAAGATTTCCCTTCTTGATCTCACCAACTCCTCCGACTTAGACTCCTTTTCTTCCTTATAGTTTAGGACTCCAATCCCAACACTTTTAGAGATGGATAGGATTCTTCGGCCTGAAGGTGCGGTCATAATTCATGATCACGAGCAAGAGATAATCAAGGTCAAAAGAATGTGAAAGAGTAAGATTTTATGGAATATTGACTTTCATAATTTGAATACAATTGGTAATTGGATTTTATGTCTTTCTTAACAAAGATTTATACTCCTATTTGAAAAAGGACATTGTTAAAATATGTACATAACTTTTATTTATGTAAATATATTTAGACTAGTACTAATATTCTAACAAATCTCTTTTCTTGTAAGTGTCAATCTTATGTTTCCTTGTAATAGTTGGATTGCATCAAATAAGGAAGAGTTTGACTAATTGAAGAACTTCTAAAAGTGTATATAAATACAAGACCTCGGCATATTGAAAAAACACGAATTGAGAATTCTTTGTAAAAGACAACCTTGTGTTCTTCACAGATTCAATATATTCTTTTAGGTTGTGAGAGAGGTTGTAACTTACATCCGAACTCAAATCTAGATTTCTTTCGAGTTCTTTGTTCTACTTCTGTTTATAATAGACTCTTCTTGGGAAAGGAAAATTGTTATTGGTTTAGAAGTTGGTTAGAACTTGTTTTAGTAATTTAATCTTTTTGTTTCACTTATTCGTGTTTTCTTCTGTAAAACAGATTTTTAATATTGAAACATTTTTGGGCTTAAAGCCTAGTTTGATGGGGTAGAACCAGTAAACGTTTATTTATTTGTGTTCTTTTATTTTATTTCGCTGGTTATTGGTGAATGTGTGAACAGTTGTAACTCAAATCTATACTCACATCCGTGTTCTATTGTGTTGAACTGATTTTCTAGATAAACTAAACTTTCAGTTGGTGTCAGGTATGAGATGGAACACAAAAATTGTTGATCATGAGGACGGCCCACTTGTTCCTGAGAAGGTAATGTTTGTTGTTAAACAATATTGGGTTGCCGGGGAAAACAATTCCACATCCGGCTGATAATTATGAATTGGGATCTTACACCAGATAGAAGGCCAGCAATGTTGCTATAGCTGGTTTTTTCTTTCTCTTCTAGGAGTTGAGGAACTTGTTGGAACATAAACGATCCATTAACCATGAACCGACTCATTACTAGATTTAAGAAGAGAAGAAGAAGAAGACGGAAGCGTGTAATTACCTTGTGATTCCATGTTTGTTCTTTAGTCTTGTTCTTGTTCTTGAATAAAGAGAATGAAGTAAGAAGATATACTTTAAATTATGGAGGAATAGATCTTCTAAATGATGAGTGCCCTTTACTCTCTTTGATCTTCAAGTACTTAGGAAGAGTATTGACTAAATGAGAATATAAACAACTAGTGATTCATAGGCTTGATGGATAGGCCTTTATATAGGAATCTAAGGGGCACTTCATTTAGGGACTACACCTATTGATATATAAGATATTACCATTATGCCCATCATTTAATGGTATACTTATATTATGGAATTCTACATATTATTTAGAGTTCTATACTTTATACCATATATTATAATATTGATCATTATATTATTAAGTATTTATATGTTACATTAATCCATGTTCTTACAATCTCCCACTTGGATTATTATAACATATACCTTCACTTAATAAATTACTTCAATCATATTTATAACACAAATGACAACCCTTATGTGCACTTTGTTGTCATTCGAAAACAATCCCGTCCATTAGTCATATAAGTATAAGGACTAAAGGGGCATTCGTTGTAATTGATTCGCAACTAAACCCACATTAATCACATATATATATCCAACTAAATGACATAGATAAAGTATAGATATGTAGCATGGAAAATTAATGAATATATATGAAGAATGTATATATATATTCTCCAACTAGTCCTACTTTAACCAAATGAGATCAATTTAAATGAAAACAATACAAGGAAATAGAAACATTTAAAACTCCCACTCGATTTAGGCATTATCAAAAGTCATTACACCCATATGAGCAACATGCTCGTGAAATACTAAAGGAGATAACGCCTTAGTAAATGGATCCGCTAACATGGAGTTTGTACCAATAAGTTCTATTTCTATTTGTTCATTTTGTACTCTTTCTCTCACAACAAGAAACTTAATATCTATATGCTTAGATTTAGATGAACTCTTGTTGTTGTTGGAGTACAATACCGCGGCCCGATTGTCACAATATAACTTAAGCGGTCTTTCAACACCTTTGACAATCCGCAATTCTTCAATGAATTTATGCAGCCATATAGCTTGATTGGATGCCTCATAGCAAGCAACAAATTCGGCTTCCATGGTGGAAGTAGTAACTAATGTTTGCTTGGCACTTCTCCAAGATATCGCTCCACCGGCCAAAGTGAAGACATAACCCGATGTCGATTTGCGACTATCTTGGCATCCGTAAAAGTCGAATCGGAAAAACCAATGATCTCAAGATGATCCGACTTTGTATATGTAAGCATGTAGTTCTTCTTGTTTTGTAAGTATCTCATCACTCTTTTGGCTGCGACCCAATGTTCTCCTCCCGGATTGCTTTGATATCGCCCAAGCATGCCAACAATAAAAGCAAGATCTCGGGCGAGTACAGACTTGAGCATACATTAGGCTTCCTACGCCGATGCGTAAGGGATATTTTCCATATACTTGGTTTCAAGATTATTTTTAGGACATTGATTTAAACCGAACTTATCTCCCTTAGAGATCTGGGGTGTCATGTGGTTTACAATTTTCCATGCTAAACCTTTGTAACACCTTCTCTATATAGCTCTTTTGTGATAATCCTAACATACCCCGTGAGCGATCACGATGTATTTGGATTCCTAATACAAAAGAAGCTTCTCCAAGATCTTTCATCTCAAATTTGTTTGAGAGAAATTTCTTGGTTTCCTTAAGAAGGTCCTTATCATTACTAGCAAGTAAAATGTCATCCACATATAAGACCAAAAATATAAATCTACTCCCACTGAACTTATGGTACACACAATCTTCACCAAGATTCATTTCAAAACCGAATGAAAGAATAACTTGGTTAAATTTTAAGTACCATTGACGAGATGCTTGCTTGAGCCCATAAATGGATTTCTTGAGTTTACAAACTAGTTGACTAGTTTGATCCGAATCAGTCACCATTTCTGGTTTCTTCATATAGATAGTTTCCTCAATGTCACCATTGAGAAAAGCTGTCTTTACATCCATTTGATGAAGCTCGAGGTCAAAATGTGTCACTAAAGCCATAATGATTCTAAAAGCATTTTTAGAGGATACCGGTGAAAATGTTTCTTTGTAATCAATGCCTTCTTTTTGAGTAAATCCTTTAGCGACAAGACGAGCCTTATGTCTTTCCACATTACCTTGTGAATCCCTTTTGGTCTTAAAGATCCATTTACATCCGATGGGTTTCACATTCTTAGGTAATGGGACAAGATCCCAAACGTCATTATCATTCATGGATTTTAACTCTTCATTTATGGCATCAATCCACTTATGAGAATTTGGACCACTAATGGCTTCATGGAAGGTGATTGGCTCATCTCCCACTAAACCTAACGGTTCCTCATTCTCGGCAAGATATACATCATAATAATCCGGTATAGCACTCCTTCTTGCTCTATTAGATCTTCTTAATGGCACCGGTTCTTCTTGATTTTGAGGGTGTTGAATTTCCTCATCAACATTTTCATGTTGTTCATTAATAGGAGAATTAACGTCATTTTGAATATTATGTTCTTGTCGAATTTCGTGCACAACCGCTTGATTTTCGATAGGAACTATAGGAAGAGGTATAGAAGCGAATTCCTCTTCCATTTCTTCAAATTCAAAATTACAATTCAAATTTTCCCTCTAAATTCAACATCCTCAAAGAACCTAGCATTTCCCGTCTCGAAAAGGTTCTAGTTTTAGGGTCATAGAATTTATATCCCCTAGATCTTTGAGAATACCCTACAAAATAACTACTAACCTGTCTTAGCGTCCAACTTTCCTTCGTTAGGTTTATAAGGCCTAGCTTCTACTGACAACCCCAAACATGAAGATGATTAAGGGACGGTTTCTTACCGGTCCATAATTCATAAGGGGTTTTGCTAGTAGCTTTTGAAGGAGCTCTATTAAGAAGGTAGGTTGCGGTTTTCAAAGCATCGCCCCATAATGAGTGAGGTAAAGAAGTACAAGAAACCATACTTCTTACCATATCCTTAAGGGTTCTATTACGTCTCTCGGCTACACCATTCATGCTAGGTGTCCCCGGCATGGTGTAGTGAGGGACAATCCCACACTCTTCTAAATAGCGAGCAAAAGGACCCGGACGTTGTTCTCCCGAACCGTCATTCCGACCGTAGTATTCACCACCACGATCGGATCTAACGTTCTTAATAGTCTTTTCAAGTTGTTTTTCAACTTCGGCTTTAAAAGACTTGAAAACGTCCAATGATTGAGACTTTTCATGAAGTAAATAAATGTATCCATAACGAGAGAAGTCATCTATGAACGTAATAAAATATGTTTGTCCGTTCCATGAAGGGGTAGGGAACGGTCCACATATGTCCGTATGAATTAGTTCTAAGACTTTTGTAGCTCTCAAGGATTCATTTTTGTTTGTACTATTTGTAAATTTTCCCTTAAGGCATTCAATACAAAAGTTATTTTCCGGAGTATCAAGCTTATGTAATATTCCCTCGGACACAAGCTTGTCAATTCTCCTTTTGGAGATATGACCCAAACGCCTATGCCACAAGGTATAAGAATTTTTACTTGAAAACTTTCGTTTTATGCCTCGAGAGTTAGTTTCATTATTATGGGACTCATTTAATGAATTGATCTGTGTCAAGTAAATATAGATTATCAATGTAAGACAAAGAACTAGTACCAAAAAGCTTTGAATCAAAATATAAATTGCATTTATTATTACCGAAGATGCAAGAATAACCTTCTCGATCTAATGTAGTGACGGAAATTAAATTCCGTCTAAATGATGGAATAATAAATACATTGTTCAAAACTAAGAAGTATCCAAGCACTTAAGGATAATCTATAAGTCCCTATGCCTTCCACCTCTACCGGCTTTCCAGGCTCCCATGTAGATGAATCTTTCACCTTCATTAGGCGTTCGGTAGTTCGAGCAACCCCGCATACATGAACTTATGTGAGTAGTTGCACCGGAGTCTAACCACCATGTATACGAAGGGTTTGAAACTAAATTAGCTTCAAGACAAACAAAGCTAAATGACATACCTTTCTTAATTCGCCATTGGCGATACTTAGGCGCCGGGCTTCATGTGAGTGGGGTCCTTGCAAAGGAAGCACTTTTTCACCTTTTGATCATTTGATGATCCCTTAGGCTTCTTTGATGCAACCGCAATCTCCTTACCTTTTCTCTTTATCCCACGAGAAGAGGTAGATGCATAATGAGCACTTTCGGGTTTAGATTGTTTCAATCTATCCTCTTCCTCTCGTCACATGTGAAATCAATTCATTGATATTCCACTTGTCCTTTTGACAGTTATAGGTCGTTTCAAAATGACCGAATTGATGAGGAAGAGAAATTAAAGTCAAATGCACAAGCAAGTCTTCCGAAAGGTCTAACTTGAGTGCCTTTAATTTAGAAGATAGATGAAACATTTCCATTATATATTCCCTTATGCTTCCTAAGTGCCCTTATACCGCATGGAAACAAGCTTCCTTAAGGCAGCACTTGTTTCCGATTTATCGCTTTTTGCAAAGCGTTCCTCTAGGGCATCCAAAAAGCCTTTAGCTCCATTATCCTCTGAGACACCGTTCAAAAATGTCTCCTGGATCGCATTCTTTATAATGCTTAGGCCGACGCGATTAGAACGCTTCCACCTCTCTCGAACTTAAGCGGTCTTCCGCAAGTGCTTTTATCGCTGTAGAGGGGCAGGAGCTTGTTCTCTTAATGCGAGGTCAAGGTCCAAACAGCCTAAGACCATAATAATCTTGTTTTTCCAAGTTTTAAAATTTGTCCCAGCTTAGCAAAGGTATTGAGTTTATGGCGTAGTAATAGATGAAGCACTCGATCAAATCCGAATGAAGAGAACAAAAGAATGAAACAAAACATGTATAAGAATCTACACAATGATTAATTATATCAAAATGAATTCCATCAAAATAAAGATAATCAATATGACATCAAGACTAATCTTTGGATTTCGAATTGACTCACAATTTGATTTATCTTAGGGTAAACAAATAGCTTAAACAACACATTTCATGTACTTGCCTTCCTTTGGGCCGGATCAAGTACAAGAAGTGTCCTAAAGTTTAAGGTACTTGTTCCCCGATAATAAAGAATATAAACAACTCATTTTAAACACCCGCCTTCCTTTGGGATGGATCAAAGTATTTAAAATGACCTAAAGTTTAACTTCAATTATTACCCATTTAATGCAAATACTTAGTCAACAACAAGGTCTCCTTTGGGAGACAAGCATGTTATCACATATCAATATTTACATTCATCTTTTAACAAGTTTGAATTCAATCAACAAGGTCTCCTTTGGGAAACAAGCATGTTAATTTTGTCCAAAATTTGTTAAGGATATAATTAATCAAAATTAAGGCCTTAAGGTAAATTTGAAACTTTAAAGGGTAAGAAAAGAACGAAAATTTATTAATAAAAGACAATATCCTTATGTTCTACCCGTCCATTCTTAAAGTTTAACAACTTTAAGAACCGCCAATCGCCGTGATCGGTGTCCAGATATCATATTTTATCAATAAATTATCAAATTTATGAAAAATATTTGAGACTCGAAGTTTTTCTCGGACGACCTGGAATTTCAAAGGGGACGACTCGTCCCTTAGGGCACGACTCGTCCCTAAGGGGACGACTCGTCCCTATAAGGGGACGCCCGAATCGTAAAGGTCCCATTCCGTAAATTGGTGGGCACGACTGCCTCCCTACGGGACGACTCCGTCCCCAATGCCCGATTACGAACAGTCACTATTTTCAAACCCTTTTATGAACAGTTTTCCAACCAAATTTCCCTTTTAATGCATTATAATTATTGGCTATGTAAATGGGACAAGTTCGCACTTTAATTAACATGATTCAAACAAGTAGACCTAGATTTACACACTCCAAACACATGATGTTGGCTATGTAAATGGGGTAATCTTGTATGAACCATTGTGTCTCTTAAAACTTGACCTTACCATTATTTCCATGGTAACTCAATTTTTCAATCAAAGTAAGTAGATCCGCATACTCACAACACATTTAAAAAATGCGTGGCTATGCAAATGAACAAACTCACAACGCATCCAAGGATGGTGGCTATGTTCAAAAAAAAAGGGATAATCTTACATTAAGGATTGAAAAGCCTTTTTGAGTAAAACCAAAATTCAGAAATAGGATGAAGTTATGAACATAATACTCTTAGACAAAATGAGTATTATGTACAAGAACAAAAAAACAAGTGTAATTTTACATGGATTACAAACCTTGAACAATTTAAAGCACAAGACTTTATAAGAAATTTCAAACTCAATCTAGTATATGAGTAGGCTCTGATACCAATTGTTGGAACATAAACGATCCATTAACCATGAACCGACTCATTACTAGATTTAAGAAGAGAAGAAGAAGAAGACGGAAGCGTGTAATTACCTTGTGATTCCATGTTTGTTCTTTAGTCTTGTTCTTGTTCTTGAATAAAGAGAATGAAGTAAGAAGATATACTTTAAATTATGGAGGAATAGATCTTCTAAATGATGAGTGCCCTTTACTCTCTTTGATCTTCAAGTACTTAGGAAGAGTATTGACTAAATGAGAATATAAACAACTAGTGATTCATAGGCTTGATGGATAGGCCTTTATATAGGAATCTAAGGGGCACTTCATTTAGGGACTACACCTATTGATATATAAGATATTACCATTATGCCCATCATTTAATGGTATACTTATATTATGGAATTCTACATATTATTTAGAGTTCTATACTTTATACCATATATTATAATATTGATCATTATATTATTAAGTATTTATATGTTACATTAATCCATGTTCTTACAGAACTAGCAAATATTATGGAGGTAATTTTGCAGTTTTCCATGTAAGTCAATCAGCATCTCAGCTGCTTTTTAGTACTCCCTCCGTCCCAAAATGATCAAGAGTAAATTTGAAAAAAAAAATCGATAATTCATTTTGGGACGGAGGGGTAGCTTTTTAGCCTAGTTATTGGGAGTTGTTATAGGTTAAGTTCGATTATAGAGTGTTATGTCAATTATCTAGCTTCCTTGTGTATTTATTTAACAATTTTGAGTAATAGACAACTATTCTGTTCAGAATGAATGAGTGAATAGAGAATTAAACTCAGTTGAACAACTACCTAAGGATAGAATGTTTGCTACTCAAAACCATCAATGCATGCAGTCTCCCTGTCATTTTAATTAGGGTCCATTTAAATGATGGGGGCCTACTACTGTTATTGATCCACTTGAACAATGTTGCTGTCTAAATTTATTTCTCTAGAGATTTTGTCAAATTCTAACCACATTTGAATGTGTATATATATATATATATATATATATATATATATATATATATATATATATATATATATATATATATATATATATATATATATATATATATATATATATATATATATATATATAGGTAGGTGCTCAAATAAGAAACATAACAAAATGAGAACCGTGAGAACCACTTGTATACACTTGTTTACAGTAGATACTTAGCTACTTTATATGTATACAGTAGTTAAGTATCTAATGTATACAAGTGTATAACCACATGTATACACTTGTATACAGTAGCTAAGTATCTACTATATATGTATATAGTCTATTGTATATGTATACAGTAGCTAAATATCTACTGTATACAAGTGTATACAAGCGATTCTCATGGTTCTCATTTTAAACGGTTCTCATTGGAGCGTGACCCTATATATATACTCCCTCCGTCCCATCAAAACTGATACTTATTTCTTTTTGGTCCGTCCCAGCCAAACTGATACTTTCCAAAATGGAAGGGAATCTTTACTCTTTATCCCACTCATTCTCTCTCCTATTTCACTTTTACACTCACAACATTCTCTCTCCTAACTATTCCTCCCACTCATTCTCTCTCCTATTTAATTCTTCATACTCACAACATTTTCTTTCACTTTTTCTCTCTCTTACTGATGACGCCAAGCTTTTCAGGATCAGGAGCGGTTCAAGAATATCTGGCTAGGATATTTAGTGGATGGATGGTACCTAGATCACAACACAAACAAGCACCGTTAAGGTCAAAGTTGGATGTTACTCCAACTCAGGCCCTCGGGTGTGAGAGTAAGAATACTGAGTAATAAGACTTTGAATACCTTGGAGTGTGTATGTGTTTAGGGTTTAGAGTAATATGACTTACTCAATTGTATATGGAACTTACCTTGCCCAAGGGGGTAAAGGCCTTCTATTTATAGGCAATGCAATGGTGCTTGTTGAGGTAAGCAATGAGATCAGCCCTAGGGGGAACTTTGGTATTTGACCAGCTACACGTGTCCGCATCTAATTGGTCCTGTCAGTGAGGGAACATCGACTCGTCCGTGGGACACGGCCGAAGGGACATGAGCCGCAGAAGCTGGCCTGGGAGCATTAAATGGAATAGTAGGCGCTGTCGAGCCGCATTAAATGCGTGATGGGGAGCCGGCAGAAGTGGCCTGTCGAGCCGGCAAGCTAACTTGCTCAGTAAGGCTTGACATTAACCGGGAAGCAGACATGTGCCCGCGGTCAACATTGTGGCCGCAGTCAAAGGTATATGACGCGAGCACGGTTGACGCGGTCATGTCTCTGGCGGGCATGGGTCCCTGCGGACATACAATCTGCGGGCACAGACCCAACGGTCCCAGGTCGTGCGGGCACGAATATAGCGGTCAGAATCCTTCCGGTCCTTGATAGGATTAATGCGGGGAGGGACGCGGTCTTGACCTCGAGGGCCTATCTGTCCGCGGTCTTCCCCCCCAGCGGTCTAGGAACTGCCACATCACTGGTTCCTTGGACCAGACCGAGCGCGGGCCCGGTCCAGTAGATTCGGGCTCATCAATGGCCCCTATCTCCGAGTGTGATTATTTATGGTCTGAGCGAGGAGGTACTAGAAGCTCGGTAGGATTGGATCGCCGTTTTGGCGAGCACCAGTGTTAACGTTTTTGTTGGTTGTTGCTTGGCCCCATGGGCCTATGGGCTCGTTCGGGAGGCACCAGTGAGTGACACGTGGCCCCTTGCATGTTGTGCCTCCCGGTTAACAGGTGGGCCCCTTGGCAGATGAATAGACGGGTTAGTGGTACGTACAGGGGTACGTGTCGATCACATAAGAGGGGCAATAAATGCAAAATGTTTTTAATTTTCGAATTTTCAAACGTTGGAGACGGTTCAGGGTCCGAGGTTGGATTTGTGGGCTAATTAATACGGGTTAACGGGTTAACCCGTATAGGTAGGCCTTATAAATACAAAACCCTTAAACCTCAAACCCTTTTACCGTTTCCAAACCATCCAAGAGCTTTAGAGAGAGAAATTTCTTGCTGCGAATTCCGTGCTACCGTTTTCCAACTCCCACTCTCAAGCTTTCCTTCGTAAGTAATTTTAGGGTGTTTCTTCTTCATCCCTTTCTGTTTTTCTTTTTCTGGGTTTTGAAAGATGACCACCCGTGAATTTGGACCCCGCCGTCCCATAGAATTAGGAGATGGAGCCACCCCTGATATCTTTGCCGTCTGTAAACGGACTGGGGGGATTTTTAGGAAGGTAGGTTTGGGGTGGCTAAGGTTGTCCCTTCATTGTTTTTTGTATTTTTGTGAGAAGTCTGATTGGGGGCCGTTCGTCCCACCCCGGTTGTGGGAGGCCAAGAGGAAGTATATATTTAACCGTGACGTATTGGTGTTGGGGGATACCCGTAGGCTAAGAAACTTTGTCATGGGGGTTTTGTGCAGGTTTCCCCGCGAGAGAGATCAGGCTCTTAACGCCGTTGAACTAGTGAGGAGAGCGATTCGTGTCCCAGAACAAATAACTGACTGGGAGAAGTGTAAACTAATGGACCCAGAACCTGTTAATGAGATGCGGGCACAGAGCTCCAAGGATCTGTCTGATGCCTTGGACGTTCTTCCCCTGAGAACCATCTTTCCCAATATTGTGCCCGCGGCCCCTGGTGCTAACCCAATTGAACTGAGTAGTAGTGAGGAGCTGGAGCCTCTGAATTTTGAGGTGACCGGAGGCGGGGGGAATGAACCTGAGGTAACCTCTGCCCGTGGTGATGCCACCGGTCTCTTTGGCCCGACGAGCTCAGAGACCGAGGAGGATGACCGCGAGGTCGAGGATAGGAGGGCTGCGGGGACCTCTAAGAAGGCCGCTGAGACTACGAACATTGTTGATGCTTTTCGACCACGACTCAGGAGGAGATAGAGGTGGCCCCTGCCCGGAATAAAGGCAAGAGGCCTGCTGCTGAGGCAAACCCTGGCCGTGGCCGCAGTAAGAAATCCAAGGAGGTGGCCACTATTGACTGGGAGGAGGACATTTATGAGGTCTACAATGTTGACCGCAACGCCTTCCGTGTCCGCACCCTTGGGCACGTTCATTTGAAGGACAAGGACAAGCTGCGGCCAGAAACAGTAGCAGATGTCCGCGAGGACAATAGGGCCTGCGTTTTTTATGGTGCCCAATTTGAGAATGTCCTGAGATTTCCCCTGGACCCCTTCTTCTACTTTTTCTTGGAGTTCAACGGCTGCCTCCCCATGCACCTGACTCCCAATGCCATTAGGGCTATAGTTTCCTTTATCACGGTTTGCAGATTCCATGGTTATGAACCTACCCTGGCCGGGCTTTATGCTTATTATCAGAACCCGGATCAATAGTAGTATTACAGGTTTGAAGGCTAGGAATTACTCTACCCGGACCTTCTCTCCCCCATCAAACAAATTTGACCAATGGAACCAGAAGGATATCTTGGTCATCGAGTCTAGGTTTGGTTGGCCCTTCTCCAAACCCTCAAGTCCAGTCCCGATGAAGGTGGCCGCTAGTAGCTATCCAGACCCCTCTTCTGCTGATGTCATGCGCTGTGCCATAGAGAAATATCTGGCCAACTATTTGGACAGCGGGGAGGAGCCTGTTTATGATGTAGGCTCCATAGTTGAGGATGAGCCACTCTTGATCTACTCGGGGGTGGCTCCTCGCAGGAGGCGCCCATATGCCCCCAGAGTAGAAATAGAGCCTTTGCCTCGTGACCCTGATTGGAGGGTGCACGAGCACTATCAATTTGAGGCCGACTGTAGGACCTGTATGCTGGGCGCAGAATGCGATCCCCCCGAACTTATCGGTCTCTGATTTTTTTCATATAACTGTTGCCAATTTATTTTGCCTTTGAATTTTTTGAACTGCATTCTAACCATTTTTTCTTTCCCTCCAGAGTAGATCCAGAAGAATACAATTTCTGATGGCCCCTATGAATGCCGCTCAGTTAAAGGCCAAAAATATGAAGGCCAATAGGGATGCTGCTGCGAAGAGGCAGGCTGAATTGGGGGGAGCCCCAACCAAGGGTAAGACTATTCCTGTAGTTAGCAGGAAAACGGGGGAGCCTCTGACCAGCTCCAAAACTATCCCTACTACAGGGAATCTGCCTCCACCCCCCAGGGGTCCTCCTCCGACCAATGCTCTCCGAGCTACCTCTCTAGGCCGTACCATTCCTTCCGGCCACCAAGTGGATTCTCGGAAGAGGAATGAAAGAGATGGAGATTCGGGGCAAGGACACAGGAAGCTCCAGAAAATCGGGGACGCTCCTCCTCGGACCATGACTGCTCCTGCTGCGGTCTCATCCTCTTCCCCCACTGGGGGGTCAATCTGCTCAGTGGTTTATCCGGTGGCCCCTCTGACCACCCGCGAGGAGACGCTGGCCGTCAGAAAGAAGCTATCTGATGTGCCCCATGTAACTGGGGTGGACATTTATGCCCGGAGCTCAGCCAACGCTTCAGTGGGGATCGGGCTAGTGAACCGTCTATACTCCCCAGACTTCTATAAGAATATAGTCATCGAGGAGAATGCCTCTGCCCTGGTTGGGGATATAGGCCTCGCCCTGACCGAGGTAGATGATCGCCTGTCCTCTTTGGTTTCACACTTTCACCCTTCCAATATGTCTAACTCTTGCTCCTTTTCCCCGTAGGTGAGCAATAAAGTACTGCGGCTACGGGAAAGCTGCGATACCCTGACCGCCGAAGTGGAGAACAAAACTTCCATTTTGGCGGCCAAACTCCGTGAGTTGGAGGAGGCTCAAGCGAAGATTGGGACCTTGAACTCCCTCTTGGAGGACAAGGATAAGGCTTTCGCTCAAAAGGAGTCTGATTTGAAGGACTTCTCCGACCGACTGGCTGTGGTGGAGAAGGATCTTGAAAGAGTAAGGGGTCAGCGGGATGAGCTCCGCGGGCACAAGGCCGAGTGGGAGCCTAGGAATAAGGAGCTCGCGGCCAAGCTGGAGGCCACCAAGGTTGATCTGGGGGTCTTGGAGAAAAAGTTGGATGAGCTGTCCGAGCAGCTGCTCCCCTACAAATGGTTGGAGGCGGAGGGGAAGTCCGCCCTGGATGATGTCCGCAAGGAGGCGGTGGAGGAGTATAAGAACTCCCAAGAGTTCAAGGACTGGCTCGTCGCTGAGAACCTGGCTCAGTATGAGGCCGGGGTCCGGACACGTGATTCGAATCCGCGGCCACGGGCAAGTTTTCCGTGCGGAGTTGGCCGTGATCGGCTCGCTGGTTGCTGCGACACGGAATGCGTGCCGGGCATGCGTTCGTTCCCTTGTCCGAGGATGAGGTCAAAGGCTTGGAGGCTGTCATTGCGGCCTCCTTGCCTCCTGTGGCAGAAGTAACTGCCCTCAGCCTGATCGGCGAGCTGGATGAGCTGCGGTTTGGGGAGAACCCGATATCACTTGGGGATGCCCTTGCTCGCGTTCTTCCAGATGGGCCTGCCATAGGAGATCTCTTTCCTCAGCGGGCAGCTCCTGCCCCGGTCTCTGCTGAGCCCTCCTCTGATCCTATAACAGAGATTCTGATGACCCGTCTTCCCTCTCCCACTCCGGCTTCAGAAGCGGACACAGACGGTGTCGCCACAGAGAATGCAGATGCGGCCAAGGATGCCTCCAAGGATCAGGCTCCAATAGTATAGGTTTTGTTTCTCTTTGTAATAGATTAGGACCTTATAAACATTTTTCAGTATCAATAGAAGAATTTTTTCGTAACTATTCTCTTAATTACTAGTCTCGTAGGCTATTATGAGTGTTCGCAATTTTTGAGTACCTTGATACTTGCATTCTTGCTCTTTTTCTAGCTTTTTTGACTTGCAATTAAACTTTATACTCTCCTTCTGCGGTCAAAAAGCTTAGTAGGCCCTTTGCCCGCATTTTTTGAGTTTTCCTAACACTTTATTCAAAATCACTTGGATTTTTCGTGAGAGTCAGCCTTATTCATCTGTGATCGCGTTTGTTTGGCCTTGTAGCAAACTTTGGGGCCTTAACCCCCTTTGTCTGTTTGGCTTTGTAAAACTCTTTTGATCGCTGTCATCCATTTACACTTATTCCCAGCCTTGCGAGTCGTGGTGTAAGTCAAAAGCAGCCAAGGCAAGCTACCTTCATAGGGCATGCAGAGTGTGGCCGTGAAGCTATAGTCCGCGCAACAGTAGTGTAAGTGCTCCAATTTGAGCTTGTTAGAATTTTCGTTAGAAAATTAACGAAAGTTATAACATTTCTAACAATTCCTAACAATCCTAACTTTCCTAACAAAGTGAGGGTAAAATGGGCATTGTTATTTAAGGTTAAACCTTAAAAAGAATCTTAAAAAGAAAAACAAAAGAATAAAACCACAAATAGCAATGGCTGGAGACACAAAAACTGGCTGTTAATTTGAATTTTGAAAAAGATTATTCCCCTTGTCCAAAGCTGAAGCTGCATTTAATGAACAGTGCACGCTGCCTGGATCCATCCGCGCGGATACCTTTGCATTTTCAGGAGGGCTATAAATTGAGCCCTCCAGTCACAAAAATAAGAAGGAAGAACACAATTGCACCGAACCTCTGGCGAAATATAGAGAGAAAACAGTGAGAATTCTTCAAGAATTGTCACCTTTTTCTCTCCAATCTTTCCCAACTCATACTCATCCACTCACTCTCATATTCAAGCCCTAAACACTCATACACTCAAGCCAAACACTCAAGAACACAAGGAAGATTGGTAAACCCTCATCTTCCTAACCCTAAATCTCATCCATGCATGCATCTTCAAACTACAAAATGTAGTTCCTTCATCTTCTTGCTCTAGATCTAAGAAGATCACCATGGAAGACCATCTCCATGGATGATCTTCTACAAAGATCAACATTATTTTCAAAGCTTTTCTTGCTTACTTGCAAAAATGCACTTTCAAAAACCTAAAAAACCATTTTCAAGCACTAAATCTTGATTTTCAAAGGATAAAATTCCCCTTCCCAAGCAAATGAAATGCTTAGTCCTAATGTACCCCAAGGATGGTTTGGTATAGTTGATTCACCACTAAAATGTCTAGTGATCACTAACCAAAACCTAGGGAAATGGGGACAAGCATGGATGCAAAACCCCCCTTAAAATCATATTTTCTTTCTTGAGAAGTTGCTGTCCAGTAGCAATTTTCTCAGACCTCAGTCCATGGTCTTAATTTTTGGACACAGATGAACTTGGAATTTGGTGTTGACTACAAAACACTTTTTGTAGCCAACATCCAGAGCTTTCCAGAAATATTTTTACTTTATTTTTTGGGTGAGTAAAACTCCTCTTTTCAAATTTTCTTTCAGAGGCTAGTTCATCAGCTTCTGGGAATCCAGATCTCATATCTGAGGTTTCCAGAAACCCCTCAAATCTTCTCCAAAATGGAAAATTCCTTCGCACAAACTTTATTTAAGGTGTCTAGAACAACTTTCATTCTCTGAGTTTATCCAGATTATGAAGTTTTAAGACCCTTGAATCCCTTTTAAAATCAAAGGTCCACTGCCTTTTTCATTCTGGCAGAAATGGCTCTCAACTTCAAAAGGTCTTTTGAGTACCAAATCTCAATCCAAAAATCCTCCAAAAAATCATGGGATCAGTTTAAAGTCTTAAAAAGATATCCCAATTTTTACTTTTCTGAGTTTCAACTTATTTTGGCCAAAACACACACACACCCACACACCCACAAATGATTTTCAGCTTGGAAGCCTCGTTTTTACGAGGCGCGTCGGAGTGCACACTAACGTCCTTCCCGACACGTAATATGACCTCCGAACCTAAATCTCTGATCTCGGGCTTTTTCAAAGTTTTGGCCTTCAAAATTAAAATGGCGTGGCGACTCCGTTTTTTTCCGGTTTTATTTGGTTTTTCAAAGAAACGCAAAAATCGAATTTTTCCCGCGAAAAGGCAACATTCATCACAGTGGCGACTCTGCTGGGGACTAAGCTTTTTAATAAAAAATGGTATTCGGTATATTGGTGGAAACCACTAAATTTCCCGTTATCGCCTCCTAACACGAGTCGGGGATAAATTGTGGTCTAACAATCCCACGTACCGGTATCACCGTTTTCAAAAAAAAGCTTTTGAGGGTCAAGCTTCCGTCCCGGCTTTGAAAATCATTTTTTGTGTGTGTGTTGATTTTTGCACAGTTTTCATGTTGTTTTGGCCGCCTCGGAGAAAGTCAAAATTTTGATTTGTCGGAATAATGTCCCTAACCGTCGGAATTTTCGTGCTTATGTGCTCATAAAAAATCAAAAAAAAAAAAAGGGATTTTCAAAAAAAAAAAGGAAAATTTCCAAAAAAAAAATCATGCATCATATTTTTAAGACATATAAAAAATTTCTATTTTACTCGGAAAAGAATATAGGCGCTTGCACACTACGCGCACGTGACCGTACACCGCACACTACGTCCTTAACCCGGGAAATCCTTGTCGCGGTCCGTTTGGTCTTATTACGCCTCTCGGATGAGCACGGGACTACCCAAACATCCCATGGAGCCTCGTGTCGACCATGCACTTGTCCGTGACACACTTTGTCCGAGACCCGGTTGGTTTTTAGTCCGGTGCATGTCATGCCACTGTCCGTGTATAGACCTTTCCTTTCAAGCCTTTGTCGGCATACCGACTCAATATCTTTCGGGTCCCTAATCGGTCGAAGTTACGCCGGTTTTCCGCCGCGTACTTTGACCAAGATATTGACCAGGCGCCTTGACTTCGGTTCGGCGGCACAAATTATACACGACTCCCAGCATTGACACCGAGTCATCAAGGATTAATGACTATTCCATGCCTAATTACGGCTTAGCGACGACAAGTCAAGATCAATCGTGGACGCTTATCGGTCAAATCATGCCGACTTTTTGTCGAGCCCTCGGACATGATCTTGACTTTCGACGTCGGCCTTGTCCGTAATTTACATCGAATGCTCGTTAAGACTCGATTACCCGCCGTACTTTTAGGATCGTTTTCTTTCGGTCGGTGGGACCCACTTGCCCTATAGGACCTCGCCCGGCATTCACCCCGGGAGGTCGAAATACGGGTGGAATACGAGGGGCTTATAGACGTAGTGACGGGGCCCACCGATCCGAGAATCGAGTAGTTTGCGAAAAGAAGAGCAATCTTTTCCAACCGATTAGGTTAATAAAACATGTTTTAAGTAAACGTGAACAAATAAGCGCATGTTGCATGAGCCTAAAGCCCAAACACCTACCCTCCTTCCATTCCCGGACATCGAACCTTCATGTCCTTTCCCCAGACTCCGCACAAAGCTTGGTTTCGGGCACCGGGTCACCGTTTAATCAGTTGGGAAGAGTCAAGCGCATCGTCGGCCTCACCGTTTGTTCCGACTCCGGGTTTCAGTAATGTCTGTATCGGCCGGTAATGATGGGGATAACGTCACTCCACCTCCGGGACCCCTCGAGACAGAGCAACAAAGTGGAATCGGTTAGCGAGAACGAGATGAGGTTACGACAGAAGCACGGCTAAACAGCCTTATGGAGGCTATTAAGAGTCACGGTCGGCCGCCGGCCTCAATCCCGATGGCACCTTCACCGTGGAAGAAGACGAGGATGCCAACCCCACTCTCGTCGCCCGATTACACCAGGATGCCGCCGCCACCTCCTATGGTGCCACTACCAGAACCCATGCTCCTCGATTTTCGGGTCGCCAGCTCCCAACCACAGACCACCGGATCCATGCGGCCCGACGGCCTGAATCGGTGGGGGCAAAATCGGTACGGAATGTCTTCTCATGGTTGGGGCTATCTCGAATGCCACGGCTAATCGGGATCCTCCTCGGTTCGGAACCGATCAATCCGGACCCTCACAGCAACGGCCGCGGTTCGGAATGCCGCCACAACTTGGTTGGGCCACGATCGAGAGCCTCCTCGGCACAGTACTAGTTCGGTGCTCCTCACACAAATCTATTCCTCACTCGAGACTTCTATGGGTTACAAGCCTCCATCCAGGTGTCATCCGAATCACCGGGACCGCAGTACCCCCGGGTTACACACCTTCACCACAAGTAGCCACGCAATTCAACAATCCGGACAGCGAGCCTCGCACTCAAGCCTGCTTACGGGCCCCACTCTGGAAATCCAAGTTATCCGGCCACATCGGGGCTGCCCCCACCTACTTTGCCGGTTGAAAATCAACGGCAAGCCGCAAGGTTCTATCCTTTTGCTCGAGGCTCCTACTCATGCACCCAGGGTAACTTCGGCCCGGGACGAGGTTTTCACCTACGTCCCCGGACCGGCCGTTCCCTCCGCGATCCGCCTCCGGTGGTAGCTCCTCTCTCTAGCTCGGCCACTAGCTTGAATGCCATGGTTCCGCCACAAGACCCTCATCTCGGCCTGGTTCATGGAACAACACAAGGAAATGAAAGCGCAGATCGTCGAACCGGCGCCAAGTACGCCTTCCGCCTACAGGACCGGACTCCATTGTTCCTCTCCCCCACAAATTCGTGATGCCAAATTTGGATCTCTTTGATGGGACCGCATGTCCGAAACCCATTTGGACACGTATACCTTGGCGATGAAAGCCAAAGGATGTACCAATCAGCAGATTGGCGACTATTTGATCTATCCTTGAAGTCCGGTGCCTTAAAGTGGTTCTTCCGTTTGAAACACGAAGCCGTGGCCACATGGGACCAGATTACCAATGCCTTCACGAGAGAAATATAAGGCCAACTTGGAATGGGAAACAAATAGGGTTGACCTACAAACAACAGCAGTGCAGCGTCCTGATGAGAATGTTGGGGACTTTTACAAGCGGTGGAATGCGAAACTCGGTGAAATGGCCATCCCTCCTTCCGAAGAGGAACAATTGGACATCTTCCGAGTCATGCTTGAAACCACATCGAGAGCCTCCCTCAGTCACTTCCCATACTCGGACTTGCGGGCCATGGTTAACTCTGCGGCTAAGTTTGAAAAGGCCTACAATCAACAACCGGCCGCTGCACTCCTACGAGATATCGGGCTCCTCCTGCAAACACTGCCCTTTGCTCACTGCCAAAGGCAAAGAGACGATCAACTATGCGGGACGGGAATGTAATAACACGACTCCTTTTGCTCCCGAAATCGGCAGAGCCCAGGACCGCGGGTCATAAATCTCGAAAACTTTGGAATGCCCCCGAATGACATCTTTAGGGGATCGGTGAAAGAAGGCTTCTTTGCGGCCTTTGGAGAATTTCCAACCCGTAAATCCGAATGCTCCCGTGGATACGACAAAGTATTGTGCCTTTCATCAAGCTCACACGGACATCCGACGACAGCTTTACTCTGAAAAGGCAATTCGGGGGCTAATAGAGCAAGGAAAGTTGGAAGGCCCCGAGGGCCCAACACAGCCAAAAATCCGCCGCCACGGAACCATAATCGAGTGAATATGATTGAATGCGGAGGATCTTCGCATGCCCAGAAGATGCCGATGAAGGTCCCCAAATACCGTGGCCAATCTCGTCGAGGATCCCGACTTGATTCCCCTCAGCCTCGAGGATATCGAACGAATCAACCCATCTTGGTCTCATGGCAGAGACTACTTGCAAGAATACGAGGCCCGCTATTTTTCGGATGAAGGGAAGGCCGATACCGAAGAACTGGGCCGTTCCGCTCGTAACATGAAAGAACTATTTATACAAGATGGTTAGAGCAGCCAAGAAAGATTGAGCAAGAAAGTTTCCGGCGAGCACCGTACCGGGGCTTATCAAAGAAAGAGGCCGAAGAGCATCTGGAGCTAGTACACTTCTGCAAATTGGCTCTGGGAGAGCCCGAATATGATCCCGAGAACAGCGAAGAATCGGAAGAGGAGGATTCCTTCTATATCCTACCTGGTGTCAAATACGTGCCACCCCCTCTCACTCTTCCCCCGCAATTTCTGGGAGGAGAAGGCGTCGCAGTTACCATCACTTCCGGGAATGGGAGCATATGACAACTTCTGCGGCTGCACGCACCCCTCTTCCCCTAACAGATTTGACCGGCGTTCCCTCTCAGCCGAAATCCCGGTAGTATGGGAAGAAGATTCCGACGACAGCGATGACGATGATGATGACGAGAGTGAAGAATCAACTGAGGCCCCGCATCCGAAACAACTGGAACGATCATGAGCCCATGGGAGCCGTGCACAATGGTTGGTTATCGCCAAGCAACGATGAAGGACCGCCAGAAATGCGGATCGATACCAATGGAGACAGACTCCCTACGAGGTGTCACTTGTAAGATGCATTTGTGGCCAATGCCCTGATACTCCAGAGGATGAGGGACAAGAAAGCCCGCGCCTGCATCCATACATATCCGAAATCCTAGAACACAACGTTCCTTATAAGAACTCGAATGGTGAATGGAGAGGGTTTATTGAAGCACCGGTCGAAAATGGAGGGTTTCACCACCGGAAGATGAAGAATTCGTAAACGTTATCGGATCTTTTCTTCTTTCCCACGAACGGATGGCGTAACAACCGTAAGGGTCACAAATGCCGCTCGAGCGCAGCCGAATGCCTGCAATCACCGAAAAGGGTTATCGATCCGAACGTCTCCCAAAGGGCCTTCATACCTATGAGTCCACATGACGCCTTTCTAATTGCTACAGTGGCCCGACAATGGACCCCGGTGCTCCTTATTTGGACACGCATCTATCGAGCCGCTACCTCAAGCTCCGAAGGGAACGTTGCCTATCCTTCACCCGTGGCCGCCCTACCTGCAAGACCGAAAGAAAAAGGATATACGATGAGATGGAGGCCGATAGCCACAACTCGTGGGCCATCCAAGGGATGAAATCGAAAAGCCGCGAGTCCCGACAATAGCAACTCTTGTTGCATGATAACAATGAGCAAGGCCGGCCATGAGAATGAATCGGAGGACGCCCTAGCTCTCGCGGGCCATCCAAGGGGCAACAACACAACCCCAAACTCGAAAGCCTCGTAACTTGGGAAGCGATTATAAGGGCCGCCCAGAAGAGGCCAAGACAGCTCAAGCTCGGCCCGCACGCGTTGCCGAGCTCGCGGTAACCAATGGCCAATAGCCAAAAGGGCTCCCCATTGACCCTAGCAAAGATTGAAGAAATCCAGCCAAGAAACAACCGAGGAGGAAGTTAACTCGTTGACCCGATCCGGGCATTTTCCAAGGGAATCCTAAAGCGTATAGGAAGGCCACGCTCAAGCACCAAAAGAAGATCGCCGCCCCTACGCTAAGACAAATTGAAACTCCGCACTCGAAAAAGAGGATCCCGTGCTCACCCAGCTTGAAGCAAACACAGCCAACATTTCCCTCTCGGTCTTTACTCACCTCGTCCTATCCCCATAAGCCGAAGCCGGAAGAAAGCCCGGCTCGCACTCGTGCCTATTGATACTACTCCCGATGATGTGGTACACCGATTGGAAACATCCACTACGGGAACATAATCACTTTCACGTATCTCGACCTCCCTCAATTTGGGGCCGATCATAATGAGCCTCTCTTCATCACACCCACTGGATGAACGACGCCTCCTCGGGTCCTGGTTGATAATGGGTCCTAATGAACATTCTTCCAAAGAAAGATCATGAGCTTGCTTGATATCAAGACTACGTACTTGAAGCCTTCTTCTCTCACAACAAAGCTTACGACTCAACATCCCGAGCAGTCCTCGGAGTTGCTACTTTAGACCTCTGGGTTTGGACAGAAATTGATACCGTGGAATTCCGGGTTATCGACATCCCGATTACTTTCAATGCCCCGCTGGGAAGACCTTGGCTGCACCAAGTCAAAGGGGTCGCCTCAAGCCTCCACCGTGTGTGAAATTCGCCTCGAATGGGGATCTCGACGACCATTTACGGAGATTTAGTCACTTTGGAGGGCACAGATACGGGCGGAATACCTATTCTCGAAATCAAACATGACGAGGAAGGTCACATGCTAACGGGCTTCACGGCCGAGCCTCCCAAGGCCCAAGTGTGCAACATAGATCTCGACGGTCACTGATAAAATCCCACCGGTCTTGAAAATGATGAGAAAAATGAGCTATCTACCCGGCCTCGGTCCTGGGAAGCGCCAACAAGGAACTTTCAAACTCATCGAGGTGAAAGGACAGAATACTCGCCACGGCCTGGGATATGAGGCCTCCCCAAATGACACCGCAAAAGGAAAGAGATTTGAAGCCGCCACAGAAAGGTCCCAGCCGACAATCCCAAATCTCTCCCCTTCGTCCTAATTTGGCCGACTACTTTGTAAAGGGTCCCACACAACCAGAAACATCACAGAGCCCACTCCTACGGCAGGATGGCTAAAGCTACAGGATAGCCTCAACAAGTTCGGAGGAACCAAGGCTAACCCGGTCCGTAGAATGTTCCCGGACCTACCCAAGATACCCGGGGCTACCACCGCCATGAAAAGTGAGTATACCTTCGTAGGCGTGCCTCGACTGGTGGAACAGCCGAGAAGCTCACAACCACTATTCCTACCGCCCAGAAGATCCGAAACCCGATTCGAACCGACAAAGCCGCCAAAAGCTAAGGCCACGGAATTTCCCTCGATGATTGGGATGGTCTCGATTATGCAAAGCAATTGTTCGAAGAAAAGTCCAGTGCCGCACTGATTGATCTCGGCTCACCCAAGAGATGATAGCAGCAATTGAGAAAGGAAAACAAAACAAACACAGCTTCCCGAGTCATGAGGCCACCAATAGCAATGCCGCTAAAGAATTGGGAAACTTTCTCGTGCCCATCCGCGACCAAGGAGGAAATGATCACCAAGCTTGGATTGGTCCCCGCCCTTTCAGGTCAATCTAGGACAAGTCCTCCCGGCCTCTCTTTGTTAAGATCGAGTCTCTAGGGTCGTCCGACGGCCTTACGCCCGAAGACTACGAGTCCGTAGCAAGCGCCGTACCCCCTTTCGTTTTCAATGAAATGACGAACCTTTCGAGTATCCCTTGATTGCCACTTTAACTAATGATGAATTAATTAATAAAATTTTTTTTTAATAATAATTCATTAGATAAAGAAGCGACACATTAAACGAAAAAAAAAAATCAAACAACAAAAAAAAATCTTTAAGCAGTTGTCCGGAAGAGGAAAATCGAGCCCAAGCCGCCAAGAGATTTTGACAAGTGTGAATTCTGGGAACCGCGGAAGAGCCTAAAGAGACGCAGATTGGTCATTTCTTCGAAGGAATTGGAAAGGATGCTCGCAAAGTCCTACAAAATCCTCAATTCAAAGAAAGTTGCCCTCTTCATCAAAGAAAACATCATGTGCAGATAAAGGTTGCCACCAAATCATCTCGTATAATGGATCCCACTTCGAAGGGGAATGTGACAAAGTTGTCGGCGTAATTCCGAATAACCCGTCACAAGTCATCTCCCTACAGCCCCAAACCAACGGAGCCGTCGAAGCAAAGAAACAAGACTCGAAAATATCATCCGAAGATGGCCGTCCCAGGCGTAGATTGGCCCGAGAAGTTACACTGCACTCGGGGGCTACGTAACATCGCCGAACGGCAACCGGGGAAACACCTTTTGCCCTCACATACGGAATGGAAGCCGTACTCCCAATCGAGCCGGAAATACCCTCGCTCCGTATACCGCCTGAAAGCCCAGGATCAACGAGGTCGAATGGCTCCAGAGTCGCCATGACGAATTGGCCCTACTAGACGAACGCCGATTGAAGGCCATGGAACACATCCGGGCCTACCAAGGAAGAATGGCCAGCAGCCTTCGACAAGAAAGTAAAGCATCGGGAGATCCGAGAAGGTGATCTCGTTCTAAAAGAAAAGCCCCCACCCGTATCAACCCTCTCGGCAAATGGGAGCCTCGTATGGGTTGGGCCATATGTCGTCCGTAAGATCTTCTCCGAGGAGCCATGCAACTCGCAGACCTCGACGGGAATCCCTTTGTACACCCAAAGTGAATGGTGACAAGCCGCGCGTATACTACGCGTGAAAAAAAAAACAAAAAAAAACAAAAAAAAAAACAAAAAAAAAAAAAAAAAACAAAAACAAAAAAAAAAACAACAAAAAAAAAGAGTGCTAAAAGAGTAATACCCAACTAGGTTAGAAACCCGAAAAGGGCGGCCTAGGTAAAAACAGGTTGCACCAAAAAAAAAAACAAAAAAAAAAAAAAAAAAAAAAAAAAAAAAAAAAAAAAAAAAAAAAAAAAAGAGTGCTAAAAGAGTAATACCCAACTAGGTTAGAAACCCGAAAAGGGCGGCCTAGGTAAAAACAGGTTGCACCAAAAAAAAAAAAAAAAAAAAACAAAAAAGAGTTCACCAAAGTTGAACTACGAAGACCCGAGCTCCTCAAAATGAGGGGAACGTAGGCGGCGGAAACGGTTCGGTCTAAAGCACAAATAAAAGCCATACTTTGGCATCAATACAATTGATCGACCATGAAAGCGTCTCGAAAAACTCTAAAGCAATTCAAATATTCATTACAAGTTAAAAGCTCTTTGATGAGTCTAAGCCCGATTCATTCCTACAACCGGCAACCTCGCTAAAGGAAAACTAAGATACATAATCAAACTAATGTGTCCGTCATGGCAAGAAAGGGATACTTGGAAACCTCGTAGTCACTCCAAGCCACTCGCATCGGCCTCTCCCTTCTTCTTCCCCTCCGAGTCTTTCTCTTCGAACCGGAAAATGTCGGTATTCCTCCTACCAAGCTCGGTATAGGAACAGGTCTATCAAACCGGCCTCCGTCGGGGCCTTAGTAGCCCTAGCGTCATCCCTCATCTCCCGTAACCTAGCCGGTAACATAGGAGCCCTCCTCTCCCGTCTCTCGACGTAAGCCTCATAATTAGCCCGCGCGTCTCCGCTCCCCGTCATGAGGGTTGGCCCTCGCCTCGGCCCTCCTCCTCTCGTAAACAGCCTCGGTCCTCCGCACCCATAATGGCCTCACGCCGCCTCAAAATAGCCATCTCGAGTCTCTCCTGCATGTCCCTCGTACCAATCCAGGTACCAAGTGGTCGTGAACACCGGTCTCTGACGCCCGAGAATGACCCGAGGAGGAAAGGCATCATACCTCCATGCTCGGGAAAGAAATGGAAACACCGAGGGATCATCCATGGAAACAGGAGCCACCACCCCGGTGGCTACATCATCAAAGCCCTCCAAAGGAACCCGCTCCAAGCCAAACCGCCTAAGGACCCGAGCCGGAATGTAGAAACCGGACCGAGAAAGCCCCTAAGCATAACCACATGGGACCCGTCCCGAAGCACTCGCGAGTCTCCACCCGCCAAAGAGGCACCAACCATCTCGATATCTTCAGCCCGCGACCCGCCATCCAACGCTCCCACGAGCCCCGATCATCAAAATCTACATCAACACCTCTCCCGGCAAAAGTCCAAGGCTCGATCATATCGTAGGTTTCCCGAAGAACCCCCAAACGCTCCATCGCCCACAGGTCAAGAGAAACGGGCTGCCCCGCGTGCATGTACCGCCGTCCGTAGCTAATCTGCCGAGAGCATGAAAAGTCTCCCCAAGAATCAAAGGAACGACATCTCTCGCCTGTGCGACAAAGGAACGACAACATCCAGCAGAGACCGATGGCAGATCCCAAAGGAATAGACCATGAACAGGGTGCCAAACATACAAAGTGCAAAGGCATCCCAATAGGCATCATCCACCAAGCCTAGGCCCCTAAATCTGTCGGGAAGACCGGAAATATCGAGATGATCGGGACCGCGGATCATACCTTGCGCTTCCTCCGGGGAAAGATGAAGGAGGACGCACAATCTGTCAGCAAAAGAAGCCCCTCCGGGCAAAGGGACCGCTATCTCTTCCACCTCCGGACCTCCAAGCAAGGCCCGAAATTCTTCGACAATGGAACAATCTCGTTGAAGGAAAGGCAAAAGACATGCCTTCTAAGTATCCCAAAACGAAGAAGAAGCTCTTAAGAGGTCATAATCCGGAACCAATTCTTTGAGAGACCACAAGCACCTCACCTTGTACCGTTCTTCAAAGAAAGACCTTCTCTCATGCATAATTTCCCGAGACCAATCCTTGAACTTGTTGAAAAATGACATTTGGGATTCTTGGGATAACTTTGAGGGAGCTTTTCTAAGGTTTTCCATGGTTTTTTCTCTCTTCCTCCCGAAAATGGCTGTTTGACCGGAGGTTGAAGAAGATATTTGAATTTGAAATAAAGCAAAGCCAGATTTAAAGCAAAATCAAAGGACAAATGTCGACGCAGTCCCTCCGCGCGGACATGTTTGTTTTCATCGTAAAATCTGCAATGCCTCCAAGCCGCTACACCAAAAGAGGAATATTCTCGTCCCGTTGCTCGAAACCAGTGCTAAAAAAAAAAAAACCTCCACAAACCAGGCCAAACACTAACACCCTTGCAAAAAAAAAAAAAACAAGGCTCATGCAACACTGCATTCATATTGCATTGCATTCATAAATAAAATCCTAAATTATTATATTCCAAAAAAAAAAAAGAGAGTGTGCATAAAAAAAAAAATACTAATAAAACACAAATCCTAAATTATTACATCAAAAAAAAAATGTACATAAGCTGTACAAATCTAAATCTCAGTCTCAAATCTCAAAAAAAAAATCAATCGGAGTCTCCAGCGCCCGATGTCTCCCCTCGACCCCTCTTGCGACTCGGGCCCGCCTCCTCAGGAGCCCTGAAAGTCTCGGGCTCAGAATCGTCCTCATCTCCGTAAAGAGGCTCGCCGGGACCAACCGGCACACTCGATAGGGTAAACCTGCATCCCCGAAGAAATCGAATCCGAAGGTGAAGGCGTCCGACTCCGAACATACGGAGACGACCCACCATGCCGCCAGACGTGTCCCCGCCCGTACGGATCCCCAAGAATGACGTGATCCGAAGGCAAAGGCCGCGCGGTGATCAATGAGAGGAGAAAGAGGGGTCTCGGAAGAAGTCTCCGAGGGAATAGGAGAAGCCTCCCGTCGGACAGTGCCGCCGTGGTCTCTCGCCCTAGCCCGAGGTGCCCCGCAAGCAACCATCCTCCGTATGAATCTCTTAGCCCCGATCACTTGCTTCGTCGCCTTCGACGACCACCTCCGTGAACCGCGCAAAAGCAAAAGCGTCAAGAAAAGAAATGATGCTAAAGATGATGAAGCGAAGGAAAGAAAAGAAGAGGGAAAACGTAAAAGCCATACCTTCATACCCTGACGAGGCCGGAAAGCTCGTGGAAGTCGCTCGGCCGAGGGATCTGCACTCTCAATCGGACCCCGTCCCGGATATAGGAAAAATCCGTCCGAGGGTACCGCGGATCCCAAGCCCCTCCCTATCCAAAACCCGAGGCATCCTCGCCTCCTCAAGACGAACGTCGCATAGGGCTCAATCGCCACGAAATCCGAGAAGTGCCGGCCGGCTCGTAATCATCCCAGTCACGGACCGATCACTCGGGTGCATCATATCGCCAGGAGGCTCCACCGGTGTCAACAATGGCGAATTCACGCCATGCCGACGCGTCACCCTCTCTCCCGCATAGTAGACGTCGCAAGTCGTGCCCTCAAAATCCTCCGCCGCACCGTCCGTATCTCGCCGCCCTTCACCGCGCTACCTCAAAGCGATCCTGTGGGAAGAATATCATCCCCTCATCCGTCTCGGCCTCCGTCAAAGGAAGGCAATCCGCGTACTCGAGAGTCGTACGCCCCGGAGCTTATCTTTTCCCGGCATGCTTGGACCAAGATCGCATGGCCGGATACGCCCGACGTACGCCTCAGCCGCTCCACACCGTGACGTGGAAGAACTCCGCCGCCCATACCGCCAAAGGCAAAGATCGAATCAATCCAAGTGCGAAAAAAAAGAAGTGCGTGCTCAAAGGAAAGAGGGAAAGCAAAAAGAGAGCTTATACCTCCAGAGCAAACTCGAAGCAAGATAAGGAGCTCACAGCCTTCCCCGTATCTATCAAGAGCGAAGTACAGCCCACCCGGCCTCCCCCAGAAATATCTCCAACCGTCTCCATGTCCTCCAAGGACCTCAAGAAGGCAAAGACCGCCGTCCCTCAAAGCATGACCAAAGAGCGTGCTCGAGAAAGTAAACCACAGAAGGACCTAGCACCGCTTCGGCGCTAAACCTATCCTCCCCACCTCGTAACTCGCGATGGTCTCCACAATCTTACCGTAGACCACGGCATACTCCATCCCCATCCCCTTTTGGGAATAGGGAAAATCCAAGAAGATCCTCGCAGTGTACGCGTCACCGTAGCCATCTCTCCACTCGATGCCGCGCCCATTAAAGGACGCACCCGTGATCGCAAAGATAGTCGAAGGCGTAACGCCGCCTCGCCCGTAAGAAGTGGAATGTATGGGTCGCATCCCACCAATGCCGCGCTAGAGCGAACATCAAGCCCTTGCTCTTAGGGAACTTGACCGGGGTCCCCTCAAGCACTCGACGAACTCCCAGAGCCCCGTCTCAACAACGATCCGTCTCGGACTCGACAAAGCTCCTCGGCCCGCATTCGGAAGCCGGTCCCACAAGTCAATCACAGACTCTACCGATCCTCGAGTCTTCATTTTGTTCACCGCTCCGTCACAAAACGGTGTCCGCCCCCGTAAAAAAAAAAGGGGGAGAGAGAAAATGTCAAAAGATTGCATTTGCATTTACATTAAAAAAAAAAATTCGACAAAGATAACAAAGATACAATGAGCATAGCCCCATTTTTCTCGCATGAAATAAAACAATTTTCATAAAGTCCCAATGCATTCATCAAAAAAAAAAAAAAAAAAAAGGATGCATTCCTACGGAAGTGTAAGTGCTCCAATTTGAGCTTGTTAGAATTTTCGTTAGAAAATTAACGAAAGTTATAACATTTCTAACAATTCCTAACTATCCTAACATTTCTAACAAAGGGAGGGTAGAATGGGCATTGCCAAATGAAGTTAAACCAAGAAAAGCATCTTAAAAAGCAAAACAAAAGAATAAAACCATAAATAGAAAGGCTGGAAACACAAAAACTGGCTGTTTATTTGGTTTTTTTGAATTTTTATTCTTCCTGTCCAAGGCTGGAGCTGTAATTAATGAACAGTGCACGCCTACTGACCTTGTCCGCGCGGATACCATTGCAATTTTCAGAGGGCTATAAATTGAGCCCTCCAGTCACAAAAATAAGAAGGAAAAACACAAATGCAACGAACCTCTGGCGAAATATAGAGAGAAAACAGTGAGAATTCTCAAGAATTGTCACCTTTTTCTCTCCAATCTTTCCCAACTCATACTCATCCACTCACTCTCATATTCAAGCCCTAAACACTCATACACTCAAGCCAAACACTCAAGAACACAAGGAAGATTGGTAAACCCTCTTCTTCCTAACCCTAAATCTCATCCATGCATGCATCTTCAAACTACAAAATGTAGTTCTTTCATCTTTATTCTCTAGATCTAAGAAGATCACCATGGAAGACCATCTCCATGGATGATCTTCTACAAAGATCAACATTATTTTCAAAGCTTTTCTTTCTTACTTGCAAAAATGCACTTTCAAAACCCTAAAAAACCATTTTCAAGCACTAAATCTTGATTTCAAAGGGTAAAATCCCCCTCCCCAAGCAAATGAAATGCTTAGTCCTAATGTACCCCAAGGATGGTTTGGTATAGTTGATTCACCACTAAAATGTCTAGTGATCACTAACCAAAACCTAGGGAAATGGGGACAAGCATGGATGCAAAACCCCCCTTAAAATCATATTTTCTTTCTTGAGAAGTTGCTGTCCAGTAGCAAATTTCTCAGACCTCAGTCCATGGTCTTAATTTTTGGACACAGATGAACTTGGAATTTGGTGTTGACTACAAAACACTTTTTGTAGCCAACATCCAGAGCTTTCCAGAAATATTTTTACCTTATTTTTTGGGTGAGTGAAAATCCTCTTTTCAATTTTTCTTTCAGAGGCTAGTTCATCAGTTTCTGGGAATCCAGATCTCATATCTGAGGTTTCCAGAAGGTTTTGACCCCTCAAATCTTCTCCAAAATGGAAATTTCTTTCACACAAAGTTTATTCAAGGAGTCTAGAGAAACTTTCATTCTCTGAGTTCATCCAGATTATGAAGTTTTAGGACCCTTGAATCCATTTCAAAATCAGGTGTCTGCTGCCATTTTCTTCTGGCAGAAGTGACTTCTCAACTTCAAAAGGTTTTTTGAGTACCAAATCTCAAACCAAAAATTCTCCAAAAAATCATGGGATCAGTTTAAAGTCTTAAAAAGACATCCCAATTTTTACTTTTTCCAGTTTCAACTTATTTTGGCCAAAACACACACACACACACACACAAATGATTTTCAGCTTGGAAGACTCGTTTTTACGAGGCGCGTCGGGTGCACACTAACGTCCTTCCCGACGCGTAACATGACCTCCGAACCTAAATCTCTGATCTCGGGCTTTTTTCAAAGTTTTGGCCCTTCAAAATTAAAATGGCGTGGCGACTCCGTTTTTTCCGGTTTTATTTGGTTTTTCAAAGAAACGCAAAAAAGCCGAATTTTTCCCATATCGTCACAGTGGCGACTCTGCTGGGGATTAAGCTTTTTAAAAAAAAAAAATGGTATTCGGTATATTGGTGGAAACCACTAAATTTCCCGTTATCGCCTCCTAACACGAGTCGGGGATAAATTGTGGTCTAACAATCCCACGTACCGGTATCACCGTTTTCAAAAAAAAAAAGCTTTTGAGGGTCAAGCTTCCGTCCCGGCTTTAAAAATCATTTTTGTGTGTGTGTTGATTTTTGCACGCTTTCGTGTTGTTTTGGCCGCCTCGGAGAAAGTCAAAATTTTGACTGTCGGAATAATGTCCCTAACCTGTCGGAAGTTTCGTGCTTATGTGCTCATAAAAAAATTCAAAAAAAGATTTTCAAAAAAAAAAAAAAGAAAATTTCCAAAAAAATCATGCATCATATTTTTAAGACACATAAAAATCTCTATTTTACTCGTAAAAGAATATAGACTGCTTGCACACTACGCGCACGTGACCGTACACCGCACACTACGTCCTTAAACCGGGAAATCCTTGTCGCGGTCCGTTTGGTCTTATTACGCCTCTCGGATGAGCACAGGACTACCCAAACATCCCATGGAGCCTCGTGTCGACCATGCACTTGTCCGTGACACACTTTGTCCGAGACCCGGTTGGTTTTTAGTCTGGTCTGTGTCATGCCCTGTCCGTGTATAGACCTTTCCTTTCAAGCCTTTGTCGGCATACCGACTCAATATCTCTCGGGTCCCTAATCGCCGCTAATCGGCCGAAGTTCTGCCGGTTTTCCGCCGCAGACTTTGACCAAGATATTGACCGGCGCCTTGACTTCGGCTCTGACTGGCACAAATTATACACTGACTCCCAGCATTGACACTGAGTCATCAAGGATTAATGACTATTCCATGCCTAATTACGGCTTAACTGACGACAAGTAAAGATCAATATTGGACGCTTATCAGTCCAAATCCTGCCGACTTTTTGTCGAGCCCTTGGACATGATCTTGCCTTTTGACGTCAGCTTTGTCCGTAATTTACATCGAATGCTCGTTAAGACTCGATTACCCGCCAGACTTCTAGGATCATTTTTCTTTCGGTCGGTGGGACCCGCTTGCCCTATAGGACCCTCGCCCGGGGCTGTCCACCCTGGGAGGTCGAAATACAGGTGGAATACGAGGGGCTTATAGACGTAGTGACAGGTGGAATACGAGGGGCTTAAGAGTCACGGTCTGGCCGCCAGCCTCAATCCAGATGGCACCTTCACCGTGGAAGAAGACGAGGATGCAAACCCCACTCTCAGTCGCCCTGATTACACCAGGATGCCGCCACCCACATCCTATGGTGCCACTACCAGAACCCATGCTCCTCGATTTTCGGGACAGCCAGCTCCCCAACCACAGACCACCGGATCCATGCGGCCAGCCGGCACAAATCGGTGGGGCAAAATCGGTACGGAATGTCTTCTCATGGTTGGGGCTATCTCGGAATGCCACAGCTAATCGGGATCCCGCCGGTTCGGAACCGATCAATCCGGACCTTCACAAAGCACGGCTGCCGTTCGGCATGCCGCCACAACTTGGTTCTGGACCACAGCCAGGAGCCCTCCTCGGACGGTACTAGTCCAGTGCTCCTCACACAAATCCATTCCTCACTCGGACTTCTATGGGTTACCAAGCCTCCATCCCTGTCATCCGAATCACCAGACCGCAGCACTCCCCGGGTTACACACCTTCACCACAAGCAAACCATGCAATTCAACAATCCGGACACGGGCCGCACTCAAGCCTACTTACGGGCCCCACTGAAATCCAAGTTATCCGGCTACATCGGGGCTGCCCCCACTTACTTTGCCAGTTGAACATCCACAGCAAGCCGCAAGGTTCTACCCTTTTGCTCGGGGCTCCTACTCATGCTCCCCAGGATAACTCGGCCGAGACAGGTTTTCACCTACGTCCTGACCGGCCGTTCCCTCCACCAGCCCGCCTCCAGTGGTAGCTCCTCTCTCTAGCTCGGCCACTAGCTTGAATGCCATGGTTCCGCCACAAGACCCTCATCTCGGCCTGGTTCATGGAACAACACAAGGAAATGAAAGCGCAGATTGCCGAACCGACCGCCAGAAAGCTCCGCCTTCCGGCCTACAGACCCGGACTCCATTGTTTCCCTGCCCCACAAATTCGTGATGCCAAATCTGGATCTCTTTGATGGAACCGCATGTCCGAAAACCCATTTGGACACGTATACCTTGGCAATGAAAGCCAAAGGATGTACCAATCAGCCAGCTAGCCGACTATTTCAGCCTATCCTTGAAGTCCAGTGCCTTGAAGTGGTTCTTCCGTTTGAAACCCGAAGCGAGGGCTACATGGGGACCGGATTACCAATGCCTTCAGAGAAAAATATAAGGCCAACTTGGAATGGGAAACAAATAGGGTTGACCTACAAACAACAGTGCGGTCGTCTGATGAGAATGTTGGGGACTTTTACAAGCGGTGGAATTTGAAACTCAGTGAAATGGCCATCCCTCCTTCCGAAGAGGAACAAAGCTGGACATCTTCCAGCCATGCTTGAAACCACATCTCGAGAGCCTCCTCGCCACTTCCCATACTCGGACTTGCGGGCCATGGTTAACTCTGCAGCCTAAGTTTGAAAAGGCCTACAATCGCAACCGCCGCCGCACTCCGCCTACGATATCGGGCTCCTCCTGCAAACACCGCCCCTGCTCTGCCAAAGGCAAAGAGACGATTAACTATGCGGGACAGAATGTAACAACACGACTCCTTTTGCTCCCGGGGAAGCCAGCCGAGCCCGGATCGCGGGTCATAAATCTCGAAAACTTTGGAATGCCCCTGAATGACATCTTTAGGGGACCGGTGAAAGAAGGCTTGCTACGGCCTTTGGAGAATTTCCAACCCGTAAATCCGAATGCTCCCGTGGATACTACAAAGTATTGTGCCTTTCATCAAGCTCACGGACATCCGATCGACACCGCTTCACTCAAAAGGCAATTCGGGGGCTAATAGAGCAAGGAAAGTTGGAAGGCCCCGAGGGACCCAACACAGCCAAAAATCCGCCGCCACGGAACCATAATCGGGTGAATATGATTGAATGCGGAGAATCTTCACACGCCAGGGAAGATGCGTGAAGGTCCCCAAATACCCGTGGCCAATCTCGTCGAGGATCCTGAATTCGGATTCCCCTCGGCCTCGAGGATATCGAACGAATCAACCCATCTTGGTCTCATGTCGAGACTCCTTGCAAGAATACGAGGCCCTCTATTTTTCGGGTGAAGGGAAGGCCGATACCGAAGAACCTGGGGCCGTTCCGCCGTAACATGAAAGAACCATTTACACAAGATGGTTAGAACAATCGAGAAGAATCGAACAACAAAGCTTCCGGGCATCTCTATCGGGGCTTATCAGCAAAGAGGCCGAAGAGCATCTGGAGCTAGTACACTTCTGCAAATTGGCTTTGGGAGAGCCCGAATATGATCCCGAGAACAGTGAAGAATCAGAAGAGGAGGATTCCTTCTATATCCTACCTGGCGTCAAATATGTGCCGCCCCCTCTCACTCTTCCCCCGCAATTTCTGGGAGGAGAAGCTGAATCGCAGTCACCATCACTTCCGGGAATGGGAGCATATGACAACTTCTGCGGCTGCACGCACCCCTCTTCCCCTAACAGATTTGACCGTCGCTCTCTCTCAGCTGATATCCCCGTGGTATGGGAAGACGATTCTGATGACAGCGATGACGATGATGACGATGACGATGATGATGACGAGAGCGAAGAGTCAACTGAGGCCCCAGATCCGGAAACAATCTGGAACAATCATGCCCGAAATGAGCCCATGGGAGCCAGGCACAATGGCTGGTTATCAGCAAGCGACGACGAAGAAACTTCGGAAGACGAATACGAGACCGAGGACATGAAGGCCATGAAGTTTCATGGATCTGAGCACGTGGATGTCTTAGAATTCAACACTGCATACCATGCTTTGGGGAAAGGGTTTTCAGGTGTCCGATCCAGGCTGATAGTCGAAGATCTGATCGAAAGAGGAAAATTAACTCCCATCCGCCCAAATGAGAAAATAACCATGGTTAGATCAAATCCACCCCAGAACAAAGTAACACTCCTTGTCAGGGTTACCCAAGAAGAGATCACCTTCCCCGAATGTATGTCAGCTTTCAGAGAAGTCCTAGAAACTGGCATAATACCGGATGCGCCTCCCACACAGAACGCTATAATCATCTCCAACTCTGAATATTACAGAAAGGAACCGGAATGGCTGCACTATACCGGGGATGAGATCGAAAAGCCGCCGAGTCCCGACAATAGCGACTCTTGTTGCATGATAACAATGAGCAAGGCCGGCCATGAGAATGAATCGGAGGACGCCCTAGCTCTGTGGGCCATCCAAGGGGCAACAACACAACCCCAAACCCAAAAGCCTGTGACTTGGGAAGCAGTTATAAGGGCCGCCCAGGAAGAGGCCAGTACAGCTCAAGCTCAGCCCCGCACCGTTGCCAGGCTCCGCCAGAATCAGTGGCCAATAGCCAAACAGGCTCCCCCGTTAACGTTGGCAGCATTGAAGAAATCCAGTCAAGAGACGACTGATGAGGAAGTTAATCTGTTGACCCGATCCGGGCAAATTTTCCAAGGGAATCCTAAAGCAGATAAGAAGGCCACAGACCAAGCACCAAAAGAAGATCGCCGCCCCTATGCTAAGACAGCTGAAACTCCAGATCCCGAAAAAGAGGATCCCGTGCTCACCCAGTTGAAGCAAACACAGGCCAACATTTCCCTCTGGTCTCTACTCACTTCGTCTTATCCCCATAAGCTGAAGCTGGAAGAAAGCCTGGCTCGCACTCTCGTGCCTATTGATGCTACTCCCGATGATGTGGTACAGCTGATTGGAAACATCCACTACGGGAACATAATCACTTTCACAGATCTCGACCTCCCTCAATTTGGGGCTGATCATAATGAGCCTCTCTTCATCACAGTCCAGCTGGATGAACGACGCCTCCCTCGGGTCCTGGTTGATAATGGGTCCGGAATGAACATTCTTCCAGCAAAGATCATGAGGCTTGCTTGATATCAAGACTACGAGACTTGAAGCCTTCTTCTCTCCACAGTCAAAGCTTACGACTCAACATCCCGAGCAGTCCTCGGAGTTGCTACTTTAGACCTCTGGTTTGGACAGAAATTGATACCTGTGGAATTCCAGGGTTATCGACATCCCGATTACTTTGATGCCCTCATTGGGAAGACCTTGGCTGCACCAAGTCAAAGGGGTCGCCTCAAGCCTCCACCAAGGTGTGTGAAATTCGTCTCGAATGGGGATCGACGACCATTTACGGGGATTTAGTCACTTTAGAGGGCACGGATACGGGCGGAATACCTATTCTCGAAATCAAACATGATGAGGAAGGTCACATGCTAACGGGCTTCACGGTCGAGCCTCCCAAGGCCCAAGTGTGCAACATAGATCGACGGTCACTCGGGATAAAATCCCACCGGTCTTGAAAATGATGAGAAAAATGAGCTATCTACTGGCCTCGGTGCGGGAAGCGCCAACAAGGAACTTTCAAACTCATCGAAGTGAAAGGACAAAATACTCGCCACGGCACGGGATATGAGACCTCCCCAAGAGACACTGCCAAAGGGAAAAAGATTTGAAGCCGCCACAGAAAGGTCCCGCCGACAATCCCAAATCTCTCCTCTTCGAGTCTAATTTGGCCGACTACTTTGTAAAGGGTCCCACACAACCGGGAAACATCACGAGCCCACTCCTACGGCGGGATGGCTAAAGCTACAGGATAGCCTCAACAAGTTCGGGGAACCAAGGCCAACCCGGTCCGCAGAATGTTCCTGGACCTACCCAAGATACCTGGGGCTACCACTACCATGAAGAGTGAGTATACCTTCAGAGGCGTGCCTGACCTGGTGGAACAGTTCGAGAAGCTCACAACCACTATTCCTACTGCCGTGGAGACCCGAAACCTGAGTTCGAATTGACATGCCAAAAGCTAAGGCCACGGAATTTCCCTCGGATGATTGGGATGGTCTGGTTATGACAATTGTTTGAAGAAGAAGTCCAGTGCAGACTCCGATTGATCTCGGCTCGAGTCAAGAGATGATAGCAGCAATTGAGAAAGGAAAACAAAAACAGCCACAGTTCGAGTCACGAGGCCACCAATAGCAATGCCGCTAAAGAATTGGGAAACTCTCTCAGGCCCGTCCGCGACTAAGGAGGAAATGATCACCAAGCTTGGATTGGTACCCCGTCCCTTTGTGTCAATCTAGGACAACTCCTCCCAGTCTCTCTCTCGTTAAGATCGAGTCTAGGGTCGTCCGATGGCCTTACGCCTGAAGACCACGAGTCTGTAGCAAGCACTGTATTCCCTTTCGTTTTCAATGAAATGACGAACCTTTCTGAGTATCCCTTAATTGCCACTTTAACTAATGATGAATTAATTAATAAAAATTTTTTTTAATAATAATTCATTAGATAAAGAAGCAGACACATTAAACAAAAAAAAATCAAACAACAAAAAAAAAAAAATCTTTAAGCAGGTTGTCCGGAAAAAGGAAAATCGAGCCCAAGCTGCCGAAGAGATTTTGACGAGTGTGAATTTGGGAACTGCGGAAGAGCCTAAAAGACGCAGATTGGCGATTTCTTCGAAGGAAGTGGAAAGGATGCTCTGCAAAGTCCTACAAAATCCTCAATTCAAAGAAAGTTGCCCTCTTCATCAAAGAAAACATCATGTGCAGATACGGGTTGCCGGCCGAAATCATTTCAGATAATGGATCCCACTTCGAAGGGGAATGTGACAGGTTGCGTAATTCCGAATAACCCGTCACAAGTCATCACCCTACAGGCCCCAAACCAACGGAGCCGTCGAAGCAGCAAACAAGACTCTGGAAAATATCATCCGGAAAATGGCTGTCCAAGGCAGAGATTGGCCCGAGAAGTTACACTTGGCACTCTGGGGCTACGGAGACATCGCCGAACGGCAACCGGGAAACACCTTTTGCCCTCACATACGGAATGGAAGCCGTACTCCCAATCGAGCTGGAAATACCCTCGCTCCGTATACTGCTGGAAAGCCAAATCAACGAGGTCGAATGGCTCCAGAGTCGCCATGACGAATTGGCCCTACTGGACGAACGCCGACTGAAGGCCATGGAACACATCCGGGCCTATCAAGGAAGAATGGCCAGAGCCTTCGACAAAAAAGTAAAGCATCGGGAAATCCGAGAAGGGGATCTCGTTCTAAAAGAAAAGCCCCCAGTCCGTATCAACCCCCTCGGCAAATGGGAGCCTGTATGGGTCGGGCCATATGTAGTCCAAGATCTTCTCAGGAGGAGCCACGCAACTTCGCAGACCTCGACGGGAATCCCTTTGTACACCCAGTGAATGGTGACAAGGCTGCGCGAGATTACTACGCGTAAAAAAAAAAAAACAAAAAAAAAAAAAAGACAAAAAAAAAATCAAACAACAAAAAAAAAAAACAACAAAAACAAAAAAAAAGAGTGCTAAAAGAGTAATACCCAACTAGGTTAGAAACCCGAGAAGGGCAGCCTAGGTAAAAAACAGGGTTGCACCAAAAAAAAAAAAGACAAAAAAAAAGAGTGCTAAAAGAGTAATACCCAACTAGGTTAGAAACCCGAAAAGGGCGACCTAGGTAAAAAACAGGGTTGCACCAAAAAACAAAAAAGAGTTCACCAGTTTGAACTACGAAGACCTGAGCTCCTCAAAATGAGGGGAACGTAGGCAGCCGGAAACGGTTCGGTCTAAAGCACAAATAAAAGCCATACTTTGGCATCAATACAATTGATCAGACCATGAAAGCGTCTCGAAAAACTCTAAAGCAATTCAAATATTCATTACAAATTAAAAGCTCTTTGATGAGTCTAAGCCCGATTCATTCCTACAACTGGCAACCTGCTAAAAGAAAACTAAGATACATAATCAAACTAATGTGTCTGCCATGACAAGAAAGGGATACTCGGAAACCTCAGAGTCACTCCAAGCCACTCGTACTGGCCTCTCCCTTCTTCTTCCCCCTCCGAGTCTTTCTCTTCTGAACCGGAAAAATGTCGGTATTCCTCCTACCAAGCTCTGGTATAGGAACAGGGTCTATCAAACCGGCCTCTGTCAGGGCCTTAGTAGCCCTAGTGTCATCCCTCATCTCCTGTAACCTAGCTGGTAACATAGGAGCCCTCCTCTCCTGTCTCTTGACGTAAGCCTCATAATCAGCCACAGCATCTGTGAGCACCCCAACCCGGGACCTAACACGTGTCCCGAGCTAGAGGAGCTCAAACTAAGAAAATCCATCTAAATTTTTAAAACATTTATTTACCTTTAAAGGAAAACTACTTTTCAAACTTCCAAGTAAGAATTAATTAATAATATCTCTACTAAAAGGAGATCCAACTACAACTTTAAAAATCCGAAATCTGATTAATTACACAAAACCCTGAACAACATTGTTTAATAAAAGTGTTTTTCAAACAAATTACAAAAGAGGAATACTTAATAAATACTCCTAAACAACCCACTCCTATACTTAACTTGTCAAGCCCCAAAAGCAAAAGTCCACAATGAAATCCCCGGCCTCACTGGTTCGGGTCACCTGTCTCGGAATCTAAAACAGTAAAGGGAGAGGGGTGAGAATAAATCTCAATGAGCTATTATGCATGCAGCAATATGCCATATAAGATGCAACACATCAAAAGACATATCCATATAACCCAAGAGGCTCCCTGCCGCCAACCGTCCCATACCGGTTGGAAACAACGACATTTCAAAGCATGAATATATCACAACACATAGGTACGATAAAGTAACACTTAGAAGGATACTGAGCCAAGGTTTTATCTCCAAAAGGATATACACATCCGAGCAAAGAAGCATGTTGATGAAGCGATTCCGGAACCATGAACAATAACAGACTGGGGACTCGGACACACGCTCCTATCCCCGTGAAAACTAGACCATCTACCTCAAAAGGAGATGCTAGCCCACAAATCCCACGCAAGGGGGACAAACTCGGCACCGTATGAATTATAATGAACTCGGCTCGGTGCCATTATAAATCCATAACATTGCCCAACAAACAAATAAACCAATACCGGCCGGATTTACATAACTAAGCACATTAATAACATACTTGCTTAACCAAACATTGTATGATCCAAAGTAGGGATACATACCACAATAGAATATCATAAAGATAGCAATATAAATCCACAAAGGGGATAACAATAGCCACATGGTAGTATATACTCATGCCCAATCAATATCAAAGTGCCACAGTTTATGAGCACACTAAACAACATCAACAACAATATATATAGGTAACACTAAGTAAGGGCACGAGGTATCATTAACCTACCCTACAATTTCCATATACAAGGGTACAAGGCCCCTATGAAGGTTCAAGTTCAATTACCAAGTAGCTTAATGGTGAAACCTATAGATTCTACACTAGTGCAAACTACTCACCAAAGATATGGGGTAAGTAAGGCCACTATGGATCATAACCATTCCTTCATATTTCTTATATAACATCGAATAACCTAAATGAAGTTCAAGATCTATTTCCCAAGTTGGAACTATTTTGGTGGAGTCACAAATCAAGCCTCTCAACCCTTTTCGGAACAATGTTTAAACTACTTCCACAATTCCATTTTGATCACTTAAGATGTCCTTATGTAGCCAAAGTATTCTACTTTAATCTAGGTTAAAGAGATTTCATTTTGGTTCCGTTTGGTTAGGTTTGAATAGCTATAAAGTTGAGGTGAGAGAATCGACCGGGGACGACTCGTCCCCAGTGGCACGACTCGTCCCCAAGTTACCCCCACCGAACACAGCGTCCCCTTAGGTCACGACTTCCCTTCGTCCAAGGGACGACTCGTCCCTCGGCCCGGAATTTGCACAAACAGCGAGAACTACAACAATGGCTCTAAAATCCCAAGATTCCAACCAAAGGCATCCTAAGTTATGAACCGAAAAGGCATTTCCAACTTCATAGCTCTCATACTACATCCCTTTAAACTCCCAAAATGATATAAACCTAAACCATTTACTATTTGATTCCAACCCATTTAACTTCCACCTTTCAAATTAACTCCTTTAAATCTAATCATTCCATTTTCTTACACTTTTAACACTTTCATAAATGACAACATTCTTCTAAAACATTAACCACTTCCTCAACCCAAGTAGATCTCACAAAGTATCAAATAATCATTTTACACTATAACAACCTTAAACAATCCATGAACATTTAAAGGAAAGGAAGGGTCATAATAACTCACTTGGATTTGCAAAGGAATGTGGATCTTTCTAGCTAGATGAGTTCCCCAAGATGAACCCACTTCAAGGATGCTCTAAGACTTGATTTTTGGTGAAGAAATGTTCTTGACTTCAAAGCTTCATGCTTGGGCTTCCATGGGAGCTCTCTAGGATTTTCTCTAGAGGAAGAAGTAGAATGAAGGAGGAGGAAGAAGTGTGAGGAGGGTAAGGAGAGGGGGAGGGGCCGGCTAGGGGAGGCAAGGGGGAGAGGAGAGGGGGTGACACATGGCATGGCATGGGGAAGTAAGGGATTTTGGCCCCCCACCAAGAATATCTACCTAGGCTTTCACTTCCACTTTAATTTAAAATTAACTCTTTTATTAAATAAATTCATCCTACTCATTTAACCTCCCTACACTATTTATCATTTTCCCATTATTATTATTATCCAAGTTTATTTATTTAATGTCCAATAAATTCTCAAAAGGTTCCTAATTCACTTCCCACCCAATTATCTAAATTTAAGAGTTTAAAGACATAATTGAACACATAAAAATAAATATAAATATTAAAAGCATTTAATATAATATTAAAAATAAATGCCTAGGGTTGGGGTCGTTACACTCACTCCCCCTTAAAGAAAATTCGTCCCGAATTTGGCTGTCGCTTACCCTAAGGATCAAATAGCAAAGGTTACCTTTTCACAATTTCTAACTTAATACTTTTCCACTAGATTTCTCAATGGCATGACTCTACTATACATTCCCATAACCCGAGTACTCTAGGACTTCAATTCTCAATTAGTCTCTTCATTTCTATGATTCTTCCCAAGATTTCTAATTTCATTAATAACACGATTTTACGATGCAACACCCCAAGAATACCATAAAATTCTCACTAGCCCGAATTTTCACGCCCTCACAGAAATATAGATAAAAAGTATTACATCTTATGTCACCCAATACATTACGATATCACATTTAAACTTCGAATACTCGATAAGCTGCCCCAAATCGGTCTATAAGTCGACTCACCAACATTTCCTAAAACTTCAAATGGATTAACAAACTTTGGCGCTAAATTACCTTAGACCTTGCTTCCCCAATTTAATCCCAACAAATTAGAGATCAATAATTTCTTTCCTAACAACGTCTCATACGGTTTTATCTTAATGTTAAAATGATAATTAATATTATACACACCCAACCACTGGTAATCATATTTCCTATCGACTACAAAAATCCTTCAACTCTTAGGATCGGTAACCATCCCCGATAGAGAACTTCAAAAGATAAGATTCCGTTTAAATCACACAAACAATTGTAACCGCTCTCGAACAATGATAAGAAATTTCCGCTCTATCTAAATTAACTTTCTCGAACATACGCTATCACCTTCCCAATTTGCACAACACTACACCTTGATCTTCCGGTAATATATACTTAAAATTTCACAAGATCCCCACATCCACTAGGTAAGGTAAGGATCGGGTCCAAAGCCAACCTATTCTCTATTACTAACAATGTGATTCATCCTCATCACAACCTACACCATTTATACGCCCTTTAGAGTCAACCAAGGCAACGACTTTTCCATTCTTAAGAATTCCTTAAATCTCTTCGACAGCACTTGCCAACTCAAAGATCAAGGACTTAACCCTCGCAAAATCCATGGTAACATCCGAGTTTGAAACCACATAACCCAAAATTTGCAATCTTCTCGAGCCAACTCACACTAGCTAAACTTTGCATATAAGGATTCTTCACAAGGAATAATTAACCCAATTCTCAATTTATTTTTACAACCTTCCCGAAACTTTAATTAACAAGGATATCATCAATTCTAATTACTCTAAAGTCATCAAAATAGGGATTACAATTCTGCTTATCCTACTCAGAACCAACACATGAAACATATCGACGGGAGCACAATTACCATTTACTTACAACTAGCACATAAAAATTTTGGAAAAGACTCCTTATGCAAGTCTAGCATATATCAATTGCTCTTCACATCTTAACTCAAAAATTCTCACCTTAAATACCCACATATAACAAGAATTTCACATTAAGGTTTACCTATAACAATTACCAATATAAGCAAATCTAGGCATGGAAAAAGGAGACTCACCTATTATGATAGTCTACCATTATACAACAATTACTTAACCCTCCAAAGTCAAGTATATCTCAAAATCATAAATTAATAATCATACCAAACCCACCGGCAATACATGCTCGGTCATAACCACATCACCATCGTGGTAAACCAAAGAAGGTTCGAGGTATTCTCTCATAAGAGCGTAATCCTCTAACAATAAAACAAATGCGCAACGATGTATGTCACATATAAGCAAAATGTGATGCCAAACATAAATGATATGCAACAGGATCTATAAAATATGACCCCTAACTTTTGAGACAGGAATATACCTCTAGCGACCTCTCGAGGGACCTATCTCTCTGAACCCGAAACACCTACTCGACCATAGACCTTCTCTCTCGGCTCCCCTTCGCTATCTCTCTTGGTACCACCTCTTTGTCGTCCACCTTGCTGACTGCTGCCTGAAGCTCGCTCCTGCTGAAACTTTGGACAATTCCTCCTAAAGTGTCCCAATGCTCCACAACTTAAACACTTGCCTTGCTTACTCCAACATCGATCTTCGGTATGTCCAACCTTCTTGCAAAATCCACAAATCATCCCATACTGTTTGGGTACTGACCTAGACGAAGAAGCTACCCTAAGTTCCCCTCTCTTATTCCACGAAATTTGAAGTCCTTGGTTGTCCTCTAGTGATTTTGGATCCTTGTCCTATATACTTTGGCTTGTTTCCAATCCCATCTTCCGATTTTCCACTATTTTCCCCGATGTCCTTTTCAAACTTATATGCTCTATCTATGACTGTTTGGAAAGCGGTGAAATTATTAATCCATACTTTCTTCCTAAGCTCGCTCCTCAAACCTGTTACAAACTTCTGAACCCTTTTTACTTCATGCGATACCAAATGAGGGCAACACCTAGCTAATTCCTCAAACCGGACTGAATACTGATCTACCGTCATGTTCCCTTGTTTTAGTCTTATGAATTCAATCTCCTTTTTATCCCTTGTAACCATAGAAATGAAATAGTCCTCGAACTGTTGAGTGAAATTATCCCAAGTCTGGGGCGTATGATCCCGCTCCCAACTTCCCTTCAATATCTGCCACCACCGACCCAGCCTAAACCCTCAAGTTTGAACACGGCATACCTAACTTTCTCTTCGTTGGGACTTTCTATAACCTCAAGAATCCTATTCATTTCTGCTAACCAATTTTCTGCCCTGAACGGATTCGGATCTCCGTTAAAACTCGGTGGGTTCATCTTCACAAATCTTTCTAATCCATTACCTTGATATCTCTCAGGTTGATTCGGAACTGATCCTCCAGTCTTAATACCTTGCACAAACGTCCTGAATAATTTCATCATCTCTTCATTCTGAATTCCACCTATACCCATATCTTCTTCATTTCCTAGAACCTTTCGCTGATCATCATTGCTTCCGGCCATTAGAACGAACTCCTGCATAAAACACTCGACGTCAATTTCCACACATTCCCCCTTAGTTTAGACATCTACCCTTGACCTCTAAACTAAGCTCTGATACCAACTGTGAGCACCCCAACCCGGGACCTAACACGTGTCCCGAGCTAGAGGAGCTCAAACTAAGAAAATCCATCTAAATTTTTAAAACATTTATTTACCTTTAAAGGAAAACTACTTTTCAAACTTCCAAGTAAGAATTAATTAATAATATCTCTACTAAAAGGAGATCCAACTACAACTTTAAAAATCCGAAATCTGATTAATTACACAAAACCCTGAACAACATTGTTTAATAAAAGTGTTTTTCAAACAAATTACAAAAGAGGAATACTTAATAAATACTCCTAAACAACCCACTCCTATACTTAACTTGTCAAGCCCCAAAAGCAAAAGTCCACAATGAAATCCCCGGCCTCACTGGTTCGGGTCACCTGTCTCGGAATCTAAAACAGTAAAGGGAGAGGGGTGAGAATAAATCTCAATGAGCTATTATGCATGCAGCAATATGCCATATAAGATGCAACACATCAAAAGACATATCCATATAACCCAAGAGGCTCCCTGCCGCCAACCGTCCCATACCGGTTGGAAACAACGACCAGCTCAGCATGAATATATCACAACACATAGGTACGATAAAGTAACACTTAGAAGGATACTGAGCCAAGGTTTTATCTCCAAAAGGATATACACATCCGAGCAGCAGCAACAGTTGATGAAGCGATTCCGGAACCATGAACAATAACAGCACTCTGGGGACTCGGACACACAGTCCTATCCCCGGTGAAAACTAGACCATCTACCTCAAAAGGAGATGCTAGCCCACAAATCCCACGCAAGGGGGACAAACTCGGCAATGTATGAATTATAATGAACTCGGCTCGGTGCCATTATAAATCCATAACATTGCCCAACAAACAAATAAACCAATACCGGCTGGATTTACATAACTAAGCACAGTAATAACATACTTGCTTAACCAAACATTGTATGATCCAAAGTAGGGATACATACCACAATAGAATATCATAAAGATAGCAATATAAATCCACAAAGGGGATAACAATAGCCACATGGTAGTATATACTCATGCCCAATCAATATCAAAGTGCCACAGTTTATGAGCACACTAAACAACATCAACAACAATATATATAGGTAACACTAAGTAAGGGCACGAGGTATCATTAACCTACCCTACAATTTCCATATACAAGGGTACAAGGCCCCTATGAAGGTTCAAGTTCAATTACCAAGTAGCTTAATGGTGAAACCTATAGATTCTACACTAGTGCAAACTACTCACCAAAGATATGGGGTAAGTAAGGCCACTATGGATCATAACCATTCCTTCATATTTCTTATATAACATCGAATAACCTAAATGAAGTTCAAGATCTATTTCCCAAGTTGGAACTATTTTGGTGAAGTCACAAATCAAGCCTCTCAACCCTTTTCGGAACAATGTTTAAACTACTTCCACAATTCCATTTTGATCACTTAAGATGTCCTTATGTAGCCAAAGTATTCTACTTTAATCTAGGTTAAAGAGATTTCATTTTGGTTCCAGTTTGGTTAGGTTTGAATAGCTATAAAGTTGAGGTGAGAGAATCTGACCAGGGGACGACTCGTCCCCCAGGGCACGACTCGTCCCCAAGTTACCCCCCACTGAACCTGGCGTCCCCCCTTAGGTCACGACTTCCCTTCGTCCAAGGGACGACTCGTCCCTCGGCCCAGAATTTGCACAAACAGCAGTAACTACAACAATGGCTCTAAAATCCCAAGATTCCAACCAAAGGCATCCTAAGTTATGAACCGAAAAGGCATTTCCAACTTCATAGCTCTCATACTACATCCCTTTAAACTCCCAAAATGATATAAACCTAAACCATTTACTATTTGATTCCAACCCATTTAACTTCCACCTTTCAAATTAACTCCTTTAAATCTAATCATTCCATTTTCTTACACTTTTAACACTTTCATAAATGACAACATTCTTCTAAAACATTAACCACTTCCTCAACCCAAGTAGATCTCACAAAGTATCAAATAATCATTTTACACTATAACAACCTTAAACAATCCATGAACATTTAAAGGAAAGGAAGGGTCATAATAACTCACTTGGATTTGCAAAGGAATGTGGATCTTTCTAGCTAGATGAGTTCCCCAAGATGAACCCACTTCAAGGATGCTCTAAGACTTGATTTTTGGTGAAGAAATGTTCTTGACTTCAAAGCTTCATGCTTGGGCTTCCATGGGAGCTCTCTAGGATTTTCTCTAGAGGAAGAAGTAGAATGAAGGAGGAGGAAGAAGTGTGAGGAGGGTAAGGAGAGGGGGAGGGGCCGGCTAGGGGAGGCAAGGGGAAGAGGAGAGGGGGTGACACATGGCATGGCATGGGGAAGTAAGGGATTTTGGCCCCCCACCAAGAATATCTACCTAGGCTTTCACTTCCACTTTAATTTAAAATTAACTCTTTTATTAAATAAATTCATCCTACTCATTTAACCTCCCTACACTATTTATCATTTTCCCATTATTATTATTATCCAAGTTTATTTATTTAATGTCCAATAAATTCTCAAAAGGTTCCTAATTCACTTCCCACCCAATTATCTAAATTTAAGAGTTTAAAGACATAATTGAACACATAAAAATAAATATAAATATTAAAAGCATTTAATATAATATTAAAAATAAATGCCTAGGGTTGGGGTCGTTACAGCATCTCCGCTCCTGTCATGAGGATTGGCCCTCGCCTCGGCCCTCCTCCTCTCAGAAACAGTCTGGTCCTCCGCACCCATAATGGCCTCACGCCGTCTCAAAATAGCCACCTGAGTCTCTCCCAGATGCCCCTCGTACCAATCCAGGTACCAAGTGGTCAGGAACACCGGTCTCGGACGCCTGAGAATGACCCGAGGAGGAAAGGCATCGTACCTCCATACTCGGGAAAGAAATGGAAACACCGAGGGATCATCCATGGAAACAGGAGCCACCACCCTGGTAGCTATATCATCAAAACCCTCCAAAGGAACCTGCTCCAAGCCAAACTGTCTCAGGACCAAAGCCGGGATATAAAAGCTGGACTGAGAAAGCCCCGGAAGCATGACCACGGGAGACCCATCCTGAAGCACTCTTCGAGTCTCCACCCGCCAATGAGGCACCGACCATCTGATATCTTCAGTCTGGCGACCCGCCATCCAACGCTCCCACGAGCCCTGATCATCAAAATCTACATCAACACCTCTCCTGGCAAAAGTCCAAGGCCTGATCATATCAGAGGTTTCCCGAAGAACCCCCAAACGCTCCATCAGCCACAGGGTCAAGAGAAACGGGCTGCCCCCGTGCATGTACCGCCGTCCGGTAGCTAATCTGTCGAGAGCATGAAAAGTCTCCCCAAGAATCAAAGGAACGACATCTCTGCCCAGGCGACAATGGACGACAACATCCAGCAGAGATCGATGGCAAATCCCGAAGGAATAGACCATGAACAAAGTGCCGAACATGCAAAGTGCAAAGGCATCCCAATAGGCGTCATCCACCAAGCCTAAGCCCCTAAATCTGTCGGGAAGACCGGAAATATCAAAATGGTCGGGACCGCGGATCATGCCTCGTGCTTCCTCAGGGAAAGATGAAGAAGGTTGCACAACTTGTCAACAAAAGAAGCTCCTCCAGACAAAGGAATTGCTATCTCCTCCACCTCCGGACCTCCAAGCAAGGCCCGAAATTCTTCCACAGTCGGAACAATCTCGTTGAAGGAAAGGCAAAAGACATGCCTTCTAGTATCCCAAAACGAAGAAGAAGCCCTTAAGAGGTCATAATCCGGAACCAATTCTTTGAGAGACCACAAGCATCGTACCTTGTACCGTTCTTCAAAGAAAGACCTTCTCTCATGCATAATTTCCCGGGACCAATCCTTGAACTTGTTGAAAAATGACATTTGGGACTCTTGGGATAACTTTGAGGGAGCTTTTCTAAGGTTTTCCATGGCTTTTTCTCTCTTTCTCCCGAAAATGGCTGTTTGAAATTTGGAGGTTGAAGAGGATATTTGAATTTGAAATAAAGCAAGACCAGGTCTGGACCAAAATTAAAGGACACTGTCAGATGCAGTCCCCATCCGCGCGGATGGGATTGCTTTCCCAAAAAAAATTTTGCAACAGTCCAAGCTGCTACACCAAAAGAGGAATATTCTGTCCCGGTTGCTCGAAATCAGTGCAAAAACCTCCCCAAACCAGTCCATATACCAAACACCCTTGCAAAAAAAAAAAAAAACCAAGGCTCATGCGACACTGCATTCATATTGCATTGCATTCATAAAATAAAATCCTAAATTATTACATTCCAAAAAAAAAGAGTGCACAAAAAAAAAAAACAACAAACAAACATAAAATAAAATCCTAAATTATTACATCCAAAAAGAAAAAATGTGCATGATCTGTACAAATCTAAATCTCAAATCTAAATCTAAAAAAAAAATCAATCGGAGTCTCCAGCACCCGATGTCTCCCCCCGGCCCCTCTTGCGACTCGGGCCCGCCTCGTCAGGAGCCCTGAAAGTCTCGGGCTCAGAATCGTCCTCATCTCCAGAAAGAGGCTCGTCGGGACCAACCGGCACACTCTGATAGGGTAAACCCGGATCCACAGAAGAAGTCGTACCCGAAGGTGAAGGCGTCCGACTCCGAACATACGGGGACGACCCACCATGCCGCCGGACGTGTCCACTGCCGTGCGGATCCCAAGAATGACGTGATCCGAAGGCAGTGCCGCGCGGTGATCAATTAGAGGAGAAAGAGGGGCCTCGGAAGAAGTCTCCGAGGGAATAGGAGAAGCCTCCCGTCGGACAGGTGCCGGCCGTGGTCTCCTCGCCCTAGCCTGAGGTGCCCCGCAAGCAACCATCCTCCGTATGAATCTCTTAGCCCCGATCACTTGCTTCGTCAGTGTCTCGACGACCACCTCCGAAAACTGCACAAAAGCAAAAGCGTCAAAAAAAAAAAAAAGAAGAAGTGATGCTAAAAATGATGAAACAAAAGAAAGAAAAGAAGGGGAAAAGGTGAAGCCATACCTTCATACCCGGACGAGGCCGGAAAGCTCGCGGAAGCCGCTCGGGCTGAGGGATCTGCACCCTCAATCGGACCCCATCCTGGATGTAGGAAAAATCCGTCCGAGGGTACCGCGGGATCCCAAGCCCCTCCCTCTCTAAAACCTGAGGCATCCTCAGCCTCCTCAAGACGAACGTCGCATATGGCTCGATCGCCACGAAGTCCGAGAAGTGCTGGCCTGCTCGGTAATCGTCCCAGGTCACGGACCGATCGCTCGGGTGCATCATGTCAGCGGGAGGCTCCACCGGTGTCCTCAAAGGCGAGTTCACGCCATGCTGGCGCGTCACCCTCTCTCCCAGATAGTAGACGTCGCAAGTCAAACCCCTCAAAATCCTCCGCCGCTGTCCGGATCTCGGCGCCCTTGGTGCGCTACCTCAAAGCGATCCCGGGGGAAGAATATCATCCCCTCATCCGTCTCGGCCTCCGTCGAAGGAAGGCAATCCGCGTGCACTGAGAGTTGTACGCCCCCTGGAGCTTATCTTTTCCCGGGCAGGCTTGGACCGAGGCTGCATGGCCGGATACGCCCGACGTACGCCTCGGGTGCCTCCACACCGTGACGTGGAAAAACTCCAACGCCCATACTGCGAAAGGTAAAAATCCAATCAATCCGGTGCAAATAAAAGTGCGTGCTCAAAGGAAAGAGGGAAAGCAAAAGAGAGCTTATACCTCCGAGCAAACTCGAAGCGGTCTGAGGAGCTCACACCTTCCGATTTGTATCTATCAAGAGCGAAGTACGGCTCGGCCCGCCCGGCCTCCCCCAAGAAATATCTCCAACCGTCTCCATGTCCTCCAAGGACCTCGGCAAGGCAAAGGATCGCCGTCCCTCGGCATGCCCAAAGAGCGTGCTCGAAAAGGTAAACAAGAGGAAGGACCTAGCAATGCGCTCGGCGCTAAACCTATCCTCCCGGCCTCGTAACTCGCGATGGTCTCCACAATCTTACCGAAGACCACGACATACTCCATCCCCATCCCCTTTTTGGGAATAGGGGAAAATCCCAGAAGAGCCTGCAGATCGGCATCGCTGTAGCCATCTCTCCACTCAATGCTGCGTCCATTGAAGGACAGACCCGTGATCGCAGCATAGTCAGAAGGCGTAACAGTCGCCTCGCCCCAGAAGAAGTGGAAGGTGTGGGTCGCGTCCCACCGATCTTTGCGCCAGAGCAAACATCAAGCCCTTGCACTTAGGGAACTTGACCAGTCCCCTCAAGCACTCGACAAACTCCCAGAGCCCCGTCTCGACAACGATCTGTCTCGGACTCGGCAAAGCTCCTCGGCCCGCATCCGGAAGCCGGTCCCACAAGTCAATCACAGACTCCACTGATCCTCGAGTCTTCATCTTGTTCAGCTGCTCCGTCACAAAACGGTTTCCGCCCTGCAAAAGAAAAAAGGGAGAGAAAATGTCAAAAAAAAAAAAAATTGCATTTGCATTTGCACAAAAAAAAAGAGCATACACATGCATTAAAAAAAAAATTCGACAGCATAACAGCATACAATGAGCATAGCCCCATTTTTCTCGCATGAAATAAAACAATTTTCAGCAAGTCCCAATGCATTCAAAAAAAGAGGATGCATTCCTACGGAAGTAAAAAACTCCGTCCCATTTTCAAAAAAAAATGCATACATGCATATCATCCATCTTACATACAACGGGAGGAAAAATCCGTCCCACTTTTCAAAAAAAAAAATCCTAAACATACATACATCTCATATTGGCAAAATGCCCATTCTTTCCAGACAAAATGCATGCATTGCATCATCATTCATCAATATCAAAATTCAATTTCAAAAAAAAAAATCATCATCAAGAACATGCAATATTCAATTCCAAAAAAAAAATCACAATTCTTCGAATTTTCACATGAAATTTTCGAATTAAAAAAAAATGTGGCGAAAATGCCAATTCTTTTCCCAAGCAAAATGCACATTTTTGGGACACTCACAAATTCATTGCAACATTGCATATCATCAATATCAATATTCAATATTCAAAAAAAAATATTCAAAAATCACCCAAAAATTTCAAACAAGAAATCGACAAGAGGATCAAGAGGATTCGAAATATACCGTTCGGAGATGCGGATCCGAAGCCCAATGTTGCCAAGCATCGGGGTAATGCTCCTCCGCAACCGATTGCGAAAGATTGTAATGCCTCCTCATCCGGACGAGCTCCAATCGCCTCTCCGCTATGGGACCACGTCCTTGGCCTTGAAAAGCGCCTTCCCCGTGTTCCATTGCTTGAAAAATTGAAGAAAACGGACGAATTTTGAAGCTTCTAGGGCCAAAAATGGCTGTTCTCCTCGTTTCTGTCTCCCTCTCTCTCGGCAATTCAAAAATTGGACTGAGGAAGAAGAAGGGCGTTGGCCCTAATTAATACCCCTGACTTTCCATCCCTATCCGCGCGGATAGGATTGCAAGGGTCAAAATGACCCTTTTGCCCCTTAAAATTTCAGGACTCTGCAATTCAGTCCCCAACTTGACAAAGTTAACCAAAGTTAACCAAAGTCAGCCCCTTGTCAAGAAAATCACCCCCGGCAGTCAAACGTAAGACCGATCTCCCCGAGAAAGATAACGAGATCCCGTATCTTTCATCAAAATTTACCCCCGGCAGTCAAACGTAAGACCGATCTCCCCGAGAAAGATAACGAGATCCCGTATCTTTCATCAAAATTTACCCCCGGCAGTCAAACGTAAGACCGAGTGCCCCGAGAAAGATAACGAAATCCCGTATCTTTCATCAAAATTATCCCCGGCAGTCAAACGTAAGACCGAGTGCCCCGAGAAAGATAACGAGATCCCGTATCTTTCATCAAAATCATCCCCGGCAGTCAAACGTAAGACCGAGTGCCCGAGAAAGATAACGAGATCCGTATCTTTCATCAAAATTACCCCCGGATCAAACGTAAGACCGAGTGCCCGAGAAAGATAACGAGATCCCGTATCTTTCATCAAAAATGTCCCCGGTTAAACGTAAGACCGAGTGCCACGAGAAAGATAACGAGATCCCGTATCTTTCATCAAAATTACCCCGGCGGTCAAACGTAAGACCGAGTGCCCTGAGAAAGATAACGAGATCCCGTATCTTTCATCAAAATTACCCCGGCGATCGAAACGTAAGACCGAGTGCCCGAGAAAGATAACGAGATCCCGTATCTTTCATCAAAAATGTCCCCGGCGAGTCAAACGTAAGACCGAGTACCCGAGAAAGATAACGAGATCCGTATCTTTCATCAAAATTACCCCCGGCCATAGGTTCAAACGTAAGACCGAGTGCCCGAGAAAGATAACGAGATCCCGTATCTTTCATCAAAATTGCTCCTGCTAGTCAAACGTAAGACCGAGTGCCCCGAGAAAGATAACGAGATCCGTATCTTTCATCAAAATTACCCCGGCGATTAACGTAAGGCCGAGTGCCCGAGAAAGATAACGGATCCCGTATCTTTCATCAAAATTATCCCCGGTCAAACGTAAGACCGAGTGCCCGAGAAAGATAACGAAATCCCGTATCTTTCATCAAAATTACCCCGGCAGAAACGTAAGGCAAGTGCCCGAGAAAGATAACGAGATCCCGTATCTTTCATCAAAATCACCAACTGAGTCAAACGTAGACCGATTTCCCAGACAAATACGTCACGATTTTCCCAGCCAGACTAACGAAATCCCCATCAAAGTTAACGGAATCCCAAAAGCCAGCGGAATCTCGAGTAGTATTCGAACTACGAAAGGGCTTGATTCCCACTAGGGATACGTAGGTAGCCTATCATTAGGTCCAGCCCCTCGACCAAAACGGTCACCCTCTCCTTCGGCAGCAGACGAAGTCCACCGAAAGGCCATTTCAAATTAAGGTCCGAGGCGCCTAAAAAGCCATCATCATCAAGGTCCGAGGCACCTAAAAAGCCATCTCCAAGGTCCGAGGCGCCTAAAAAGCCATCATCATCAAGGTTCGAGGCACCTAAAACGCCATCTTCAAGGTTCGAGGCACCTAAAACGCCATCTCCAAGGATTGAGGTACCTAAGATGCTATCACTAGAAAGCGATAAATCGCAGTCATCCCCAGCAGAGACCGAAAATGGTCATTCCTATCCCCAGCAGAGCGGATAGCCATCGAGCCGAAAATGGTCATCTCACTATCCCAGCAGGCGGGTAGCCATCGACCGAAAATGGTCATCTCTTATTCCCGGCGGAGTTTCTTTCCAAGCAAACGGCCCGTAGAACTCGCTCATCGGGTTCGAGGCACCTAAAAACGCCATCATCCCGAGTGGTCAAAGACCCGAACTACGACGGCTTGATTCCCGTTCGGGATACGTAGGTAGCCTATCGCTAGGTTCACCACCCGATCGCTCGATCATCCTGCCAAATATGGAGCCTTACTCTTATCGACGACCCCGCTTCCTTCGAAGCGCCGTCGCCGAGGCTCTTGTAAGTGCTCCAATTTGAGCTTGTTAGAATTTTCGTTAGAAAATTAACGAAAGTTATAACATTTCTAACAATTCCTAACTATCCTAACATTTCTAACAAAGGGAGGGTAGAATGGGCATTGCCAAATGAAGTTAAACCAAGAAAAGCATCTTAAAAAGCAAAACAAAAGAATAAAACCATAAATAGAAAAATTTGGAAACACAAAAAGCGTTTATTTGGTTTTTTTGAATTTTTATTCTTCTGTCCAAGGGAGCTGTAATTAATGAACAGTGCACGCCTACTGACCTTGTCCGCGCGGATACCATTGCAATTTTCAGAGGGCTATAAATTGAGCCCTCCAGTCACAAAAATAAGAAGGAAAAACACAAATGCAACGAACCTCTGGCGAAATATAGAGAGAAAACAGTGAGAATTCTCAAGAATTGTCACCTTTTTCTCTCCAATCTTTCCCAACTCATACTCATCCACTCACTCTCATATTCAAGCCCTAAACACTCATACACTCAAGCCAAACACTCAAGAACACAAGGAAGATTGGTAAACCCTCTTCTTCCTAACCCTAAATCTCATCCATGCATGCATCTTCAAACTACAAAATGTAGTTCTTTCATCTTTATTCTCTAGATCTAAGAAGATCACCATGGAAGACCATCTCCATGGATGATCTTCTACAAAGATCAACATTATTTTCAAAGCTTTTCTTTCTTACTTGCAAAAATGCACTTTCAAAACCCTAAAAAACCATTTTCAAGCACTAAATCTTGATTTCAAAGGGTAAAATCCCCCTCCCCAAGCAAATGAAATGCTTAGTCCTAATGTACCCCAAGGATGGTTTGGTATAGTTGATTCACCACTAAAATGTCTAGTGATCACTAACCAAAACCTAGGGAAATGGGGACAAGCATGGATGCAAAACCCCCCTTAAAATCATATTTTCTTTCTTGAGAAGTTGCTGTCCAGTAGCAAATTTCTCAGACCTCAGTCCATGGTCTTAATTTTTGGACACAGATGAACTTGGAATTTGGTGTTGACTACAAAACACTTTTTGTATCCAACATCCAGAGCTTTCCAGACATATTTTTACCTTATTTTTTGGGTGAGTGAAACTCCTCTTTTCAATTTTTCTTTCAGAGGCTAGTTCATCAGTTTCTGGGAATCCAGATCTCATATCTGAGGTTTCCAGAAGGTTTTGACCCCTCAAATCTTCTCCAAAATTGAAATTTCTTTCACACAAAGTTTATTCAAGGAGTCTAGAGAAACTTTCATTCTCTGAGTTCATCCAGATTATGAAGTTTTAGGACCCTTGAATCCATTTCAAAATCAGGTGTCTGCTGCCATTTTCTTCTGGCAGAAGTGACTTCTCAACTTCAAAAGGTTTTTTGAGTACCAAATCTCAAACCAAAAATTCTCCAAAAAATCATGGGATCAGTTTAAAGTCTTAAAAAGACATCCCAATTTTTACTTTTTCCAGTTTCAACTTATTTTGGCCAAAACACACACACACACACACACACAAATGATTTTCAGCTTGGAAGACTCGTTTTACGAGGCGCGTCGGGTGCACACTAACGTCCTTCCCGACGCGTAACATGACCTCCGAACCTAAATCTCTGATCTCGGGCTTTTTTCAAAGTTTTGGCCCTTCAAAATTAAAATGGCGTGGCGGCTAGTTTTAATTTGTTGATTTTCTAAAACATAAAAATGGGAAAAATTTTCGGATACACATCATCACGGGAAGCGAGGCATGTGCCCATGATTAACAGTTAATGGTCCAACACTGTGGCCGCGATCAAAAGGTATGACGAGCACGGGTGATGCCGGGCACGCCTACGGCGGAGCGTGGGTCCCCGCCCAACGTGTCTGCGGGCACGGACCCCAGCAGTCGCGAGTCGTGCGGGCACGAATATAGCGGATCGGGGATCGCTTAGTGCTTCGATAAGGATTATTGCGGGGAGGACGCCGATCTTGAGGCTTCTCAGGGCCCCTATCATCCGCGGTCTTCCCCCAGCGGTCTAGGAAGCTGCCACGTCTTGGTTCCTTGGACCCGAGACCCGGCCGGCTTGAGCCCGAGTCCGGTAGATCTAGGAGCTCATCGGCTGGCCCCCTAGCTCCGAGTGTGATTATTTATGAATTACGGCCGAGGAGATGCTAGAAGCTTCGGTAGGATTGGATCGCCGGATTTTAGCGAGCACAGTGTTAGCGTTTTTGTTTGTTTGTTGCCCTTGGCCCCATGGGCCTATAGAATTCAAGGAGGGAACGTTCGGGAGGCACCGGTGAGTGACACGTGGTCCACTTGCGTATGGTGTGCCTCCCGGTTAGCAGGGTGGGTCCACACACTGGGCGAGATGAAAGACGGGTAGTGGTACGTGCGGTACGTGTCGCTCATCCAAGGGGGCAATAAATGTAAAAAAATTTATTTAATTTCGAATTTTCAAACGTTGGAGGCGGTTCGGGGGTCCGAGGTTGGATTTGTGGGCTAATTAATACGGGTTAACGGGTTAACAGTATAGTCGTAAGCCTTATAAATACGCAAGCGCCCAAACCTCGGAAACCCTTTTTACCGTTTCCAGAGCCTTGAAGAGCTTAAGAAGCCAGGAGAGATTTTCTTCTTTGCGAAATCCGTGCTAGTGTTTCTCCAGAATCCATCCTTCAAGTTTTCCTTCGTAAGTATTTGGGTATTTTTCTTTAATAGCTACATCTCCATTCTATTTTTTATTTTACGGGTTTTGAAAGATGACCACTCGTGAATTTGGACCTTGAAGTCCCATAGAACTAGGAGATGGAGCCGCCCCGATATCTTTCTTTGTCTACGTAAAAGGCGGGGGGATTTTTAGGAAGGTAGGCTTAGGGTGGCTTAGGCTATCGCCTTGACTTTTGCACTTTTACATGTATTTACGTGAGAGACGAGATTGGGTAGTTAGATTCCTTGCCCCGGTTGTGGGAGGGCAGAGAAAATATATATATAGCAAGGGATGTGCTGGGGTGTTGGGGATCACCGTAGGCTAAAGAAACTTTGTAATGGGGGTTTTAGGTTTGTGCGGGTTTCCGCGAGAGATCGGGCTCGGAAGCAGACGGGATTGAACTAGTGAGGAGAAGCGGTGTGTCCTAGAGATGAATAATGGCGATTAGGAGAAAGTGTGAGCTAATGGACCCCCACGTCAAACCCGATACTCATGAAGTGAGCCTGCAGGGCACGAGAACCTAGAATGACCCCTTGGATGTTCTGCCCCTAGGGAGGACTATGTTCCGATGTGGTGCCCGCGGCTTTGCCACAGTGTTGACCCACGTTGAGCTGAGTAGTAGTGAGGAAGGCGGAGCCTACTGAACTTTGAGACTCTTGGAGCGGGGAGGATGAGGATGAAGTGACCTGTCTCTGCCCGCGGTGGCGCCACTTGATCTCTTTGGCTCGGCGAGCACGGAGGACCGGGAGGATGACCGCGAGGTCGAACTTAGGAGAGCTGCGGGGACCTACAGAAGGCCGGCTGAGACGCGAATATGTGTGGATGCCTTTTACGACTCGACTGCGAGGAGGAGGCGGTGGTGGGCCTGTGGCCTGCCTCGAGAAATAAGGCAAGAGGCCGTAGTGACAGTGAACCACAGGTCTGCAGTGGTGGCCGCGGAAATAAGAAAGCCCAGTGGCTACCATTGGTAGGAGGAGGATATTTATGAAGTATATAATGTTGGCTAGTAATGCCTTAGATGTGCTTTTCGCGTTCATAATTTAAGGCAGAGCCATTTAGGACAAGGCTGCGACTTGATACGATGCCATGGATGTCGCGAGGACAATAAGGGCCTTGGTTTTTTTTACGGTGCCCCGATTTGAAGATAGCTGGGAATTGCACTGGACCCACTTATTTTTCCTGGCCCTTTCACAGTTGGCAGTTGCCTCCTATGCGCACGCGACTCCCCTAATGCCATTAGATTTATAGTCTCACTATGGCAACTGCTGCGAGATTCCATGGCTATAGAACCTACCTGGGCGGGCTTTATGCCACTGCGAACCCGGATCAGCCGTAACATTTTGGGTTTTGATGGCTAGGAATTATTCTACCGGACACCTGCTCCTCCACTCGAATAAATTTGACAAATGGAGACGAGAGGGAGGATCTTGGTCATCTTGGTCGTGAGTCTAGGTTAGGTTTGTACTTTCAACCCTGCAGTCAAATCCCAGGTGAAGGTCCGATGAAGGTGGCCGAAGTAGCTATCCGAGACCCCTCTTCAGCCGATCACATGCGCGTACATGCCGTGTTGGCAGATTATCTAGGCCGGCGGGGAGGCCGTTATGATGTGGGCACATAGTGGAGGATGAGCCACTTTTTGATGCCTACTCGGGGGTGGCTCCTCGCGAGAGGCGCCCCCATATGCCCCCGGAGTAGAAATAGGGCCCTACTGCCCTTAGTGACCTTGATTGGAGGGTGCCACAAGCCTTCCCTGGTTCGAGGCGGATTGTAGAACTTGCCTTGCATCTTTTAGTAGCGGAATGCGATCCTCCAGAACTTATTAGTCTCTGATTTTTCATATAATTGTTGCCCGTTCATTTTTTGCTTTTGAATTTTTGAAGCCTGCATTCTAACCATTTCTCTTTCCCATTCGAGGTAGATCCTAGAGAATATAATCTCTTTGATAGCTCCCATGGCTTCCCGCTTTCAATGAATAGGCAGAAGCATGTGTTGATAGGGATCTTCTTTGCGAGGAGAAGCGAGAGAGCGAGAGTTGGGGAGTCCCATGGACTAAAGATAAGGCTTGTTCTGAGCGGGGGCGGGGAGCCTCGACCGGCTCCAAAAGCCATCCTGGAGCTAAGGGAACCTTCCTCCAGTCCCAGGGTCACTCCCGACCCAGTGCTGCCAATTTGAGCTTGTTAGAATTTTCGTTAGAAAATTAACGAAAGTTATAACATTTCTAACAATTCCTAACAATCCTAACTTTCCTAACAAAGTGAGGGTAAAATGGGCATTGTTATTTAAGGTTAAACCTTAAAAAGAATCTTAAAAAGAAAAACAAAAGAATAAAACCACAAATAGCAATGGCTGGAGACACAAAAACTGGCTGTTAATTTGAATTTTGAAAAAGATTATTCCCCTTGTCCAAAGCTGAAGCTGCATTTAATGAACAGTGCACGCTGCCTGGATCCATCCGCGCGGATACCTTTGCATTTTCAGGAGGGCTATAAATTGAGCCCTCCAGTCACAAAAATAAGAAGGAAGAACACAATTGCACCGAACCTCTGGCGAAATATAGAGAGAAAACAGTGAGAATTCTTCAAGAATTGTCACCTTTTTCTCTCCAATCTTTCCCAACTCATACTCATCCACTCACTCTCATATTCAAGCCCTAAACACTCATACACTCAAGCCAAACACTCAAGAACACAAGGAAGATTGGTAAACCCTCATCTTCCTAACCCTAAATCTCATCCATGCATGCATCTTCAAACTACAAAATGTAGTTCCTTCATCTTCTTGCTCTAGATCTAAGAAGATCACCATGGAAGACCATCTCCATGGATGATCTTCTACAAAGATCAACATTATTTTCAAAGCTTTTCTTGCTTACTTGCAAAAATGCACTTTCAAAAACCTAAAAAACCATTTTCAAGCACTAAATCTTGATTTTCAAAGGATAAAATTCCCCTTCCCAAGCAAATGAAATGCTTAGTCCTAATGTACCCCAAGGATGGTTTGGTATAGTTGATTCACCACTAAAATGTCTAGTGATCACTAACCAAAACCTAGGGAAATGGGGACAAGCATGGATGCAAAACCCCCCTTAAAATCATATTTTCTTTCTTGAGAAGTTGCTGTCCAGTAGCAATTTTCTCAGACCTCAGTCCATGGTCTTAATTTTTGGACACAGATGAACTTGGAATTTGGTGTTGACTATAAAACACTTTTTGTAGCCAACATCTAGAGATTTCCAGAAATATTTTTACTTTATTTTTTGGGTGAGTAAAACTCCTCTTTTCAAATTTTCTTTCAGAGACTAGTTCATCAGCTTCTGGGAATCCAGATCTCATATCTGAGGTTTCCAGAAGGTTTTGACCCCTCAAATCTTCTCCAAAATGGAAAATTCCTTCGCACAAACTTTATTTAAGGTGTCTAGAACAACTTTCATTCTCTGAGTTTATCCAGATTATGAAGTTTTAAGACCCTTGAATCCCTTTTAAAATCAAAGGTCCACTGCCTTTTTCATTCTGGCAGAAATGGCTCTCAACTTCAAAAGGTCTTTTGAGTACCAAATCTCAATCCAAAAATCCTCCAAAAAATCATGGGATCAGTTTAAAGTCTTAAAAAGATATCCCAATTTTTACTTTTCTGAGTTTCAACTTATTTTGGCCAAAACACACACACACACACACACACAAATGATTTTCAGCTTGGAAGACTCGTTTTTACGAGGCGCGTCGGGTGCACACTAACGTCCTTCCCGACGCGTAATATGACCTCCGAACCTAAATCTCTGATCTCGGGCTTTTTTCAAAGTTTTGGCCCTCAAAATTAAAATGGCGTGGCGACTCCGTTTTTTCCGGTTTTATTTGGTTTTTCAAAGAAACGCAAAAATCGAATTTTTCCCGCGAAAAAGGCAACATTCATCACAAGTAGGTAGGAGCATATTTAGCATAGCGGCCCTTTAACCTACTGGCATCTGTATCCACTTATGGTGGTTCACGCTTCTTTGACCCTTTATTCAAAATCACTTGGATTTTTGTGTGAGGGTCTTGTGGCGATCTGGTAACGGGCTTATATGTAGGCCTTTGTCACATACAGGCATACGAGTAACGGCCCTAACGAGGACCTTCGCAAGCGCGAGCGGGGACAAGGGCCTTGGCCTTTGTCCTCGCTGGCATCTATATCCACTTATTCTTGGTGGTGTCACGCGGGCAGGACAGGGTATCCTCCCCGCGATCGAGTACGGATCGTAATGGATCTTTGTACTCATATAGGCTTGCGGATCGCGAGAGATCGTTGCGCATCAGTAGGTAGGAGCTCATATGTTTGCTCTTTAACCTACTGGCATCCGCTTGCGGGCATCCACTTTAGCTTTTGAGGCTGGTGGGAATAGGTTTTTGCATCAAAATATGATGATAACTTCTCCTTTATATATACATATAGTCTATACTCCTTCCAAAAAATTACAAAGATATCAAAAGAAGTACTTTCTGAGGTGATCGCTATTCCAAGCGTGCTTAAGCTCTTCTCCCTATTTTGGTCGCAATATGTAGGTGCCCTCCTTGACTATTTTGGTGACCTCATATGGACCTTCCCATTTCGGGGACAGTTTGTTGAAACCAGGTTGGGTCCCTTTGACCTCTACGCTTCTGAGTACCCAATCTCCAACTGAAAAACTCCTCTTATTCACCCTTTTATCGTAGTGCTTCTTCGCTTTTTGCTTGTAGTTTACCATTTTCTCATATGCCCGTATTCTCTTTCCTTCGAGATCGTCCAGGTCACACCTTCTGTTTGCCTCGTTTTGAGACTCATCGAAGTAAGTGACTCTGTACGAGGGTAGGGCTACCTCCACTGGAGCCATTGCCTTCGACCCATACGTGAGCGAGAAGGGAGTTTCTCCTATATAATTCCTTGTAGTTGTGCGGACAACCCATAATGCGGTCTGGAGCTCGTCCAACCATCGTCCTCCTCGCCCTTCCAAATTTTTCTTTAGGACGGTCAGGACTAGCTTGTTTGCGGCCTCAGCTTGGCCGTTACCCTGAGGATAGGCAACTGCGGACTTACGGTGTTGCACCTTCATTCTCACACATTCAGCAGTGAATTTCGCAGAGAATTGGGTGCCATTGTCTGAAATAATTGCTCGGGGAACCCCAAACCGACAATAGATGTGATCGTGGACAAAATTGATTGTATTCTCCTCGGAGATAGTGACTAAGCCCTTGGCTTCTGTCCACTTGGTAAAGTAATCCACGGCCACCACAGCATACTTAATGTTTCCTCTAGCAGTTGGGAATGGTCCAATGAGATCGATCCCCCACGTATCAAACGGCCACGATGGTACGACCAAAGTTTGCTCTGTTGATGGTAGTCTGGGGATGTCTGCAAATCTCTGGCACTTATCACACTTTCTCGCATACTCCTGTGCATCCCTTCTCATTGTGGGCCAAAAGAATCCTTGGAATTTGATCTTGTCTGAGAGGGTGCGAGCACCTGGATGTCCGCCACAAACTCCTCCATGGACCTCATAGAGTAAGTTGGTGACCATGTGAGTTTTGACACATCTCAGCAAAGGCTTGGTGAATGATCGTCGAAAAAGTACCCCATCGAGGACGAGGTATTTCGCGGACACCGTTCTGATGGCTCTAGCCTTTACTGGATCCTCGGGGAGGATCTGCTTCTCGACGTAATCCTTCATCTCATCTACCCAGTCCCTTACTTGATCCTCAATATTGTTTATCTGAATCCGATCTATAGCAGGTCTCTCTGTGAATTCAATCTGGCAATCTGCCTCCAACTCATCAATTTCTTGATCTGTTATTCTGGAGAGGAGGTCTGCTTCCACATTATCCTCTCTCATGACTTGGTTCAGCTCATAGTAGGTGAAATTTTTGATGAGGGTTTTTGCAAGGCCGCAGTACTGAGTTAGTACTGGGTTGATAGTATCATACTCCCCCTAATTTGATTAACTATGAGCTGAGAGTCACTATTGATCTCTATATTCTGAACTCCCAAGTCTCTTGCCAATTCCATGCCTGCTATAATCGCTTCATACTCAGCCTGATTGTTAGATGCCTCGAACTTGAACCTTAAGGCCCTCTTAAATTTCTCCCCGCAGGGTGCGATCAGAAGTATGCCCGCTCCACTAATTAACTTGCTCGCTGAGCCGTCCACGTATAGAATCCATATTTCTTCCGGGCGCTCCTTTGGCTGTATGATTTCTGTGCTCGGGCTACTTGGGACTTCTTCAGATTCTGCCCGCTTTCTTTTTCCCAGGTCGCTGTCCGCCATTTTGAATGAGGATTCTACCACAAAATCTACCAAGGCCTGCGCTTTGATTGTCTTTCTCGGGGAGTAGGTGATCTGGAACTCAGTGAGCTCGATAGACCAAGCCAGCATTCTCCCCGAGGACTCTGGTTTGTGTAAAACCTTTCTAAGCGGGGCCTCAGTCAGTACAGTTATAGGATGTGCAGAAAAGTAGGCTCTTAATTTTCGAGCAGACACAAGCAAGGCGTAAGCTAACTTCTCTATATTAAGATAACGCCCTTCTACGGCGGACAACGCCTTAGATACATAATAAACTGGTTTTTGGGAGTTATTTTCCTCCCTTACAAGAACGGCGGCTCTGCCCGGTCGATGCTTGCCAAAACAAAAAGTTCTTCCCCAGACACGCGGAAATCTTTGAGAAGAGGTGGCTGCCCGAGGTATGCTTTGACTTCCTCAAAATCTTGATGGCATTCAGTGCTCCATGTAAATTCGTCAGCTCTCTTCCCCCCTTTGAGAGTTTTGAAGAAGGGGAGGCATCTCTCTGCTGACCGCGAGATGAAGCGGCCAAGTGCGGTGATACGGCCATTGAGCTTTTGGACATCCTTCACGCAAGCAGGAGGTTTCATGTCCAATAGGGCTTGGATTTTCTCTGGATTAGCCTCTATCCCTCTTTGATTAACCATGAATCCGAGGAACTTGCCCGCCTTGACCCCAAAAGCCCACTTAAGGGGGTTTAGCTTCATGTTATTGCGGCGCAAGTTTCTAAAGGTTTCCTCCACGTCGAGCTCATGGGAGTTTTCCTTAGTCTTTATAACCATATCGTCAATGTAGGCCTCAAGATTTCTGCCTAGTTGGTTTTTGAAGACCAGATTGACCATTCTTTGATATGTGGCTCCTGCATTTTCAGCCCGAAGGGCATCATTTTGTAGCAGTAGGTCTTCCCCGCAGCGATGAAAGCTACAGAGCGGACATCTTCAGGAGCCATTTGGATCTGATGGTAGCCGGAGTATGCATCAATGAAGCTTAATACTCTGTGGCCGGCTATAGAATCCACTAATCTGTCAATGCGAGGAAGAGGGAAACAATCCTTGGGACATGCCTTGTTGAGATCGGTGAAATCAACACACATCCTCCATTTGCCGTTGGATTTTTTGACCATTACCACATTGGCCAGCCATTTTGGGTAGGTGATTTCCTTTATTATCCCTGCTTTTAACAATTTTTCCACCTCTTCCTTGATCGCAATTTCTTTCTCCGGGGAGAAGTATCTTGATTTCTGGTGAATGTTCTTGAAGGATGGGTCATCATTGATTTTGTGGAGGATCACGTCCTCGCTGATTCCCAGCATATCTTCCACCCTCCAAGCGAACACATCACAATTTGTTCTTAAGAATTCGATCAGGATTCTTCTCTCCTCGCTGTGAATTTCCAGCCCAACCTTAACTGTTTACTCGGGGAAGTGGGGATTGATTACCACCTCCTCGAGCTCGTCGTTAGGTTGGAGGTCGCTGATTTCACGGTTGTGCAAGGAGTCAATGATTATGGTTGGGGGGTTGACCTGAGCTCCAGTCAGTGTTGCCATAGAGTATATGATATCGCGGTCAATCTCCCCCTCTATTCCTCGATCAATATAACCTCCCTCAATAGGGGCCAATTGCTTCGATTTTCTGCTCGTCTTGAGCTCCACCCTCGTGGAATGGAAAGAAAGCATGCCAATTGGTATGGGTGCCGGCGGGAGTGCAAGGGTTTTTCCCTTCTTTGATTTGTCCTCGCCTTTTCCCTCTTTTGATTTGTCCTCACCCTCTATCTGCGGGCAGGATGCCTGGCCTTTCTGCTCTTTCCTTCTTTCCTCAAGTGCTCGGAGGAATCTCCCGGGCTGGTTCTTGATGGTAGCAACCCCGCCCGGGGTGTTAAATTTCACCCTTTGGTGGGGAACGGACGCAACTATTCCCAATTCGGCCTGAGCAGTTACGCCGAGAATGGCATTGTATTGGGAAGGAAGATCGACCACCATGAAAGTTACCTTGGCCGTCTTCTGCATGGGTTTTTCCCCAATAGTTACGTCAAACACAATCGTCCCCTTTACCCTCACGACGTGATTTGTGAAGCCCTCAAGCATGCCCGCATATGGAAAAAGATGTGCTTCAGTCATTCTCATTCCTACCAACGTGTGGTAGTAGAGTATATCGCGGGCAGCTCCAGTATCTATCAACACTCGGCCTATGTTTGCCCGGTTGATTCTCATTCTGAGGGTGAGAGGCTGAGTGGAATGAAAAAGGGTGGAGGCAAGTTCACTCCTTTTGAACCCAATTTCTTGCTCTTCTTCCGAAGCCATTGCGGGGATGGAGAAAACCTTCTCTAATGTCCGGATTTGTAGGGAGAGCTGTTTGTTGGAGGGAGGTTCTTCTCCGATGAAGTTTATATTGTAGTCTACGTCTTCATCCTCAAAATTGTCTCTTTCCACCCTCTCGGGACCACGAGGGTTTCGTGCCCGCTGCTGGTTATTATTGGGGGCCTGGTTGTTTCCCTTGATCCATCTGGTTAGCTCCCCATCATTGATTCTCTGCCGAATTATTCTCTTTAGCTGGAAGCAGTGTTCGGTTCCGTGCCCGTGATCATTATGGTACTCGCAGAACTTTGTCCTACTCCTTTCATTGGGTTTTCTGAGCATGGGGGGAGGAGGAGGAAAGTCTGATGCCCTCATGATCACTGCTCTTGGCTCGGTGAGCTCAATGTAGACTGTTTCCTCAACTTTTTTTCGGAGCTTGTCTGACCCACGGCCTCTGTTTTTGCCCTGGTTGTTAACGCGGGCAGCCTCTGGGGTGGTCTCCTGAACTTGGCTTATTCTTTCCTTGGCTGAAGCTCGGGGAGCGGGCATACCGCTCTCTTCGGCAGAGGCAATGGCAGAAGCCCTTTCATACATCTCCTCCACTGTTTTTGGTTGGTTGGAGGCGAAATTCAATTTCAGGAAGGAGTAGGTGAGGCCTCCCTCAAAGCAAAGTCTAATATCCCCCTCTTTCAGATCCACTATCTACTCGCTCACCTTTCTGAAGCGAGCAATGTAATCTTTTGTGGATTCAGTGGGGGCCTGCTTGACACGGACAAGATCTGTCTTTGGTCTAGCGGGCACCCCGGCTCCAGCAAAGGCATTAAGGAAAACGTTCCTGAACTGGCTGAAAGAGTTGATGGAGCGGGGTTTGAGAGCCAGCATCCAGGATAGGGTCTTGCCCGTGAAAGTGGCAGCTAGAGCTTTGCACATTACGGATTCGTCCGCGGAGAATAATGCCATTTGGCCCTCAAATCGACCCATGTGGCTCCTCGCGTTCTTGGAACCATCATATGTATCCATCTGAGGGGGCTTCCCCTTCTGGATAGGTGCCCGCGCGATCTTGTCGCTGAAGGCATCCATTGTGCGACCACATTTTTGGGCTGCCTTCTGATGGGTTTCCCACATCTTTTGCATGAAATCAACGAACTCAGGGCTCTGGCTATCAACCTTCTGCTTTTTATTACGTGGAGCCACGGCCTTCCCCTTGGCCGAAGACAGGGGTAATGCTTGGGGCCTCGCACGTTGGTTTGACTGCGCCTCTTCCCCAATCTCCTCGCTATCATCTACGTGTACCACACTGCGCTTGGCCAGCTGTCCGCGTTCAAGGGTTGGTTCAACCCGGTTTGCCCCCGCAGCTTGACTAGCAAGTGATTTAGCGGGAGCTCGTTGGGAGAACCTTTGGGACCCTTGTGGGAACTGTAGCCCTCCATTGGCCTCTATTTCGAACATTTCCAATTGTTGGTCGGCAATTGCCATGGCCTCAGCGACCAGCTTGGATTTGGAGTCCAGAATTTCTTGTCTTCTCAAGATTTGCTCCGGGGAGAGAGGAGTGTTCATGGTGGTGTTTCTGGGGGGGAGCTTGGGGAGTTTTGGGACTTTTGTTTAGGAGGGCTTGTGCTTTTTCAGCACGTATTTGGTCTGTGAGCTTGTGCATGGCTTTCTGGCCGGGGGAAAGGGTGTGAGCAGACTGGGAACGGGCCCCCATTCTGTTGAAGACAGAGTTAGTTTGCTTACCCTTGTTGATAGTGGAGGGTGAGGCTTGGTTCTCATCCTCCAAGGTCAAATGACCAGCGTTTTCCAGTATCTTAGACATATTCTGTGAAAAGATGATGGAAAAAGAAGAGCCTTTCGGCACTTGTTTTGTTTAGGACACGAGAGGTGCCTTGAAAACAAAATACACGGGAAGTAAATAAAGAAAAGATCTTTTCTTCCCGGCAATGGAACCACTGATGACGCCAAGCTTTTCAGGGTCAGGAGCGGTTCAAGGATATCTGGCTAGGATATTTAGTGGATGGATGGTACCTAGATCACAACACAAACAAGCACCGTTAAGGTCAAAGTTGGATGTTACTCCAACTCAGGCCCTCGGGTGTGAGAGTAAGAATACTGAGTAATAAGGCTTTGAATACCTTGGAGTGTGTGTGTGTTTAGGGTTTAGAGTAATATGGCTTACTCAATTGTATATGGAACTTACCTTGTCCAAGGGGATAAAGGCCTTCTATTTATAGGCAATGCAATGGTGCTTGTTGAGGTAAGCAATGAGATCAGCCCTAGGGGGCACTTTGGTATTTGACCAGCTACACGTGTCCGCATCTAATTGGTCCTGTCAGGGAGGGAACATTGACTGTCCAGGGGACATGGCTGAAAGGGACATGAGCCGTGTAGCCGGCTTGGAGCATTAAATGGAATAGTAGGCCCTCGTCTCGAGCCGCATTAAATGCGTGATGGGGAGCCGCAGTGGCTGTCGAGCCAGTAAGCTAACTTGCTCGCAAGGCTTGACATTAGCAGGAAGCAGACATGTGCCCGCAGTCAACATTGTGGCCGCAGTCAAAGGTATATGACGCGAGCACGGTTGACGCGGTCATGTCTCTGGCGGGCATGGGTCCCTGCGGACATACAATCTTCGGGCACAGACCCAACGGTCCCAGGTCGTGCGGGCACGAATATAGCGGTCAGAATCCTTCCGGTCCTTGATAGGATTAATGCGGGGAGGGACGCGGTCTTGACCTCGAGGGCCTATCTGTCCGCGGTCCTCCCCCCCAGCGGTCTAGGAACTGCCACATCACTGGTTCCTTGGACCAGACCGAGCGCGGGCTCGGTCCAGTAGATCCGGGCTCATCACTTACTTTTCCTTAATTTGCGTGCCCAAAAATTTGGTATCAGTTTTGATGGGACGGAGGGATATATATATATATATATATATATATATATATATATATATATATATATATATATATATATATATATATATATATATATATATATATATATATACTCCTCCGTCCAGGCCATACTTCACACTTTCTATTTTGGGCGTCCAATTACATACTTCACACTTTGTTTCTTACCCAAAATGGAAAGTTTTTTTCACTATTCTCTCCACTCATTCTCTCTCCTACATTATTTTAATACTCACAACACCATTATAATTTACTATTCCCTCCACTCATTCTCTCTCCTATTTTACTTTTACACTCACAACACTTTCAATATAATAATCCCTCCTTAATATATGTGTGAACAGTAAGTGTGAAACACTTACTTGGACGGAGGGAGTATATATATATATAGAGAGAGAGAGAGAGAGAGAGAGAGAGAGAGAGAGAGAGAGAGAGAGAGAGAGAGAGAGAGAGAGAGAGAGAGAGAGAGACTATCTTGAGAGAGAGAGAGAGAGAGAGAGACTATCTTGCTGTTTGGTGTAGCAATAAAGCTAGCTAGTAAGGTTGAAATCTAACATATTGAAGTGATACAGTGGTTGGGATCTAATCTTTTGGCTCTCCTCTAGTCTATTTATAGTGCTAGTCCTCTTCAAGAACTGTCAGAAAAAACAAAGCCTCTCTCACACCAGATAACTTTTTCTTGAAAATCTTCTTCTGAATTATTTCCTTCTGAAAACCAACTTCTATGGGAAGCGAAAATGGCACTGACAATCTTCGGGTGGACTCTTTTTCTTGTTACCTTAAAACCCCCGAAGACAACTTTGTGCTTAAGCACGCGGGAATGCAGGATGCGGCCTCACCATTCATGACACCTTCGGAGACGCCAGTTCTTAGAGGCATTGGAAGATGCAACAAGGAAAATCAACGTATTATTGGAGCGGATAAGTATTACTGTGGGAGAACGAGTTATGATAAAGAAGGCATTATGGATTTGAGCCATGTGAAACCAAGTATATTCACAGCAAGAACTCCTAGTATGAGTTCTGAAGTAACCAATTGGAACAGCCAAAGCGGACTGTTACAAAGGAATCCGTCTCAGATTAAGCAGAGGGGTCTGTTTTGTAAGAGGTTTTTTCTCAGTTTTGGCTGTAGTGGTCCTTGTGCTAGCAAGAAAGATGTTTATGTCCATGAGAGTGGATATAATTCAAAGAAATCTCAGTCTGGATTTAAGAGAGGAGATCAGTTTGATTCCCCAGTTGATATGGAAACTAAAAAGCCGTTTGAAGTAAATGCAGAAGAAGATCCGAGAAAGTCCATTGAAGTTTTTGGGTCAAACGATCTGAAGAAAGGAGACATAGCAAAGAATTTGGAGCGGAAGTTATCGATTCTAACATGGGATGCCATTCCAAAAGCTCAGGAACAGCTTCCTTCAACAACCCACGTCAGCACCGGAGTGTGTGATGACATGGCTAGCGAAGCCAGCTCAGATTTATTCGAGATCGAGAATATCTGCGGAGGAACAGAATTTTCACCGCTGACGAGGCAGCCGTCAGAGAGACTTTCGACCTGCAGCATGATGAGTCTGACAACTCAGTATGCACCAAGCGAGGCTAGCATTCAGTGGAGTGTTGTAACAGCAAGTGCAGCAGATTTTTCGTCAACTATGTCTGAATACGATGAAAATGTAAATTCAGACAAGAATACTGGCAAGGGTAAAACAGGAATCTCAAAGGAGGCACAAAGGCTACGATCAAACGGTTTGTTGGGATGCAAGAGTCAAAAATCAGTGAGAGTTTCTCAGTCTGCTTACAGGTCCGCCGACAAGCCAAAACATTAAGGTCAGATTTGTCTATCTGATCATATTTGAAGGCACAAACAGAACATAAATTATTTTCTATCTATATTAGTTGTTTTTGTATTATTTTCTTCCCTACTTTGTATTCAACTTTGGTAACTTTTTTGTTATAAAATACATGGTTTGAATTTCATAATATCTGTTCTGTCATCTGAGGACAAGGCATTTGGACAAGAAAATAATTTCTTTCTCCATTTTCTCTAACAGTTGGACCCCTCTTAAAATATTAAAATTACAATGACCACCCTTGTCTAACACCTAAATATCCCCTCCTTAACATCTTTATGAGATTGTTAACTGTTTAAAGGCATTCATTGTTTAGGAGCATCTGTTTGTTGCTCAACCAAAGCTGCTTTTGGCAGCATCTACTTTTTTTCCTCTCTTAAGCCTACAATCTTTTATGTTTAGGTAGGAAATTAACATTAATAAACTTAACCCTCAAGGTCCTACAATTATATATCCTGCTTCAGAAAGTTTACACTTCAGAATCTCGAAACTATTTACCAACATAACTTCATAGCTATGATGCTCGGACTCTTTGCTTTACCCCGTCGTATCCGTATCAGACACTCGTATTTTAGTCTTGTCAGCACGAGTGCGGCAAGGTAAACCAAGTAGCTTCAGAGCAATTGAATCATGAATCTTTAACGAGCGTCCACTTTTAATGATAGTATGAGTAAGTTAATCGGTAGCCGTAAATAATAGAATAAAGGATGATAGACGAAGTCAATTCATACATGGAGAGAGAGAGAATTGATATGAATGACTCAAGTTTTATTATAACATTGTATTAATATATATACAACCTATAAACCACTTATTTAGTAAGGAAATAAATAATTACAAAAGGAGAATGAATACTGTTACAATAAGAAATTATAATAATAAGGAAACTATTACAATAAGAAAATATAATATATGATATTGTGATTTGGTATATCTATATCATGCCCCCGCAAGATGGACGGTCGATAGGAGAGTCCAATCTTGAACATAATTCTATGAAGGTGAGCTTGGTGAAGTAGCGTTGTGAAGATATCATCAAGTTGATCTTTGTTGTTTATTTTACTTCGTAATGACAAAAACTATAAGGAAAATAGGTAATAAGGGGTAAGAGTAAAATATTGTACAAGTACTATTTTACGTCGCGATGACGATAATTTTATGTCGTAACGACGAAGAAGGGCTATTATTTTAAGTCGCAATGACGAGGAAGGGTTATTATTTTACGTCGCAATGACGGTAATTTTACGTCGCAATGACGAGGAATTTTGCGTCTCATCGACTACGTCTCAACGATGATTTTACTTCTCAACGCGAATTGGGTTTGAGTTTTATTTTACGTCTCAACAACGACGAATTGGGTTTGAGGTTTATTTTACGTCTCAACGACAAATTGGTTTAGGATTTTATTTTACCTCTCAACGACGAATTGGGTTTAGTTTTCAAAGGGAGATTGAGCAAAGAGCTCGAGTGTGGTGTTAGGGTGGGGCGGCCATTGAGGAAGCAATTTAGGGTTATGATTTAGGAGGTGCTGAAGAATGGGTATTTGTGTGGATTTTTGTATATGACTGAAGATGAGACTAAGTGAAAAATTTAAGAAAAGAGAAAATTTAGGAAGGTGAGAAATAATACTCAACGTGACATTGAGATAAGTGAAAAAGAAGAAGAAGAATAAAGGCATAGGGGTTTAGTTGTTCGACTATGGGAGAAGAATTGTCGAAAGTTTAAGAAAAAAAAAACAGAGAGGGAGGGGGGAGAAAGGATTGGTAGAGTGGCGGAAGCGAATGGTGGTGGGTTTGGCGAAGAAGTCTCATTATGAATCTATGCTCTGATACCATAATAGAATAAAGAATGATAGACGAAGTCAATTCATACATGGAGAGAGAGAATTGATATAAATGACTCAAGTTTTATTATAACATTGTATTAATATATATATACCCTATAAATCACTTATTAAGAAAATATATAATTACAAAAGGAGAAGGAATACTATTACAATAAGGAATTATAATAATAAGGAAAATATTACAATAAGAAAACATAATATATGATTTTGATTTGATATATCTCTATCTATTAGTAAATTCCATAACATATCTTTCTACTGACCTTTCATTTTATTTTTAACTAGACGATAATGGACCACAACGCGATTTTATGCTAATAATTTGGACTGTGAAGGAATGAATGTTATGAAGGGCACCCTTTTGATATTATTTTTTTTAGCTGTCAAAAATGGTCCCTAAGTCCGAAATAATCTTTTCACTTTTTTAGCGTTAACGCGAAGGTATTTTAAGCAATAATTTTAGATTTATTTAATTATCCAATATAAAATTTAAACTTGTTATCGATACACCATCAATAACAATTTTTAGATATTCATTCGGATTAAATAACAACAGCAACAACAAAGCCTTAGTCCCAAAATAATTTGGAGTCGGCTAACATGAATCCTCATATGTCATCGTGTGAAAAGGTTGTTGAAAAAATAAATAAATAAATAAAATAAATAAAAAATAAAAATAAATAAATAATTTTATATACGACAAAAAGAAGTAGAAAGATCATTTCGAAACGGTGGGAGTATACCATGGTGGAAGGTGGAGCCCCGTGGGGCTTGTACTCTAAACCTTTGATGAAGCAGTTGGTTAAGTTTATAATCTGGTAGGCATCACACACCACAGACCACACTAAATTGGAACATATTTTATCAAAACAGTGAAAGTATGTAAGAAGAAGATTTGTGTCTACTAAAAGGCAGATAAGATGCCCCTTTATGTACCATAAAGACAAGCCTTTCATAGTCTTTATGTTTGGCCTAATTGTTTGGCTTGTCTACAACTTTCATTTTTATGGGACATTAAAATGAGAATGATCTATAAGTAAACCAAACAATGAGAGAAACTAATGTGGGTTTGAGTCACTTTGATTGGACAACTGAAGTTACCAACTAGAAGTAAGTGACTCTTTGCTTTTTACTCCCTTCGTCCCGTAACAAAGTACCCATTTTGCTCTTTTCGATCTCTTATTGAAATTGAAAGTTTAATTTTTCTATTTTTTTATAGGACAAATTGCATTTTATTTAGCTGAGTTTGTCAAGATTTTTCAATTGGCTATCGAATTTGCATTTGTTACAAGTTGATTATTGAGTTTGTCTTTTTGTTGCAATTAGGTATAATTTTGGATGCCCAATTAAAAAACTAACTAAGGCTGTAACATGTGCGACGTGTGTTACTTAAGGGGTATTTTCGTCTTTTCAGGAGATGTATTAGCCGGAGTGGCAAGAAGAATAAAAAAAACAATCAAAAAAGGGAAGAGAGAGAGAGAGCCATGGCCACCATGCTAGCAATCTTCAATTGCCACAAAAATCAAACTATCCATCGGCAAAAAGAAAAGGAGAAGCAAAAACCAAAAAATCAAACCAAAAATCAAATTAAAAGTCAAAACAAAATATACCACACTAGCTCTTTCCGGTGACCTTAATCATTCATCCGGTTCCAACTCCGACAATGGAAGCAGCAAAATAGTACCAGATCTCTGCATTCCCCTCGAGAAGAAGACGAAGTCATAACCGCCAAAATCAGTGACAACGGAACTTTGACTTGCCGCCAATCACCGCCGTCAAGTTCGTCAGCCTCCTTCATTCGCCGGCGAAGCTCCGACAAGGCAAACAAACGCCGGACATCACAGACTGAGGCGCCTCTTCCAGACAAAGCAAGCGGCGTAAAAATCGTCACCGACAGATCCAACTTGCGTCGGCTAAGGTTCCAACATCTTTGTCGTTTTCCGATCGTTAGTATCACCGACCACTGCCAATCATCACCGGCCATCCCCGATCAAGCACATGCCCCCTCCCAATTCCACGCTCCGTCATCCGCAAAGGCACCCTAGTGAAAAATCGCAAATTGCAATCTGTTGTGTTTTTGTCTTGGACTGCGGGAGAGAGGACACGTTATTATTGGCAAGTCAAAGGACCAGATCAGCCATACAAATTCAAAGCGCAGATATCTTCCTTTGTTATTCAAAGTGAAGAAGACTGACTTCACGTGAATAACTCGTGCAAGTCTCCCGTCATGGAAAAGACGAAAATACCCCTTAAGTAACACACGTGAGACGCACATGTTACAACCTTCGTTAGTTTTTTAACTGGACATCCAAAATTATATCTAATTGTAACAAAAATACAAACTCAATAACCAACTTGTAACAAATGCAAATTCGATAACCAATTGAAACATCTTGACAAACTCAGGTAACTAAAATGCAATTTGCCCTTTTTTATAATACCCTTTGTCACACTTTCTCTCTTAGCTCACTTTTCATACTCTGAACACCTCAATTCTTTAACATTTTTCTTAATTTTCCATTTCTAGAAAGAAATAGATACTTTGTTATGAGACGGAGGAGTTATGGTGTTTATTTGTTTTTCGGTTTTGGAGACTAGTGAGCAGCCATGTGCCTGATTTGGAGGATAAGTGAAATCTGAAAAGGGGAGATGATCCCTTAAATGGTGAGTGAGAAATAGAAAGGGATAAGGAGAGGCCAACAACCATATTTAAAGGCTAAGAGAAGATATATGAAATAAATAAACTAGCTGAAGGGTTCAAACATCAATTTTAGTCTTGATGTCTTTGATTTAAGTTGCTATGATCATTAGTTTGTCTCCACCGGATTTGTTTTACACGCAGTACGGTAAATTAGTTGAGATGCGTGCAAGCTGGCCTGAACAATTACTGGACAACTAGTCCTATACCATATGCATTAAGAGTTTTGAGATGCGTGCAAGCTAGCCTGAACAATTACTGAACAACTAGTCCTATACCATATGCATTAAGAGTTGTACGTGGCTTTTAGGGAGATTGAGCAAGTGAATATGTTTGAATGGTCCATTCATGTTATAAAGATCACTACTAATGTTCTCTAGCTTGTGTAGCATTAAATTAGTTTGCCTTGATGTCTTTGGTTTCAGTTGCCTTAAACCAAAAGTTTATCGCCCGCAGATTTGGCTTACTTATAGTTACAGAAAGGATAATTAGTCGAGGTGCGTGCAATCTGACTTGAACAACTTTTGGACAACTAGTCCTATACCATATATGCATTAAGAGTTGTATGTAGCTCTTAGGGAGATTGAGCAAGTGAATATGTTTGAATGGTCCATTCATGTTATAAAGATCACTACCAAATATTATCTCTAGCTTGTGCAGCATTAAATTAGTTTGCCTTGATGTCTTTGGTTTCAGTTGCCATAAACCAAAAGTTTATCTCCGGTGGATTTGGTTTACTTACAGTTACATAAGAGTAAATTAGTGGAGGCGCGTGCAAGCAGACCTGAACAACTATCAACAAACAAAAACGAGGTAATGTTACTAGGGCAAGTATATTGTCGGTAGAGTGATTCACATTGGAGTTTTGTACAATATGCAGTTAGAGTTGTACGTAGTAGCTCGGGAACACGTTTGAATGGTCCACTCATATTCATGTTATAAAGATGACAACTAAATCATATCCCTAGGTTGTGCAGTATTAAATTAGGGCACAGTTGTTGCAAAAGGAATGTCTTGGAAGGGACCAATTAAGAAGTTGAATATGCATATTATTGGAAATGAGAGTTAAATGTTCAACAGTTCTCTACCACAAACATTATATTGGCCATACTGGAATCCAGGATGTTCTTAAAGCAAGCTTTATCTCAATACAGGTAAGCCTTTGGAAATTAATATCTATGGCATTAATCAATGAAGAAAGGTCAAATAAAGAGGCAAAGAAACAGACCCACAAAGGTTTTTTTCTTTTAGTCAGTGATCTTTGCAAGCTTAGCCAGTTATCAAATGGTTGGTGACAGTACGAGGCAAGAATCAGTGAGGAGATATTTAAAGCGGGTGCACAAATAAAAAAATAGTTGAACAGGTCGTCACGAATGAGATGAACTGTGCAGTTATATTTTCTTAAAGACTTAGGAAGGAAAATGGTTCATGTCATATCTATATCTATTTGTCTGTCCCAATTCTCATCCCCCATTTTGGTAGTGCCTAAAAATTAAGAGTTGTTAAGGCCATTTTCTTTGATTTTCAGCAGGCCCAGATGAAGCTTTCTGCTCAAACATAAACGTATATTATACTATGGTCCAATTCCTATAAATTAATGGATATCCAAGCCCAAGACCAAATTTTCCATATATTATACTAAAAGTTTAAGATAGTTGCATGACCAGTTTCAAATTTATCACTGATTCAAAAACTTAAACTTAAACTTAAATAGATGTATATATAATACTATAATTGTTTGGAGAGATTTACAATGTTAAATAACAGTTACGTCCTCTATCAAATTTGGTCAAAACTTGAATTTGTGAAAATGTGCACTATTAATGTCACTAGTCTATTACAAGTTGTAAGCTTTAACTTTTTTGTTTCATTCAAAAAATGAATGTTCGAATTTGATATTGATAGAATTTTCATCAAATGTTAAAAGTTAAAGTGAATATTCATTTTCAAACTAAAAGAGTATGATAAAAAGTAATTTCTGCTTTATTGTAGTTAATTTTTATTTATTTAAATGAATGCCTTTTTTAAAACTCTATTCTACACTTTTCTTCCTAAAATAATATTAAAAAAAATTATATTTTCTTGATCAAGATCATTTTATAGGGCTAATTGCAATTTAGGGTTTGAACTCAAAGAGGGGGGTTCTTCTATACGGGGCCTCACTATTTTTTTGGCCACATCATGACCCAATGTGTAAAATTTTTGCCAATTTAAGGATTTTTTTTTTGACGAAATTCGTTAGTAAAATCAGTTATATCCCATGTGCATGACACGTGATGAACGAGTTGAATGAGATTATAATTGATATTAGCTGCTAAGGGGCTTAGTATGAAATATAAAGGGGCTAAAAATTCATACTTATAGTATACTGTATTAAAGTAGGCGAAAAACAACTAGGTCATGACACCTCATCACATCTAGGCCAAAGCTGGCCTCTCAGCCTCCCACGTCAGTTGCGACCTTTGGCCTTTCCAATTTCAGTTATTTGGTCAATTAAATCACATGATATATTTGGGAATGATAATAGACAACTAAGAATATAGAAAGAGTTATAGTGTCTCTTCTTATCACAATTGTCATTGTATCTATTCAATTTGGAATTAGAATAGTTACAAACAATAATATGTACTACACTCTTCATCTGAATACATCATGAATCATGAATAATACATTAATTGCTACTTGATAAGTTACCAAATCCAAATGTCTATACTCTATCATAATATACATACTCCTGGGTATTATTCATATTAGCTCTGGTAAGGAAGATCACATTAGTTCTGGTAAGAAATATTTTACAGTCTAGAATATACTTTTATTTATCAATATGTCTAACAACTTGAATACTTTACCTAAGAGTGTAGAATTTCAAACAACTGTAACTCCCTAATTGCCTGACCTTCCACCTAGCCGCCCGTGTCTATTCCAATTTTTGACCTATAAATGTATGTATTTCCGTCCGTTACAGATATGGAGAATCAACAACTTGCTCCTACATATGCCCTCCTACATACGCAGGAATTATTTTCACCTTATTACTAAACTCTAATTTAAAATACTATTTTGCAGGAACAATACCTCCTAATGGCTCCCAAATTGTACTCATTGAGCAGCTACAAAGAGGTCGTTGTGAGAAGAGATTAATAGCATGTGTCTCACGCATATGGAAGTCATATAATACCAGAAAGGAATGTGAAGTCATGAGTATGGACTTTGTTGCCATTGATGAGAAGGTTAGTGATCTGCACTATTATGAATTTTCAATATGTTCATTTAAAAAATTTTACTATGCTGAGTTTATTATATGTTTCAGGCTCATGCAATTCACTGTTCCATTAGAAGCAAGTTTATTCCTGATTTCTTGGGCTTATTTGAAGAGGGATCTATCTACACTCCATGGAACTAATTTACTTCTCATTATTGAACCTTCCTGAAGGCTTGGTTCGATGGAAGATGGTAAGCAAATTGGTAATATTCCAATGACCTCTGCTACCATCACCAAAGATGAGTACAAGAAGAATAAGAAACTTATTCGTGAAATTAATGAAATGATGATGCAATGCGAACAAATAGTAAGTGTGAATGTTCAAATTCCTTCCAAGTTTCAGTTTAGCACTTCACGCTATTTTTGTATGTCAGCCAACTAATAATTTCAATGCTTCGATTTACAGAAATATCCACTATATGTTTACGCAAGTATCTCGACCATTGAAGAGGTGAATGGGTGGAAGTACAGTTCATGTGCAGATTGCAACAAGAAAGTTCACTTGAATGACGGCAAATTATATTGCGAGGAATGTAAAATTTTGTTCTGTTTCCAAAAATCAGGTTTGAATAAAGTTTAAAATTTTTTATTACATGTATGAGGAATAAGCTAATATCAATCTAATCTCAATATTATTGTTTATTAATGGTAGGTATCGTGTGGAGGCAGGCCCTCATGATGGTACCGATTCACTTAATTGTGTTTTCTTCGATCGTGAGATCGAAAAGCTTATAAACATTAAGGCGAATGATTTGATGCATATAGTTGATGAGGTTATATTTTATATCCGACCACCAACATGTGAGTATAGTAATTGCCCTTTTTCCCCCGAAAATAATAATTTAAAAAAAAATTCAGGAAGGTCATGCAGAGCCAGTGCCAAGGCAGTTGCGTCAGCTTATTGGCAAGTGTTTCGTATTCCAGTTGCAGTTTAATGAGATGACTAGGGGAAAAATAAGTGAAAATTTCACAGTGAAGAGGGTGCTTTTAGAGGGGGAGATTCGTGATCCAACAAATGAGAAGGTGATAAATTTAATAAGTATCAAGTAAACATGATTATGTTATTTTGTTTGTTTTGTCTGAAACTAATTTTCATTACTTTGCCAAATATGTAAAACTAGCAGATTCAGCTAAAAGAGAATGCAGAAAGTTCCGTTGTTGCTGTTAAAACTCCATACATCAAGGAAAAGTGAAATGCTCTTAGGATCAGGTTAGTTGACTTTTGCTCACGATGAAATTGTAACACATTATGTTTTATTAATAAAAATTCCTCTTGAATTCCCTCAACCACAGCTCAGTCAATGAGAAGGATATAGAGAATGTTCTTGGTGATGAAATGGGTGATGAAGATGAGACTGAGAATGGCAAAATGAATATAGCGAGAAAAGTATTAAAGTTTTGAAGTTTTTTTTTTAGTTTGGATTTAAAGAGACTTTTAGATAACTTTGTTTAGAATAAATCTTTAGATTGGTGATTGGCTTTGCAGTTCTATTGGAGACAATATTTTACATGAATGTTTGGGTTTTAAATTTGTTGTTTTTCATGTTTGAATAAAAAAAAACTTGTGATTCTATTTCTCGCAATTTATTTGTTGATTTGGAAGTATGCAAATAGAGTATGCATGCTTAGAATATGTATAAAGGTTGATATTAGATTTGGTGGATTATTTTGTTCATTTACGTTGTCTCTTAACAAATATAGCGATCTATTTATTTCAAAGTTCAATACAATATGAACAAATGTGTAGATGGAAACTTACTCCTTGAAGTTGTAATGAATAGCTGGTATAGGGCAATGATTTTGTTAAAATGGTTAAAAGCTTTTTCCCATACATTGTTTTGGCTAAGTAATGCCAGAGAATAATGATTTTGTTAAAATGTTTAAAAACTTTTTCCCATGCATTGTTTTAGCTAAGTACTGCCAGAAAATAAATAAAGGGTATTTGAAAATAGCGACGTCATACATCATTTCATATATGCTTGATTTTGAATAAAAGTATATAAAAATTAGCCTCATCTACTTAACGTCATTATCATTCAGAAACCCACTTCATGACATTGTCAGCCAGAAAATAAATAAAGGGTATTTGAGAATATTGATGTCATATGTCATTTCGTATATGCATCGTTTTGAATAAAAGTATAGAAAAATTAGTCTCATCTACTCAACGTCATTATCATTCAGAAACTCACTTAATGACATTGTCAGAATGGGTTATTAGAATGACTCTTTACACAATTATACTTAGAACAATTCCTTTAGAAATATGTTAAGATTAACGAAAATATTAATATGTTATCTTCAGTGTTTGGAGTAATTACATTTTAATGAACTAACCAGTTCTCATGAAATATACTGTTGTGAAGAGTTTATTTAGTTGGTTTAGGATAGGTTTATTGATTATTCAAGTCTATCTATTTATGCTTGCTTTTTTGGCTGCTGTTCAGAGGGTATTAAGTGTGATTAAATTTGCTAAAGATTTTAACAGTTTTAATCTATATAAAAATAACTTATTAACTTAAAAATAGATTGAGAGTTTTACATTTATTCAATATTTAATATTCACTGAATCAGAATACGAAATGAATTTCTCAATTTAAGTTGGTGCAAGGTATGCGTGATAGGTCATAAGACAATGTATATAATTCATTAATAACTAGAATTAACTATCTATATTAATGTAATTCATCTAAGGCCTATTTATATTCTCTTACTGTTAAGAAGAGGATTTCTCTAAATTTCTCTTAGATATACATAATCCTAAGATTTTGTTAATTAACCAGATGGGGAAGAAAAGAAGAAGGCATGAAATTCAAACTTCCACAACGTACAGAGGTCAGGTTTACTTATAATATAGGCTTCAGTATTCTCTAATGTGCCATAAAAAATTAACTGGCTTCCTGTAATAATTTTTTTTAAATAGCTCCTGTCACGAAACAACAAGCAAAAGAGAACAGGGCAATCAGGAGAACGAAGATTCTTGCCCGGAGGAATAAGAATGAAATTGCGTCTCATGGATCCCTTACACAGAAAGAAAGTAAGAAGAATTCTTATCGATACTTACATAATTGTTTCATTCTGTAACCTATGAACTTCTCATGGAAAATATTCACCATCACAATGTTGTAGCCTTAGCTATATATGCATAAAGTACATAAGAAAATAATTAACATATTGAGGTAATACTGTATGAATATTTTGTTAAATCGTCAGATCAATTAAACCAAGTGGTCAACAATTCAAGGGCGTCGAGGTTATCTCTTATCTCTCAAGGTGGCACCTCAAGTGAGGCTTCGACTTCATACAGAATTAAATTATCAGGTTCAGGTTATTTATATTATATTCCTAAAGAATCTGGTCTTATTTCTTATACTGGAATTATATCAAGACTAACAACACAAGTCTATTTGTAGCTGAAGTGGAGCGTGTTTATGCAAAACAGAGAAGGCAAGAGAGAATTACTTTGCGATCTTTGAAACGTGTTAAAAGAGCTGGAAATTCAGAACCAAGCATCCAGAAAAATCCCAGTAAGCAAAAACAATCTCTTTGTGCCGAAGGTAATTAACTCTTTCAAAAGTTAATAAAGAAAGATAAATTCAATTCACATTTCCTTACGTTTATATTCTGTTTTCTATAGATAAATATTCGGTCTTATGTTTATATTCTGTTTTTTATAGATTCGGTCTTATGTTTATATTCTGTTTTTTATAGATAAATATTCGGTAGAAGTGTCTTTCTATGGAATGCATGTGTTTACATGCAAGTATTGCCATGCAATTTACTGGGAGAGAGAACGAGTTAAAAAACATTCAAGTAAAAACTATATAATTTCAAAAGAGAGGACTGCCACATGCACATATCATTTTCTGGGTCAACCAAGCTGCGAAAATAAAAACAAATGAACAGGTTGATTCAATGATTTCAGCGGAAATACCTGATCCTTCCATAGATCCAGTTGGCTACGATGTCGTAACGCAATTCATGATGCATGGGCCATGTGGATGCGCTAATCCAAATTCCCCCTGCATGATTGATGGTTAGTATCTTGACTACATAATTAAAATCTCATTAATCCTTCTTGCACGAATGAAGAGAAGTTCTGACTTACTATTTTATTTTAATTTAATTTACAGGGTTGTGTTCAAAATAATTTCCAAAATCATTTCAAAATCAAACCATTATAGATGAGAATGGTTATTGTGTATATAGAAGGAGAGATACTAATGTGACCGTGGAAAAGAATGGTGTGAAACTTGATAAAAATTTGTGGTCCCATACAATAGGTATTTATTGGTCAAGTATCAAAGTCATATAAACGTAGAGTCATGCAATCAATCAAAAGCAATCAAATATCTATTTAAATATGTGACAAAGGGCTCAGATAGAAGCACAGTTGTGATTGAGAGATCAGCAGAACACTTGGGAAAGAGCTCAAATGGGGATGCAGATAGCAATGGTGAAATTAAAACATTCCTAGATTGTTGCTATATATCAGCCTGTAAAGCTATACGGAGACTTTATGAATTTCCTATTCATTATAGGAAACCAGCAAGGCAGCAGAAAGGTTATGTTATCATTTGGATGGTGAGAAACTATTAATCTGTAATGGTCATTAGCCTTTGCCAAGGGTTGTGAATACAGAGAAAGCAAGGAAGACAAACAAAAAATAACCCCTTTTACGACGATCGATGGGCCGTAGCAAAAAATTCAAAAATCGACACAAAAGGTATTTGTGGCGGTTTTGTGACGGTTTATTGTCCGACTTAATTGCGTGGGTCACAAATACTTTGTGTCGGGTGGTAAACCGTCATAATTATTTTTTGTGACGATCTTTGTTACGGTTCAGAAACAATGCAAAAGAAACTGTGTCATATGCTTAAAAGTTATGTTACGCTTTTTTGTGACGGTTATAACCGTCACAATTGATATATTTATTACGGTTATTTACACGTCACCTAAGATAATTGTGTGCGACATATTTGTTTGTGACCGTATTTGAACCGTAACATATATTTTTATGTGTCAGTTTGTTTACCATAATAATAAAACAGTGCTGATATTTTTTTTTTTTAATATTTGTTACGGTTTAAACCATAATATATATATATATATATATATATATATATATATATATATATATACTCCCTCCGTCCCACGTGAATAGACACCAAAAATCTTGGCACAATAACTAAGGAAAATGAATATAATAATGAAAATGTGTGGTAGGAAATGAAGAGAGAGAATGAGTGGAGTTGGTTGAATAAATTGTGTGGTAGGAAATGAAGAGAGAGAATGAGTGGGTGGGGTAGGATGAATATAAAATAATAAATTCTTTCCATTTTGGGCAGTGTCTATTCACGTGGGACGTCCCAAAAAGGAAATAAATGTCTATTCACGTGGGACGGAGGGAGTATATATATATATATATATATATATATATATATATATATATATATAATAGTTTCTAAAATGGTGGTATATTTTTACTAAATCACAACTTCTAGAAAATATGTATATGAAAAAGAGAAATTTTCCATTCCAAAATCAACAATACCACAATAATCCCAAAGTGCTTAATATTCAAAAGAAATTGTCCAAAAGCCATTATAGCCATAGAGCCATGTCTAAAGATAAACTCTAAAGTCACTAGCAGTGGAACTGTTGAAGATGTATTCTTTGCCAACAAGTAAAATCTTTCTGCCACGAATACTCCTATAAATAAAATATATAACACAAATATTCAGTATATATATATGCATGCATATGTAAAAGTAAAATTATGCTAAGGAAATTAAAAGAAATAAAAAATATTTACTACCTCCGTTCGAAATAAATGTCACATTCCTTATTTTAAAATGTATCATTCATATTGGGAAGACTAAAAATAAAGGAAAAGTGTGACAATTATTATGGAACGAATCGAGTATTAGTTGATTCATATATATGATACAATAAAAAATAATTATAAACTAACTACACTTACCTGAAAACACAAAACACACTAAAGCACTAGCTAGACATTCCATCAAGCCCATCTTCCGTACCACCAGATGTTGAAGGAGTATATGAATTAAAAACTATGAAATCACAGGAAATAGAAAATGAGAGATGACATAAAGATGCTCATAACATCACTTGTGAGTAAATGAAACAAGGTATATAAAACCAAACAATTTATGGAAAATTAAAGCTATATATATAATAAAATTACTAACCTGACTAACAATAGATGGAATATGAGGAGAATCATGCCGAAGAGTGTGATTACTCACATACGCAGCACGCAAAGCATCAAGCTCAGCCCGCAAAGCATCATACTTGGTCTGCATAGCATCTTCTTGTTCCTTTAACATTCTTTGTATCGTATCCACGGAAACATTCATGGATGGATGTGGATTTTGGACCTTTAAATGCAGTTGGAGTCGGGCCAAGACCAAACGTTCGGACACGACCAGATCCCATGACTTCTGTGAATACTTGGTCTGTAAATTCAGGCGTACGCTCATCTGGTGGCACCTCAGAGAGTCTTCTCTCCATATGGGTCTTTGAAATGATATACAGATATATGAAATGTTTAGATACACATATAAAAATAAGAGATCATCAAATAACTTTGAAAGAGAGGAAGTCATGTCTGCATTTGTTCCATTTCTTCCTTACAGTGAAAACATTTCTTTAGCAATTAACTTAGAAAGAATTCTAAAAACATACTCCTTGCGTCCCAGAATAATGTTCCCACTTTTTTTGTTTTTACTTTGAATGAACTTTGAGCTATAATTTTAGGTTCATTTAATTATCTTAATGAAAATCTGAAAATTGTGATTGATGGTGTTTATAATGGTGTATCAAAAACAATTTTTAGATTTTCATTATGATAATTAGATTAACCTAAAATCATTGCTCAAAGTTCATCCGAAGTAACAACAAAGAAAAGTGGGAACATCATTCCGGGACGGAAGGAGTACAATAATTTAAGCACAGACAACAGTTTAATCCAGAAGTGAACAAAGATCATAGATTACAAAATGGAAGTACCTGTAGTTCATCAGGGGAACCGCCCCCGCGGGAACAAAGTTCAGCCTGCAAGTATTCCAGTTGCTGGCGCATTTTCAACATTTCATTGGATATTGGATCTCTGTTAACCTGATCCACAATTTAATAGAAAGCTTACATAAAGCTTCAAACCCCAAAAAGCCTCCACCTATGATTTATGATGCAAGAGGGAACGACATAAATAACTGTACTCCAGACTTACCACAGGTTTGTTCTGAATATTACGAGCACGATTTGCATATTTAAGAGTGTTAAGAGTCTCCTCAGCGTTTATATCAGCAGGACTTATGCAAGCTGGAGAAAGGGTAATTTGATAGACATAAATATAAGCATGGAATATAGTCAATGTTAATTACAATAATACACTTGACATTTATTTTACTTCTTCTGAATTATAAATGGAATATACAAGAAAAATGTGGATCGAAAAATATGACTACAAACTTAAAGAAGGTTCAACTACATAAAACCCTTGAATGAGCACCATGATATGCTACCACCCAAGGAAATAACATAAGATAGGAAAACGGTGCTTATTGAAGAAAAATTACCTATCATCACAGTTCTGCTGTTCCCGCCAAGTGAATCCTGTCAAGATAAGAAACTCTAATTAGTACTAGTGCAACACAATTAATGACGAAAGTATCTGGAGTTACATGCAGAAAACCAAAAACTGTGGCAGGTAGATCAGACCGTCAGAATACATTTTCTTGTCACCTTACAAAACTTGATACTTCCTCTGTCCCTAAATAAATGTCCATTTTCCAAACTTGTCCCTAAAATAATGCTCATTTTTTGAATAAGTTCAGCATAAATTGAAATAGTTTATCAGCGGTGATTCATTGCTGGCTGATTCTTTGTCTGCTGAGGAACTTATGGCAATTCGTGAAAAAGACTATATTGAGTTGGATGATCTTGCCTGCCCTCTTCCAGGCATTGACTAGGGCAATAGTAACACATCCCAAAGGATTAATTGGCATTGCCAATAACAAGATTAAGTTGTTGCTTAAAACATTTAATGAAACAGTGTTAAAACCCAGGAAAGGTTTCGTGACAAATCTCCGAAGAATGATACATGTCACTAACATTCCAGTTTTCACCCAAATCTTCCCAATATATGTGTATACTTCTAAAGAAGGGTTTAGAACTATATTCCCAAAACAAAGTAACAAAAACCTCCAATTTCTTTCAAATTTATGAAATAAAGGAAACCCAAAGCTCAAATAAACCTAAAATATATCCTCAATGACACACGAATTGAATTATATTATTATCATAATTGAAAAAATATTGAATTAACAGATGATGATATTGAAACCTGTTCCGGAGATCCAGACGACTACTGCTACTGCGATGTGCGACTTCAACTATCGTGGAGAAGAAAAGATTAAATTAGATAAATACATAGATTACAGAAATTGTAGTTGAGGTAGAATTAGAGAGAACAATGGTTACCTTTTCAGCGGCGGATTACGGTTTTGGGATGGGAAAGAGCGATTCCAATTTCTCTAGGGCTTCCAATCAGAGCGCCGGAAGAACTTCCTAGGCCTCGGTTCGGCTCTGGCAGAGCAAGGACTCGAAAGAGAGATGGCTGACAAGGAATCGAAAGAGAGATGACTGAGAAAATGGAGTCCAGGGCTTTAGGGTTTCTACGAAATTTTGGGAGGGAAGCGGTCAGGGTGCAAAGGGAATTTTGGAAAAATTTTGTTTATTCGATGTAATTAACGAAAATGAAAAAATTAAATAATTTTATAAAAACAATTGTTACGGTCATATTAAAACTATTGTAAATGGAAAAAAAAAATTGCTCGTTAAAAGCTTTTGTTACGTTTTAGAAAAGACCGACAGAAAAGCATTTATTTACCCCGGTTTTTAGAAAACCGTAGTAGACAATTTTTTATTTCTTACGATCTCAAAAACCGTAATAAATACAAGCCTATTTGTGTCGGTTCGACGGACCGTAACAAATAAAATGTGGTAAAAGACCCCTTTTTTTGTAGTGTGTTTACAGAATGGATGGAAACCAATAAAATTGATGAAGCTGCAAGGTCATTGACATATGCTGAATTTCCTTCGAAGTGTGTATGGCGAAAAGCTACCTTAATGTGGAAACGACGTGAGTCGGGAAAAATTATTGGTAGGCTCACATATGCGCATCCTATCTCAGGAGAGCGGCATTACTCGAGGCTTTTTCTAAATATCGTTAAAGGCTGTGAAAACTATGAGGACATTAGAAAATTTAACAATGTAATTTATCCTACAATGAAGATGGCATGTTATGCTCGCGGGCTTTTAGAAGATGATGGGAAATGGCACGAGGCAATAGAAGAAGCAAGTAATTGGGTGACTGGAACACAACTAAGGGATTTGTATTTAATAATTTTAACTTTTTTTATGATGTGTCAGATGCAAATAAGTTTTGGGAGTACAATTGGCATAAAATTAGCGATGATATCTTGAGAATGAGAAGAAGGATATTAAGGCTTCCTACATTGGTGTTAGGGGAAGAAGAGATAAAAAATTTGACCCTAGCAGAACTGCAGAAAGTTTTGGTGAAAAATGGTCGGTCTCTTGAAGATATACAGGGAATGTCATTACATGATCAAAGATTATTGGACCAATTGAAAAATAGAATGCTCATGGAGGAACAAAATTATGATGTTGGGCAGCTAACCAAAGAACATGAGATTTTGAGCAATTCACTTAATGAAGAGCAATATGATGTGCATAAGAAAGTAATTAATGTTGTTGAACGACAAGGGTCAAAGTTATTCTTCCTTTATGGATATGGTGGCACAGGAAAAACATATTTATACAAAGCTATTATTACGAAGTTGAGATCAGAGTCTAAGATTGTTCTTGCAGTAGCTTCATCAGGTAATACATCCCTTTTTTGCTCTTTAAAACATATATCACTTCTCCTAATTAATTTGTCGCTTCGTTCGAAATAATATTCTATTTTAATATGCTACTTACTATTTAACATATTCCAAACAGGGATAGTATAGCATTGTTACTTCCAGGAGGCCGCACTGCCCATAATAGATTTAGGATTCCTCTAACTGTGGATGAAAACTCTACGTACACAATAAAGCAAAATACACAATTAGTTGATCTTATTCAGAGGGCATCATTAATCATTTGGGATGAAGCGCCAATGGATTCCAAGTTTGCATTCGAGGCTGTTGATAAAACAATGAAAGACATTTTACGAGGGACATACATGTACGACAATGAAAAACCCTTTGGTGGTAAAATAATTTTAATGGGGGGGGGGGTGATTTTCGACAGATTCTTCCTGTAATTCAAGGAGGAACGCGAGGTGATATAGTCTCTGCATCTCTGAACAGCTCTTATTTGTGGAATCAATGTGAAGTATGTGTACTAACTCAAAACATGCGCTTACAAAGTTCAGTTGGAGCAGATGAAACTAATGAAATGAGTTTAGCTAAATTTTCAAATTGGATTCTAAGAATTGGAAATGGACAGGAGATGGCCAGAACAAGAGGAGATGACGACGAAGCTTAATGGATTAAGCTACCAGAAGAAATTCTATTACCTGCTTCTGATAATCCAATCGAAACTATATTCAATTCCACCTATCCAAATTTTAAATCAAGGAAATTCGATGCAGACTACCTGACTAATCGTGCAATACTCACACCAAGGAATAACGTAGTAGTTGAGATTAATTCATTCTGCATGAATTTAGCGGAGGGAGATATGAAAGAATATCTGAGCTACGATAGCATTGATAAATTAGAGGAGAATACATACAATCATGATATGCTATATCCTGTTGAGTTTTTAAATAGCCTAAATTTCCCAGGTATCCCAAATTATAGTTTACAACTAAAAATTGGAATGCCTGCTATGTTGCTTAGGAATGTCAATCCAAGTCAAGGCATGTGTAATGGGACAAGACTGATCGTTACTCAACTCGGCAAAAGGGTTATAGAAGGTACTATTTTATCTGGATCACATATTGGGCATAAGGTGACGATTCCGAGAATTACGTTAACGACATCAGAGGGAAAAGTTCCATTCGTTTTACGGAGACGTCAATTTCCTGTTAGAGTTTGTTATGCCATGACCATAAATAAAAGCCAGGGTCAAACATTAGAGAATGTAGGTTTATATCTGCCACAGCCTGTTTTTAGCCATGACCAACTTTGTGTAGCAATTTCCAGAGTTAAGAGACCAAGTGGTCTGAAGATTCTTTCTCTAGAGAATGATGATGATTACAAGGGTTGGACAAAAAATGTAGTGTATCAAGAGATTTTTAATAAATTACATTAGTGCCATAGTCCAAATACATAAACTTCTCTAATATTTGTTCACAAGTAAAGACAATCTACTTTCTCTAAATGTAATGGAACATTACCTTTGGTACATACCCATTAAACAGCCGTAAATTAGATAATAACAATGGTGATCATTAGTATGAACAATAAGGACTCGCCTGAGGGAAGAGATTTCTCTACTTCAAGTGAGCATGTAAATTATCATTTGATTAATTTGAACAATAGTCTATTTACTATCCACTCCTGCATATAACAAAGAAAAGGAAAAGAAAGATCTATGTTATGCAGAGGAATTGTGTAAATTAATTGATGTCTTGAAATATTAAAGCATTTCAAATAATGTCCGCGAGAATTGATTTTATTAGATGTGAAATTTGAAACGACCTAGCGAAATAACTCAACTCTGCCAAAACTAACCACATAAACACACATATAGGTATACGTCAATGGTTTAATTCATTCACAGTACATATACTTGATATAAATTGGCATATATACTAATCAATTTAATTGTTTTATACCTACTTCAAACGATATATATTACGTGTATTAAGAAAGGTCGGTAAAGACACACAATTATTCTATTATATTCCGTGTAAACATAAATATATATATCAGTTTGAAAAAAAGAACAAAAAATGTTCCAGTTACACTTAAATATTATTTAATTAAAACAACTAGAAATATGCTTACTCCTACTTTCAGTTTATGTTAAGCCCTTAGAAGATACTCCCTCCGTCCCTAAATGTTAGTCCCATTTGAGTTTTCAAACATTTTAAGGTTATATTATAACTTTGGAAGTTTACTGATTTTGAAGTTTTAATTTTGGAAATGAGACTAAGTTTTTGGGACAAAGAAAAACGGGAAATGAGACTATTATTTTGTGACAGATGGAGTATTAAATTAAAACAAAGCATGTGAATTAGAACCACATAATATGAATATGTAAACAAGAAAGTTTTTATTTTTTTAAGAAATTAAGCATAAAACTAAGAACAGTGGGTAAATACTAAACCGACTACTTCATCTCATAAATGAGGGAAAGAAATAACAAAAGGGGGGATTAAACATTTCCCTTGACCAAAAACAAGCCAACTGGAGGAAACCTCCATAACACATCCAAAATAAACAAACCATACTAAACTAAAAACAAAAAAAAGCAGCCCTCAAACCTAACATGTTTCATCTAAATCCTTTCCTCCAAGGCACAACTGGAAATAGAGGAGTCGAAGGCACACGCTTCACATCCACAAAACTCACATTCACATTTGTCACAACTTCAACTGAGATTTTATTTCTCTTATAATAGAACCACATAACATTTTGACTTCCACTCCTAAGCTCCAACATCCTAAAGTCGTCATAATGAGTCATCAACAAAGCATGAAAGTTACTCCTCCTTAACCCTTCACTAACTATAGTAACATTGGGCACCATAAACTTGACATAAGTATTGAACTTTATATACATGTCTTCCCCAGCAACATCATCTTCAAACAAGAACATGAAAGTCATAGGACTGTTATTAATGTATGGACGATGAGCCCAAGCATTAGCAGAACACCACCAGTTCTGGCCTAAAGGCAAATTGTGGTTGTTAAACAGATTGTCAGGGGCACAAAATACTTCTACTGTGTCTAGCACTTCCCCAATACCACGATGCAAGACAAACTTGACCTCATCACATCTTCTATCAACAAGAAGATATCTAGCAATGCCAGTATGAAGATCTGTCGTATCAAAAAGAACGTAATCTCCCCTCAGTAGATAGATATTAGGGTTAGGGGCTAGATTAAACTGAGGTGGAGGAAAGAAGGGAGCAGAGAAAGCCATTATAGTTTTAGCTTAAGTGTAATTCATGCAAAATAAAAATCCTCATATTTATAGTGAATATGGGGGTTTCAAATTAAAAGCATTACTGCCTAATCGACGCCTATAATAAAAAAGATGTGACTATTCGTTCTTATGGGCAGTGGCTCTACATATACTTGCAATTAACAGGCAGATAATGACACAATATTTATTCAGACGCCAATTCGTCTAATCAAATCAAAATTAAAGATAAAAGCCATTACACATACCTGTAATTTAAGACTTCAAACCGCCAAAAACAAGAAATCGAAATGATAGCAGCAGTCGATTATCCAGTAAATTGCACAAACCTAGAGAGAAGGATAAACCTAAACAAATGTGGACGATTTGGGAGGACTTAACAAATCTGAGTTTGCTAGATATGGCCGACAGCTTCTTGCCCTAGGAATACAGACAGAGCGGTGAGGATGGTGCAAATACATTAAAGCAAAAACGCATAAAATGAAATGAATGCTTCCTCATAAGAAAAAAAAATGCAGTAAAATGTATAAATATATTTGAAATACCTATTCAGTCCTCTGGAACTTATGAACCCGTGCGAAGCACGAACGATTTACTAGTAACATTTAAACCTAACCTAAAACTCCACAAATTATGGATCTGATACCAAGTCTTTCTCTCTCTCTCTCTCTCTCTCTCTCTCTCTCTCTCACACACACACACACACACACACTCACACACACATTACGTCTCCCACCCCCATTGCCTCACCTTTCCACCGCCGCCACCACCATATTATTCCCCATCCCCGTCGCCACCATGGTCCTCCTTGTCTGCCTTATCGTCTCCATCTCTCTTTCAAAATGCATGCCAATTCTCACTCATATCCTTCGTCCCTAAATTCAACCCCCTTCCACAACGCCGTTGTTATTCTTACATTGCAACTACAACGATAGCGTCGATAGTGGTCGTTGGTGCACTAAATAAATGGCAAGGTAAGTAAAACGATGGTTGTGAAAGTGTTGAATCCAAAAACTAAAGAGATTCGAGAAAGGGGGAAGAATACATAGGGTAGGGCGGATTGAGGTAAGTGGTGGTGGGTGATGGGTATTGGGGAAGGAGGGATGAGGGGAGGGATGGAGGAGGCCGCCGGAGTCTGATAAAGGTGGGGTGTGTGGGCGCCTCCCAACTCCTAGAACCTATAACTCGTGTCCCAGGATGGAGGGTCCCAAAATACCTTCTTAACAAAAAAAATTTCTTTATTTTACTTGAAAAGTATAACAACCCTTTTTCAAATCATTTTCAAAATAACCCCTTTACTCGGAGGTGATATATAAACCTGTTTAACCAGTTATAACTTGTATAAGTTACAAGTACTATAACTGTAAAGGCTTACACAAGCCAACTTTAAAACAAACCAATCCCAAGTTTAATTACAACACAACACAACTGAAACATGTTTATAAAAGTTTTATATACAAAACTTTTCCCAAAAGAATAATAACTATAATCTATCCCCAACTCCCCAAACCAACACATACCCTGACAACCCCAAAAGATGTCCAAACTCCTTTCTGGCCTCACTGGTCCGGTCCTTCTATCTCAGCGGGATCTAAAACAGTAAAGGGAGAAGGGGTGAGAATAAATCTCAGCAAGCTATTATGTACTCCCTCCGTCCCACTATACTTGACACCCAAGGGGTGGGTTCAAAAACCAAGGAAAAAGAATAAAATAAAAAAAATGTGTGGTGGAAAATGAAGAGAGATAATGAGTGGGGTAAATAGTAGTGTTGGTTGAATAAATGTGTGGTAGAAAATGAAGAGAGAGAATGAGTGGTGGGGTAGAGTGAATATAAAAATATAAAAACTTGGTTATTTTTGGAAGGTGTCAAGTATAGTGGGACGGCCCAAAATGGAAAGAAGTGTCAAGTATAGTGGGACGGAGGGAGTATGCAACAATATGACATACAATATGCAACACATAAACAGGTCGCTCAATATCACATTGGTAAAGCGGTAAACACATTCCGTTACCTTCTCTTTACCTTTCCCATCTGAATCATATGTAGTACAACGGTGGGAGTAATACTCCGCTCATTTGTGAACTGCCGGTGCATATTCACGTCTTATACTATCCCTTACAGAGAAACATATTAGATATCAGCTATCTTATGAACTGACTGCACATATCCATAGAAGTTTTACCCCCAATCTGTGGCCACAGAGGGGGGAGAGGTCACAGGTATAAGGAAACCTAAGCACCTTATGAAATATTTTCTCATAAGTGATAGTATTCCATATACCCTCAATGATCAGCTGATATAACCATATTCAAGCATATAATAGATACTTGAAAATATATCCACCCCATGGGATATCAATACATAGCATGGTACTTATTCCTCATGTTAAACCAATCACAATAGTGCAACATATATTTAAACACTATTGAAGAACAATAATCCAATGACATGGAATTAATACTCATGCTCAAACAAATGAAATAGTGCAACACGTATTTACACACTATGTGCACAACCAATAATGAATATGTAATCACATATGGGCACCATGTATATCAAGTAAGCCCTACATATTTATTACACAATATATAATCCAGTAACAGGGTATTAATACTCCTGCCCAAACCAATGAAGTAGTGCAACATCTATTTAATGCACTATATGAACCAATAACCATATACAGGTAACCACGTAGAGGTACAATGACATACAAGTAGCCCTACGCGTTCATAACTTAACATTAAACACCATCTATAAAGGTTTCATAACAAATTCCCAAATTTTACTAACTTTGGTTCAAGTTTCACAATTGCCTTTCAACCATTTTCAGGTCAATATTTAAAGACCTTTCCTTTATCATTTTGGGTCATTTCAGACTTCATTGTATAGTACTAATGTTGTACTAGCATTATAGTTATAGAAGGATCAATTCCATACTAGATTTCTTAGGGTTACATGCTTGCAAACTTAGCCTCAGAAAACTGTCCTGGGCACGAGTCGTGACCAACCCCCGCACGACTGGTTTGATTATCACGACTACAAACCAAAGGGTCATGACTCGTGCTCCATGGCACGAGTCATGCCCTTGCCCAGAAACTGCAATTTATGCTGAAACATCAGCAGGACATAACACAACAACATTTTCCTTCATACTCTTTCCATTCAACTCATTTTTTCCAAGTCTAAACATTAGTATATTGGTTACAACAACAAAACATACTCCCTCCAAGCCATGGAACCATGAATACAACATTTTTTCCATTCCAAATCAACCATGGTTATCACCTTTCCATGTTCATTCCAAACCATGCTTTTCTTTTCATTTCAAACCAAGTAAAATGATCCAAAACTATCACAACTTATTTATAACATCATAATATCATCATTATATATATTATGAACAGTTATAGAATGGAATCATAATAACTTACCAAAAATTTATCAAAATAAAAGGAAGATTTGATCGGCTTTACTTGCTCTAATCAACTCCCTGAGCAATAATTTGAAGTCGGAATTGGAAACGGATCAACGGTTGATTTTCTAGGATTTTCTGAAGGTAACCCTAGGTTGATATTACGTACTTAGGCTGAGAGAGAAAGAGAGAGACTGAGGAGAGAAAATAGCTTCTGGGAGAAGCTTTAAGAAGATTTATATAAACAATTTTACAATTTAGCTCCTCCAAGTTCTAAACTCCTACACTCAACCTCCTTAAACTTATTTTTACACATAAGCTCCTCAAACTTTCTATAACACTTCATTTCAAATTTCAAATATCATCACTTTACTATACAAATTCCCATTTATTCATTTAGACATTATATAATCCATATTGATTCATTAATATCTAAAATCAAGTAATTTATCAACTTATGAAAATAACACATAACCAAATCCCATTTACCAATCCAAATACCAAAATGAACACATAATCATTCCAAATGCCAAAATGCATAAGATGAGATGCAATGCACCCCAACCCCACGTGCTCCACGTGTGACCAAAATGGTGCCTAGGTTTAGGGTCGTGACAGGGTGGTGATGGCGGTGCACGCCGGTGGTTGTAGGGAAAGAATAAAATGGCGGTGGTGTTGTGATGGTTGCGGTGGATGGTGGTGACCGAAGAATGGGAAAGGGGTGGTTTCGGAAGACGAAGAGAAAAGGGAAATGTGGAGTTTTGGGGATGAACCTAGACATGGACATGACTATAGTGTTTTTTTCTTTCTTTTTTGTTCTTTTTTTTGTGTAATTATTTTATTTATTTATCATGTGATTAGTATATTTTTAATAAATTTATCCAATTTAATTAATCAAAATTATAAAATAATGTATTAAGAAAAAAGATAATATCTTATTTTATTATTAACTATTGTAAATTACTAATATAAAAATTAATAAGGTGATTATTTTAATTTATAATTTATATCTCTTTCAATCATTTTAATCCTATGAAATTTCATTTAACCCCCTTAAAAGAAAAATCTACTTTAATTTTAACCACTTTGTTAATCATGTGCGCGAGACATATGTTACTTAATTGACTTCTCTAACAAATTATGTCAAAAGAGAAAATTACGTCCTAGTCCCTCAATATAATCAAATCTACATTCTAAGACAATGAATTACCATATTTACCTCCTAATCCTACACAATAAAATTACTAACCATATAATCCCTCTACCAATAAATAAAAATTCCACCACTCTCAAATTACACCCACATTCCACACTACCCAATTAAAACCTTACCCTCTCTCTCTTTCTCACAGAGCATTCTCTCTCTTTCACTTTCTCTCTCCACCCCCATCTCTCCCTCCGATCACCCTCCCCTTTCCCGTCCGACAACCCCTCACACCTCCGGCCTCCCTCTTCCCTTCCTCCACACCTCAGGCCACCCCTCCCTCAACCATGCTTCGCCAACTCCGACGACAACCTCTCCTCCCCAACTCCGGCGAAGCTCTTTCCTCCCTCTCCGGCGACCGTTTCTCTCCCAAACTCCGGCGAACGTCTCCCTCCTCAACTCCGGCGTTCGTCTACCCCACCTCAGTTTACCTTCTTCCTTCGCACCTCCGGCCACACACAACACACCTTATTCTGATCACCTCGTTGCAGATCCGACCGTCTTCTCCACACCGGCGACACTTCTCCGATCTTCCTCCATTCCATTCGAGCTTACAGCTGCCATAGATCGAGCAGATCTGGATTTTTGTTTGGATTTTTCTTCTTAATTTTACTGTTAGTTGAAGCTCAGTTCAGTCGGATTCGAACGCTGGCTTCTATGTATCCTCCTTTGAGTAGTGTTCCCCGTTGCAATAATGTAATTCCAGAGGAAGAAAAAGCCTTAGATTTGGGATTTGAGGTTGCAACCCTTTGATAACAAAACATTTTGTAAAGAGTGATTCTGTCATATTTTTTTTCTTAGTATTTTTTTTTAAAGGTTGTTTCTTTTAAACATTAGTCTTTTGGATTGGGTTTTGGAGTTTAATATGATTACCCTTTCTTACAATCTTCACTTTTTTTTTTTAATCAGTGGTTGAATTAAATGTATTTCTGGAGTTACCTTCTGGCGTCATCAACATGAGAATGCAGAGCTATGAATTGGAAATGCATTACCCCAAATTCACGTATGTTTGGCCAGAATGAAACATGGAAATTTCATGGTATTCACACTTCTTGGATCCTAAGTTTTCTTAGTCACGTATGTTTATCTTCTTAGTCACGATCAATAACAATTGAGAACTTACTGATAAGTTAAGTTCTCGGTGTTTGTCCAGCCGGAGAGGTCGTCGGAGTTGGTGATCGCCGAAGTTGATCGTGTTCTTAGTAGTTTAGTCAACAACTGAGAACTTACTGATAAGTTAAATTCTCAGTTGTTTGGTCGACGGAGTTGGTGGTCGCCGGGGAGGTCACCGGAGTTGATCATGTTCTTAGAAGTTTAGTTGACAACTGAGAACTTACTGATAAGTTCTCAGTTGTTTGGTTGCCGAAGTAGGGGATCGTTGGAGTTGATCGTGTTCTTAGTAGTTTAGTTGACAATTGAGAACTTACTGATAAGTTAAGTTCTCAGTTGTTTGGTCACCGGAGTTGGTAGTCGCCGGAGTTAATTGTGTTCTTAGTAGTTTAGTTGACAAGGCGAGAACTTGCGATACGTTAAGTTCTCAGTTGTTTGATCGCCGGAGTTAGTGGTCGTCGGAGTTGGTAGTCGCCGGAGTTAATTGTGTTCTTTGTAGTTTAGTTGACAACTGAGAACTTACTGATACGTTAAGTTCTCAGTTGTTTGATCGCCGGAGTTAGTGGTCGTCGGAGTTGGTAGTCGCCGGAGTTAATTGTGTTCTTAGTAGTTTAGTTGACAACTGAGAACTTACTGATACGTTAAATTCTCAGTTGTTTGTTCGCCAGAGAGGTCACCGGAGTTGGTAGTCGCCGGAGTTAATTGTGTTCTTAGTAGTTTAGTTGACAACTGAGAACTTACTGATAAGTTAAGTTCTCAGTTGTTTGGTCGCCGGAGTTGGTAGTCGCCGGAGGTAATTGTGTTCTTAGTAGTTTAGTTGACAGGCGAGAACTTGCGATAAGTTAAGTTCTCAGTTGTTTGGACGCCGGAGAGGTCGCCGGAGTTGGTGGTCGCCGGAGTTGGTAGTCGCAGGAGTTAATTGTGTTCTTAGTAGTTTAGTTGACAACTGAGAACTTACTGATAAGCTAAGTTCTCAGTTGTTTGGTCGCCGGAGAGGTCGCCGGAGTTGGTAGTCGCCGGAGTTAATTGTGTTCTTAGTAGTTTAGTTGACAACTGAGAACTTACTGATAAGCTAAGTTCTCAGTTGTTTGGTCGCCGGAGTTGGTGGTCGCCGGAGTTGGTAGTCGCCGGAGTTAATTGTGTTCTTAGTAGTTTAGTTGACAACTGAGAACTTACTGATAAGTTAAGTTCTCAGTTGTTTGGTCACGGAGAGGTCGCCGCGTAAAAAAAAAAAAAAAAAAAAAAAAAAAAAAAAAATAAAGTCGCCGGAAAAAGTCGCCGGAGTTGGTCGCCGGAGTTGATGGTTGCCGGAAGTGTTAACCGGAGAAGATGGGGAGGGGGTGACCTAAGGTGAGGGTGGTTGGAGAAAAATTAAATTGTTAAAGAGATTGGACTTAGTGAAATGATAGGAGGGTGAACTTAATAAAATGTTGGGAGGGTGTAGTTATTAAGCTAGGGACTAAATGGTTAATCAAATTATAAATTGTCTTAGGAAGTAGTTTTGTTTCTATAGAGGGATTATTTGGTAAATGCCTCATGTCAAAAAGTCATTAATCGGTGAAAATTTACATATTATATCCTGATGTGACAAAAAAATAAAAATAGTGAGACCCCTTCAATTTTTTTCGAAATGTAACTAATGTGAAGGATTTACCTGACTGGTCTTTTGTTCTAAGATTAGCTAGTGAGGAATACGTCGATACTCGACGGGGCATGATAATAGTAATTAATTGAGAAATATATGAATGTATTATTAAGTTCTAATTTTATGTCCACCACTATGGTTATTTAAAGAAATGTGACACCTTTTTATACTTGAACATCAAGAAAAAAAAAAGTTATAAAGGTAGTGAGACCAAAGATTATGAATAAGAGCTACAAAGGTAATTAGACAAATGATTAAGAATATTTTCATCAAATTTAAACCTAAAAACCTCTATGATGGTGTGAATATTTTCATCAAATTTAGACCCCTAAGTAAAATAAGAATAAGAAATTAAAATCAAAATAGAATTTTAAGTACAATAATTACACTGTAAGTTGTGCTAAACTTATTGAAAGAACAAAATTAACAAAGAGAATCTAAAATCTCAAGCACGGCCTCATCATCAATCAATATCATTTCGATAGATTGTTTTCCAAACTTGTTTTTTGGCATCCATACACGCAAAATACGAACAATTGCACTGCGAAGCTTAGTGTTCTTCTCAATTGATTTGATAGCAATCACTGGACTGTTTGTTGCCATTATCTATAATTTACTAACATTATAGACATGAAAATTAGAAATAATCTATACTCCCTCTGTCCCGCTACAAACCGCACAGTTGGTCAACTGTGCGGGTCATTGACCAATAATTTTATGAATATCTAGATATTTTTTTATAATTTTAAAAATTGTTATTGCTTCACCAATAGAAATATTATCAATAACTTTTTTTAGAATTACACAGAGATATCTAGGCATTCATAAAATCATTGGTCAATGACCCGCACAGTTGACCAACTGTGCAGTTTGTAGCGGGACGGAGGGAGTATATAATAAGAAAATCCACCAAAGGGAAAGGAAGAAGAAAATATGATACCAGAGAACTTGAGCGTCTGAGTATAGGAAAACTTTCGCCAAAAAAATTAAACGGAATAACAATAAAGAAAGCAATGAAGGGGGTTTAAAGATTAATATTTGTTTCGAAATTTAAATAATCATGTCTGTTTATGAATCAATTTATAAAAAATAAATTTCCTACTTTTAATTTTTTTTCGGTTACTATTTATCTATTTGCCTATTTCACACTCCTACAATTAAGGATACAATTCAAATACAAAGTCAACTTTTCTCTTTTTAATTTCAAAATTTAAAAATGCCTGATTTGAATAAATTAAGAAAAAATCTCTTTTTAATTTCTACATTTATCAAATATAATTTTGTTTTCTCTTTTTAATTTCAGAATTTAAAGATGCATGATTTGAATAAATTTAATTTTTTTCCTCTTTTTAATTTCTAAATTTATCACATAATTTTTTTTCTCTTCTTTATTTTGGAATTTAAATAAATATGCCTGATTATGAATCAATTTACAAAAGTAGGAGTGTGAAATCAGACATATTTATTTAATTTTAGAAAGCAATAAACGGAATAACAATTCAATTAAGGATACAATTCAATTAAGGATACAAATCAATTTAAATTTATCCTTAATTGTAGGAGTGTGAAATAGGCAAGTAGATAAATAGTAGGAGTGTGAAATCAGGCATATTTTTTCCTCTTTTTAATTTCTAAATTTGTCACATAAAAGTAGGAGTGTGAAATGAGGCATATTTATTTAATTTTAGAAAGCAATAAATGGAATAAACTAAACGGAATAAAAATTCAATTAAGGATACAATTCAATTTAAATTTATCCTTAATTGTAGGAGTGTGAAATAGGCAAGTAGATAAATAGTAATCGAAAAAAATTAAAAGTAGGAAATTTAATTATTGTAAATTGATTCATAATCAGGCATATTTATTTAAAATTCGAAATAAAGAATAGAAAAAAAATTATGTGATAAATTTAGAAATTAAAAAGAGGATTTTTTTAATTTATTCAAATCATGCATCTTGAAATTCCGAAATTAAAAAGAGAAAACAAAATTATATGTGATAAATTTAGAAATTAAAAAGAGAAAAAAAAATTAATTTATTCAAATCATGCTATTTTAAATTCCGAAATTAAAAAGAGAAAATTTGACTTTGTATTTGAATTTGAATTGGGAAAATATTTGATTTGTATCCTTAATTGTAGGAGTGTGAAATAGGCAAGTAAATAAATAGTAACCAAAAAAAATTAAAAGTAGGAAATTTAATTTTTGTAAATTGATATATAATCAGACATATTTAATTAAATTCCGAAATAAAGAATAGAAAAAAAAATTATGTGTTAAATTTAGAAATTAAAAAGTGGTTTTTTAAAAAAATTTATTCAAATCATACATCTTTATATTCCGAAATTAAAAAGAGAAAACAAAATTATATGTGATAAATTTAGAAATTAAAAAATGAAAAGAATTTAATTTATTCAAATCAGGCATTTTTAAATTTTGTAATTAAAAAGAGAAAAGTACACTCCTTTTATAATTGGAAAAATATTTGAATTGTATCTTTAATTGTAGGAGCGTGAAATAGGCAAGTAGAAAAATAGTAACCAAAAAAAATTAAAACCAGGAAATTTAATTTTTGTAAATTGATTCATAATCAGGCATATTTATTAAAAATCTGAAATAAAGAAGAGAAAAAAAATTATGTGATAAATTTAGAAACACTACCAGAAAAACATGTTTTAGCGGCGAAAAATTCTGCCACTAAATTGATAATTCCGTCGCTAAAGCTCTTTCACCAGCGGAATTATTCCGTCGATGGTCCGTCGCTGACAACCCGTCGCAGTGGACCGGCAGACCAATTTCCGCTGGTGTACACAAACGAAAATTGTATTCCGCCGGTGTTCAGCAACGGAAATTTCCGTCGCTGATGTAATTTATTTTAATTAAAATTTTATTTCAGCGGCGGAATATTCCGCAGGCGAAATAAAAATTTAATTTAAATAAATTAATTCAGCGACGAAAATTTCCGTCGCTGAGTTATTTTATTTTAATCTTTATTACAGCGATGGAAAATTTCGACGGTGAAATAAAAAATTTAATTAAAATAAATTCACTCAGCGACGGAAGACGGTGAAATAAAAATTTAATTAAAATAAATTCACTCAGCGACGGAAATTTCCGTCGCTGAGGTAATTTATTTTAATTAAATTTTTTATTTCACCGGCAGAATATTCCGTCACTGTAATAATTATTAAAATAAAATATAATAACTCAGCGACGGAAATTTTCGTCGCTGATAATGCAATAAATTAAAAAAATAATCGCAAATATCAATTATAATTTTTTTTGTACCTGATATAACAATTGATATAACTAAAACTATAAATCTAAAAACCAAAAATAGAGTACCAAAATGGTGGGGGGGGGGCTCCCAGTACCAAATCGTGGGGCGGGGTGGGGAGGCGGAAATCGGGACATCCCAGTACCCAAATCGGGGAAGGGGGAGGAGACTTGAAATGGGAACATCACAAATGTTATTACAAACAAATATCAAATGGGGGGAGACTGAAAATCGGGACATCACAAATGTTATTACAAGAAAGTATAAAATAGTACAAACTCACATCGGGGGAGGGGGCGGGGGGGGGGGGGTACTGGAAAAGACTCCTGGCAATAGAGTCGGAAAGGGAGACGGTACTCGTGAAAGGTTGTGGATGAGAAAGGCTCTCATCTTGTTTATATTTTAAGATGTTAACCACCAACCACAATATCCTATAAGCAGTGCCACTAAGAGTTTTCTTCCTAATTTTAGACAATGATTAGGAGTCTAATTCCTTAACAATACTTCCATTCAAGTCTTCCTAATTTTAGACATTCACCCCCACCCCCTTTGACTTTACACAAGCCATCTAATACAAAATAAGAGTAAACAGTTGACTGCTTGATCAAACATAGATCCGACCTAAGGTGCATCTAGGGTGCCAGGATTGATATCAGGCGCTCAAACGTAGGCGACATACATCACCGTCCGCGATGCCGTCAATCGCCCCAAAATGGGATCTAGAACCAGCGAGGTAGTGTGCGGTTGAATATGTTACATTATTGAGACATTCACCCCCTCCCCCTTTGACTTTACACAAGCCATCTAATACAACTAGAACTAACTTGCTCTTCCTCTTTGTGACAGACTGTAAATATGATAACGAATGTAAGGTGAGACATGTATGCCAAACACTAATGAACTTCTCATAACAACAAAATCCAGCGACTAATTTGTCTAGCATTCCATTTAGCATACTAAAACTTGCAATTACATGTAAAATGGATATGTTTTAATTCTCAACCTATAACACTGAAAATAATAAATTTTCCCACAATACAAGTAGTTAATTTCAGCTTCCAATTCTTTCAGAAAAGCTATTTCACCAAACCAAAAGCATGCATAATTTAAAATACAAGTAGCACACAGAAACAAATAAGACCTAGGTTGTCACTGCATGTAAGCATAATATCAACTTATGTATGCCAAACCCAGTAAAGGATGCACATATAAATCAATTATCTTAGCAAAATCTGATAGTCCCGCAAGTTATACCTTCTACACAAACAATACCATACATATACATATACACACACTCTTCTCTTAACCCAATAAAATAGCAAAAGAAACAAGTATGCCAACAAAGCAACAGGCAAACAGTGAATTTTAGAAGTCATATCTCAATAACAAAATTTAGACAACTCAGAAAACGGATAAGCAAAAAGTGAAAGAAAACATCCAATTCATCAAATAAACTACTGCTTATAACGAAAAAAATGAGTCTTTACAAAAATTTAACCCCAATACATCAAAAAGACGTGTGTAAGAAAGAGACCGATTTCTACAAAATCACACCTAAAGCACGTATACACAGTTGTTAATAGCACCAGAGATAAAGATTACTAACCAGTTAAGGCGATTAACAGAAGGAGGAGCTGTGATTTTTCCGGCCGGTGTGCGAGTGAGGACGGCGGCATAAGCTCGAGACGGAGACGGTGGAGAGGGTGGATGGCGAAGCTTCGTGGCGGTGTGGAGAGGGTGGACGGCGGCGGTGTGACCGTGAGGGAAGAGAGAAAGAGATGAGAGATCGTTGTTTAAGGAGAGAGAGAGTTTAGGGCGTAAACGATTTTGGGGGAGGGATAATTTCTATTTATATTTAACCTCAGCGTCGGAATAATTCCGTCGGTAGATATTAATTTCAGCGGCGGAATTTAATTCCGTCGGTAGAATTAACTATCAGTGACGAAATTATTCCGCCGGTATATGTTAATTAAGTTTAATTTAATAAATATCATTATTTTTATTTGTATAAAACATGAAAATTATTTTAAATAAAATATAACAAGTTACTCTCAAAAAAATAAATATAAGTCAATGAATACTATTTTTGAAAAATAAATAAATCATAAATTAAAATAAAATAAAAATAGAGCTAAACAAATTTTAAAAAATCAAATTAACACCGACATAATTATTCCGCCGCTACTACCACCACCACGTACAACCACTACTACCACCACTACCACCACCACCACACCCCCACTACCATCACTACCACTACCTCCATTACTATACCACCACTACTACTATACTACCACAACTATTACTACTACCACCACTACTACCACCACCATCATGCACCACCACCACCACTATCACCACTACCACCACGATCATCACTACCACCATTATCACCACCACCACCATCACCACCACTACCACCACTACTACTACCATCACTACTACCACTATACCACCACTACTATCACTACCACTATCACCACCACTATCACTACCACTACTACTACTACCACTACTACCGCTACTACCACCACTACTACCACTACTATTACTACTACCACCATTACCACCACCACTACTACAACCACTACCACCACTACTACCACTACTACCACACTACCACCACTACTACTACCTCCATTACTACCACTACCACCACTACTACAACCACTACTACCCCAACCCCTAAACCCTAAATCATATACTTGTACCCCTAAACCCTAAATTCTAACCCTAAGCCTAAATTCTAAACCCTAAATCTCAAATCTCATATTCTTATACCCCAACCCCTAAACCCTAAATCATATATTTATACCCCTAAACCCTAAACTCTAACCCTAAACCCTAAATTTCAAATATCATATACTTATACCCCAACCCCTAACCCTAAATCATATACTTTATACCCCTAAACCCTAAAATCTAACCCTAACCCCTAAACCGTAAACCTTAAATCTCAAATCTCATATACTTATACCCTAAACGTGTCCAAAATTTAATCGGAACAGGCTAACCGAAAGTTTTTTACCAGTCAACTAACGGGTCAAACCCGTTAACCGGTTTAACCGTAACCGGATTAACCGAACCGGCGGTTAACCGGTTCGGTTAAGGTTACATATTTTTCAAACCAGCTAACCGGCGATTATAACCAACGGTTATTTAACCGGTTATAACCGTTTGAAATTCTAGTCATTTTTTAACGTTTTCAGTTAGTTTTTTAGAATTTCAGTCAGGTTTTTAACGTTTTTAGTTAGTTTTTTAACGTTTTCATTTAGTTTTTAAAAATTTCAGTTAGTTTTTTGAAATTTCAGTCAATTTTTTAACATTTTCAGTTAATTTTTTAACGTTATCAGTTAGTTACTTTGTTAATTAGTTCTAAAAAAATTATAAATTAAATTAAATTATCACCGACGAAATTATTCCGTCGCTGATAAATAAAAAAATATTAAAAATAAATAAATTATCACCGAAGGAATAATTCCGTCGCTGATTAATTAAAAATAATTAAAAATTAAATGCATCACCGACGGAAAAATTACGTCGCTGATTAATTTAAAAGAATTAAAAATTAAATGCTATAATCACCGACGCAATAATTTCGTCGTTGCTTAATTAAAAAAAATAAAAAACAAAATTAATTTATCACCGACAGAATTATTCCGTCGCTGGTAAATTAAAAAAAAATTAAAAAATATTTAATTACCACCGACGGATTAATTCCGCCGCTGAGAAAGCAATAGCGACGAAAAATTCCGTCGGTAATCTAGGCGCCAAATTAGCGGCGGTAATGAAACTGATATTCGACGAATATTCGTTTTCAGCGACGGAACCCAACGGCGGAATTTTTCGTCGGTAATATCGGCGACAAATTTATTCCGTCGCTATAGCATAATTTTTGCTGCTATATAGTGGCGGAATAATTCTGCCGCTTGTAATTCCATCGCTAAAGACACAATTTCTAGTAGTGAAATTAAAAAGAGTGAAAAAAAATTAAACTTATTCAAATCATGCATCTTTAAATTCCGAAATTAAAAAGAGAAAAACAAATTATATGTGATAAATTTAGAAATTAAAAAGAGAAGAAAATTTTAATTTAGTCAAATCAGGCATTTTTAAATTCCGAAATTAAAAAGAGAAAAGTTGACTTTGTATTTGAATTGGGAAAATTAAAAGTAGGAAATTTAAATTTTTAAAATTGATTCATAATTAGGCATATTTATTTAAAATTCAAAATAAAGAAGAGAAAAAAAAGTGAGCCATCCTATCATAATCTGCCACGTGGCATTTCACATCATAACGCTACATGGCAGACTGTGTGAATACGAATGGACTCTACTTTAATATATACTATAGATAGATATCAGGCATATTTATTTAAAATTCGAAATAAAGAAGAGAAAAAAAAGTGAGCCATCCTATCATAGTCTGCCACGTGGCATTTCACGTCATAATGCCACGTGGCAGACTGTGTGAATACGAATGGACTCTACTTTAATACTCCATTCATCCCGGGTTAACCTTCACCATTTTGGTGAGGCACAAGAATTAAGGAAAGTAATAAGTGGAAAATGGATTGTGAGAGGGAAGAAGTGAGTGAGTATGACAAGTGGGACCCAAAATTTAAATGTATGAGGGAAAAAAGTTAGTGGGTATGACAAGTGGGGCCCACAATTTAAGTACTCCCTCCGTCCCATAATAACATACCCGTTTACTGTTCGGTGCGGGAATTAAGGAAAGTGGGTAATGGAGAAAGTGTTGTGAGTATAAAAGTAAAATAGAAGAGAGAATGAGTGGAGAGAATAGTAAAGATTTTTGCCATTTTAGGAAAGAGATATGTTATTATGGGATGCCTAAAATGATAAAATGAATATGTTATTATGGGACCGAGGGAGTATGTGAGAGAAAAAAGTGAGTGGGGTTGATAAATGAGACCCATATTTATTATCATTTTAGGAAAAGTAAAGCTTGTAACGGAATACTCTTTTGGATATTTACTAATTGGTGAAGCTTAAGCTGGGACAGAGGGAGTATAGAGGGAGTATAGAGTGGATATAGATGTAGACGTGTCCATTTTATAAACCGAACCGGCCAACCGGGAGGTTGAAAACCGGTCAAAACCGGTCAAAACCGATCAACGGCGGTTAACCGGATCCGGCTAACCGAAACCGGTAATTGGCCGGTTCGGTTAAGGTTTGAAATTTTGAAAAACCGGCCAACCGCCGGTTAACCGCCGGTTTTGGCTTGCTTGGCCGAGTCATATGAGTTGCTCGGCCGAGCATAACCTTCCAGTAGTGTTAATTTCCAATAACGGTCATGCTCGACCGAGTCATATGAGTTGCTCGGCCGAGCAGAACGCCAGAACTCATTCCAACGGCTACTTTTTCAAACTAGCCGTTATGTTCACCACCACCACCACCACCACCACCACCACCACCCACCACCACCACCACCACCGCACCACCACCACCACTACTACTACCGCACCACCACCACCACCACCACCACCACCACCACCACCACTACTACCACTACTACTAAGACTACCACTCCTACTAGTCTACATACACCACCACCATCACCACCACCACCACTACCACCACCACTACTACCACCACCACTACTACCACCACCACCACCACTACTACTACCACTAGGTCCACTACTACTACTATCACCACTACTACTACCGCTACTACTACCACTCCTACCAATACCACTACTACCAGTCTACACCACCACCATCACCACCACCACCACTACTACTACCACTACTACTACTGCCACCACCACTACTACCGCTACCGCTACCACTACCACTACCACCTCTACCACTCCTACCAATACCACTACTACTAGTCTACACCACCACCATCACCACCAACCCCACTACTACTACCACTACTACTACTACCACCACCACTACTATCGCTACCTACCACTACCACTACTACCGGTCTACATCACCACCATCACCATTCACCACCACCACAACTACTATTACCACTACTACTACTACCACCACTACCACTACCGCTACTACCACTACTACTACCACTCCTACCGCCACCACTACCACTCCTATCAATACCACTAGGTCCACTACTACCAAACCTACCACCACCACTCCTACCAATACCCTCGTTGTAATTGTATTTTAATTAATAAAATTTAAGGGTACCGTCGCTTTTTCTTTTTATATACTTTCGTTTCTTATAAAAAAGTTAAGTTTTATTTCTTTCAAAATTCATAACTTTTTTTATAAACCTTTTTTCAAAAAATGTATGTAGTAAACTTAAGTCTAAAATAGTCTTATTTATCCAAAAAAAAATTGAAAAAAATTAAAAGTTAACTTTTTTCAAAAAACCGTTAAATTTTATTTCTTTAAAAATTCATAACTTTTTTTATAAACCTTTTTGCAAAAAATGTATGTAGTAAACTTAAGTCTAAAATAGTCTTATTTATTCAAAAAAAAATTAAAAGTTAACTTTTTTCAAAAAACCGTTAAAAAAATTAACTGAAAAATGATATGCTCGGCCGAGCAACACCAAAGACTCGGCCGAGCAACCCTCAACCCCTAAACCCTAAAAGGGTTGCTCGGTCGAGCGACACCAAGGACTCGGCCGAGCATATCCAAACCGTCAAACCGGAGGTTAACCGGATAACCGTTAAAACCGTGAACCGCCTAAACCGTAACCGGTCTAGCCGGTTAGGCGGTTCGGTTCCGGTTGGGGATTTTGGAGGTTTCAACCGCCGGTTTTTAACCGGCTAACCGGCGGTTTGGTCAACCGGCCACCTCTATATAGATGTTGTTTCTGCATCTGCACCCTCAACACAGGAGAATTTCTCAATTGACAAAAATACCCCTATCAATTAACCCAATAAACATTAAATCGTAAATTTACTGGCAGGCACACAGAAACCCTCAAGACACGCCCACAGAGGAACTAAGACTCCCAAAACCCTAACTCCCCTGTTTGTTTATCAACCCCAAAACCCTAACCCCTCTTACTCACTTCCTTCCAGCCCAGTAGGCACCTCTCTCTCTCTCTCTCACACACACACACACACACACACACACACAATTGGGGCTCAATCGTACAGCTTGGTAAAGATGGTGGCTGACAAGAGGAAGAACCCGAAGGTCGGTGAAAAAGGCGACGACGAAAAGGCAGAGCACATTGACGGAGAACTTGTTTTATCCATTGAAAAGTTGCAGGAGATCCAAGACGAGCTCGAAAAAGTAACCCCATTTCTTTCCGACCATCAATTATCTCGATTTTTTTTAGCAAATTTGTTGAATTTTTTCTTGATTGAACCAATTAAATTTCATTCTTATGTTTAATTTATTTTGAAATACTCAGACATTAGTCCTTGAAATTAACCGTGTGAGGATTCTTGAAATTTGAGCATATCCTAGATCGGGTCAATACCACCCCTCTCAAAAATAATTGGTTGGTGATTCTGGTGTTATGTGAGTTGAAGCCTACCCTGCGGTGAAGCAATTATATAAGAAATAATATATTTTTCGCGCTATTTATTTATTTTTAGGTGTGGGCTTGACCTTCCCGAGCATTATATGATGAGGAAAACGGATTCTGTGCTGATTAGACCTTCCGTTTGGTTTGTTGTAGGAATGTGTAGTAATGGATACTTTTATTATTGCTGCCCCATTTATGACAAACTTATATTTGTCTGACCTTATGTCTTGTTGTCAGTGTTAAAAGTAATCTGTTGTTAAGTCAAGATCTGTAATTTGAGTCGTTCAATTGTGCCACTGATAGTTTAGTAACCATCTTTGGTTCTTGGTTTGGACCAGCTTTGTTCAAATGTTAGGTCAACTATAGACATTTTCTTGTGTGATTCTGGTCTGGTAGCCGGAAATATCTAAAGGAAATATCATTTCTTGTTTATTTATTACTCTATAACATTCACGTATATGTATGCATGTATATATTACGACAATTATGTATTTTATTGATGTATGTTTCTCTTCTGAAATTGGTATTAAAAAAGTCTTCATAGTACTCTATGCTTTTGGGGCGCAGATCAATGAAGAAGCAAGTGACAAGGTCTTGGAAGTAGAGCAGAAATATAATGTGGTTCGCAAGCCTGTTTACGACAAGAGAAGTGAGATCATAAAGGCGATTCCTGATTTCTGGTTGACCGCTGTGAGTAGTCCATACTGATTTGTTATTTCATCAAAATTCCTAGTATCAGTACTTTTCTGCTGCCAATTATCATCTCTTCAATTTTACTGATTGACCACTTGTTTATGCAGTTCCTCAGTCACCCTGCTCTTTGTGACCTTTTGAGTGAAGAAGACCAAAAGGTGCAATCTTTTATCAATTGAAATAATGCTTTCTGGCCAATTCACCTCATCTTATTCATCTTATTTTACATTTAATATATCTTCAACATTTATTTGTGAGGTTATTAGACTAAGGTCTATCAAAGTGTCTCATTGTCCATCAAGTGTGTATGATGATCTGTTAAGTAACTTCGGTCTTTGTTCCATCTTCCTTCCTAGATTTTCAAGCATCTAAGTTCCCTTGAGGTTGAAGACTTTAAAGATGTGAAGTCTGGTTACTCGATTACGTTTGTAAGCCCTCTCTTTCTTTTCCTGCTTAGCTTAAAACATGGCCCAACAGTTCTTTTTTGGCTTCTCCGTTATTCCATGGAGGCATGAGGCTGTGTAACCGGATCAATTAGTTTTTTTTATTGTTATTATATATAAATTAATGTTTTCATCACACAGATTATTAATTTGGTGGTCTTATAATTTTCAGAACTTCAGCCCTAACCCATACTTCGAAGATACAAAACTCACGAAGACTTTTACCTTCCTCGATGAAGGAACAACAAAAGTTAATGCTACAACTATCAAGTGGAAAGAGGGCCAGGTAAAACTATTTTCTGTTCTTTTTCTAGTAAAGGGCTTTCCATTTAGTTAATTTTAGTTTTTACCAAGAGAGTCATTTGCATTTGTTAATTTTTGAAGGGGATTCCAAATGGTGTTGCTCATGACAAAAAAGGGAACAAGAGGCCTCATGAGGAAGAAAGGTTGCCTAGCTTCACTACTTATCTTGATTTTTCAATCCCCATTCAGAGAATTATTTTTCAAAGTCGTTGACCCATTCTTTTCATTCTTTTATGATTAACATGCTATAACCGGAAACACTTGTGTAACTATCTGAATGTGCATTCAAGATGTTCTAGATTTTTTTTGTCTTGGGCAATATAATAATCCCTTTACGTGTACATTTGCAGTTGGGGTCACGGATGTGACGACATATGTTTCATGGTTATTAGGCCTAAAATAAGATCACCCCATGCAGAATAGAGTGAATCAGCAATATATTATTCCTATCTTTTGCATTAGTAATATAATGAGTCACATAATAAAAGTACAGAGTAAAGATTGAGGAACATGATATCCTCATGTTATTTATGGACAGCTTATTTAAAGTTCTGATTGGTTTCGTTTTCTTAAATCAAGGCTAAAACATAGTCTAAGTAACAAAGTAATATAAATTCAGAAATGTGAATGGAAATACAAATGCATAAAGAGCTGTAAGAGGATTTTTGAGGTCTTAATTGATGAGTTGACCAAATGACTAGGCGTTGTATCTGTGGGAGTATTTTAGTGAATTTAATGTTAATCTGAGTTGCCTTTACCTGCATGTTTGATTCTCTTACATTAGTCAGTTAAGTTGTATTTATAAGCAGGATTTGTAGTTTCATTTATCTTTGCTTCTTCTCATTGATGTAAACTTTAAAAGTGTTTTTACGTGCTTTAACATGCACTGTATACTGAGAATTCTCCTGACACTTGATGATTTTGCAGCTTCTTTAGCTGGTTCAGTGAAACCCAACCGAGAGAGGATATTGATGAGATTCAAGATGAGGTATGATCTCTATGTGTAGATTATATGTGTAGGTATTGAGGTCAACATTTGCGTAGTTTAATCTTTACGTTGTAATAACATCTATTAACTTCTATTGTAGCAGGTTGCTGAAATAATTAAGGAGGATTTATGGCCTAATCCTCTTACTTACTTTTGCAATGTAACTTCCGTTTCTTTAGGCTTTTGTGTGTTCCTTGATGCTGCATTAAATTTTAACTTGACTGATAAGTTGCTGACTGTTTTTTTTTACTTCAATTGATACTTTCTTTGCTGAAGGATGCTGATGAAGAAGATTTTGGAGTTGAAGATGGCGAAGAAGAGGTAATTCATAAATCTCCTTTAACTTCAGTATTTTGTGTTTGGATTGTTGTGTTGTTTTTTTCAGCCTTGGTATTCTACTTCTAGTATTATATACTGAGTACTCCCTCCGTCCCGCCGATCTTAAGAAAGCTTTCCATTTTGGGCGTCCCACCAATCTTAAGAATTCCCAAAATGGAAAGTTTTTATCACTATTCCCTCCACTCATTCTCTCTCCTACATTATTTTAATACTCACAACACCATTATAATTTACTATTCCCTCCACTCATTCTCTCTCCTATTTTACTATTACACTCACAACATTTATCATTTCCTTAATCCCCGTGCCATTTGAAAAATTCCTAAGATCGGCGGGTCAGAGGGAGTATTAGTTTTCGATGGCTGTTAGTCATCTTAGATAATTAATTGCTTTCAACATGGTTGAGCATGGGTCCAATATTAATCGAACTACAGACCAGTCTTTCTTAAAAGAAAAAAAAACTCAATTAAAGGCAGACAATTTCTTATGGATGTAGTTGAACTTCAATGACAAGGCTTTGTGTAGTTGAGTTGATTGAAACTCCTTTGTAGGCCTTTCTTGGTTCATGGTCAACAGAGCAAGTAAATGACTGTCTTTTGATAACTGTGTTGCTAGAGCACCATAGGCTAAATATCTTTGCTAAAATTTAATGGTCTCCCTTGACGGACTGTAATTGATTCTTACCAAATTTCGAGTTGAATACTAGGCAATGTCCTTGTACTCCGGAGAATCCCCTTTTTACTGATTTCACAGTATGCATTATTAGTGAAATACTCCGTATAATCCTGTGAAATATTCTATATAAATTTGGTTATCTTTAAACCTTAAGAATGTTTGTTTGTGCTTTGTAAAGTGAGGTTTGTACTTGTTCCAGTGAGAACTGCGGTGAACGGGGGGCCTAAAGAGCGAGTATGACAAGAAGGCTCCGATTGCTTGAGAAGGGACCCTGACTCCTAAGAATAGTTACGACTTCAAATGAAGCGCGAGCTTCGAAGCGTAACTTAGGACGGAGTAGGCGGGGGAAGGGAAGTAAGGATTGAGAAATTGTGTTCATCATGCTTTACGAAGTATTCCCATAATTCTCCTGCTTGTTGCAATTAGGTAGAGAGTGTACAAGTAGTAATGGAAACACATCTACGCCATATAAATGTTTTATTGGGAAGGTGATGGGGGTGAAAGATCAAATGTTAGATTGGTAATTGATTTTCCCGCCCAATGTTTTTGTGGGAAGAATATCTAAGAGCATTAAAAACAGAAGTATGCTCACTGAGCTGCCGCTATGTGTATTTGTTACTCCCTTCGTCCCATAATGATAAAATCCCATTTGACTATTCAATCATTTTAACAACCTATTTTCATTTCCATCACTAACCTTAATGAGGATTAATTATTACTCGGTTACTCTTTGTTCTTTCTTGGTTGGCTTTCATCCTGTCCTCTCTCCCTCTTCATCCTTGGTTGGCAATTTCGGAAAGTCAGTGATTTTAACCTAACAATTTTGGAAATGAGACCATCTTTTTGGGACAAACAAAAATGGTAAATGGGAACATCCTTATGTGGGATGGAGGGAGTATTTCAATTGTTAAATTCTGCATTATGATGCATTTAAATGTAATACAAAGGTAGGACTTGTTATCTTTCACTAGCATTAAACTCCATGCAAACTAGAGTCTTGCTTTTGTCTGTCTCTCTGTCTTTTTCTTGGAAGCCCATTTTCTGAAATTGGCTTCGAAACTTCTAAAGCAAGTTGTGATACTGCGAATATTAGAAGTTGCCTTATTGAGAGTTCCTCTTTGATTCCATCTTTGACTTGAGAGTTTCCCTTGGCAGGAAAACGGCACTGACGACTCAGAAGACGACGACGATGATCAAGAAGTCGGAGAAGAGGATTAGGGTGAATACTGAAAACACTCTCCAGATGTTTTTTTGGAAGTTGTCAGTCTCATTGTTTTGGTAGTTGTTTATGTAAAGTGGTTTCTGAAGGTTGCAAAATATTTGGGCCGGTAGCCTGTAGGGTGGGTACGGTGGCTTTTAGACTCTTTTAACTAAGTCAGTATTACTATATTTTCTTCAACTCTTTACATAGGGATTGCTCCCTCCGTCTCACCCGACTTTGGACAATTTTGCCATTTTGGGTGTCCCGATTTAGGACGTCCCAAAATATGATGGTAAGTTTATATATTTTTTATATTCAATGGGATCAACTTGTTATACTCGTAAAAACAACCCCCTTACTATTTTTTCCGCTTATTCCCTCTTATTTCACTTTCATACTCACAATACCTCCACTCCTCTTTTCTCTTGGTATTTTTTAATTTTCTTATCGGGATAGAAAATTCCAAGTTAGATGGGACGGTGGGAGTATATCTATTTTATTTGTTCAAGTATGAGGGAGCAATCAGTATAATAGGAAGTATATAATTTTTCAAATTTGAATCTTTTCTTTGTAATTCTCACCCAAGCCACAACACTTGCCAAGGTACAGCTTTCTCTCTACTCTATGTTGCACTACATTTTGGTTGACTATAAAATTAAATAAAAATGGACCATCTGATGGTCTGAAGATATTTTCACACAAAAAGGCATGCAGTAAAAGAGTACAAAAGTTAAGAATTTCCTTGATTCTATTAAAAAATTTAGTCCACGTAATATTTTTGCTCCCATTTATATCACATTTGTACTCGCATGTAATATTACTCCCTCTGTTTCACGTACCATTTTTCCTAGTGTTTTAGTGTAAAAATTTAAAAAAAGTGCAAGTGATGTAAGTTTTTTTCTAGTGTTTTAGTGCAGAAATTAAGAAAAAATTGTAAGTAGTGCAAGTTTTGTGAGTATGAAAAGTGAGTTGGGAGAAAGAAGGAGTGGAATAAATAATAAGTTGATTGGTGTTGTATGTATAAAAGTAAAATACAAGATCGATATGAGTGAAAAATCGTGAAGTTTTTTTTGTAATTTAAGGAAAGAGAAATAGTATGTAAACCTCCAAAATGGACAAAGTGAAATTGCACGTGGGACGGAGAGAGTATATTCTTGTAACCCGATTTTGTGCTCAATACATCTAAAATAATAAACTTAAACGATACCTTGAATTTTGGATGACATTTGCATTAAATAATTATTTTAACCCGATTTTGTGCTTAATTTGAATATTCTAATTTTAATTCTTATCCTAACGCAAATTCCTTCAAAAAAAAAATTTAGTAAATAAATTCAATTCATTTACAATTAAATTAAAAGGAAAATTGTACTTTACAAAGGCCGTATACTCGCCTCGAATATCAATAGCAGATCTATTTCATATCACTACAATATTTTCGATCAAAATCTTGAAATGTTCGAATTTCATTTCAAGTATAACTTGAATTCAATCTGAAAGTTAAGAAATCTCTATCTTGGTAATATTTTGCGCTCAAAAATTCCAAAAGTCATCCTAAAAAAAAAAAAAAAACTTGGGCGTAACAAAATTCAAAAGGTCTACACGGCGGAATCAGGGCCACACATAACACTTTGTTGCTTACAAGTTACTCATACTAGAAAGAACACACATTAATATTACTACTATTCAAGATCAAGAAATAGTGCTCCTTTAATCCTTGCAATGACAACCTCAATCATACCAACGGTCGATTTCTCGCCGTTCTTTAGATCCGGTGATAAACAAGGCCAGAAGACCGCCAAAGATCAAATCAGCCATGCCTGCTCCCAGTTTGGATTTTTCCAAGCTGTTAATCATGGAGTTCCTCTTCCTTTAATGAAGCAGACAATGGATCTTTCCAAGAAATTCTTCTCTTACCCTATTCAGGAGAAGCTCAAGTGTAAGCCTGGCCCTGGTGTTCCTCTCCCTGCGGGTTATTCTACTCAGCCGGAGCATTCGCCGGACAAGAATGAATATCTTTCCATTTTTGCTCCGGGGTCTCCCAATAATGTTCTTCCGGCTGACCCACCTGAGTTCAAGTAAGTCTCTTGTTATTCACCAAATAATTTCATTTTTACCCCGGTCAACTCATGTCATGTAGAAGGGGCAAAGAAAGTGAGACTGCTTCAAAATTAAAATACAAAATAGACTCACCTTTCAAATAGGGGTCGATTCAGAAGGCCAAATCAAAGGGGTGTAATCTCGGGCGAGTTACTCGCGAGTCAACTCGGACTCGACTCGCCAAACTGCAACCCGACTCGGATCGTGACTCAAAACCGAGTCGAACTCGACAGTAAATGAAGACCCGATTTTCCAACCGAGTCGAGCCGAGTTTCATCTAAACTCGACTCGAAGGCTCGCGGGTAGCCCGATTCTGTCTCAAAATCGAGTTTGCTCCAACTCGACTTGACAAATTTGACAATTTTTTAAACCACCATTGCAGATTTATGCGTACAATAGAGAGATCTTCTAAGATCTACTCTATTTATGACTCTTCTCAAATAAAAAGAGCTCAAGATCTACTCAATCCGACTAGTTTTATATGAAATTGAGGACAAAAAAGACTGGATAAAAAGAATCGATCCACTGCCTGCTTGTATGGAAGCCATGAAAGATGAAGAGAAGAAATGAGAAGAGAAGAAATGAGAAGAGAAGAAAAGAGAAGGTGTGGGAGGCGCTTTTTGGAGAAGAGATAGGTGTGAGCGAGAGATAGGGATGGATAAGCAGGCAGTAAATAACTAGGGTTTATTGTTTCATTTAATGGGTAGTGGGCCAAAAAAGCAAACGACCACAATTTCTAAATTTTCAAAAGTGCAAACCCGGCATTACCCGAGGACACCCGCGAGTTTCATCCGGGACGAGTTCGGCCCAGCTTTTTGGTACTCGGCCCGACCCCTTTAAAAATTTAAAGGGCTCGACTCGAATCCGGCAATACTCGACTCGATTCGACTCGTTTTACAACTCTAGCCAAATGCATTGGAATACCGCCCTTCTTCGACCCTTACTGCCCAACGTGACAGCGGAGTTTCTGGACAACACATATAAATAAAGAGAAGTGCAATTTGGTGGATACTTTTAGGGAATTAATGGGGTGAATGACCAAAATATGCAACGTACTTTTGCGTTTTTTACAATCAATGCAGTTTACTATATAATGACATATTAATGCAATGTACTTTATCAATTCGTTACATGTAATAATATGTGTACTATTTTCATGCAATGTATTTTCTATTTTTGACTTGATCTCTTCCTCCGTGAATATCCTTCCTCAAAAACTAATACTCCATATGATTTATTTCTTTAAGTAAACATTTGTATTTGTATAATTGACAGGGAAGTACATGAAGAGATTTTTACCCAATTCACCAATTTAGCATACAAGGTGGAAGATATTTTGAATGATTGCTTAGGTCTCCCTCCAAATTTCCTCAAGCAATACAATAGCGATCGGAGTTCAGATTTCTTGGTGGCACTCCATTACTTTCCAGCCTCTGACACCGGAGATAGCGGAAAATCTGATCATGAAGACGGAAACCTCTTCACCTTTGTCCTTCAAGATACCATTGGAGGCTTAGAAGTATACCAAAACGGAAAATGGATCCTTGTACCACCCCAAGAAGGCACATTGGTAGTCAATGTGGGCGACGTCCTTCAGGTTATAATAACATTAAACCCCTTCCAAATAATTTCTTTAATTTTTTTTTTGGGACTAATTTGGCTTTATGATTTTCAATGTTTTTTTGAAAAAATAAAGGTTTTGAGCAATGAAAAATTCAAGAGTGCTACACACAGGGTGGTGAGACCGAAAGGAACGGATAGGCATTCTTATGCATTTTTCTACAACTTGAACGGAGAAAAATGGGTCGAGCCATTACCACAGTTTACTTCAGAGATTGGAGAGGCTCCAAAGTACAGAGGATTTGTTTACAAGGAGTATGTGAAACTGAGGGTGTTAGACAGAATCAATCCTCCTGCTAATTTAGACGATCGTGTACGCATCTCCCACTACTCAATCTCAACCTAATTAGCCGTTGAATAAATGCGTGTGTGTGTGTGTGTATTCCTATTATACGAATAATAGAAGAGATTGTATGTCACTACTCTTGGCTTTCTGCTGGTTGTAACATAATACCGTAAAATTTATACGATAATAGACGGCTCATAATCAAGTTTGATTATGAAATGATGAGAATTTGCCTCGCTCCAAATTATTTCAAATTGGTTTTTATATTTTCGGAGGGAGGGGGAATTTTATTTTATTTTATTTTATTTATTTATACAATAAATAGTCATTTGATTGTTTGTGAAAATGACCCCTACACTATCATGTCCAAATGCTTTGCTGATAAGTCGGTGAATGTGAGACACATGTATTGAAGAGGCTGTTGTTCATTTTCAGTGGCAATGGCAGCCTCAGTTATACCCACAGTTGATTTCTCTCCTTTCTTTAGATCCGGCGATAAGGCCGGTCAGAAAAAGGCAAAAGACCAAATTTTCCTTGCTTGCACAGAGTTTGGTTTCTTTCAAGCTGTCAACCATGGAGTCCCTCTTCCTTTGATGAAACAAGCTATGAAGCTTTCCAAAACATTCTTCTCACTCCCCATTCAGGAGAAGCTGAAGTGTAAGGCGGGGCCCGGTGTACCTCAACCCGCCGGTTATGGCACCCAGCCGGACCATTCGCCTGACAAGAATGAATATTTGTCCATTTTCGCCCGTGGCTCTCCTAACAATGTTCTCCCCTCCAATCCACCTGAGTTCAAGTAAGTATTTTGCATTTAACATTTATGATTAAAAGAAGCGCATAATTATGTTGGATTTGTTCCATCTCAATTTCCAAAAATTTGTAGCGGATAAACATATTTTCTGATTTTATTTTTCAAGAAACTTATTTGAAATTCTTAAATCAAATCTTGGCAGGGAAGTGCACGAAGAGATATTTAGCCAGTTCACAAACTTGGCTTATAAGGTGGAGGATATATTGAATGACTGCTTGGGTCTTCCTTCTAATTTCCTGAAAGAATACAATACTGATAGGAGTTCAGACTTCTTGGTGGCTCTGCATTATTTTCCGGCCACCGGAGCTGGCAACAGCGGGAAATCTGATCATGAAGATGGGAATTTCTTCACATTTGTGGTACAGGATATTGGAGGCTTGGAAGTATACCAAAATAACAAATGGATCCCCGTTCCTCCTGCAGAAGGCACTATTGTTGTCAATGTTGGTGATGTTCTTCAGGTAAATTTGCCCTTTTGCTTTCCTTTCTACTTGAAGTTTTGGACAATTGGCTTAGAAGACTTAATTCCGTCCCACTACAACCTTCCCTCCCCAGTTACTTAAATTATTATTTCCTTCCCAGTTACTTACTGTTTGCACAATAATTAAGATAAAGTATAGTGTAGTATGTGTTGTGAGTATGAAAAATAAGGTAGGAGAGAGAAAGTAGGGTAGGAAATAATAATTGAATTGTTGTCGTGAGTATGACATATGGGTCTCATTAATATAAAAGTAATAAAACATTTTCATTTTAGGAAGTGTGTAGTCTGTAATGGAACGTCCAATGAGGAAAGTGTGTAGTTTATAGTTGGAAAGCGTTTAGTTTAGTTTGTAGTGGGACGGAGGGAGCATATATTTCACAAAGAAAAAGAGTCCTGAGGCAGTGGTGAAGCCACCTTATAGAGAAGAGGGTCACTTGACCCCCTTCACTTTTGGTATACGTCAATTTTAGTACTTTTAAGTTTCTGAAAGTACATTAAAAAGCTACTACTATTTCTTTCAATCTTTACCCACTTGATTTTTGGGAAAAACTGTACTTTAATATCATTTTGACCCCCTTTTTGTACCAAATTTCTATATCATAATATAACTTTATTCCCTAAATAATCTTGACCTCCTTGGAAAAAATATGGGATTTGCCACTGATCTGAGGGTTAATGTTCAACAAAAAGGACGTTAGAAAAATGTGTTTCCTTTTTTTTTTTTTTGGTCGTTGGTTAGAACATAATAAAGTCTTTCATACATTTTGTTTATTAGTTCGTATTTACCCAATATATACAACTGGCTCCATATGGGCCCGTCTCTTTTATGGACCCTACGCAATTTTGTAGTACCAGATTATCCTTTTACGGTCACTGATTCTTCTATTTCTAACGGGTGTCTTTGATTGACAAAGGTACTGAGCAACGACAAGTTCAAGAGTGCAACACACAGAGTGGTGAGACCAAAAGGAACAGACAGACATTCGTACGCGTTTTTCTACAACTTGAATGGAGAGAGGTGGCTTGAACCTTTGCCGCACTTTACTTCAGGAATTGGCGAGGCTCCTAAATACAGAGGATTTGTTTATAAGGAATACGTGAAAATGAGAGTTTTAGATAGGATTAATCCCCCTCTTAACCTTGATGATCGTGTTCGCATTTCCCACTATGCAATATCCACCTAGAAGCATATAATTACAACGTTTTCCTTTCCAGAGTGGTATCCGATATTCATTTTCATACGACAACTAACGAGTGGTATCCGATATTCATTTTCATACGACAACTAACGAGTTCAAATCCCGCTAAAATGCAATTTAGCATATTCAAGTGTCAGTATTGTAATAAATTAAGTCATTAATGGATAAAACCACCCATTGTTTTTATTTTTTTTTAAATAAAAAGGATATAATACAGTTCAATATCTGGCTGTTGATTGAAATTATGTCTCATTGAAATGGACGGCCCTAATAATTCAAAGGAAGTCGGCAGAAGATGATGGCCTTTAAATACTATCTATAACCATGTGCAAACTTGCACATTGCCCAAATTCTTTAAGGACCCATGATTTTTGTATTTTTGTTCTTTTAGCCCTTGAAAATTAGTGAAAATATTTTTAAAGCCCTAAATTTCTAAATCTCTAGTTCATAATTTTGTAAAAAAATAATTGTTAGAATAGTACTTATATATTATATACTTATAGATTTTGTGTAATTTTTAAAATATTAAAACTCAATATTCACATTGATTATATAGCCAAATTATTGTGACGAACCTTCAATCTAACCACTAAAATTTCGATTGACGGTATAAAGTATCAGGAGATCGAACCAAAATGATTATAACTTCGTGCATTGGGCTTGCCCCATCAAAATTAGTGCATCTTCTGGTAACAAATAAAATTGTTTTAGTTAATTTTTTTGTTTCTATTATTTTGCATAATTATAGGATTAGACTAAGTCAATAGTTTGTTCTTTTCTTGTTTTACTCGGTCTTTATTGTCTTCCTAGTTAACTGCTAGTTGTTAAGATTTTTCTAGGGAAGTCAGTTAAAAGAAAGCTTATAAATAGGCCACTATGTATTTCAGATTTTCTCAAGTCACTGAATAAAAAGTGCTCTTCAAAATATTTGTGTAGTTCTTCTGATCAATGAAGTGAGGATTGGGTTCATTAGTTAGTGTGTTTTAGTACTTCTATACACTCTAATATTTTGTGTCATGGTATCAGAGCCTGGTTTCATCCACTCTGATTATTTTCTTGTTTTGTTCTTCTTGTCTATCAAGTGTGATCTTGTTGGTGAAGTATAAAACTTGTTTAGGATTTCTTACTCTTTGATATGGATTTTGTCAACGAGGGAAATGGCTCCACGCATAATGGTATCGAGAAACTTGTAAGTAATAACTACAAGTATTGGCGATTCTGTATGGAAGCTTACCCGCTCGCAGCATTTTTCGCGCGCGATCCGAGTAATTTCACTTAGGCGTTTCTCTTGCGTCAGCCCTTACTGATTCAATTTGCTCCTTAACTGCCTTTTTCGGATTAGCCGTTTTCACAGCGGTGATTTCCGGTTCGCCACCTCCTGCGAATCCTCTAACTCGCTCAAACATCTCGCCAAGAGTTTTGGGAATCCTCATACCGACTTCCCTCTTAAAGTACCCTGGTGCCAACCCCACAGAAAATAGCATGACCAACGATTCTTGGCTGGTATCTGGTATTTGATCAAATAAGGCCTTGAATCTCTCCATATAACTCATCAGTGACTCCGCCTCTTTCGGTCTTATGTTACACAAGTCTTGCTTCTTGACTGGGCAGGCGACTGAGTGACTAAACCGTGACAAAAACTTTCATTTAAAATCGTTATAGCTCAAGATGGATCCCACAGGTTGGGATAAAACCACTCCAGTGCGTGCGACGTCAAGGTACTGGCTAAGGCCTTACACCTTATGGCATCTTTATTAGTTAAGAGGGACATCGTCACCTCAAAGTTGGTGATATGATTTATCGCCTTTGTATTGCCTTCATACTTCGGCAAATCGGGTCTCCTGAAGGTCGGATCCGGCTCGGCCTCCCTTATCTTTTTAGCGAACGGTTATAAGTAAGAATCTTTCTCCTCCGCTGCCTCATTTGTTGCCTTTTTCAGATCCGCAATTTGTTTGGCGATTTCGGCCTTCCAATCTATCTCCTCCTTTTGCTCCTCCTTCCATGCTGGTTGCGAACGGCTAAGTTTATTGTCTTTCCGGGATTTGTGTGGGGAATAAGTGCTATCATATTTTGATCCCGAATCCAACTCCGAATCAGAATATTCATAATAATAAGAATCTTCCCCTCCTCCCGGTACGTAATGAACTTTCCTCCTTTTTCGTTCCTTCTCCCTTCTTTCGGTATGTCGCGACCTTACCTTCCCTTTATTTTCATTGACCCTTTCCTTCCTATCCTCATCCCGCCTACCTCTGCTCTTTCCTTCCTCATGGCCACTCCTTCCCCTAGCTGGGAAAGGACTCCACTTCTTTGATTTCCCTTGTGTCACCTCCTCACTTCGCTTCGATTTCCCACCCCCACTAGGCTCAGGCTACTGAGAAGGGGTCAACATCATATCAGCCATAATCTCCTTGGGGATCGTATTCGGTATCTCGCCTAGCCTTTCCAACTTTCGATTATTCATTAACACCTACAACAACAGATCATTCTTCTGCTTGATGTATGCCGCCTCTTGAGCTTTAGCGACCCTTTCCACTACTGAAGTATCTTTTTCCTTCCGTCCTTCGGTTCCTCTAGAACCAGATGGGGCCTGGTGTCTCCTCCTTGACGTCCCCGTACGGGAGGAATCCTGGGAGTTCTGAGGAGGATCTTCCAGGTTTTTGCGAGGGGTTTGGATTTCCACCGTTGACTTGAGGACCCTTCCCTTCGATGTTCCCGTCGGCTCCATTCCGTACTCCGTCACCACCGTCACTATCACGAACACGAACTGGTCTTTTTTTAGGCTATCGCAAGATGAAGCAAATCTTTCTTCGAGAAGAAAATCGATTCCCGATAATGGAACCAAACTGATGCTGCCAAAAATCGAGTTCCGACAATAGCATCCACGTAACATCCACGATGGATGGGTCTGGATGAGTTCTCCAACAATGATCTGCACAAAGAGCACCGTAAGCTAAGCCGGGGGCGTCTCCGGCTAAAGCCCCTCTGGTGTAAGAGTAAGATTCCGATAGTGAAGAAAGATAATCTAGAGAGAGAAAGCTTGAGAACAGAGAAAATGCAACCTACCTCCCTCTGGGAAATACTCTCCTACTTATATCCTTGCATCTGATAAGCCATATGATAAGTGAATGTGTTTATCATGATAAGCTGAATGAACTATTGGGTCATCATGGTAAGTAGGTGATCAGGCGGCTCAATTGGGCTACCTCGTACCTTCCTACCAACTTTTAGCTGGATAAATCTATTACCCAGCGGTTCTGGGGGCTAAGTCGTATGGTGGCTCCTGAATATACTTGTTATCTCATTTAATAATGTCATTTCTTAATTAATGCTGTCCTTTTTCATTTAATGATGTACTTTTTGTCAGAGATGGTCCCCTTTCACCATATGCGGGATAACTATCTCGCCAAGCTAGGCGCGAGGCTATAATGTGTTTACCGCATGACGTAATCGTACGTTGATAGCAGAATGCATGTCCAGGTAAGTGAAATTACCCGGATCCAGCTCACGTGCGGGCCTCAGCATCTCGCATTTTGTTTGAAAGATGGAGGTGTCTCGCTGTGTTTTTGCTTGTAGAGTCGCCACACCGTTTTGATTTAGCCTAAAACATTGAGAAAAGGCATCAGTTTAAAAACTGTTGTTTGTGTGATGAGATTTTTGAGTTCGGAGGTCAGGTTACTCCTCGGGAAGAGAATATTAGAGCTCACCCGAGTCGCCTCGTAAAAACGAGTCTTTCAGTACCCCTTCTTTCTTTAAATGTTGTGTGTGTATGTGCTTTTAAAAATGCATGTTGTATCGGATGTCTACATTGTACACTACGTATGGAAGGAAGCCTTACCAATGTTGGTTCGTGTCTGTCTTTCGCTGGGGAATAGTGTTTGAGGATGGAATAGTGTTCCGGGATGGACCGGGATTGCTTCGGGATGTGCCGGTTGTCTGTGGACAGAGCTTCGGCGTGCCTCGGGATGGTTAGGTGTGTACTCGGGCAGAGTTTCGGCATGCATTGGGATCGCAGGGATCGTTGACTGGATTCGGGCAGAGGTTCGGCGTGCGTTGGGATCGTCGATTGCGTTCGGCCAGAGTTCTGGCGTGCGTCGGGATCGTCGGTTTGGCTCGGAAAGGGCCGGGACGCCTCGGGATAGAACAGGCAAGGCTTCGAAGTACCACGAGGGGCCTCAGAATACCTCGAGAGTGCCTCGGAGCAACGCGGGAGCATCTCGGGAGCGTCGACAGGGCTTCGAAACACCGCAAGGGAGCTCGTAAGGCCCCGAAAGGAACCGAAAGGGACCGAGAGTGCCCCGAGGGGTCTTAGAAGGGCAGCCTGAAGGCTTATAGAGAGAGAGAGAGAGGAGAAGAGGGAGGTGTGAAAAATGAGATGGGGGGAGGCCTCTATTTATAGGGTCCAGATTCTGGCTAGTTGTGTCGCACGGCACAAGAAGCCATTACCAGTTTTTTGGTTTTTCTGGATTTAGGGGAATCTCGTGGACTTTAAGGGGATTTTGTAATTATTATGTCCCTGGGCTAGTTGTGTCGCACGACCTGACAAGCCATTACCAGTTTTTTGATTTTCCTGGATTTAAGGGAATCTTGTGAACTTTAAGGGGATTTTGTAATTATGATGTCTCTTGGCTAGTTGTGTCGCATGACCCAAGCAACCAATTTCATATTTTACAAAATTCCTTAAAAGTCCTTTTGTATCTTTTAATCCCAGAATGGCCTCCTCTTGGTTTGGTGGGTGGCTTTTGGAGTTTTTGAGGGCTACGGGTGTTCGAGACTGCGTTTGTGTGAGTATGTGATGTTTTCCGTGCGTTCGGAAGAGAGTGATCCAGATTGGGGTACTTACAGAACCCCTCGACGATGTCACGGAGGAAGTGGGGTCGTTGATAAGATAAGGGTCCTAATCTGGATCGCGTGCTGAGAGAGGAGGTGACCATGTAGGTCGGTTCGTGAGGACGTGGCAGTACCCTGTTGTGTGACCATTTAGGTCGGTTGACTGGACCCTGTGATAGGATTCATACGTATCCCACACGGGAATCAAGCCTGATCGTAGTTCGTGTGTGGGGTGAGTGTTGTCGTGTACGAGGACGTGTGATGTCCTCTAACTGAGACTCTGTGTGTGTGGACGTGTCAGTGTCCTGTGGGTGACCGTTTAGGTCGGTTATGAGGACATGGTGGCATCCTGTGTGTCCGTATAGGTCGGTTGTGAGGACGTGGTGGCGTCCTGTGTGACCGTATAGGTCGGCTGTGAGGACGTGGTGGCGTCATGTGTGACCGTATAGGTCGGTTGGCTGGACCCTGTGATAGGATTCCTACGTATCCCTAGCGGGAATCAAATATGATGGTAGTTCTGACTTCGTGAAATTGCGAGTGTATGTTGTTAATAATCCTCTGCCAAATATCAACATGATTGAGTCTGAAGAAAGCTACTCACAGATTAGCTTCATTGTACCAAAGAGGCCTCTAAAATACACAGTTATTCCTTTACTAATCTCAAACATGGAGTGTAACATGATATCGTGGGATTCCATCTTGTCAAGCGCCAGAGCTACCAAAGCACAAAAAGAGCCTCTCGAGCAAGCCAAGTGGGTAGGCAGAAATGTTCACCATTTGACCCGTTCTGGGAGAGCATATTAGCCTCCAAATATTGATGCTACTGGAACCAGTAAAGACAAGGGAGAGTCCTCTGTGTTTAAAGAAAAGGAAGTGGGCGGTCCTATACTTGATCAACTTAAGAAAACCCAGGCTAACATATCCATTTGGGGTTTATTGTCTACTTCAAAGGACGCTCCCCTTATCGGATTAGCTTTGAGTCCTCAGAAACGCTTGAGGTCCTGTGCTAGCTTTCCCATCCTTTCTGTAATCTCTGTGCTGACTTTCCCTGCTTCATTCTCATCTTTATCAGTTCCACTGTCGGTCCCCTCAGTTCTGCTGTCGGTTCCGCTATCGGTTCCCTCAGTTCTGCTGTCGGTTCCCTTGTCGGATCCCTCAGTTCTGCTATCGGTTCCCTCAGTTCTGCTGTCGATTCCCTTGATGAAGTAATGAGCGAGGTCGAAACTGTAAGGTTGGAGGTTGAGTGTGCCGTTGGAGGTTCCCCTTTTGCGGGCTGCTGCCTTGGTGCTGGCGAGCCTTTTGTTTTCTTTGATATCAGCTGGTGTTGGCACATAACCAAGCCCCTGGACTGTAGTGTGGTCCTTGACTTCGATAACTTGGTGTTGGCCTTGTAACCTTTTGTCGAGCCCCAGTCCTGGGATGAAGTTCTTGAGTTTCATCATCTTTATGGCGGGAGGGATTTTGTCCCGAAACAGTGGAAGGTCCACGTGTAAGTGCTCCAATTTGAGCTTGTTAGAATTTTCGTTAGAAAATTAACGAAAGTTATAACATTTCTAACAATTCCTAACAATCCTAACTTTTCTAACAAAGTGAGGGTAAAATGGGCATTGTTATTTAAGGTTAAACCTCAAAAAGAATCTTAAAAAGCAAAACAAAGGAAGAAAACCAAAAATAGCAATGGCTGGAAACATAAAACTGGCTGTTAATTTGAATTTTGAAAAGAAATATTCCTCTTGTCCAAAGCCTGAAGCTGCAATTAATGAACAGTGCACGCTGCACTTCCCATCCGCGCGAACATCTTTGCAACTTCAGGAGGGCTATAAATTGAGCCCTCCAGTCACAAAAATAAGGAGCCACAACACATTTTGCACCGAACCTCTGGCGAAATATAGAGAGAAAACAGTGAGAATTCACTTGAATTGTCACCATTTTCTCTCCAATCTTTCCCAATTCATACTCATCCACTCACTCTCATATTAAAGCCCTAAACACTCATACACTCAAGACAAACACTCAAGAACACAAGGAAGATTGGTAAACCCTCCTTCTCCTAACCCTAAATCTCATCCATGCATGCATCTCCAAACTACAAAATGTAGTTCCTTCATCTTTTTGCTTTAGATCTAAGAAGATCACCATGGAAGACCATCTCCATGGATGATCTTCTACAAAGATCAACATTATTTTCAAGTTCTCTTACTTTCTTGCAAAGAAAACTCATTTTCAAAACCCTAAAAACCATTTTCAAGCATAAAATCTCATTTTCAAAGGATAAAAATCCCCTTCCCAAGCAAATGAAATGCTTAGTCCTAATGTACCCCAAGGATGGTTTGGTATAGTTGATTCACCACTAAAATGTCTAGTGATCACTAACCAAAACCTAGGGAAATGGGGACAAGCATGGATGCAAAACCCCCTTTAAAATCATATTTTCTCTCTTGGGAAGTTGCTGTCCAGTAGCAATTTTCCCAGATCTCAGTCCATTATCTTAATTTTTGGACACAGATGAACTTGGAATTTGGTGTTTACTACAAAACACTTTTTGTAGCCAACATCCAGAGCTTTCCATACATATTTTTACTTTATTTTTTGGGTGAGTAAAACTCCTCTTTTCAAATTTTCTTTCAGAGGCTAGTTCATCAGCTTCTGGGAATCCAGATCTCATATCTGAGGTTTCCAGAAGGTTTTGACCCCTCAAATCTTTTCCAAAATGGAAAATTCCTTCGCACAAATCTTATTTAAGGTGTCTAGAACAACTTTAATTCTCTGAGTTTATCCAGATTATGAAGTTTTAAGACCCTTGAACCCATTTCAAAATCAAAGGTCCACTGCCTTTTTCATTCTGGCAGAAATGACTCTCAACTTCAAAAGGTCTTTTGAGTACCAAATATCAATCCAAAAATCCCCCAAAAAATCATGGGACCAGTTTAAAGTCTTGAAAAGATATCCCTATTTTTACTTTTCTGAGTTTCAAAGTATTTTGGCCAAAACACACACACACACACACACACACAAATGATTTTCAGCTTGGAAGACTCGTTTTACGAGGCATTCCGGGTGCACACTAACGTCCTTCCCGGCGTGTAACATGACCTCCGAACCTAAATCTCTGATCTCGGGCTTTTTTCAAAGTTTTGGCCCTCAAAATTAAAATGGCGTGGCGACTCCGTTTCGTTGATTTTTTCAAACAAAAATGGGAAAATTTTCGATACATTCACACATCATCACAGTGGCGACTCCGCTGGGGACTAAGCTTTTTTTTAAAAAAAAAATGGTATTTGGTATATTGGTGGAAACCACTAAATTTCCCGTTATCGCCTCCTAACACGAGTCGGGGATAAATTGTGGTCTAACAATCCCACGTACCGGTATCACCGTTTTCAAAAAAAAAAAAAGCTTTTGAGGGTCAAGCTTCCGTCCCGGCTTTGAAAATCATTTTTGTGTGTGTGTTGATTTTTGCACGCTTTCATGTTGTTTTGGCCGCCTCGGAGAAAGTCAAAATTTTGACTGTCGAATAATGTCCCTAACTCCGTCGGAATTTTCGTGCTTACGTGCTTATGTGCTCATTAAAAATTTCAAAAAAAAAAATTCAAAAAAAAAAGATTTTCAAAAGAAAAAAAAAGAAGAAGAAAATTCTCAAAAAAAAAAATCATGCATCATATTTTTAAGACACATAAAAAAATCTCTATTTTACTCGTAAAAGAATATAGACTCGCTTGCACACTACGCGCACGTGACCGTACACTTGCACACTACGTCCCTAACCCGGGAAATCCTTGTCGCGGTCCGTTTGGTCTTATTACGCCTCTCGGATGAGCACAGACTACCCAAACATCCCATGGAGCCTCGTGTCGACTCATGCACTTGTCCGTGACACACTTTGTCCGAGACCCGGCTGGTTTTTAGTCCGGGTCTGTGTCATGCCCTGTCCGTGTATAGACCTTTCCTTTCAAGCCTTTGTCGGCATACCGACTCAATATCTTTCGGGAACCCTTATCGGTCGAAGTTCTGCCGGTTTTCCGCCGCGGACTTTGACCAAGATATTGACCGGCGCCTTGACTTCGGCTCGATCGGCACAAATTATACACTGACTCCCAGCATTGACACTGAGTCATCAAGGATTAATGACTATTCCATGCCTAATTACGGCTTAACTGACGACAAGTCAAGATCAATCGTGGACGCTTATCAGTCCAAATCATGCTGACTTTTCGTCGAGCCATTGGACATGATCTTGACTTTTGACGTCAGCCTTGTCCGTAATTTACATCGAATGCTCGTTAAGACTCGATTACCCACCAGACTTTTAGGATCGTTTTTCTTTCGGTTGGTGGGACCCGCTTGCCCTATAGGACCCTCGCCCGGGGCTGTCCACCCCGGGAGGTCAAAATACGGAGTGGAATACGAGGGGCTTATAGACGTAGTGACGGGGCCCACTGATCCAGGATCCAGAGTAGTTTGCGAAAAAGAAGAGCAATCTTTTCCAACCGATTAGGTTAATAAAGCGTGTTTTAAGTAAACATGAACAAATAATCGCATGTTGCATGAGCCCAATGCCCAAACACCTACCCTCCTTCCATTCCCAGACATCTGAACCTTCATGTCCTTTCCCCCGCAGCTCCGCACAAAGCTTGGTTTCGGGCACCGGGTCACCGTTTGATCAGTTGGGAAGAGTCAAGCGCGTCATCAGCTTCGCCGTTTATTCCGACTCCGGGTTTCAGAATGTCTGCATCAGCCGGTAATGATGGGGACCACATTGCTCCGTCCTCCAAAATCCCTCGCAGGCCAAGATGTGGATCCAATTGGTAGAACGAGATGAGACTTCGACATGAGGCTCAAATTGATAACCTCTGAGGATTGTCGCAAGTCATGGTTTGACTATCGGTCTCAATTCCGATGGCACTTTTACCGCAAAGAAGGGAGAGGGTTCTCCTCCTCTTCTTAATCGTCCGAGATACATCAAGATGCTACCCCAAGATTCCTATGTTTCCACCGCCGACTCACCGCCCGTCGATTACAGTGGCAACCGGCCCCCAAACAGCAATGTGGACGAAAGAGTTCGGTATACTGTCGGTGGTCCCCTCTCAAAATGATGATCCCACAAGTATCGGCTGAGTGATGAAAATCGGGAACAGCTGAAGAAATATGGTCGGCCATCAAAGCCACTGGAAGAACGCTGTAACAGACAGCGAGGCCTGGATTGAAGAGGCCACACGCCACTTCGGGACCTTAACAATATCCCAACTGATCGGGGCTACCTCAAGGACAAACATATGCCTGTTCCCAGACCTCAATATCACTCATTATCCGGCGGAGTCCAATCACTCGCTACCGGATGAGCCCAGCAGCAGATCCCCCCGGACCAGTTCCACCCAAAGTCATTCCAGCACCGCTCAACCTGAGGTCCCAAATCCGCCACCAGCCGTAGAACACATTTGGTGGGATATTTGTGACTGTCCCGATTGCCTTGAAAGGGACTATCGAATTTGGATACACGAGGACCGTCCTCCTAAGAAAAAGAAAATTTCCTCCCAAAGAAAATTGAGGGAGAGATTCGAGGCCGGTGATAACAGTGTGGGAACGCTCGGGGAGCCATCTGGGGGATTTGATTATTATGTACTCTACTCCAGTCAGTCTTCCCCAAAGCAAAAAGGGGTGAAAGAGCAGAAAAGCCTTGCCAACGACAGAATTGAGACCTTCGGATACCAGAGAACCGCAGAACAGAAGTCCAACCCCCCTCGGGGTCAGCCAAGGTTCAGTTTGTCCAGCTCCCGAGTATACACCGATGAAGAAAAACCGACGCCCGCTGGGCGCTCCCACTCAATCAACATGTTGACTGGAGATGGAAACCGCCACAAAAGGCATCGGTATAACCCAGGGGCTTCGGCAAAGACTCTACCTCGCAAGAAAAAGGCACGAGCGACGAGTTTAATGACTCTCTATCCCGAGACAAGGACCAAATCTATGATCCTCACCTATATGGGAGTATGATCACCTTCTGCGATGAAGATTTGCCAAGAGATGTCTCCCAACACAATGAAGCTTTGTACATCACTATTCGGCTCAACACCATGTCACTCCCTGGGGTATTAGTGGACAATGGATCATCGGTAAACGTCCTTCCCCTCAGCATGATGAGGGCCCTCCGCATAAATGAAAGGCGCGTGATCCCATCTACCCGGACTGTCAAGGCCTACGACGGTTCGTCTCGTCCCATCCTGGGGACAGTGACTCTGGAACTCTGGTACGAAACCCAAATGGTGCCCGCAAAGTTCCATGTAATGGATATCCCCTCCGAGTTCACAGCCCTACTAGGGCGCCCTTGGTTGCATCACATGAAGGCCATAGCCTCCACTCTCCACCAATGCGTCAAATTCATCAACCGGCAGGGAGACCTTGAAGTCATAAGGGGTGACAGTTTCCTCATAGGGAACGAAGCTGAAACAATAGCCAAGAACGCCCACAGTCAAACACCGGGGCTACATCCTTCAAGAGGCAAGTCTCGCCAGCATCCTTTGGAATCCAGCGATGCCAACTATGTCGACACACTCAAGCGAGCAGACTCCGAAGGAGTTCGATTCATCAAATTTAATTGCTATTTCCAACACTTGGAGGCACACTGGAAGGAAACGCTGAACACCGCCATGATACAGGCACACAAGTCCCCGGTCCTCAATCACAGATTTGTCAGCATTCTGCAAACCCATTCTTTGGCCTCGCCAGGCGAGGAGATTTTCATGATAAAAGTCGACAAACACCGACAGACTCGGCTCGAATCTATGAACGTCGTGTGGGACGTCCTCCTTGCTGAACTACCTGTCAAGCCTTTCCGCTCGAGTATGGGACATGAGATTTTTCTAGCAGCACACCGAGACGCAATACGTCCTTACATCTGGATTGAGCGGTCAGATTGTGACGAAACGGAAATCCCCAGGATTGAGGAAGATCCCTACATCCACATGCTCAGCTTTCGGGCCGCCAAACCACAATTGATTCTGGTTCTACAAAGAGATAATAGCAACGACTGAAGAGGGAGCCCAGAGACCATGCCTTTCCCGAGTTATGAAGCCACCGACGCGATGCCGCTAAAGAATTGGGAAACTTCTCTCGGGCCCGTCCGCGACCGAAGAGGAAATGATCACCAAGCTTGGATTGGTCCCCCGTCCTTTCGTGTCAACCTTTGTAAAGTCCTCCGAATCTCTCATTGTTGAGTTCGAGTCTCTCGAGTCGTCCGATGGCCTTACGCACAGAAGACTACGAGTACGTAGCAAACGTTGTATTCCCCTTCGTCTTGATGAAATGATGAACCTTTACAGTATCCCTTGATTGCCACTTTAACTAATGATGAATTAACTAATAATCTAAAAACAGATTAATAACAATTCACTAGATGAAGAGAGCGGACACATTAAATGAACAATATATCAAAGAAATCTTTAAAGCGGGTTGTCAGGAAAGAGGAAAATCGAGCCCCAGTCTGCCGAAGAGATTTTGACGAGTGTGAATCTGAGGCTGCGGAAGAGCCTAAAGAGGCGCAGATTGGTAGTTTCTTCGAAGGGACTGAAAGGGATGCCCTAATCGAGCCGCTAAAAGAATTCGTGGATGTGTTCGCATGGTCCTATAAAGATATGCCGAGGCCTCGATCCTTCTATAGTTGAGCACCGAATACCGCTCGACCCGGAAGTCAAGCCGATAGCGAAGCTAAGAAGAATTAAGCCCGAATGGTCCCTACAAGTGAAAGAGGAAATAGAAAAAGATGCTCGGAGCGGGGTTTCATCGGGGTCATTGAATACCCAACATGGCCATCCAACATAGTGACGGTGACGAGAGGCCAACGGAAAGATCCGATCTTTGCGTAGACTTCGGGGATGCGAACAAAGCCGGCCAAAAGACGATTTCCCCACACGAAACATCGACATTTTGGTAGATTCCACGGCCAACCATGAAGTCAAATCCTTCGTCGACGGTTTTGCCGGCTACAACCAAATCAAAATGGCGAGAAGAAGATCAAGCTAAAACGGCCTTCACAACCCCTTGGGGCACCTCGCTACACGGTCATGCCATTCGGACTAAAGAATCTTTGGGGCTACGTACCCGAAGGGCGGCTACGGCTACGTTCCATGACATGATCCACAAAGAAATTGAGGCTCTATGTGGACGACATGATAATACATTCCGGAAGGATCGGATGGCCACACTTTGTTGATTTGAGAAAATTCTTCGGCCGCCTCAGAGACCACGCGCATGAGGCTGAATCCGGCCAAGTGCACCTTCGGTGTGAGGCGAGGTAAGGTGCTAGGATATATGGTGACGAACGGGGAATCGAAGTAGATCCCCGAGGAAAATCAAGGCGATAGTTGAAATGAAGCCACCAGGACAACGACCAGTGAAATCCTTCGTGGGAAGACTGCAATACATAAGCCGCTTTGTAAATCGGTGACCTCGTCTGCGAGCCGATCTTCAAGTTGATGAAGAAAAATGCCTACACGAGAATGGACCCCGAATGTCGGCTTGCCTTTGAGCAGTTAAGGCATACCTTGTGAATCCCCGATTCTCTGCCCACCACATCGGCAAAGCCACTCTTGCTATATCTAAGCTGTCACGGATACGGCAATTGGGGCTATGCTAGCTCAAGAGAAGAAAAATTCCAAAGTCGAAAACGCCATCTATTTCGTAGCGAAAGCTCCAAGGAAGCGAACTCAATTACTGCTGCGAGAAGACTTGCGCGAGGTTTGGTGCAGGTAGTGGGAAAGTTGAAACACTACATGCGGTCTCACCCGATACATCTTGTCTCAAGAATAGACCCCATCAAATATACGTTCGACAAGCCTTCCATCTCCATGAGGTTGGCAAAATGGTCGTTCTTTTTGGCCGAATATGACATCACTTATGTTTCAAGGAAATCCGTAAAAGGACGCATAATGGCGGAACATCTCGGCCGATTTCCCAAGTGATGAGTCAGGGACTCGAACCTCAATTTCCCGATGATGGAATCTTCGCTCTAGAAGGAGAAAATCGCGGCAACTCTTCTTCGACGGGCGTCAAACAAAAGGGGAACGGGATAGGAATGCTTCGGTCGATCCCTACCTTGACGAACACACCCCCATAGCAATAAGGCTGAACTTCGAAGTCACAGCAACGGCTGCCGAATATGAATCTTGCATAGCGGGTTGGAAGCCGCCCTTGAAAGAAATATCAAGGAATTGGAGGTGTATGGTGACTCTGCCCTCATCATCAATCGGGTCTCTAACAAATGGAAGACCGTGGATCCGGGTTTGCGAAGTATCATGCTTACATGGAAGAACTAGTGGCTCAATTTAAAGAAATCGGCTTTCATTACACCGAGAGACCGAAACGGGTTCGCAGATGCTCTGCTACACTAGCCTCTCTTGTCGAAATACCCGAAGGAAAGTCTGTTAAACCATTCGTAGTCGGGAGAAGAGAAACCCCGCCTATTGCTTGAAATTGAAGCGGAAGCCGAAGCGATCAATGATCCCACAGTACACTCAGTTACCAATACACGAAGGATGGCGAGGCCTCTTTCAAAAATGAAGATGGGAATATAAAGAAGGAATCAAAGCGAAAAGTCTCTCGGCCACACGAAGCGGCTCGCCTCCCATTATGTTCTTTTGGGAAACATGTTATACAAAAGCGTTATCAAGGCCCCCTCTGCGATGTATCGGCAAACAAGAGGCTACCGAACTCATGAAAGAAATACATGGTGGTACTGCGGCCCTCACATGAATGCTCGAGCTACGATGCAAATCATGCGAGAATGGGGTATTTTGGATCTCCATGGAAGCCGACCGCATCCGGTTTGTCAAAAGGCCGTGACAAATGTCGGCTATACTCAAATCTTAATCACTTGCCTCCTCACGAGTTATCTTGCATGACAACCCCTTGGCCTTTCGTCACTTGGGAATTGATGTCATAGAGCAAAATCACACCATCGAGCGATACGGCCACGAGTTCGTCACTGGTAGCCGTGGGATTATTTCACCTAGTGGGTTGAAGCCAAGTCCTACAAAATCCTCAACTCAAGGAAAGTAGCCCTCTTCATCAAAGAAAACATCATATGCGGATACGGGTTGCCCGGCCGAAATCATCTCGGATAATGGATCCCACTTCGAAGGGGAATGTGAAAAATTCTTTGGCGGAATTCCGAATAACCCGTCACAAGTCATCTCCCTACGAGGCCCCAAACCAACGGAGCCGTTGAGGCGGCAAACAAGACTCTGGAAAATATCATCCAGGAAAATGGGCATCCCCGGCGTAGATTGGCCCGAGAAGTTACACACGGCACTCTGGGGCTCTGAGAACATCGGTCGAACGGCAAGCGGGAAACACCGTTTGCCCTCACATACGGAGATGGAAGCCGTACTCCCAATCGAGCTAGAGATCCTCGCTCCGTATACCGGCTGGAAAGCCGGATCAACGAGGTCGAATGGCCTCCAGTCGCCATGATGAATTGGCCCTACTAGACGAACGCCGATTGAAGGCCATGGAACACATCCGAGCCTACCGAGGAAGAATGGCTAGAGGCCTTCGACAAGAAAGTAAAGCATCGGGAAATCCGAGAAGGGGATCTCGTTTTAAAAGAAAAAGCCCCCGGTCGTATCAACCCCCTCGGAAAATGGGAGCCCTATGGGTCGGGCCATATGTCGTCCGTAAGATCTTCTCCGGAGGAGCCATGCAACTTGCGAGACCTCGACGGGAATCCCTTTGTACACCCAGTGAATGGTGACAAGGCTGCGCGAGATACTACGCGTAAAAAAAAAAAAAAAGAAAAAAAACAAAAAAAGAGTGCTAAAAGAGTAATACCCAACTAGGTTAGAAACCCGAAAAGGGCGGCCTAGGTAAAAAACGAGGTTGCACCAAAAAAAAAAAAAAAAAAAAAAAAAAAAAAAAAACAAAAAAAAGAGTGCTAAAAGAGTAATACCCAACTAGGTTAGAAACCCGAAAAGGGCGGCCTAGGTAAAAAACGAGGTTGCACCAAAAAAACAAAAACAAAAAAAAAAAAACAAGAAAAAAAGGAAAAGTGCTAAAAGAGTAATACCCAACTAGGTTAGAAACCCAAAAGGGCGGCCTAGGTAAAAAACGAGGGTTGCACTAAAAAAAAAAAAAAAAAAAAAAAAAAAAAAAAAAAAAAGGGGTTCACCGGGTTGAACTACGAAGACTGAGCTCCTCAAAATGAGGGGAACGTAGGCGGCGGAAACGGTTCGGTCTAAAGCACAAATAAAAAGCCATACTTTGGCATCAATACAATTGATCGAGACCATGAAAGCGTCTCGAAAAACTCTAAAGCAATTCAAATATTCATTACAAATTAAAAGCTCTTTGATGAGTCTAAGCACGATTCATTCCTACAACCGGCAACCTGCTAAAAAGAAACTAAGATACATAATCAAATTAATGTACGCCATGACAAGAAAGGGATACTCGGAAACCTCGAGTCACTCCAAGCCACTCGTGCGGCCTCTCCCCTCTTCTTCCCCTTCGAGTCTTCTTTTCGAACAGGAAAGATGTCGGTGTTTCTCCTACCAAGCTGCGGTATAGGGACGGGGTCTATCAAACCAGCCTCTGTCAGGGGCCTTAGTAGCCACTAGCGTCATCCCTCATCTCCCGTAACCTAGCCGGGAAGCATAGGAGCCCTCCTCTCCTGTCTCTTGACGTAAGCCTCATAATCGGTCACGCCGTCTCCGCTCTGTCATGAGGGTTGGCCCTCGCCTCGGCCCTCCTCCTCTCGAAACGGTCGGGTCCTCCGCACCCACAATGGCCTCACGCCGTCTCAAAATAGCCACCTGAGTCTCTCCCGGATGCCTCTCATACCAATCCGGGTACCAAGTGGTCGGGAACACCGGTCTCGGACGCTCGAGGATAACCAGGAGGAAAGGCATCATACCTCCACGCTCGGGAAAGAAATGGAAACAACGAGGGATCATCCATAGAAGCGAGCCACCACCACAGTGGCTATATCATCAAAGCCCTCCAAAGGAACTGCTCCAAGCCAAAGCTGTCTCGGAGACTAAAGCGGGATATAGAAGGCTGGGTGAGAAAGCCCAGGAAGCATGACCACATGAGACCCGTCTGAAGCACTCTGCGAGTCTCCACCCGCCAACAAGGCACCGACCATCTGATATCTTGATCAGAGACCCACCATCCAACGTTCCCATGAGCCACGATCATCGAAATCCACCGCAACCCTCTCCGGCAAATGTCCAAGGCTCGATCATGTCGGGAGTTTCCCGAAGAATCCCCAAACGCTCCATCGGCCACGGGGTCAAGAGGAACGGGCTGCCCCCGTGCATATACCGTCTTCCGGTAGCTGACCTATCGAGAGCATGAAAAGTCTCCCCAGGAATCAAAGGAACGACATCTCTCGCCGGGACGACGGTGAGCAGCAACATCCAGAAAGACCGATGGCAAATCCCAAAAGAATAGACCATGAACAGGGTGCCAAACATACAAAGTGCAAAGGCATCCCAATAGGCATCATCCACCAAGCCTAAGCCCCTAAATCTGTCGGGAAGACCGGAAATATCGAAATGATCGGGACCGCGAATCATACCTTGCGCTTCCTCCGGGGAAAGATGAAGGAGGACGCACAATCTGTCAACAAAAGAAGCCCCTCCGGGCAAGGGAACCGCTATCTCTTCCACCTCCGGACCTCCAAGCAAGGCCCGAAATTCTTCGACAGTCGAAACAATCTCGTTGAAAGAAAGGCAAAAGACATGCCTTCTAGTGTCCCAAAATGATGAAGAAGCCCTCAAAAGCTCATAGTCCGGAATCAATTCCTTGAGAGACCATAAACACTTCACCTTGTACCTTTCTTCAAAGAAGGACCTCCTCTCATGCATAATCTCCCGGGACCAATCCTTGAACTTGTTGAAGAATGACATTTGGGATTCTTGGGACAATTTTGATGGAGCTTTTCTAAAGTTTTCCATGGTTTTTCTCTCTTTCTCCCCGAAAATGGCTGTTTGGACTGGAGGTTGAAGAGGATATTTGAATTTGAAATAAAGCAAGACCAGTGCGAACCAAAATTAAAGGACAATGTCGAAGCCGCCCTATCCGCGGACATGATTGTCACGATGAGAAAAATTCTGCAATGTCCAAGATGCTACATCCAAAGAGGAATATTCCGTCCCGATTGCTCGAAACCTGTGCAAAAAAAAAACATCCCCAAACCAGTCCATATACCAAACTGTGATGATGGGTATCCGAAAATTTTCCCATTTTTTGTTTAAAAGAAAATCAACGAAAACGGAGTCGCCACGCCATTTTAATTTTGAGGGCCAAAACTTTGAAAAAAGCCCGAGATCAGAGATTTAGGTTCGGAGGTCATGTTACGCGTCGGGAAGGACGTTAGTGTGCACCCGACGCGCCTCGTAAAATGAGTCTTCCAAGCTGAAAATCATTTGTGTGTGTGTGTGTGTGTGTGTGTGTGTTTTGGCCAAAATAAGTTGAAACTCAGAAAAGTAAAAATTGGGATATCTTTTTAAGACTTTAAACTGATCCCATGATTTTTTGGAAGATTTTTGGATTGAGATTTGGTACTCAAAAGACCTTTTGAAGTTGAGAGCCATTTCTGCCAGAATGAAAAAGGCAGTGGACCTTTGATTTTGAAATGGATTCAAGGGTCTTAAAACTTCATAATCTGGATAAACTCAGAGAATGAAAGTTGTTCTAGACACCTTAAATAAAGTTTGTGCGAAGGAATTTTCCATTTTGGAGAAGATTTGAGGGGCCAAAACCTTCTGGAAACCTCAGATATGAGATCTGGATTCCCAGAAGGTGATGAACTAGCCTCTGAAAGAAAATTTGAAAAGAGGAGTTTTACTCACCCAAAAAATAAAGTAAAAATATGTCTGGAAAGCTCTAGATGTTGGCTACAAAAAGTGTTTTGTAGTCAACACCAAATTCCAAGTTCATCTGTGTCCAAAAATTAAGACCATGGACTGAGGTCTGAGAAAATTGCTACTGGACAGCAACTTCTCAAGAAAGAAAATATGATTTAAAGGGGGGTTTTGCATCCATGCTTGTCCCCATTTCCCTAGGTTTTGGTTAGTGATCACTAGACATTTTAGTGGTGAATCAACTATACCAAACCATCCTTGGGGTACATTAGGACTAAGCATTTCATTTGCTTGGGAAGGGGATTTTTATCCTTTGAAAATGAGATTTTATGCTTGAAAATGGTTTTTAGGGTTTTGAAAATGAGTTTTCTTGGTAAGAAAGTAAGAAAACTTGAAAATAATTTTGATCTTTCTAGAAGATCATCCATGGAGATGGTCTTCCATGGTGATCTTCTTAGATCTAGAGCAAGAAGATGAAAGAACTACATTTTGTAGTTTGAAGATGCATGCATGGATGAGATTTAGGGTTAGGAAGAGGAGAGTTTACCAATCTTCCTTATGTTCTTGAGTGTTTGGCTTGAGTGTATGAGTGTTTAGGGCTTTAATATGAGAGTGAGTGGATGAGTATGAGTTGGGAAAGATTGGAGAGAAAATGGTGACAATTCAAGTGAATTCTCACTGTTTTCTCTCTATATTTCGCCAAAGGTTCGGTGCAAAATGTGTTTTTCCTTCTTATTTTTGTGACTGGAGGGCTCAATTTATAGCCCTCTGAAATATGCAAACTCATCCGCGCGGACAGGTCCCCTCAGCGTGCACTGTTCATTAAATGCAGCTCCAGCTTTGGACAAGGGGAATATTTCTTTTCAAAATTCAAATTGACCAGCCAGATTATGTTTCCAGCATTTCTATTTGTGGTTTTATTCTTTTGTTTTTCTTTTTTAAGATTCATTTTAAGGTTTAATCTTAAATAACAATGCCCATTTTACCCTCACTTTGTTAGAAATGTTAGGATTGTTAGGAATTGTTAGAAATGTTATAACTTTCGTTAATTTTCTAACGAAAATTCTAACAAGCTCAAATTGGAGCACTTACAGTAGCCCCTCGGCGACGGCGCTTTCGAAGGAAGCGGGGTTGTCGATAAGAGTAAGGCTCCATATTTGGCAGGATGATCGAGTGATCGGGTGGCTGAACCTAGCGATAGGCTACCTACGTATCCCGAATGGGAATCAAGCGATCGTAGTTCGGGTCTTTGACCACAGAGATGATGGCGTTTTAGGTGCCTCGAACCTCGATGAGCGAGTTCTGTCGGTCGGTTCTTTGGAAAGAAACTCTGCTGGGGATAAGAGATGACCATTTGCGGTCTGATGGCTATCCGCTCTGCTGGGGATAGGAATGACCATTTTCGGTCTCTGCTGGGGATGATTGCGATTTATCGCTTTCCTAGTGATAGCGTCTTAGGTGCCTCAAACCTTGGAGATGGCGTTTTAGGTGCCTCGAACCTTGGAGATGGCGTTTTAGGTGCCTCGAACCTTGATGATGATGGCCTTTCGGTGGACTTCGTCTGCTGCCGAAGGAGAGGGTGACCGTTTTGGTCGAGGGGCTGGACCTAATGATAGGCTACCTACGTATCCCTAGTGGGAATCAAGCCCTTTCGTAGTTCGAGTTCTTCTCGAGATTTCGCTGGCTTTTGGGATTCCGTTAACTTTGCTGGGGATTTCGTTAGCCTTTGCTGGGGAAAATCAGACGTATTCGTCTGGGAAATCGGTCTTACGTTTGACTGCCGGGAAGGATTTTGATGAAAGATACAGGATTTCGTTATCTTTCTCGGGGCACTCGGTCTTACGTTCTTTACCACGGAAGGATTTTGATGAAAGATACGGATCTATTTTTCTTGAGGAGATCCGGTCTTACGTTTGACTGCCGGAGGATTTTGATGAAAGATACGGGATCTCGTTATCTTTCTCGGGGCACTCGGTCTTACGTTTGACTGCCGGGGGATGATTTTGATGAAAGATACGGGATCTCGTTATCTTTCTCAGGGCACTCGGTCTTACGTTTAACTGCCGGGAGTAATTTTGATGAAAGATACGGGATCCGTTATCTTTCTCGGCACTCGGCCTACGTTCTGATCGCCGGAGATGATTTTGATGAAAGATACGGATCTCGTTATCTTTCTCAGTGGCACTCCTGGCCTTACGTTTGACTCGCCGGAAAGATTTTGATGAAAGATACGGGATCTCGTTATCTTTCTCGAGGAAATCGGTCTTACGTTGATCAGCCGGGAGTAATTTTGATGAAAGATACGGGATCCGTTATCTTTCTCGGGGCACTCTCGGCCTTACGCTTTGGCTGGGATGATTTTGATGAAAGATACGGGATCTCGTTATCTTTCTCGGGGGCACCCTGGTCTTACGTTCACCGCCGGAGATTGATTTTTGATGAAAGATACGGGATCCGTTATCTTTCTCGGGGCACTTTCGGTCTTACGCTTTGGCTCGCCGAGGGGATGATTTTGATGAAAGATACTGGATTCCGTTATCTTTCTCGAGATCGGCTTACGCTTTGATCCGGGGTAATTTTGATGAAAGATACGGGATCTCGTTATCTTTCTCGAGGAAATCGGTCTTACGTTTGATCGGGGTAATTTTGATGAAAGATACGGGATCCGTTATCTTTCTCGAGCACTTGTCTTACGCTTGACCGCCGAGATTGATTTTGATGAAAGATACGGGATCCGTTATCTTTCTCGGGGCACCTCGGTCTTACGTTTGATCGCCGGGATGATTTTGATGAAAGATACGGGATTCCGTTATCTTTCTCGGGAGATCGGTCTTACGCTTCGATCGCCGGAGTAATTTTGATGAAAGATACGGGATCCGTTATCTTTCTCGGGAGCACTCGGGCCTTACGTTTGACCGCCGGGTAATTTTGATGAAAGATACGGGATCCGTTATCTTTCTCGGGCACTCGATGCCTTACGTTTGATCGGGGATGATTTTTGATGAAAGATACGGGATCTCGTTATCTTTCTCGGGCACCCTGGCCTACGTTTTGACCGCGCCGGAGATTGATTTTGATGAAAGATACGGGATCCGTTATCTTTCTCGGGGCACTCGGTCTTACGTTTGACTCGCGGGGGATGATTTTGATGAAAGATACGGATTTAGTTATCTTTCTCAGGAGATCGGTCTTACGTTTGATCGGCCGGGAAGATTTTGATGAAAGATACGGGATCTCGTTATCTTTCTCGAAATCGTCTTACGTTTGATCGCGGGGTAATTTTGATGAAAGATACGGATCCGTTATCTTTCTGTGGCACTCGGCCTTACGCTTTGACCGCCGGGGATGATTTTGATGAAAGATACGGGATCTCGTTATCTTTCTCGTGGCAATCTTGGCCTTACGTTTGACTCGCCGGAGATTGATTTTTGATGAAAGATACGGGATCCGTTATCTTTCTCGGGGCACCTCGGTCTTACGTTTGATCAGGGAAGATTTTGATGAAAGATACGGGATCTCGTTATCTTTCTCGAGGAAATCGGTCTTACGTTTTGATCGCCGGAAGATTTTGATGAAAGATACGGATCCGTTATCTTTCTCGGCACTCGGTCTTACGTTTTACCGCCGGAAGATTTTTGATGAAAGATACGGGATCCGTTATCTTTCTCGAGGGCACTTGGTCTTACGTTTTACCGCCGGAATGATTTTGATGAAAGATACGGGATCTCGTTATCTTTCTCGGCATTCGGTCTTACGTTTGACTGCCGGGAAGATTTTGATGAAAGATACGGGATCCGTTATCTTTCTCGGGGCACTCGGTCTTACGTTTTACCGGGAAGATTTTGATGAAAGATACGGGATCTCGTTATCTTTCTCGAGGAAATCGGTCTTAACGTTTGATCGCCGGAAGATTTTGATGAAAGATACGGGATCCGTTATCTTTCTCGGGCACTCGGTCTTACGTTCTTGCCGGGAATGATTTTGATGAAAGATACGGATCTCGTTATCTTTCTCGGGCACTCGGTCTTACGTTTGACCGCCGGGGTAATTTTCTCGACAAGGGGCCGACTTTGGTTAACTTTGGTTAACTTTGTCAAGTTGGGGACCGAATTGCGTAGTCCTGGAATTTTAAGGGGCAAAAGGGTCATTTTGACCCTTGCAATCCTATCCGCGCGGATAGGGTTTGAAAACCAGGGGTATTAGTTAGGGCCAATGCCCTTTTCTTCTTCCCCATTCAGTTTTGCAGTTTGTCGAGAGCAGAGAGAGAGAAAGTGAGAAATCCGCCATTTTTGGCCTAAAAAGCTTCGAAATCTTCCGATTTTCTTCGATTTTCGAGCAATGAAACACGGGGAAGGCGCTTTTCAAGGTCAAGGACGTGGCCCGGTGGCGGAGAGACGATTGGAGCTCGTCCGGATGAGGAGGCATTACACCCTTTCGCAATCGATTGCGGAGGAGTCCTACCCCGATGCTTGGCAACATTGGGCTTCTGATCCGAGTCTCCGAACGGTATACTTCGAATCTTTTCATTCCCTTTGTTGATTTCTTGTTTGAAATTTGAATTTTGGGTGATTTTTGAATTTTTTTTTTTGAAATTGAATATTGATATTCATGAATGATGCAATGCATGCATTTTGTTTGGAAAGAATGGGCATTTTGCCAATATGAGATGTATGTATGTTTAGGATTTTTTTTTTTGAAAAGTGGGACGGATTTTTCCTCCCGTTGGATGATATGCATGTATGCATAGGAATTTTTTTTTTGAAAATGGGACGGAGTTTTTACTTCCGTAGGAATGCATCTCTTTTTTTTTTTTTTTTTTGATGAATGCATTGGGATTTCGAAAACCTGTCTTCTTGTGCGAGAAAGATGGGGCTATGCTCATTGTATGCTGTTATGCTGTCGAATTTTTTTTTTTTTTAATGCATGTGTATGCTTTCTTTTTTTTTTGTGCAAATGCAAATGCAATTTTTTTTTTTGACATTTTCTCTCTTTTTTTTTTTGCAGGCGGAAACCGCTTTGTGACGAGCAACAAACAAAATGAAGACTCGAGGATCGGTGGAGTCCTTGGTTGACTTGTGGGACCGGCTTCCGAATGCGGGCCGAGGAGCTTTGCCGAGTCCGAGACAGATCGTTGTCGAGACGGGGCTTTGGGAGTTTGTCGAGTGCTTGGGGGACCGGTCAAGTTCCCTAAGAGCAAGGGCTTGATGTTTGCTGCGCAACATTGGTGGGACGCGACCCACACCTTCCACTTCTTCGGGGCGAGGCTACGGTTACGCCCTCCGACTATGCCGCGATTACGGGCCTGTCTCTTTAATGGACGCAGCATTGAGTGGCGGGATGGCTACGATGCCGATCTCGTCTGTGCTCTTCGGGATTTTCCCCTATTCCCGAAAAGGGGATGGGGATGGAGTATGCCGTGGTCTACGGCAAGATTGTGGAGACCATAGCGAGCTATGAGGCCGGGAGGAGAGGATAGCGCCGATCGATTGCCAGGGCCTTCTTGTGGTTTGCTTTTTCGAGCACGCTCTTTGGACATGCCGAGGGGACGGCAGTCTTTGCCTTGCTGAGGTCCTTGGAGGACATGGAGACGGCCGAGATGTCTCGTGGGAGAGGCCTGGCCGGCGAGCTTTATTTTGCTCTTGATAGGTACGGAGGGAAGGTCAAGAGCTCTTTGTAGCCGCTGAGGCTTGCCACGGAGGTATAAGCTCTCTTTTTGCTTTCCCTCCTTTTTTTTTTTTTTTGAGCACGCACTTTTCTTTTGACCGGATTGATTGGATTTTTACCTTTCGCAGTGTATGGGCGTTGGAGTTTTTCCACGTCACGGCTGTGGCGGCACGGCGGAGTACGTCGGGCGTATCCGGCCATGCAGTCTTGGTCCAAGCATGCCCGGGAGAAGATAAGCTCCAGGGGGCGTACGACTCTCGTGTACGCGGATTGCCTTCCTTCGACTGGGAGGCCGAGACAGATGAGGGGATGATATTCTTCCCACGGGATCGCTTCGAGGTGGCGCAGCAAGGGCGCCGAGATCCGGGACCGCGCAAATGAGGATTTTGAGGGTCGACTCGCGATGCATATTATCTCGGGGAGAGAGGGTGACGCGCCAAAGATGGCGTGAACTCGCCTTTGAGGACACCGGTGGAGCCTCCCGTCGATATGATGCACCCGAGCGATCGGTCCGTGACTGATGATTACCGAGCCGGCCGACACTTCTCGGATTTCGTGGCGATTGAGCCATATGCGACATTCGTCTTGAGGAGGCCGAGGATGCCTCGAGGTTCCTGGATAGGGAGGGGCTTGGGATCCCGCGGTACCCTCGGACGGATTTTTCATATATCCAGGATGGGGTCCGATTGAGGGTGCAGATCCCTCAGCCTGAGCGGCTTCCACGAGCTTTCCGCCTCGTCCGGGTATGAAGGTATGGCTTCACCTTTTCCCCTTCTTTTCTTTCTTTTGTTTCATCATCTTTAGCATCACCTCTTTTTTTTTGACGCTTTTGCTTTTGTGCGCTGTCGGAGGTGGTCGTCGAGAAGCCGACGAAGCAAGTGATCGGGGCCAAGAGATTCATCGGAGGATGGTCGCCACGGGCTCCTCGTGCTAGAGCGAGGCGACCACGCGGCCGGCGCCCGTCGACGGGAGGCTTCCCTATTCGCTCGTAGACTTCTTCGTAGACTCCTCTGTCTCCTCTCCTTGATCCCCGCGCTGCCGCTTCGGATCACGTCATTCTCGGGGATCCACACGGGCGTGGGACACGTATGGCAAGCATGGCGGGTCGTCTTCGTACATCCAGAGTCCGACGCCTTCACCTTCGGATACGATTTTTTCGCAGATCTCGGCTTGCCCTATCGAGCGTACCGGCTTGGTCCCGATGAGCCTCTTTTCGGGAGACGAGGACGATTCTCGAGCCCGAGATTTTCGTGGCTCCCGAGGAGGCGGGCCCGAGTCGCAAGAGGGGCCGGGGAGACATCGGGCGCCGGAGACCCGATTGATTTTTTTTTTGAGGTTTGAGATTGAGATTTAGATTTGTACAAATTTTATGCACTTTTTTTTTTTTTTTTTTTTGGATGTAATAATTTAGGATTTTATTTATGTTTGCTTGTTTTTTTATGCACACTCTTTTTTTGGAATGTAATAATTTAGGATTTTATTTATGAATGCAATGCAAGATGAATGCAAAGTGTTGCATGAGCCTTGATTTTTTTGCAAGGGTGTTTGGTATATGGACTGGTTTGGGAGGTTTTTTGCACGGGTTTCGAGCAACCGGACGGAATATTCCTCTTTTGGTGTAGCAACTTGGACTCATTGCAGATTTTTCGATGGAAAGCAATCCTATCCGCGCGGATGGGGACCGCATCTCGACACCGTCCCTTTAATTTTGGTTCGCCTGGTCTTGCTTTATTTCAAATTCAAATATCCTCTTCAACCTCCGCCCCAACAACCATTTTCGGGAGAAAGAGAGAGAAAACCATGGAAAACCTTAGAAAAGCTCCATCAAAATTGTCCCAAGAGTCCCAAATGTCATTCTTCAACAAGTTCAAGGATTGGTCCCGGGAAATCATGCATGAGAGGAGGTTCTTCTTTAAAGAAAGATACAAGGTGAAGTGCTTATGGTCTCTCAAGGAATTGATTCCGGATTATGAGCTTTTGAGAGCTTCTTCATCATTTTGGGATACTAGAAGGCATGTCTTTTGCCTTTCCTTCAACGAGATTGTTCCGACTGTCGAAGAATTTCGGGCCTTGCTTGGAGGTCCTGGAGGTGGAAGAGATAGCGATTCCTTTGCCCGAGGGGCTTCTTTGCCGACAGATTGTGCGTCCTCCTTCATCTTTCCCTGAGGAAGCGCAAGGTATGATCCTCGGTCCCGATCATTTCGATATTTCCGGTCTTCCCGACTGATTTAGGGGCCTAGGTTTGGTAGATGATGCCTATTGGGATGCCTTTGCACTTTGTATGTTTGGCACCCTGTTCATGGTCTATTCCTTCGGGATCCGTCATCGATCTCTCGCCGGATGTTGTCGTTCACCGTCGCCCGGCGCAGATGTCGTTCCTTTGATTCTTGGGGAGACTTTTCATGCTCTCGGACAGATTAGCTACGGACGGCGGTATATGCACGGGGGCGGCCTGCTCCTCTTGACCCCGTGGCCGATGGAGCGCTTCTTTGGGGGTTCTTCGGGAAACCTCTCGATATGATCGTGCCTTCGACTTTTGCCAGGAGAGGTGTTGATGTAGATTTTGATGATCGTGGCTCGTGGGAGCGTTGGATGGCGGGTCGCCAGATCGAAGATATCGATGGTCGGTGCCTCATTGGCGGGTGGAGACTCGCAGAGTGCTTCAGATGGGTCTCCCGTGGTCATGCTTCCGGGCTTTCTCAGCCTAGCTTCTATATTCCGGCTTTAGTCCCGAGACAGCTTTGGCTTGGAAGCAGTTCCCTGGAGGGCTTTGATGATATAGCCACCGGGGTGGTGGCTCCTGTTTCCATGGATGATCCCTCGGTGTTTCCATTTCTTTCCCAAGCATGGAGGTATGATGCCTTTCCTCCTCGGGTCATTCTCAAAGGTTCCGCCCGAGACCGGTGTTCCCTGACCACTTGGTACTGGATTGGTATGAGAGGCATCTCGGGAGAGACTCGTGGCTATTTTCAGACGGCGTGAGGCCATTGTGGGTGCGGAGGACCCGATCAAGTTTCGAGAGGAGGAGGGCCGAGGCGAGGGCCAACCCTCATGACAGAGCGGAGACGCCGTGACCGACTATGAGGCTTACGTCAAGAGACAGGAGAGGAGGGCTCCTATGCTACCAAATACTAGGCTACGTGAGATGAGGGATGACGCTAGGGCTACTAAGGCCCCGACAGAGGCCGGTTTGATAGATCCCGTTCCTATACCGCAGCTTGGTAGGAGGAACACCGACATTTTTCCCGTGCTCGTAAAAGAAGACTCGAAGTGGGGAAGAAGAGGGAGAGGCCAAGACGAGTGGCTTGGAGTGACTCCGAGGTTTCCAAGTATCCCTTTCTTTGTCATGGCGTATTACATTAGTTTGATTATGTATCTTAGTTTTCCTTTAGCAGTCTGCCGGCTGTAGGAATGAATCGGGCTTAGACTCATCAAAGAGCTTTTAACTTGTAATGAATATTTGAATTGCTTTAAAGTTTTTCGAGACGCTTTCATGGTCTCGATCAATTGTATTGATGCCAAAGTATGGCTTTTATTTGTGCTTTAGACCGAACCGTTTCCGCCGCCTACGTTCCCTCATTTTGAGGAGCTCAGTCTTCGTAGTTCAACCCGGTGAACTCTTTTTTTTTTTTTTTTGTTTTTTTTTTTGTTTTTTTTTTTTTGTTTTTTTTTTGTTTTTTTTTTTTTTTTGGTGCAACCCTCGTTTTTACCTAGGCCGCCCTTTTCGGGTTTTTAACCTAGTTGGGTATTACTCTTTTAGCACTCTTTTTTTGTTTTTTTTTTTGTTTTTTTTTTTTGTTTTTTTGTTGTTTTTTTTTGTTGTTTTTTTTTTTTTTTTTTTGTTGCCTTTTTAGTTTTTAACCTAGTTGTATTACTCTTTAGCACTCTTTTTTTTTTTTTGTTTTTTTTTTTTTTTTGGTGCAACCCCGTTTTTTACCTAGGCCGCCCTTTTCGGGTTTCTAACCTAGTTGGGTATTACTCTTTAGCACTTTTTTTTTTTTTTTTTTTTGTTTTACGCGTAGTATCTACGTAGCTTGTCACCATTTACCGGGTGTACAAAGGGATTCCCGTCGAGGTCCGCAAGTTGCATGGCTCCTCCCGAGAAGATCTTCCGGGACGACATATGGCCCGACCCATACAGCTCCCATTTGCCGAGGGGGTTGATACGGACCGGGGGCTTTTCTTTTAGAACGAGATCACCTTCTCGGATCTCCCGATGCTTTACTTTCTTGTCGAAGGCTCTAGCCATTCTTCCTTGGTAGGCCCGGATGTGTTCCATGGCCTTCAATCGGCTTCGTCTAGTAGGGCCAATTCGTCATGGCGACTCGGGAGCCATTCGACCTCGTTGATCCGGCTTTCCACAGTATACCTGAGCGAGGGTATTTTCGCTCGATTGGGAGTACGGCTTCCATTCCGTATGTGAGGGCAAAAGGTGTTTCCCGCCTGCCGTTCGACCGATGTTCCGTAGCCCCAGAGTGCCGTGTGTAACTTCTCGGGCCAATCTCTCGCCTGGGACACCCATTTTCCTGATGATATTTTCCAGAGTCTTGTTTGCCGCTTCGACGGCTCCGTTGGTTTGGGGCCCGTAGGGAGATGACTTGTGACGGGTTATTCGGAATTCTCGCCAGCTTTTCACATTCCCCTTCGAAGTGGGATCCATTATCTCGAGATGATTTCGGCTAGCAACCCGTATCCGCACATGATGTTTTCTTTGATGAAGAGGGCAACTTTCTTTGAATTGAGGATTTTGTAGGACTTTGCAGAGCATCCTTTTCGATTCCTTCAAGAAATCGCCAATCAAGGCGTCTCTTTAGGCTCTTCCGCAGCTCCCAAATTCACACTTGTCAAAATCTCTTCGGCACTTGGGCTCGATTTTCCTCTTCCTGACAACTCCGCTTAAAGATTTTTTTGTTGTTTGATTTTTTTGTTTAATGTGTCTCGCTTTCTTTATCTAATGAATTATTATTAAAATTTTTTTTATTAATTAATTCATCATTAGTTAAAGTGGCAATCAAGGGATACTTAAAGGTTCGTCATTTCATTGAAAACGAAAGGGGATACAAAGGCTTGCTACTGCACTCGTAGTCTTCAGCGTAAGGCCATCTGACGACCCTAGAGACTCGATCTTAACAAAGAGAGAAGACTCGGGAGGACTTGTCCTAGATTGACACAAAGGGACGGGGGACCAATCCAAGCTTGGTGATCATTTCCTCCTTGGTCGCGGACGGCTCGAGAGAGTTTCCCAATTCTTTAGCGGCATCGCCGTTGGTGGCCTCATGACTCGGAACCGTGGCCGTTTTGTTTTCCTTTCTCAATTGCCGCTATCATCTTTTGACCGAGCCGAGATCAATCGTGTCCGGCACTGGACTTCTTCTTCGAACAATTGCCGCATAACTGCACCATCCCAATCATCCGAGGGAAATTCCGTGGCCTTAGCTTTTGGCACCGTCGCCCGAATTCGTTTCGGATCTTCCCGGCGTAGGAATAGTGGTTGTGAGCTTCTCGAACCTGCTCCTACTGTGTCGAGCACGCCTCAAGGTATACTCACTCTTCATGGCAGCCGTAGCCCTGTGTATCTTGGGTAGGTCCAGAACATTCTACGGACCGGGTTAGCCTTGGTTCCTCCGAACTTGTTGAGGTTATCTTGTAGCTTTAGCCATCCCGCCGTAGGAGTGGGCTCTGTGATGTTTCCCGGTTGTGTGGGACCCTTTACAAAGTAGTCACCAAATTAGGACCGAAGGGGAGAGATTTAGGGTTGTCGACCGGACCTTTCCCGTGGCAAACTTCAAATCTTTTTCCCTTTGCGGTCCACCTGGGAGGCCTCATATCCCGTGCCGTGGCGAGTATTCTCGTCCTTTCACCTCGATGAGTTTGTGAGTTCCTTGTTGGTGCTTCCCTAGCCGAGGCCGGAGTAGATAGCTCATTTTTCTCATCATTTTCAAGACCGGTGGGATTTTATCCCGAGTGACCGTCGATATATGTTGCACACTTGGGCCTTGGGAGGCTCGACCGTGAAGCCCGTTAGCATGTGACCTTCCTCGTCATGTTTGATTTCCGTAATAGGTATTCCGCCCGTATCTCGTGCCTTCTAAAGTGACTAAATCTCCGTAAATGGTCGTCGATCCCCATTCGAGACGAATTTCACACACTCGGTGGAGGCTTGAGGCGACCCCTTTGACTTGGTGCAGCCAAGGTCTTCCCAGCAGGGGCATTGAAAGTAATCGGGATGTCGATAACCCGGAATTCCACGAGGTATCAATTTCGTCCAAACCAGAGGTCTAAAGTAGCAACTCCAAGGACTGCCAGATGTTGAGTCGTAAGCTTTGACTGTGAGAGAAGAAGGCTTCAAGTCTCGTAGTCTTGATATCAAGCAAGCTCATGATCTTTGCCGAAGAATGTTCATTCCGACCCATTATCAACCAGGACCCGAGGAGGCGTCGTTCATCCAAACTGACCGTGATGAAGAGAGGCTCATTATGATCAGCCCCAAATTGAGGGAGGTCGAGATCTCGTGAAAGTGATTATATTCCCGTAATGGATGTTTCCAATTAGTTGTACCACATCATCGGGAGTAGCATCAATAGGCACGAGAGTGCGAGCTAGCTTTCTTCCACCTTCAGCCCATGGGGATAGGACGAGGTGAGTAGAGACCGCAGGGAAATGTTGGCCTCGTGTTTGCTTCCAACCGGGTGAGCACGGGATCCTCTTTTTCGTGGTCCGGAGTTTCAGCTGTCTTAGCATAGGGGCGGCGATCTTCTTTTGGTGCTTGATCTCGTGGCCTTCTTATCTCGCCTTGGGATTTCCTTGGAAGATCTCGCCCGCATCGGGTCAACAGATTAACTTCCTCATCGCCGTCTCTTGACCGGATCTCTTCAATGCCGCTAGGGTCAATGGGGAGCCCTTTTGGCTATTGGCCATTGGTCCCGACGGAGTCTAGTGACAGCAGGGGCCGAGCCGCATCTTGGCTCCTTCCCGGGCGGCCCTTATAACCGCTTCCCAAGTCACAAGGCTTTGGGTTTGGGGTTGTGTTGTTGCCCTCGATGGTCCACGAGCTAGGGCGTCCTCCGATTCACTCTCATGGCCGGCCTTGCTCATAGTTATCATGCAACAAGAGTCGCTATTGTCGGGACTCGGCGGCTTTTCGATTTCATCCCTTGGATAGTGCAGCCATTCCGATTCCCTTCGTAATACTCCTGAGTTGGAGATGATTATAGCGTTACGTGTGGGAGGCGCATCCGTATCATGCCGCTCTAGGACTTCTCTCGAAAGCCGACATACATTCGGGGAAGGTGACCTCTTCGGGGTAACCCCGACAAGGAGTGTTACTTTGTTCGGGGTGGATTTGATCTAACCATGGTTATCTTCTCATTTGGGCGGATGGGAGTTAATTTTCCTCTTTCGATCGTATCTTCGACTATCGCCCGGATCGGACACCCGAAAACCCTTTCCCCAAAGCATGGTAGGCAAAGTGTTGAATTCTAAGACATCCACGTGCTCGATCCATGAAACTTCATGGCCTTCATGTCCTCGGTCTCGTATTCGTCTTCCGAAGTTTCTTCGTCGTCGCTTGCCGATAACCAACCATTGTGCTCGGCTCCCATGGGCTCATTTCTGCATGATTGTTCCGCATTGTTTCCGGATCGGGGCCTCGCTTGACTCTTCACTCGTCATCATCATCATCATCAGCGTCACGGGAATCTTCTTCCCATACTACCGGGATTTCGGCTGAGAGGGAACGTTGATCAAACCCGTTGGGGGAATATGGGTGCGTGCAACTGCAAAAATTGTCATATGTTCCCATTCCCGGAAGAGGTAATTGTGACTCGCCTTCTCCTCCCGTAAATTGCGGGGAAGAGTGAGAGGGGGTGGCACGTATTTGACACTGTGTAGGATATAGAAGGAATCCTCCTCTTCCGATTCTTCACTGTTCTCGGGATCATATTCGGGCTCTCCCAAAGCCAATTTGCGTAAGTGTACTAGCTCCGCACGCTCTTCGGCCTCTTTGCCGATAAGCCCCAAGACAGCGCCCGCCGAAGCTTTCTTGTTCGATTCTTCTCGATTGTTCTAACCATCTTGTGTAAATGGTCCTCTCATATTTTGAACGGAACAACCCCAGCTTCTTCGGTATCGGCCTTCCCTTCATCCGAGAAATAGCGGGCCTCGTATTCTTGCAAGGAGTCTCGACATGAGACCAAGATGGGTTGATTCGTTCGATATCCTCAAGGCCGAGGGGGAATCCGAATTCGTGGATCCTCGATGAGGTTGGCCACGGTATTTGGGGACCTTCATCAAGATCTTCATGGTCATGCGAAGATTCTCCGCATTCAATCATATTCACTCGATTATGGTTCCTTGGCAGGATTTTTGATCGTGTTAGGCCCTTCGGGGCCTTCCAACTTTCCTTGCTCTATTAGCCCCTGGATCGCCTTTTTCGAGTAAAGCGGTTGTCGATCCGATGCCCGTGAGCTTGATGAAAAGCACAATACTTTGTAGTATCCACGGGAGCATTCGGATTTCTGGGTTGGAAATTCTCCAAAGGCCGCAAAGCAAGCCTTCTTTCACCACCCCTAAAGATGTCATTCAGGGCATCCCAAAGTTTTCGAGATTTATGACCCGCGGTTTGGGCTCTACCGGTTTCTGGGAGCAAAGGAGTCGTGTTATTACATTCTTGTCCCGCATAGTTAATCATCTCTTTGCCTTTAGCGGGAGGCGAGGCGGTGTTTGCGGGAGGAGCCCGATATACGTAGGCGAGTGCAGCGGCCGGTTCTTGATTGTAGGCCTTTTCAAACTTAGCTACGAGTTAACCATGGCCCGTAAGTGCGAGTATGGGAAGTGAGCCCGAGGAGGCTCTCGGATGTGGTTTCAAGCATGACTGAAGATGTCCAGCTTGTTCCTCTTCGGAAGGAGGGATGGCCATTTCACCGAGTTTCAGATTCCACCGCTTGTAGAAGTCCCAAACATTCTCATCGGGGCCGCTTTGTTGTTTGTAGGTCAACCCTATTTGTTTCCCATTCCAAGTTGGCCTTATATTTTTACGTGAAGGCATTGGTAATCTGGTCCCATGTGGCCCACGGCTTCGAGGTTTCAAACGGAAGAACCACTTTAAGGCCTTTGGACTTCAAGGATAGGCGAAATAGTCGACGCCACTCTGATTGGTACATCCTTTGGCTTTCATCGCCAAGGTATACGTGTCCAAATGGGTTTTCGGACATGCGGTCCCATCAAAGAGATCCAGATTAGGCATCACGAATTTGTGGGGCGGAGGAACAATGGAGTCCGGGTGCAGTAGGCCGGAAGCGGAGCTTCTTGGCGGTCGGTTCGGCGATCTGCGCTTTCATTTCCTTGTGTTGTTCCATGAACCGGGCCGGATGAGGGTCTTGTGGCGGAACCGTGGCATTCAAGCTAGTGGCCGAGCTAGAGAGGAGCTACCACCGGAGGCGGGCGGGTGGAGGAACGGCCGATCCGGGGACGTAGGTGAAAACCTCGTCACAGGGTGAGTTACCACAGGGAGTATGAGTAGGAGCACGAGCAAAAGGGTAGAACCTTGCGGCTTCTTGTTGATTTTCAAGCGGCAAAGTAGGTGGGGGCAGCCCCGATGTAGCCGGATAACTTGGATTTCCAGAGTGGGGCCCGTAAGTAGGCTTGAGTGCGGGCCGTCCGGATTGTTGAATTGCATGGGCTTGTGGTGAAGGTGTGTAACCCGGGGAGTGCTGCGGTCTGGTGATTCGGATGACACGGGATGGAGGCTTGGTAACCCATAGAAGTACAGTGAGGAATGGATTTGTGTGAGGAACGGTGAACTAGTACTGTTACGAGGAGGGGCTCACGGCGTGGCCCGTAACCAAGTTGTGGCGGCATTCCGAACCGTGGTATTCTTTGTGAAGGTCCGGATTGATCGGTTCCGAAGCGAGGAGGGATCCCGATTAGCCGTGGCATTCCGAGATAGCCCCAACCATGAGAAGACATTCCGTGCGATTTTGCCCCCACCGATTTGTGCCGTCGGGCCGCATGGATCCGGTGGTGCGTGGTTGGGGAGGCTGGGTGACCCGAAAATCGAGGAGCATGGGTCTGGTAGTGGCACCATAGGAGGTGGGTGGCGGCATCTGGTGTAGTCGGGCGGCGAGAGTGGGGTTGGCATCCTCGTCTTCTTCCACGGTGAAGGTGCCATACTGGATTGAGGTGGCGGCCGGACCGTGACTCTTAATAGCCTCCATAAGGCCGTTTAGCCGTGCTTCTGTCGTAACCTCATACGTTATGCTAAGCGATTCCACTTTGTTGCCTGTCGAGGGGTCCGGGAGGCGGAGTGATGTTATCCCCATCATTACCGGCCGATGCAGACACGAGGGTTCAGATGGCGGGATTTGAAGGAGGGTAGGTGTTTGGGCTTTAGGCTCATGCAACATGCAGTTATTTGTTCACGTTTACTTAAAACATGTTTTGTTAACCTAATCGGTTGGAAAAGATTGCTCTTCTTTTCGCAAACTACTCGATTCTGGATCGGTGGGCCCCGTCACTACGTCTATAAGCCCCTCGTATTCCACACGTATTTCGACCTCCCGGGGTGGACGGCCCGGGCGAGGGTCCTATAGGGCAAGCGGGTCCCACCGACCGAAAGAAAAACGATCCTAAAAGTCGGCGGGTAATCGAGTCTTAACGAGCATTCGATGTAAATTACGGACAAAGGCGACGTCAAAGTCAAGATCATGTCCGAGGGGCTCGACGAAAAGTCGGCATGATTCGGACCGATAAGCGTCCACAATTGATCTTGACTTGTCGTCGGTTAAGCCGTAATTAGGCATGGAATAACCGTTAATCCTTGATGACTCGGTGTCAATGCTTTGGGAGTCAGATGTATAATTTGTGCCGGTCGAGCCGAAGTCAAGGCGCCGGTCAATATCTTGGTCAAAGTCTGCGGCGGAAAACCGGCGAGAACTTCGGCGATAAGGGTCCCCGAAAGATATTGAGTCGGTATGCCGACAAAGGCTTGAAAGGAAAGGTCTATACACGGACGGGGCATGACACGAGACCCGGACTAAAAACCAACCGGGTCTCGGACAAAGTGTGTCACGGACAAGTGCATGGTCGACACGAGGCTCCATGGGATGTTTGGGTAGTCCTGTGCTCATCCGAGAGGCGTAATAAGACCAAACGGACCGCGACAAGGATTTCCCCGGGTTAAGGACGTAGTGTGCAGTGTACAGTCACGTGCGCGTAGTGTGCAAGCGATCCTATATTCTTTTTCTGAGTAAAATAGAGATTTTTTTATGAGTCTTAAAAATATGATGCATGATTTTTTTTTGGAAATTTTCTTTTTCTTTTTTTTTTGAAAATCCTTTTTTTTTTTTGAAATTTTTTTTTGAAATTTTTAATGAGCACATAAGCACGAAACTTCCGACAGTTAGGGACATTATTCCGACAGTCAAAATTTTGACTTTCTCCGAGGCGGCCAAAACAACATGAAAACTGTGCAAAAATCAACACACACACAAAAATGATTTTCGAAGCCGGGACGGAAGCTTGACCCTCAAAAGCTTTTTTTTGAAAACGGTGATACCGGTACGTGGGATTGTTAGACCACAATTTATCCCCGACTCGTGTTAGGAGGCGATAACGGGAAATTTAGTGGTTTCCACCAATATACCAAATACCATTTTTTTTTAAAAAAAAAAGCTTAGTATCCCCAGCGGAGTCGCCACTGTGATGATGTGTATCCGAAAATTTTCCCATTTTTTGTTTAAAAGAAAATCAACGAAAACGGAGTCGCCACGCCATTTTAATTTTGAGGGCCAAAACTTTGAAAAAAGCCCGAGATCAGAGATTTAGGTTCGGAGGTCATGTTACGCGTCGGGAAGGACGTTAGTGTGCACCCGACGCGCCTCGTAAAACGAGTCTTCCAAGCTGAAAATCATTTGTGTGTGTGTGTTTTGGCCAAAATAAGTTGAAACTCAGAAAAGCAAAAATTGGGATATCTTTTCAAGACTTTAAACTGATCCCATGATTTTTTGGAAGATTTTTGGATTGAGATTTGGTACTCAAAAGACCTTTTGAAGTTGAGAGCCATTTCTGCCAGAATGAAAAAGGCAGTGGACCTTTGATTTTGAAATGGATTCAAGGGTCTTAAAACTTCATAATCTGGATAAACTCAGAGAAGAAAGTTGTTCTAGACACCTTAAATAAAGTTTGTGCGAAGGAATTTTCCATTTTGGAGAAGATTTGAGGGGTCAAAACCTTCTGGAAACCTCAGATATGAGATCTGGATTCCCAGAAGGTGATGAACTAGCCTCTGAAAGAAAATTTGAAAAGAGGAGTTTTACTCACCCAAAAAATAAAGTAAAAATATGTCTGGAAAGCTCTGGATGTTTGCTACAAAAAGTGTTTTGTAGTCAACACCAAATTCCAAGTTCATCTGTGTCCAAAAATTAAGACCATGGACTGAGGTCTGAGAAAATTGCTACTGGACAGCAACTTCTCAAGAAAGAAAATATGATTTAAAGGGGGGTTTTGCATCCATGCTTGTCCCCATTTCCCTAGGTTTTGGTTAGTGATCACTAGACATTTTAGTGGTGAATCAACTATACCAAACCATCCTTGGGGTACATTAGGACTAAGCATTTCATTTGCTTGGGAAGGGGATTTTTATCCTTTGAAAATGAGATTTTATGCTTGAAAATGGTTTTTAGGGTTTTGAAAATGAGTTTTCTTGGTAAGAAAGTAAGAAAACTTGAAAATAATTTTGATCTTTGTAGAAGATCATCCATGGAGATGGTCTTCCATGGTGATCTTCTTAGATCTAGAGCAAGAAGATGAAAGAACTACATTTTGTAGTTTGAAGATGCATGCATGGATGAGATTTAGGGTTAGGAAGAGGAGGGTTTACCAATCTTCCTTGTGTTCTTGAGTGTTTGGCTTGAGTGTATGAGTGTTTAGGGCTTTAATATGAGAGTGAGTGGATGAGTATGAGTTGGGAAAGATTGGAGAGAAAATGGTGACAATTCAAGTGAATTCTCACCGTTTTCTCTCTATATTTCGCCGGGAGGTTCTAAGGTCAAAATGTGTTTTTCCTTCTTATTTTTGTGAGTGGAGGGCTCAATTTATAGCCCTCTGAAATAAGCAAACTCATCGGCGCGGACAAGTCCCATCAGCGTGCACTGTTCATTAAATGCAGCTCCAGCTTTGGACAAGGGGAATATTTCTTTTCAAAATTCAAATTGACCAGCCAGATTATGTTTCCAGCATTTCTATTTGTGGTTTTATTCTTTTGTTTTTCTTTTTTAAGATTCTTTTTAAGGTTTAACCTTAAATAACAATGCCCATTTTACCCTCACTTTGTTAGAAATGTTAGGATTGTTAGGAATTGTTAGAAATGTTATAACTTTCGTTAATTTTCTAACGAAAATTCTAACAAGCTCAAATTGGAGCACTTACACAAACACCCTTGCAAAAAAAAAAACCAAGGCTCATGCAACACTGCATTCATACTGCATTGCATTCATAAAATAAAATTCTAAATTATTACATTCCAAAAAAAAAAGAGTGTGCATAAAAAAAAAACAAACATTCATAAAATAAAATCCTAAATTATTACATCCATAAAAAAAAAATGTGTGCATAAGCTGTACAAATCTAAATCTCAATCTCAAATCTCAAAAAAAAAAAAAATCAATCGGAGTCTCCAGCGCCCGATGTCTGCCCCCGGCCCCTCTTGCGACTCGGGCCCGCCTCCTCAGGAGCCCTGAAAATCTCGGGCTCAGAATCGTCCTCGTCTCCAGAAAGAGGCTCATCAGGACCAACCGGCACGCTCTGATAAGGCAAGCCGAGATCTGCGAAAAAATCGTATCCGAAGGTGAAGGCGTCGGACTCCTGGACGTACGAAGATGACCCACCATGCTGCCAAACGTGTCCCTGCCCGTGTGGATCCCCGAGAATGACGTGATCCGAAGGGCAGCGCTGGGATCAAGGAGAGGAGACAGAGGAGTCTCTCGAAGAAGTCTCGAGCGAATAGGGAAGCCTCCCGTCGACAGTGCCGCCGTGGTCGCCTCGCTCTAGCTGGGAGCCGCATGAGCGACCATCCTCCCGATGAATCTCTTGGCCTCGATCACTTGCTTCGTCAGCCTTCTCGACGACCACCTCCGAAAAACCGCACAAAAGCAAAAGCGTCAAAAGGAAGTGATGCTAAAGATGATGAAACAAAAAGAAAGAAAGAAAGAGGCGTAAGCGTAAAAGCCACACCTTCATACTCCGGACGAGGCCGGAAAGCTCGTGGAAGCCGCTCGAGGCCGAGGGATCTCGCACCCTCAATCGGACTCCCATCCTGGATATAGGAAAAATCCGTCCGAGGGTACCGCGGATCCCAAGCCCTCCCTATCCAGACCTGAGGCATCCTCGGCCTCCTCAAGACGAATGTCGCATATGGCTCAATCGCCACGAAATCCGAGAAGTCGCCGGCTCGGTAATCATCTCAGTCACGGACCGATCGCTCGGAGTGCATCATATCGGCGGGGAGGCTCCACCGGTGTCCTCAAAGGCGATTCACGCCATGCCGGCGCGTCACCCTCTCTCCCGAGATAATATGCATCGCGAGTCGGACCTCTCAAAATCCTCCGCCGCACAAAGTCCGCATCTCGGCGCCCTTGGTGCGCCACCTCAAAGCGATCCCAGGGGAAGAATATCATCCCCTCATCTGTCTCGGCCTCCGTCAAAGGAAGGCAATCCGCGTACTGAGGGTCGTACGCCCCTGAGCTTATCTTCTCTCGGGCATGCTTGGACCAAGACTGCATGGCCGGATACGCCCCGACGTACTTCGCCGGCTGTCGCCACACCGTGACATGGAAAAACTCCAACGCCCATACCTGCGAAAGGTAAAAATCACATCAATCCAGTGCGAAAGAAAAGTGTGTGCTAAAAAAAAAAAAGAGAGAGGGGGAAAGCAAAAAGAGAGCTTATACCTCCAGGGCAAACTCGAAGCAGTACAAAGAGCTCACAGCCTTCCGGCTGTACCTATCAAGAGCAAAATAAAGCTCTGCCAGCCCGGCCTCTCCCCACGAGACATCTCCGGCCGTCTCCATGTCCTCCAAGGACCTCAGCAAGGCAAAGACTGCCGTCCCCTCAGCATGCCCAAAGAGGGTGCTCGAAAAGGCAAACCACAAGAAGGCCCTGGCAATCTGATCGGCGCCTATCCTCTCCTCCCCAGCCTCGTAACTCACAATGGTCTCCACGATCTTTCCCTCAACCACAACGTACTCCATACCCATCCCCTTTTTGGGAATAGGGGAAAATCCTAGCAGGGCCTGCAGATCCTGATCGCTGTAGCCGTCTCTCCACTCAATGCTGCGTCCATTAAAGGACAGACCCGTGATCGCAGCATAGTCAGAAGGCGTAACCGTCGCCTCACCCCAGGAGAAGTGAAATGTGTGGGTCACGTCCCACCAGTGCTGTGCCAAAGCGAAGATCAGACCCTTGCTCTTAGGAAACTTGACCAACCCCCTCAAGCACTCAATGAACTCGTACAGCCCGGTCTCAATTACAATCTGTCTCGGACTCATCATCGCTCCTCTGCCCATATCTGGAAGCCGGTCCCATAGACCAATCACAGACTCCACTGATCCCCGAGTCTTCATCTTGTTCAGCTGCTGCGTCACAAAGCGATCTCCACCCTGCAATTGAAAAAAGAAAAGAAAGAGTCAAAAAAAAAAATAATTTGCATTAAAAAAAAAATTGCATTAAAAAAAAAAAAAAGAGCATTAAAATAAAAGAGGAGCATGCACATGCATCATAGACATGAAATTTTGAAGAAAATTCGGCAGCATAACAGCATGCAATGAACCTAGCCCCATTTTTCTTGCACAAAAGAAAGCAGTTTTCAGCAAATCCCAATCAACATTCATTCATACATGAAGAAAAAATTCATACAAGGAGTCAACGGGAGCAAAAACTCCGTCTCATTTTCATAAAATAACATGCATACACGCATACATTCATTCAACGGAAGCGAGAACTCCGTCCCATTTTTCATGAAATAACATACATAAACAATTTTTTCAAATCATTCATTCAAAGGGAACGAAAAACCCGTCCCACTTTTCATAGAAAATCACATTCTCAAAAAAAAATAAAAAATGCATGCATATCATGCATATCATCCATCATCTCAAAAAAAATCCTACATTCGTACGAGGAGTCAACGGAAGCAAAAACTCCGTCCCATTTTCATAAAATAACATGCATACATGTCATTCATAGAATCATCATCTCATTGCAAAAAAAAAATCATCATCCCATCACAAAAAAAATCCTACAAGAGTGCATACATGCATACATTCATGTCCGTTCCAAATTCGGACGAATTCCTTATCATTTCATATTTCAAAAAAAAACAACAACAAAAAAAAAAAAATGGCAAAATGCCCATTCTTTTCAAACAAAATGCAATATGCATATCATCAAAATCAAGATTCAAAGTCAAAAACACAAATTTTTAAAATTTAATTTCAAATTTCGGACAAAATTTTTTTTTGGCAAAAATGCCAATTCTTTTTTCAAGCAAAATGCATTACCCATATACTCATTACAACATGCAAAGCATCAAAATCAAAATCCAAAGCCAAGAACATCAATTATTCGAAATTCAAAAAAAAAAAAATCAAAAATCACCAAAAATCAATTTCAAGCAAGAAATCGACAAAGTGATCGAAAAGATTCGAAGTATACCGTGCGAAGACTCGGATCAGTGGCCCAATGTTGCCACGCATCGGGGTAATGCTCCTCCGCAATCGATTGCGAAAGAGAATAGTGCCTCTTCATTCGGACAAGCTCCAATCGTCTCTCCGCGACCGGGCCGCGTCCTTGGCCTTGAATAGCTACTCCCGCGTGTTCCATTGCTCGAAAATCGAAGAAAAACGGAAGATTTCGAAGCTTCTAGGGTCGAGAATGGCGGCTCTGCTCTCCCTCTCCCTCGTCGGCGTTCAAAACTGTAAAGGGGAAGAAGAAAAGGCCACGGCCTTTTAAAAAAACCAATCTGACTTTCAATCCCCTCCGCACGGACACGATTGAAGGGTCAAAATGACCCTTTTCCCCTTTAAAATTTCAGGACTCTGCAGTTTAGTCCTCAACTTAACAGAGTTAACCAAAGTTAACCAAAGTCAACCCCCTTTCATCAAAATCATCAACGGCAGTCAAACGTAAGACCGAGTGCCCCGAGAAAGATAACGAAATCCCGTATCTTTCATCAAAATCTTCCCCGGCAGTAAAACGTAAGACCGATCTCCCCGAGAAAGATAACGGATCCCGTATCTTTCATCAAAATCATTCCCCGGCAGTAAAACGTAAGACCGAGTGCCCCGAGAAAGATAACGAGATCCCGTATCTTTCATCAAAATCTTCCCCGGCAGTAAAACGTAAGACCGAGTGCCCCGAGAAAGATAACGAAATCCCGTATCTTTCATCAAAATCATCCCCGGCAGTAAAACGTAAGACCGAGTGCCCCGAGAAAGATAACGAGATCCCGTATCTTTCATCAAAATCATCCCCGGCAGTAAAACGTAAGACCGAGTGCCCCGAGAAAGATAACGAGATCCCGTATCTTTCATCAAAATCTTCCCTAGCAAGAAACGTAAGACCGAGTGCCCCAAGAAAGATAACGAAATCCCGTATCTTTCATCAAAATCATCCCCGGCAGGCAAACGTAAGACCGAGTGCCCCGAGAAAGATAACGAATCCCGTATCTTTCATCAAAATCTTCCCTAAGCAAGAAACGTAAGACCGAGTGCCCCGAGAAAGATAACGAGATCCCGTATCTTTCATCAAAATCTTCCCCTATAGCCAAACGTAAGACCGAGTGCCCCGAGAAAGATAACGGATCCCGTATCTTTCATCAAAATCATCCCCTAGCCAAACGTAAGACCGAGTGCCCCGAGAAGGATAACGGATCCCGTATCTTTCATCAAAATCTTCCCTGCTAGCCAAACGTAAGACCGAGTGCCCCGAGAAAGATAACGGATCCCGTATCTTTCATCAAAATCATCCCCGATGGGCCAAACGTAAGACCGAGTACCCCGAGAAGGATAACGGATCCCGTATCTTTCATCAAAATCTTCCCGGCTAGCCAAACGTAAGACCGAGTTCCCGAGAAAGATAACGAGATCCCGTATCTTTCATCAAAATCACCCTAAGAAGAAACGTAAGACCGAGTGCCCCGAGAAAGATAACGGATCCCGTATCTTTCATCAAAATCTTCCCTAAGCAAAGAAACGTAAGACCAATCTCTCTGAGAAAGATAACGAGATCCCGTATCTTTCATCAAAATCTTCCCTGCAGTCAAACGTAAGACCGATTTCCTGCACGAATACGTCCGATTTTCCCCAAAGAAAGGCTAACAAAATCCCCAAAGCAAAGTTAACGGAATCCCAAAAGCCGGCGAAATCTCGAGTAAGACTCGAACTACGAAAGGGCTTCGATTCCCACTAGGGATACGTAGGTAGCCTATCATTAGGTCCACCCCAGACCAAAACGGTCACCCTCTCCTTCTTCTAAGCAGCTAGACGAAGTCCACCGAAAGGCCATTTCAAATTAAGGTCCGAGGCGCCTAAAAAGCCATCATCATTAAGGTCCGAGGCGCCTAAAAAGCCATCATCATCAAGGTTCGAGGCACCTAAAACGCCATCTCCAAGGTTCGAGGCACCTAAAACGCCATCTTCAAGGTTCGAGGCACCTAAAAAACCATCATCATCAAGGTTCGAGGCACCTAAAATGCCATCTCCAAGGTTCGAGGCACCTAAAGCGCCATCTCCAAGGTTCGAGGCACCTAAAGCGCCATCTCCAAGGTTCGAGGCACCTAAAACGCCATCTCCAAGGTTTGAGGCACCTAAGACGCTATCACTAGGAAAGCGATAAATCGCAATCATCCCCAGAGAGACCGAAAATGGTCATTCCTATCCCCGGAGAGCGGATAGCCATCGAGACCAAAAATGGTCATCTCTTATCCCCACAGAAGTTTCTTTCCAAAGAACCGACTACGGTAACTCGCTCATCGGGTTCGAGGCACCTAAAACGCCATCATCTCCGTGGTCAAAGACCCGAACTACGATCGGCTTGATTCCCATTCGGGATACGTAGGTAGCCTATCGCTAGGTTCAGCCACCCGATCACTCGATCATCCCGCCAAATATGGAGCCTTACTCTTATCGACGACCCCGCTTCCTTCAAAAGCGCCGTCGCCGAGGGGCTACTGTAAGTGCTCCAATTTGAGCTTGTTAGAATTTTCGTTAGAAAATTAACGAAAGTTATAACATTTCTAACAATTCCTAACAATCCTAACTTTTCTAACAAAGTGAGGATAAAATGGGCATTGTTATTTAAGGTTAAACCTCAAAAAGAATCTTAAAAAGCAAAACAAAGGAAGAAAACCAAAAATAGCAATGGCTGGAAACATAAAACTGGCTGTTAATTTGAATTTTGAAAAGAAATATTCCTCTTGTCCAAAGCCTGAAGCTGCAATTAATGAACAGTGCACGCTGCACTTCCCATCCGCGCGGACATCTTTGCAACTTCAGGAGGGCTATAAATTGAGCCCTCCAGTCACAAAAATAAGGAGCCACAACACATTTTGCACCGAACCTCTGGCAAAATATAGAGAGAAAACAGTGAGAATTCACTTGAATTGTCACCATTTTCTCTCCAATCTTTCCCAATTCATACTCATCCACTCACTCTCATATTAAAGCCCTAAACACTCATACACTCAAGCCAAACACTCAAGAACACAAGGAAGATTGGTAAACCCTCCTTCTCCTAACCCTAAATCTCATCCATGCATGCATCTCCAAACTACAAAATGTAGTTCCTTCATCTTTTTGCTTTAGATCTAAGAAGATCACCATGGAAGACCATCTCCATGGATGATCTTCTACAAAGATCAACATTATTTACAAGTTCTCTTACTTTCTTGCAAAGAAAACTCATTTTCAAAACCCTAAAAACCATTTTCAAGCATAAAATCTCATTTTCAAAGGATAAAAATCCCCTTCCCAAGCAAATGAAATGCTTAGTCCTAATGTACCCCAAGGATGGTTTGGTATAGTTGATTCACCACTAAAATGTCTAGTGATCACTAACCAAAACCTAGGGAAATGGGGACAAGCATGGATGCAAAACCCCCTTTAAAATCATATTTTCTCTCTTGGGAAGTTGCTGTCCAGTAGCAATTTTCCCAGACCTCAGTCCATTATCTTAATTTTTGGACACAGATGAACTTGGAATTTGGTGTTGACTACAAAACACTTTTTGTAGCCAACATCTAGAGCTTTCCAGACATATTTTTACTTTATTTTTTGGGTGAGTAAAACTCCTCTTTTCAAATTTTCTTTCAGAGGCTAGTTCATCAGCTTCTGGGAATCCAGATCTCATATCTGAGGTTTCCAGAAGGTTTTGACCCCTCAAATCTTTTCCAAAATGGAAAATTCCTTCGCACAAATCTTATTTAAGGTGTCTAGAACAACTTTCATTCTCTGATTTTATCCAGATTATGAATTTTTAAGACCCTTGAACCCATTTCAAAATCAAAGGTCCACTGCCTTTTTCATTCTGGCAGAAATGGCTCTCAACTTCAAAAGGTCTTTTGAGTACCAAATCTCAATCCAAAAATCCCCCAAAAAATCATGGGACCAGTTTAAAGTCTTGAAAATATATCCCTATTTTTACTTTTCTGAGTTTCAAAGTATTTTGGCCAAAACACACACACACACACACACAAATGATTTTCAGCTTGGAAGACTCGTTTTACGAGGCATTCCGGGTGCACACTAACGTCCTTCCCGGCGTGTAACATGACCTCCGAACCTAAATCTCTGATCTCGGGTTTTTTTCAAAGTTTTGGCCCTCAAAATTAAAATGGCGTGGCGACTCCGTTTCGTTGATTTTTTCAAACAAAAATGGGAAAATTTTCGATACATTCACACATCATCACACCACGCTGCATATTTGGATCTTGGAGGTCTCCAAGGTGAATCCGGTTAATGCCATATCATCATCATGCTTGATTTCTAACACTGGAATGCCATTAGTGTTGGTCCCCTCGGTGGTGACGCTGTCGCCATAGACTGTTGTTAGCTCGTTGCCTTGCATGAACTTGATACACTGATGAAGGGTGGATGCCACACCATTATTTGATGCATCCAGGGTCGCCCCAGGATGGCTGTGAAAGTGATAGGAATGTCAACACTTGCAATTCGGTGGGGATCATCCGCTTGCCGAACCAAATATTTAGAGTAGCAACCCCGAGAACTGTGCGGGAAGTAGAGTCATAGGCCTTGACAGTGTGGACGGAAGGCTTCAAATCTGTGGGCTTGATGTCAAGCAGGTCCATCATCTTGGCGGGCAGGACATTCATTCCGGAACCTCCGTCTACCAGCACACGGGGAAGGCGACGCTCGTCCAGCTGAACTGTGATGTAGAGCGGCTCATTGTGATCAGCCCCAAATTTTGGCAGGTCCAAATCTGTGAAGGTGATGATGTTGCCGTATCGGATGTTGCCGATCATCTGAATTACTTTGTCTGGAGTTGCGTCCACGGGAACCATGGTGCGGGCCAAACTTTCCTCTAGCTTGAGCTTGTGAGGGTATGAAGATGTGAGCAGGGACCAAAGGGAAATGTTCGCCTGGGCCTTCTTGAGCTGAGTGAGGATCGGGTCCTCCTTCACGGAACTTGTGTCTTCGGGCAGGCTGGGTTGCGGTTCTGGCTCCGTTCGCTTTTTGGTGGCCTTGGGTGGTAATACATGGATTTGGCCCGATCGGGTCAGGACGCTGACATCAGGCTTGGTCCCTTCAGAACAGGTTGCTCTGAGCTGAGCCATAGTCAGAGGAGGATTTCTCGAAGCATAGGGCCATATGTCCTCTCTCAATTCGTTGACTGTAGACGCATTCCCGGGGGCTTCGGCAGCTTTCCGGATTCTGTCCCAGGATATTGGTTTGGGTGCCTCCACGGGGAGGGAGTCTATGGTTTTCCGAGCTGTTAGAACGTCAATGCGCATTAGTGGTAGCCAGAACTGAACTGTGCATTGCTGACCCTCCGGGGGAGGTTAGAGAGTTCTTGGTTCAAGCGAACGGTCTCTTTGATCTCTTCACGGTATACCACACTTCTTTCCTTCTTACTGAGCATGCTCAGGGCATTCTGGAGTTGGGTTAGGCGATAGTCATGGTTTGCTAAATTTCCTCCACTTTTAGCCCAGATCAGCTCTCTTGCAGTAGAGCCTACGTCGAGAGTTAACGCCTGCGTTTCTTCCCACGTGAGAATAGCCAGTGCTTCCTTGAACTGTATGCGGCAGTCTAGATAAACTTCCATCGGGGAGAGCTTTCGCTTCTGCATTAACTGAGTGGCGGGTATATCGGAAGGTGAGTACACGGTTTCTCGAACGTCTGCCCATGTAACTGGCTGCTATCCCAGTTGATCGTTTCTGTAAACGAATGACGTAGTCTGTGGAATCTCCCTGAGTAGTTGCTGGAGATGTATTTCCATTTTTCTTTTCTTTTTGAATAGACCTTCCTCCTTCAGTTGGCCTTTTAACTTGAGAGCGAAAATGATCCGCTCCCATCCTCCCAGGACCCTTGGGATTCCAGTTTTGTTGACTTTACGACCGGCTTGGAAGAGAATGGTTTCATCGTCTTCGTCGTCACTTTCACAGAGGACTTGCTTTTCTCGGGGAGATAAGCGCTTGTATTCTTCATGCTGTTTGGCTAGGTATTCCTTGTGTTGTGCCATTCCATCTCCTAGGTCGTCGGGACCGTTGACTGCCCTTCCTTGCCAGAGGGGGTTTGATGAGAAGTGATGGTAGTCCAGGAAGTCGCCGTGGGCAAAACCTTGCTGTCTGAAACTGCTTGTGACGCTTTAAGGGCTTGGTCCCTGTGAGTCTTCTGAGCTTGGTTCTCGTCCCAGACACGGTTCTCTTGAGCAGCTAGTTCCAGGAGGGCTTTCCGTGCGAGAGCTAAACAGTCTCCGTAGGTGCGCGCCGTCTGACTGGTGTCTAGAACTGTAATCACATCCAAATCCCCGAATGGCGGAAACACTTGGATTATATTGACGAAGGAAGTCGTGCTGGGACATTCCATGCGGCCTTCCCTGATCTCAGTTATCAAGAAGTTTACCCATATCTGTTTGATTAAACCCACAGGGGTATTGAATTCTGCGATGTTGATGGTCTCGTAATCTCGCTGGATAGCCAAGTCTATCAGAGCTAGCAGTTTGCTGGCGGGATGCCTGAATCCGAGGGCGTGATGGCTGGGAGCAGGGTCAAATTTGAGCATGTTGATGCTGAGGTGATCATTTCGTTCTTCAGAAGCTTGATCTGTCTTGTGGGGAAGACTCTTACAGATGTTTTCAGGGTGGCTGCTGGAAGCGTTTCCGAGGTTGATCTGATTTGTAGCAGGGTGAGGAGCTTTGTCTCCTTCGCTGATACCCTTGGCCTTGGCGGCGCTCTTGGCTGTAAGCTTGACTGACGGCACGGGCCGGTTGCCACTGGGGCTGGTAATTGGGAGTGATGATGAGCTTTGAGCTCGCTTGGCCAGGGCCTCATTTACCATGAGCAGGCAATCGTCGAGGGTAACTTTGGCATTGCAGAATCTAATAATAAGGACCGCATCCTTGGCATCATCGGGATATCTGGAAAAGATAATGTTGATGAATTCGTCGTCAGTTACATGGTCAGAGGGGTTCTTTGTCGTGTCAACCAGTTGTTTCCATTCGCCGGATAACTGCCTGTACTGGACGTTGAGTTTGACAATTTCCATGGTATTGGAGCGCTCGTCGTAGGTGACCTCATCGGAACTGGTGCCATCCTCGAAACTGAGTATATGTATATAGGGATCTTCCTGCGGATCCGCCGCGTCTTCGACTCCGGAGAGTCCCGATTCGTTGTCGTCTGACGGCTCAACCCAAACGTAAGGACGTCTCGCGTCCTGCTGTGAAGCTGGAGCTGCTAGAAAAACATCATGCCCTTCGCTTGAGAAGAGGGGCTTGGCGGGTAATTCCTCGTGTAGGACATCCCAGATGACTGCCATACATTCATCACGAGTGTGACGATGCTTGTTGACCTTTCTCACGAAGATTTCTTCGCCATGCGGGGAGTTGGCTTGAAGGATGCTGAAAAATCTTCGACCGGAGACAGGGGGTTTGTGTGCCCACATCTTTGCGATGCTCAGGGTTTCTTTCCAGTCTGCGTCCAAGTTTCGGAAACGGCATTTGAACTTGATGAATCTGACTGCTTCAGGATATGCCTGTTCGAGGATGTTGACATAGTTAGCACCTCCGGACTCTGAGGGATTCTGATGAGATTTGCCCCGATAGTCCCTTGGTTGGCTTGAAGGAGGTAACCCCGGTGCCTGGCTGCGGGCACGCTTGGCTGTTGTCTCGGCTTCGTTGCCTATGAGGAAAATGTCCCCTCTGATGACTTCAAGATCTCCTTGCCGATTAATGAACTTGACGCACTGATGGAGAGTGGAGGCTATGACTTTCATGTGGTGTAGCCATGGGCGTCCCGACAGAGCCGTAAATTCGGACGGGATGTCCATCACGTGGAATTCTGCTGCCACCATTTGGTTTTCGAACCAAAGCTCCAGAGTCACCGTTCCCAGGATGGGACGAGACGTGCTGTCATAGGCTTTGATAGTTCGAGCAGATGGGATCATGTGGCCTTCGTTGATGCGTAGGGCTCGCATCATGCTGAGAGGGAGGACGTTGACTGCTGATCCATTGTCTACTAATACCCGAGGAGGGAGACGGTGTTGAGCCGGAGAGTGATGTACAAAGCTTCGTTGTGCCCCGAGGCCCCTTTCGGCAAGTCTTCATCACAGAAGGTGAGCATACTGCCATATAGTCGGGAATCGTAGATCTGATCTCTTTTCGGAGAGGGAGAGTCATCGAGTTATCCGTTTCCTATCTTCCTCTTGAGAGGCAAAGCTTTTGGTGGTGCCTCGGGATTGTGTCAAGGTAGCTTGTGGCGGTGGCCGCCCTTGGTCAGCACGTTGATTGAGTACGAGTGCCAAGTTGACTTTGACTTTCCTTTGCCGGCCCATGCTCTAAAGTTGGGCAAAATGAACCTTGGCTGATCCCGCGGGGGATTAGGCTTCTGGTTGATGGTAAGGTTGCCAATATTTGAGGTATTCCGGCATCCTGAGGCCTGAACTTTGGTGTCAGCAGGATTTTTCAGCTTTCCCACCCCTGTCTGCTCTAAAGCTACGTGGCTTGAAGGAAGGGAGGATTGGCTGGAGTAGAGTACATAGTAATCGAACTTCCCGGATGGCTCTCCGAGTGTACCCACGCTGGTGTCTCCAGCTTCATATCTTTCTTTCAGTTTCTGCTGAGAAGACTTTTTCTTCTGCTTTCTAGGAGAATCAACCCTGATCATGTCTTGGAACTCGTACTCAAGGCATTCGGAGCAGTCACAAACATCATAACTGATGTGGACATTTGATGAGGACCTGGCTGGAAGAGGCGGAGGAACTAGCTCTGCGACAATCTTCTTTGGTACCCACTCGATGGAGTTCACACTAGTGTTGTTTGGAAAAGGGTTTCCGAATGTATTAGGTCCACGGGGACGCTCCAATTTTCCTTCCTCTATCAAATTATGGATCTCGTACCGTAACCCCACGCAGTTGTCAGTGGTGTGCCCATGATACTGGTGGAAGGCGCAGTATTTTCTTTTATCAGCGTTGACTACGAGATTCTTGGGTTTGTAATTTTCAACAGGCTTGAGGAGGCCTTCCTTGATTAGTCCTTTCAGCATCTTACTCAGAGGCATATCCAACTTGTCAAAGTGCACGGAGGGCTGCTTCGTGGAGGAGTTGTTGCTTGGCGGGACTGGGTTTCTATTGCCCGACTGCTGTCCCTGATGGATGTGGTTGACGGACGTATCTTTTCCTTTGCCGGGGGCCGGTGCGGGATTGAATGTAGCTGCTGATCTCAGACTGCAGTACGGCCATCTGTGGCGCTTTTTCCTTGAGATCCTTTTCGAACTGCGAGCCGACATTGACCATGGCTCGGAGATCTGGGAAGAAGTGATGGCTGATGAGCGTTCTGATGGACGGCCTCAAGCAGGACTTGAAAATCCGCATATGTTCATCTTTGGAGAGTGGTTCCATAATTTCGGAGAGTTTCCAACTCCACCTCTTGTAGAATTCTCCGACGCTTTCATCTGCTTTCTGCTCAGTTGTGATTAAGTCCTCACGACTTGTTTCCCACTCTAGGTTGGATCTGTACCATTCTAGGAAGATATTGCTGATCTGATCCCAGGTATGGCGATTTGCAGGCTTGACCCTTAGGAACCATCGTAACGCTGAACTCTTGAGCGTATGCTGGAAGTGATCAGCCATTTGTTAAAGGGTTGCTCCTTTCGCTCTCATGTCGAGAACGTAGGTGTCAACATGCGTCTGTGGACATTCAGTTCCGTCGAATCGGTCCATTTCCGACATTCTGAACTTGGCAGGGAGAGGCGTGACCATTCCCGGATCTGTGGATCTGAGCGTTTCTTGCTTTGAGCTGCTTATGCTGGCCTTCAGGTCTTTCATTTGTTCGACCATCTAGGCTAGGGCTGGGTCCAGTGGTGGACTTTGAGGCTCGGTGCCGGGTGCTGCCAAATGAGCGGCAGTAATTGGAGGTGGGAGGCTTGATATATGTGGATATATGGGGGCCTTTTCTGGACTGTATCGGGGTTTGTCCCCGGTGTTTTGGGGTTCGTGTATAGGCAATGGGTTGAACCCGGGAGGATATTGGAGGATGTTGACATCTGTTTGAGATGGTCCAGCGGTGCGCTGGTTGTACTGAGTGATGGGAGTAGTACTGGCTTGGCCGTATATGACAGGGGTGCCTTGAGAGGTGGCCACATGAAGCCTAGGTCGGCTGTTTCCTTGGTTCGAAGGCATCCCATAAGTTGGCGGGGGAGGAACCTGGTTAAAGGTTTGAGGAGTTGTTAGGGGAGGCTCGTCGTCCTCGATCAGAATGAAAGTACCGTCTGGCTGGGGGATAGCTGCTATACCTCGCTCATTCAGAAGCTATACTACAAAATTCTGCTGATCTTCTTTCTGCCTTTTGTGAACCTCACAGGCCCGGATGGCTTCTTCCAATGTCATATCTGTTACCGATGGCGAGGTTCCATTCCCGTCACGGTTTCTCGGTGAGCTTGACATGTCGGAGAGTCTGGCTGAAGGAACTGAGGGAACCGAAGAACCGTCTCGACGCCGTCAGAATCGTGACTGGCGAGGTGCTGACCCGAAATTCTGAACCACTTTCTGCTCGCTGCAGGGAACGAAAGTCAGGGTTTAGGCTTCGGAAAGGGAATTTGGCTCAGGGTTTCAGGCTAGTGCAATGTGCCGTTACCGATTAATGTTTACTTAAAACGTAATTTCTCAGAGTCCTAATCGGTTGGAAAAGATCGTGTCTTCTTTTTCACAACTAACCTAATACTCTAATCAGTGGATCTCGTCACTACGTTTATAAACTCCTCGTTTTTCACCTGTAAATCATCTTCTCGGGATGGACAATCCCGAGCGAGGGTCCTATAAGGCAAGCGAGTTCCACTGACAAAGGAAAAAAGTGAACTTAAGGCTAGCTGGTCACGCAAACTTCCAGCGTATGTAACACGCGGGCCACGGTCGAAGTCAACGTCCTTAAGTTAAGGCAGAAATCATGCCGAAATTTCGGCATGACCTCTCCTGACTCACTTCTGCGAGGGGCCTTAGCTTTTGGTGTTGGCCAAGTTGTGGCTGGTACGGTGCATACGTTGAGGGTTTGGTGACATGGTGTCACATTGAACCTTCGGGGTATGTTTTTTGGCAGGGCTCCGCGTCAAAATCAAGGCTGAAAAGTTTAAGACTTCGGGTCGGGAACGACCTTTGGTCTCAACTTTTAAGTTTGACTTGTGAGGGAAACCGGCGTAAAAAACATACATTTGGGCATTACGACACGTACTAAGCCAAAAACCAATCGGGGTCTTGGACGAAGTGTGACACAAAGAGTGCATGGCTTACACGAGCTAGGATGGGCTGTTTGGGACGACCCCGTGCGCGCTCGAAAGGTGTCTGGCAGATCAACCGAGCTGCAACTGAACGGTCATCCCGGGTTACGGGTCGTAGTGTGCAGTGTACCGAGGCAGCAAGTGCGCGTAGCGTGCGGTGTACCGAGGCAGCAGTGCAAGTAGTGTGCGGTCACTAAATTCTTTTTCTGAGTAAAACAGAGATTTTCAGAATGTGTTTTAAAGAATTTTATGCGCAGTTCAAAATGTAACATAAAAATCAAGTATGAATGGGAATGCACGAACATGTTATGATTTTTAGATGAAAATGCAACACACATTTTTTTTTTGTTTTGAAAACCGTTCGACGTTTCGAACAACATACGCACACAAAAACGAGGAAGGGTAAACGAAAGTTTGACCCATAGAATGCTTTTTGAAAATGACGGCAATTTTGAAAAAATATCCTTGTCCCCAGCGGAGTCGCTAAGTGAAATTACCCGGATCGCGCGGGCTGCGGCGAGCGGTTGTCTTTCGCGGTGTTTGGGACCTCGCTTTCGGGAAGGAGAGGAGTCGCCACGCGGTTTTGTATTTTGAGCCCAAACGTTGAAAATGGCTTTGAAAAACGTGTCATTTTGTATTTTGAGCCCAAACTTTGGAAATGGCTTTTGAAAACGTGTCATTTTGTATATTGAGCCCAAACTTTGGAAATGGCTTTTGAAAACGTGTCGTTTTGTATTTTGAGCCCAATCTTTGGAAATGGCTTTGAAAACGTGTCATTTTGTATTTTGAGCCCAAACTTTGGAAATGGCTTTTAGTACCAGAGATTGTTAGGTTCGGAGGTCACGTTACGTTTCGGGAAGAGTATGTTGAGATCACCCGAAACGCCTCGTATGACGGTCTTTCTACCTTTCTCAAAATTGTGTGTGTGTGTGTGTGTGTTGCATTTTTTGAAAAAGAGGGGGGGGGCTTGAATGACAAGCTTAATCTTGGTTTGGATGTCAAACGTTGATTTTATGATTCTTGGAAAAAGCGAGCGTTTGAATGACAAACGTCGGTTTTGGAGTTTTTTAGGAAAAAAAGGTGCGATTGACGAGTTTGAATCTTTAGCTTAAGTGTCAAATGTTGACTTTTAAGAAAAGAGCGTTTGAATGTCAAACATCGGGTTTTGAGTTTAAAAATGATCGTTTGGATGCCAAACGTCACTTTTGCGTGTTTTGAAAGGGAGCTCGAATGACGAACTCCGGTTTTGAACCGGGCATTACATTGTTAGAGATTTTATGAAAAAAAGCATTAAATGAGATGCGATCAACGAATCGTTTTGTGACTCGAACTTTGATAAGTAAACACTATCACGAGCCAAACGGCTCGGACTTGTAAATGACAGTATTTAAAATGCGGTATCAACGGAATCAAACGATCCCGACATTAAAGATGCGATCGACGAGCCAAATGGTTCAGACTTGTAAAGTTACGTAATTTATATGACAATATCAACGTATCAAACGATCCGGACTTGTAAATGACTATCACGAACCAAACGGTTCGGACTGTAAAGTTGCGAATCAAAGGATCAAACGATCCGGACTATAAATGACATAAACGTAAAGAACGGGGCCGGAACGCCGTTTTAACCCGAGATTATTTCTCTTACGGGAGAGAAGATGATCTTGGGGTAAAATGTAACGGACCCCGTAGACGGCATTACGTCTACATTTCAATAATTTTGACCGAAGCGATTATAGCGTTTGACGCGTAAATCGAGACGGAACGAGTGTTTAGGAAGAGAGAGTGTTACCTATGGCTAGGGGTTGACTCTTTTGGCTCGGTTGACGTATACGGGATACGGTTTATGTGAGGACCCCAACCCGGAACCTAACCCGTGTCCCGAGCTAGAGCGTCCTCAATAGAACTCAAACCACCTAAACTTTTTAAAACTTTGATTTAACTTACAACTTAAACATACTGAACATAACCATTTCAAAATAACTTCATTCCTCTCTACATGGGAGGAAGAGTTGAATAACTTTAAAAGTAACAACCTGTTTTAATTACAAAAGACTTTGGTTATAACGTAGAAACTAAGTTTTTATACACACAAACTCCATAAAGGAATTATACCAAAATACATCTTCTACGCCAACCTATACGTACCCCGACAATCCCAAAATACCACGTCTAAACTCCTTTCCGTCCTCACTTGGCCGGTCCGCCTGTCTCAGGATCTAAAAATATTAAAGGGAGAGGGGTGAGAATAAATCTCAGCAAGCTATTATGAATGCAGCAATATGCCAAGTAAGATGCAACACATAACAAGGTACATCTCACATATTGGTAAAACAGTAAACACCTTCCGTTACCTTAGTTTACCTTTCCCGTCTGAATCATAAGTCGTACCATTGTGGAAGTAAATACTCCACTTATTCTGTGAATGCATATCCACCAGAATCAATATCATATAACCGAGATAGTTATGATTATAACTCATCTCCTTTGAACTGCTTAGGCATATTCACATCTTATAAGACCAGTTTTCCAGGGAACCATATAAGATAGTAGCAACTCTGTAAGGCTTTTGGCTCAATACAGATGCTATAACCCCAGTCTGTGGCCACAGAGGGGGAGAGGTCACAGGTATAATGTAATCCGATCACCTTATGGAACAATTCCTCATAAGTGATCGTATTCCATTATACCCCCAAAGATCAGCTGATATAAACACACTCAAGCACATAATAGATACTTGAAATAACATCCACCACAGGGATAATAATATATCAACATGGTAATGTATACTCATGCTAAATCAATACCATAGTGCAACATTCATTTAATACACTATACATAATACCATCAATGAACATGAACCCAAGTAAGGTACAATATAACCAATAAATTCACAAATGGGATAACAATACATCCATACGATAATCATATCCACACTTGGGATAACCATGCACCCATATAATGAACATATCCACACTTGGGATAACAAGTTAACAACATAATATATAAATCCACACTTTGGAGAATAATGAAACAATGTGATAAATACACATTCCCAACTAGCACGATAGGGTAACCTACAGCTCCTACACTATTCAAACCAATCACCAAGGATATGGGCAAGTAAGGCCACTATGTATCATAAACCATCCTATATAGTCATTATACAACCTCGAATAACCTTAATAAAAGTTCAAGATCTACTTCCCAAGTTTGAACTACTTTGGTGAAGTTACAAATCAAGCCTATTAACCATTTTCCGGACAATATTTAAACTACTTCCACTAATCCATTTTGATCAACTAAGACGTCATTGCGTAGCCAAAGTATTCTACTTTAATCTAGGTTAAAGAGGTTTCATTTTGGTTCTAGTTTGAATAGGTTTAAACAGCTCTAAAGTTGGTTCAAAATCACCAGGCCAGGGCACGACTCGTGCCCCAGGGCACGACTCGTGCCCCTTTGGCCTTTCTCAGATTCATGCGTCCCCTAAAGCACGACTCGTTACCTCCACATGGCACGACTCGTGCCTGAGGGCACGACTCGTGCCAATTTCCCCTTAAGTTGATCAGAACGACTTGGCTTCCCATCCACGAATCGTACTCACGAGTTGGCCATGGGCACGACTCGTGCCTGAGGGCACGACTCGTGCCACGGCCCAAAAACAGGTAGCAGCAGCAGAATTACTTAGGAATCCCCAAGAACCAAAACTTACACTAAACTCCTTATAATTGGTGAGCCTAAAAGAAATTTCTAACTTTGTTAACTTCATTCTAACCCATTTAATCCCAAGGTACCATGTCCTAAACATAGATCATTACCACTTGGTTTTCCACCCAATTCACTACCATTTTTCAAGATTTACCATTCTAATCCAACCCAACCCATTTTCTTATACTCATTACCACTTTCATGAACAACAACATTTTCTATGACACTAACCAATTCCTCAAATCCAAGAAGGTTTCCCCAAAGCATCAAATAACCATTATAACAACAATAACAACATTTAATAGTTCATGAACATTTAAAGAAGGGAAAGTCATAATAACTCACCTTAGAATTTTAGGATGAATTGAGGATCTTCTTAGCTTGATAAACTCCCCTAAATGCACCAAGCACAAAAGTACACCCGGATTGCCAAATGGAGAAGAATTGCACTTGGTAGAAACTTGGAAAGTAAGGCTTTCAAGGTGAAGCTTCCATGGAAATTGATAAGAGAGAAGAAGAGAATGATGAGGTGAAATTGGGGAGGATGAAGGAAGTATGGGAGGAGTGGTAGGCTTTTGACTAAGGAGTGAAGGGGAGGATTTTAAGGGTATGGCCCCCCATGCCTAGTTAATAAAAGTCTTTCCAATTCCTACACTAAAGCCCCTAAATGTTCAAGAAATGCAATTAACCCCTTTACTTTCTTTCTCTACACAATAAAATCCTAACTACACTCATTTATTTATTGTCAATTATTATACTTCCCCCAAGAATATTATTTTATTTCCCAATCATTTCATCCTAATATAAGAAATCAAGGATATAAAATGAACACATAATATTAACAATAATATTAAAAGCACATAATATGATGCTAAAATAGTGCCTAGGGTTAGGGTCGTTACAATCACTCCCCCTTAAAGAAAATTCGTCCCGAATTTTAAACTTGCTTACCTTACTGATCAATTAAAGAAGGTGACCTCCCCATATAAGTCAAATCCGCTTAATCATCATTAGTTGAAGAACTCCATACACATGAGGAATCATAAAGATAATTTCTCCCATACAATGTTCCATACGTTACCATTTCAATACTGAACTAAAATCTACTAATATACGCAAACTCACTAAGGTTAAATAAACTTCTCAAGTTGAAAAGAAATCCATCACACAACACACAACTTATTCTCAAGAATCTGGATAGTCTTCCCTGTCTGCCCATCTGCTTGAGGATGGAACGCATCACTGAAACTCGACTTGGAACTCAAAACCTTGCACTCAGCTTCCCAAAAGCACAATGAATCCTCGATCCCGATCTGGTAAAATGTTGATTGGTGCTCCACGAAATCAATCAATCTCCCGCATGCACAGTGTTTTAATTTCTCCCTCGAATACTTCGTTGATATAAGTAGAATGTAAACCGACTTTATCTATCCATCTTCTATTATTCCAACACACCCATCTTCATCGACGTTGAAAGTAGTCCAGTTACAAAATTTCATCGCAATGCTTTCCCATTCGAATCTTCTAACTCTTCTTCAAATCTTGATACCTCTTCGAACTTTCCTGATGAATCGCAATTCTAGATCTATGGTCTTCCTCTAAAATTGGTCTTATAATCTCTTGCAGCAACGGTACGCACATTCCAAGTTGAGGATTAAATTTTCATCCCAATTCGATACAAAATCCTTGGTCTTCCCATCTTGAAACTAGCCGGTAATCCTCTTAACTTCTGAATCATGGTTGAGCTTCCTCTAAAGTCTCCACACTATAAGTGTAACTTGAATATTCGCAATCATATCTCACCTTGCAACTCAAAGGATATACTTGTTGACACATAAGCCTTTCGGCTAATCGCATTTGCAATCACAATAACTTTCACGGGTAGCAAGATATAACACTGAAAATACCAAAAGTGTCGAGTTGGGCCAAATGGGTAAAGCCCAATCACAGACAGCCTTGACTCCCACATTCTCAATGAAGCTGGCCCAATCAGAGCAAGGCCCAAAGCCCATTTCAAGTATCCATCGACTAAGTCCATGTCCGACCTACCAGGTCCCGACCTAACTTAGTCCGACCTCATGATCCATACTACAATTCGGGTACGAACCATGCTCTACCCGCCAGTCAGGTCGACCACTCCACAAATGGCGACCTCGACCTAACCACCAGATGTCGACCTAACAGATGTGGACGCGCATGGGTCAAATCTTTCCATAACAGCATCCCTATAAATCAGGGGCGGTTACAGGCACGTTCTCATGACCATAACCGCCGCTATAATTTCGGAGCTCATGTAGCACCACCAAAAATACAAAGGCCACCACCTATAAATACTTCATCACTATCAAACGGTGAAAGGTAACTGCCATTTTGTTATCTGAATTCATTATTCAATACATTTTGAGCTATATACAACCTTTATCTTACTTACGCCCGAGCGTCTTCGCCGGAGACACATCCGGCTAGTCGTGGGTTCTCGATTTCGTGTCAAGGAGCCAGGTGATTAGTCCTGCCACGTGGAGGATTACTGATAAGCACAATTCCTGCAGCATCAGTTTGGTTCCATTGCCGGGAACTGTGCTTTAGCTTGACCTCAAAATTTTTCTCAACCTACAACAATGGTGACTTCAGATGGACATGTATCTGAAGCCTCGCTTGGGCACGAAGCTGTGAACAACAACACCGATGCAATCGCTGGAAATCTCAACATCAATACCGATAACACCAATCCGCCTCCTCCCCCACCAAGTCGCCCTCACGCAGAGCAACGCGCTCTACCATGTTGTTGATGGCGCAGGGTCAGTCGACACAAGAAGAGGAAAACGCCATATGGAGGGACAAGGAGTTCCACCTCCTCCAAAACGTCCAGCTGGACAGGTTAACATTGGAAACAGGGCAAGTCCCTCAACCAATCCCATGAGCAAGAAGGAAATGATGTTGGAACGAGCCCAGATTCTCGCCGATTTGATAGCTATGGAGGAAGCAGAGCAGCCGACATACGTTCGTAAAGAGTGGCTCCCTCTCAAGTCTCCAACAGCAAGCAGCCAGAGTGCTAGGCCAAATGAGGGTGTGGGACAGAACCGAGAAGACAGGATAGTTCAACGACCTCTAACTCTCATTCATGTGCCGAGTAATGATTTAAGGGCTAGTCTCACCAGGAATAGGGAGTAGGAGGCTCAATCGGATTTGAGGACGCACTTAGAGGCCAATAGAAGCCGACGTGGTTCCCCTGCCCGGACACAAAGATCAGATCCCATAGGGACAGGAATGGGCGCAGTCGCCTATAAGAGACGAGAGGCGCAGGTCGCCACTCGGGGGTAATAGGTGCAGGTCGCCTACCAGAGATGATAGGCGCAGGTCGCCACAAAGGAATGACAGGCAAAGATCTCCAGTTCGATCGGAAAGAGCTCCTTCCCACAGAGATAGGAGAAGCAGATAAATGACTCCACCCAAAAGCGAGGGCCAAAGGTCGAATGTTGTTCCTCCTGCTGGAGAGGACAGGCCCGATGCTAGGGAGTGGCTCCAGTGGAAGAGAAAGTTCGAGCAATGGGAGAATGAAAGGAATAAGGATACTGGAAAGGTTGAACGAGTTGATTTTGCTCTTCGACCTCTATCCAAGGAGATGAGAGACAGTCGACCTCCTCCTAGTTTCAGATTGCCCCTATTGGAAAAGTACTCAGGGGCAACCAATGCCAAGAGTCACATAGCGCACCTGGAAGCCACGATGTGCTTTGTCGCCAATGAAGACGACAATATGTGCAAAGCCCTCATAAGTACCCTCACAGAAGCAGCCTTTGACGTGGTTCAATGGTTTGGCAGCTGGTAGCATAACCACCTGGACATGTTTAAGAACAAAATTCCTAGATCGCTTCTCGACGGCTGGAGCTCGGAAAGTGACTGTCACCGATCTGAACAACTTGGTACAAGCGAAAAATGAGAGCTCCATGAGCTACTTCAACAAGTTTAAAGAAATGGTTGACAAGATTGAAGAGGATCTCACTGACAGAGAGGTGATCAATTGCTTCCGAAGTGGTATTTCCTCGGCAGACATGGATTATGAACTCACAGATCATACAGTCACAACTCGACAAGAGTTGTTCGAAAAGGTTTACAACGTCGCACTGGCCGAGGAAAGGAAGGAAAAGATAAATGGGAAAAGCCCCAAGGTGGAGGTTGTTGATGATAAGAAGGACTCCAACAAGAATGGAGGAAACGATAAAAATGGAAAGAACAGGACAAGGGCGACAGAGAAGGTGCCCGAGACTTTCACTCCCCTAACGGTGAGTCGAACCGAAATCCCGAATGCGCCGAGTTGGCACCACCTGCCCCAATGAACCTGTGCAACAAGTTCGTAAGGGACAACAGCAAATACTGTGATTACCACAAGGACACGGGTCATCTCACGGAGGATTGCTTAGGCTTGAAGCGCATAATCCAAAGAATGGTCGAACAGGGAAGACTCGACGCATACGTGAAGAGGCCTCAAACTGGTGGAGGCGAGCAACCTGCAGGTGGACAACAAGGACCGAGGCAACCTAGATTGAACTTGGGGGTCATTACAGAGCAAGCCAGTAACACCGCCATCAAGCACAAAATTTTTCAACTCAATAAGGCCCCACATGTGCCTCCAAGGAGAGATGTCAGAGATGATGTGATCAGCTTCTACCCCCATGAGTTGGCAACCAATATGGCTGCTAGGGAGCAAGTTCTCGTCATCCCAGGTCTCATAGACGGATGTACGACGAGCGTACTCTTAGTCGACACGGGGCCTCGCAAGGACATTTTATTCTACAAAACCTTCCAGAGATGGGACTTAATGATGAGCAAACTTGAAAGGTATGATGGCAGTCGAGGGCTTCACCAACCATCGAGTTGATGCCAAAGGCCAGATTGAGCTCGACGTCGACTTAGGCCAGCACCCCCTTAGGGTTGTATCGAAGGTACAGTTTATTGTGATTGATGTAAACAGTGATTATGCCACTATACTTGGAATTCCTGGTCAGGTCGCTCTTGGAATGGTGGCATCGATCCCTCATCAGCGAGTCAAGTTCCCCACACCTGCCGGAGTAGGCTGCGTACAAGGCACAGCTCGAGCCTACCTGGATCATGTCCTTCGGGAAAGAAAGAAGAGAGAGCTAGAGATTGAGACGGCAGATGGTTATTTAAAGCTATCCCAGTCAGTCACCAAAACTACTCGACTGTCAACAATCACCAATGTGGAGGAGTCGACCTATCGCTCAAATGACGAGGTCATGATTGAGTCGACACGTCACTCTGAAACCACAGAGGTCGATCCAGATGTAGTTATGGTCGACCAAGTCCTCATAGGCAACCTATGCCTCCAGATCGACAATAACTCGGGGGCCACCACCACCACCACGAGCGAGGTTGCGGATAAGCTGGATGATATGATAGCAGAAGAAGCTCCACACCTGGGGGCCGAGGAGAGATAAAGGGTCAGAGAAATCATCATTGAAACCCTGAAGTTCAGAGATGGTCCAGAGTTAGAGGCTGTGGATGAGCTAGAGTCAGTAATCACTAACCCTTCCTACCCCGACCAAAAAATTCAAATTGGAAAGCAGCTATCTGTCGAGGAGCGAGCAGAAATCATTGAGCTACTCAAGGAGAGTAATGACGTCTTCGCATGGAGAGTAGAAGACATGAGGGGAATCAAGGAAGAGGTCGCCGTTCACCGACTTGAAGTCAACCCGACCATAAAGCCTAGACCCCAAAAATTGAGAAGTTTTGCTCGTGATAAGGAGGAAGCCATAAAAACTGAGGTACAAAAACTTTTAAGTGCAGGGATAATCAAGGAGGCCACTCACACAACGTGGTTGGCCAATGTGGTCATGGTGAAGAAATCAAATGGCAAATTGCGGATGTGTGTCGACTTCACCACACTAAATCTTGCCTGCCCGAAGGACAGCTATCCTCTTCCTAGAATCGACAAACTAGTTGATTCTATTGCCGGTCACTCCACCCTCAGCTTCCTCGATGCTTACTCAGGATACCACCAGATTAAGATGCACGAGGATGACATTGTGAAAACAGCTTTCCAAGCAGCTGGAGGCATCTACTGCTATAACATGATGCCCTTTGGATTGAAGAATGCAGGGGCGACTTATCAAAGAATGGTGAACAAAGTCTTTGCCTCTCAAATTGGCCGAAACATGGAGGCCTACGTCGACGATATGGTCATCAAAACAAAGACTGGACGTCACGTGGTCGACCTAAAGGAAACGTTCGCCAATTTGAGAGCAAACGACATGAAGCTCAACCCTAGCAAGTGTGTCTTTTGTGTAGCTGCTGGAAAGTTCCTTGGATTTATGGTATCTCGGCGAGGTATAGAAGCTAACCCGGAGAAGATCAAGGCGCTAGTCGACATGAAAGAGCCGACCAGGAGAAAGGAGATGCAGCGACTTAACGGCAGGGTGGCAGCTCTTGGCCGCTTCATATCTAAGTCAGCAGAGAGGTCTCTCCCCTTCTTCAAAGCGTTGAGGGGGACGAAAAATTTTGAATGGACGACCGAATGTCATTCGTCGTTCCAACAGCTGAAGGATTACCTCGCTACTCCACCTCTCCTGAGTAGCCCGACCACTGGCGAAACGTTGTTTGTGTATCTATCTGTGGGAGACAAGTCAGTGGCTGCAGTCTTGATTAGAGAAGAGGAAGGGCTTCAAAAGCCAGTGTACTACATCAGCAAAGCCTTATCGGATGTGGAGAGCAGATACTACAATGCTGAAAAGGTCGCATATGCTCTAGTCGTAGCTTCAAGGAAGCTGCGAGCTTATTTTCTGGCCCACCCTATCGTGGTACTAACCAATGCGCCCTTGAGAAAGATATTACACAAGCCGGAGAGTTCAGGTCGACTGCTCAATTGGTCAATTGCCCTTACTGAATTTGACATTGAGTATAGACCTCGAAAGGCGCTGAAGGCTCAAGCTCTAGCAGATTTCTTGGTCGAGCTTACGTTCACCAAGGAAGACGGCGAACAGCGAGCTCCAAGAGAGAAAACCAAGGGGAAAGAGCCAGAGTCCCACGTCGCTACTAATCTACCCGACGATTGTTGGAAGGTCTACTCAGATGGGTCAGCGACCAAGAGTGTCAGTGGAGCAGGGATAGTGCTAATTGAACCAGAATCTGGGACAGTGTATGAGGAGTCACTAAGGTTCAAGTTCGATGCTTCCAACAATCAGGCTGAATACAAAGCCTTGATAGCAGCCATAGAATACGCCAAGTATTTTGGAGCGACTAAAATCATGGCTTATTGTGATTCCCAACTGATAGTCAACCAGGTCAGAGGCGAGTACGAGGTGCTTAGTTCCACTCTGATCAAATACCGCGACCTGGTGAAGGAGCTAATAAAGGATTTGGAATTCTGGGAGATTCAAAGGATTGGAAGGGAAGACAACGCGTTAGCCGACCTCCTCTCGAAATTAGCCACTTCAGATGAGCCACATGAAGAGCCCATCTCTTTCCTCGAAAATCCGGCTTATGAGAGAATAAAAATCCAGTGTGTAGAGGACACTTCAAGAAATTGGGCTTATGAGAAGTGTTGGATCGAAGAAATGAAGGCGTACATAGAAAGTGGCGAGCTGCCTGATGACGAGAAGAAAGCTCGAGCAATCAAAAAGAAAGCTCCGAGATACGTCATTCAAGGAGGCAATCTGTTCAGAAGATCCTACACTCGACCATTGCTAAAGTGCATCCACCCTCAAGAGGTAGCCCTATTGATACATGAAGTACACAGTGGGATTTGTGGCGGACACCCGGGGGCCAGGACTCTTGCTGACAAGTTAATCACTTTGGGGTACTACTGGCCGCACATGAGAGCTGATACTCATAACTTTGTTCAACAATGTGATCAATGCCAAAGGTTTGCCAACTTACCTCATATGCCTACCACCGAGCAGACTCCAGTGATTGCAACTTGGCCATTTGACATGTGGGGTGTCGACTTGATTGGACCCTTCCCTCCCGCCCGGGGAAATTGCAAGTATGTGATCGTTGCCATAGATTACTTCACTAAATGGGTTGAGGCCAAACCATTAGCTCGCATCACAGAGGAGAATGCTATCAACTTCATTCACGACTTCATTTGGTGTCGGTTTGGTTTTCCTCGAGCCATAGTATCAGACAACGGACTGCAGTTCTCCAGAGCCTTCGAAGCAGAGATGAATCGGGTAGGGATCAAGCATTGGCAATCTTCTGTCGCCTATCCTCAAGGAAATGGGCAAGCTGAAGCAGCGAATAAACTTGTCCTATCTTCACTCAAGACGGGCCTCGTAGGTCGACGCAACAACTGATTGGACGAACTCCCCCTTGCTCTTTGGGCAGTTCGCACAACCACTCGGGGGCCTACGGGGGAAACCCCATTCGCTCTAACATATGGATCAGAGGCCATGGCACCTGCTGAGCTCAAATTCCCTACTGCTAGAGTGACTTTCTTTGATCAAGAGCAGAATGACACCAACAGATTGATCGACCTGGATTTAATCGACGAGAAGCGAGACACGGCTTACCTTCGAATGGTTAACTACAAGCAGCGAACTAAAAGTTACCACGACAAGAAGGTCAAGCCGAGATCATTCCAAGTAGGAGATCATGTGTTGAGAAAGATCGAAGCAACGGGAAGAAGAACTCAACAGAATAAACTGTCTCCCAACTTGGAAGGTCCTTACATAGTCACTCGAGTCGTCAAGGAAGGAACCTACATGGTAGCTCGTCCTGGGGGAGAAGAGTTGAAACATCCTTGGCACGCCACTCACCTCATCAAATACTACTTCTAGTTTTCAGTTTCCAAGTTCAAGCTTGTTTTAGTTCTAGTTTTCAGATTAATGTAAGCGTGTTCGTACTTCAATAAGAATGCTGTTTTATTCGACCAATGTTGTGCAACACCAGTTTGAACTAGCTCGACTCCCAGTCAGCTTAGTTCGAACGAGCTCGATTCTTAATCAGCTTTGTTCTTTTAACAAGTCCGACTCAACGTTGACTTCGTTCTTATGAGCTCGATTCTTAATCAGCTTTATTCTTTTAACAAGTCCGACTCATAGTCGACTTTGTTTTAATTAGCTCGATTCTTAATCAGCTTTGTTCTCTTAACAAGTCCGACTCAACGTCGACTTCGTTCTTATGAGCTCGATTCTTAATCAACTTTATTCTTTTAACAAGTCCGACTCATAGTCGACTTTGTTTTAATTAGCTCGATTCTTAATCAGCTTTATTCTTTTAACAAGTCCGACTCAACGTCGACTTCGTATAAATTAGCTCGACTCTTAGTCAGCTTTAATCTCATAACAAGTCCGATCCAAGGTCGATTTCGTTCCAATGATTTCTACCCTATGCCATCTCTAAACAGGTACGGCCTTGAGTCAACCTCGTTTCTGAATTTTGACAAGGTTTAAGTCGACTCTTCCTACTATATCTAGCTCGACATATATATGCTGAAATTAAAGGCATGAAACATACAAGGATATGAAGTCAGCTAAGATTAAACATGTTTAAGTCTCCCAAAAGCGGGCTGAGACTGGCAAAAATATGATTACATGTTTCTATGCCTCCCAAAAACTGGGCCAAGGCATTCAAGTATTCAAAAAAGCAAAAAAGCAAATAGTATTTTGGGACTTGTTCATTACAATTCAATCAAACTAATCAAGAGTCCAAAGCCAAGATCGGTTTGGTCGTCAATGGAAGCTCGACCTTCCCCATCCTCTCCTTGTTCTTTGAGGGTCTAAAGGTTTACCCGACTACGAATATACCCGCTCATTTTCTTCTTCCATAGTGTCGGCATCTTCAAGCTCTTGCAAGACGACATCGAAGTTCCTTTCAACAATCTCGGGGCCACCCACGGTTCACAACCATCCTCTTTGTCCTCTCGAGCAATGAAGGCTAGGTCGTTCTCAAGTTAAGGAACAAGCGAGTGACCCCTACGAGCTGCCATGTCGTACTGGGATTCAGAGAACCAACGAGCTAATTGCTCGATGGTAACCGTAGCTGTTGAATTCACCGGTGCTCGACGCGCCATATGTCTTTTGCCTACCTCCGTAAAATCCTCGCGCCTTGGCCACGATGTTATTATAGTATTCATCGCCCTTTGAATTGATCAATGGCAGCCAAGAAGATCCTTAGCCAGCAGCAATGCCGCCCGAAGGTCTTCTTGCCATTTTCCCCGTTCAAGTCGACGCTCTTCCCCGCAGCCTCGACCAGAAGGTATCCTTATCCTTCGCCAGCTTGGAAACCGTTGCCGGCTCCGTCTTGGTTTTCTCCAACTCCTTCTTCTCAAAGCATCTCTCTCCACCTCCGCCTCCTCGAGCTTGGACTCAGCAGCCTTCAAGGTCTACCAGTGGCTTTCTTCTTGACCATCTCCACGGCGTCATACGAGTTATCCAAGTCATTGAATTTCTCTCTTAGCTCGGCCGGCTCTTGGGACTTCTTGGATAAATCCTTAAGAGCCTCGCTCTCCCTCTCAATGGAGGCCCTCCAAGAGCATTTAACTTGCTCGACCATAGTAAGATTCTCGCATCAAAGGAAATCGAGAAGAGTTAGCTCGGAAGTCAAATTGACAAAGCTAAAAGAATAAGAGACAAGACAAAAAGGAAAGATGAAAGGTATACCTCACTATGCACCATCCTGCAGCGAGCCGAGAACTCTTCGGGAAATCCCCTTATCGCCAAAGTGAGCCAGGAGGTCAACATCAATGGCCCTCCTAACCACGACCTGGCCCAAGCTCATATCGGGATAGCGGCAACTCAAACTGTTAACCCCATCGAGAGGAGGCACATCACTCAACCTCCTCATCTTTTCATCAAGGGACTCTTTGCTAGGGGGAGAAGAGGTTGGTGGAGGCAATTGGCTCGAAGACACAAACTTTCCCTTCTCAGATCGAGACCTCTTCTTCAAGCTCAGAGGACGATCGTCATCATCTTCCTCCATGTCATCATCATCAACATTGACAACCTGTAAAGGGATAACCCCCGCCATCCTAGCTCCAGAGGTCTCCACATTGGCATCTTGAATTGGGTCGAAGCTCAGATTTGCCCTAACTGACCTGTGGGACTCGTCACCCCCTTCATTAGCGTCATTGGATTGGGTACCACTCTGCAAAGGGTCTTCCAGCTCGACCTCTTCCATTGGGATCATCCCAGCAACATCCTTTGGGAACAGATTGTTCCTCGCAGCAGCTTCCCTCTCTCTGCTCGCCTTAGCATTGGCAGCCCCATGAGCCCTCTTGGCTTTCTTCTTATCAGAAACTCCAACGATACGCACCATATTCGCTTCTTGTTCGGGAGTCAAAACTACACGACATCAAAGTAATCAAGTGTTAGCTCGACAATTCAAAACAGTTCTACGTACGAGCAAACGATTGGCGAGTTAATTGATACAATTCAAAGCAGTTCTATATACGAATTAACTGATTCTACATACGAGCAGGCAATTTGATGAGAAAAGAAATGCAAGTCAAAATAGTTCTATGTACGAGCTAGATAGTTCTACATACGAGCAGGCAAGCGACGAGTTAACAAATACAGGTCAAGTAAACCCTTACCACCAATATGTTCTCCGTTGTCTTTGCAATAGTTTTCGTTCTTCTGACAAAATTGACAGTTCTCCTTCAACCTACCCAAAGAATGAGTAACCCACTGGATATACCTCGGCCTCTCAACACAGAACAAGGAACAAGGGGTTCTACCACTCCATCCCCGTGCATCATTCCAGCCTGGATATAGTTGTACTTGGTCGTCCCTAGCAACTCCCAGCTAATGGGCCCTTTCTCGACCAATGCGCACAGTTTCCTATACAAAGTTTGGTGCCATGGAGGCTCCCAGTAATTCTCCTCGTCAATAACGTCAGACTCGCTATTTGGCAAAGGGAACTCCCATCCCAGCCTACTCTCTACAACTACCACATGGGAATTCCAACCGCTATGTTTATTGGGAAGATTGGCAAACAGCTTTGGGGAGTTGGGTTTAGAAGGAGTGCTAATCCCCCAATCAGCTTTGTCGAGCTTAGGAGCAAAAAACTCCTTGAAAACTCTCATGCAGGCTCATGGCCTAGAAATCTACATACCATGGCAAAACATATCAGGACCCTACAGGTGTTGGCCCCAAGCTGGAGAGGAAGAGCATCCATACACTCAAGGAATTCATTGATGAAAGGATCCAATGGCAACCTCAACCCCGCCTCAAACTGTCCATAAAAGAAGGCCACCCTAGTGGCATCAGTGGTGAAGGTGGTACGGAACTTAGCCATAAAATCCGCCTTACTAAAGATGGTTACCCTATAATCCGCTCTACTTACTCCACAGAAATCATAAACCATGTCATATCGGGACTCCATATTTTTCTTTCCTCGAAGAGGCCTATTGGGTATGTATCCTCTCTCATTCTTCCCCGGTACAACGGAGGAGCCAAACGCATCCACTATTCGAGGACTTGAAGAAGTTGAAGCTGTAACTCCACCTTGAGTCGTCATATCTGTACAAACAAAAGAGGAAGCAGGGGAGTCAGTCCTACGATCACATTCAGTCGACCTACCTAAGGGCGACCTAGACTCCCCCGGAAAACCTATTCTATTTCTAAGGAAGGAAGGTTTATGGACATCCCTAACATAAAACAAGGTGATATGGTCGAGCAGTTCGTGAAATAGATGAAAAGTGACGATATTCGAATCATCGACTACTAGGTTTTCAACGGCCCCTACAATGGGCAAACCTATCTCACTAAAGTTCAACTCCCACTTGGTCAAAATAGAGGCACATTCGTCCAAAGACAGTTCTCTCCACTCACCGTTCGCATTCTTGTACACCCTACGGTTAACAGTGCAGTACCCATACCAAGCTCCTGGTTCGCTACGGAAAGTTCTAGCCATGGCGACAACAAAAACAGAGCATGAATGAAAACCCTAAAGCAAGAGTACAAGATAAATACCTCAATTGATTGCAGAAGGGAGAGTCGTAAATAAAGACGCAAGCCCGGGTTCAATCCTGCTGCAATTCCGCAATTATCGCCGAGGAAGAAGAGTTTGAAGACGGTAAGAATTCAAATCAGAAAGGGTTTTTGAGTATTTATATTTTCCCAAATTTGGAAAGGGAAAAGAAATTCAAAATTGATTTTCCAAAATTAAACTACGAAGCGGTTTTCGAGAAAGACTACCAAGCGTCAAAACAAGAATGATGACGAGAAAAATGGCGCTCGTTACGATCCGACCGTTCGTCATCGACGTCCAAGATTGTGCCACGTCATCATAGTCGACTAAACTTCATTGCGAGTATCGACCTGCGAGTAACAACAAATTTCCATCAAGATTTCCTTAACTTCCTAGTCGACAAAGTCAACTCGAAAGTTGGGGGCCACTGAACATACCAAAAGTGTCGAGTTGGGCCAAATGGGTAAAGCCCAATCACAGACAGCCTTGACTCCCACATTCTCAATGAAGATGGCCCAATCGTAGCAAGGCCCAAAGCCCATTTCAAGTATCCGTCGACTAAGTCCATGTCCGACCTACCGTGTCCCGACCTAACTTAGTCCGACCTCATGATCCATACTACAATTCGGGTACGAACCATGCTCTACCCGCCAGTCAGGTCGACCATTCCACAAATGGCGACCTCGACCTAACCACCAAATGTCGACCTAACAGATGTGGACGCGCATGGGTCAAATCTTTCCATAACAGCATCCCTATAAATCAGGGGCGGTTACAGGCACGTTCTCATGACCATAACCGCCGCTATAATTTCGGAGCTCATGTAGCACCACCAAAAATACAAAGGCCACCACCTATAAATACTTCATCACTATCAAACGGTGAAAGGTAACTGCCATTTTGTTATCTGAATTCATTATTCAATACATTTTGAGCTATATACAACCGTTATCTTACTCTCACGCCCGAGCGTCTTCGCCGGAGACACATCCGGCTAGTCGTGGGTTCTGATTTCAGGTCAAGGAGCCAGGTGATTAGTCCTGCCACGTGGAGGATTACTGATAAGCACAATTCCTGCAGCATCAAACACAATTTAAGTCTTTTTAATAATTTCAACCCTCGACTCTGCTTATTGTTAAATTCCTTTCGAGTTAACAAATACTTTAAACTTTTATACTCGGTAACACATCTCAGATTTAGTTGATCATAATTAAAATTTCACTTGTAAAACGCAAAATAATCTTAGTCACTTCCAAGTTGAAAATAAGAAAATTCTACTCCGCCTGTTCCACTTCCTCTAAACATAAGTTATCACTTTCCCATTTTACATAATATCACAAACTAACCTTCCTTCTTATCTCTTGTAACCATTGGAATAAAATGATCTCGGAACTTGCGTGTGAAGTTCTCCCAAGTCTGTGGTGTAAGGTCCCGATCCCAGCCGTCCTTCACTACTTGCCACCAATGCTCTGCAGGTCCTTCTAACTTGAAGACTGCGCATCTCACCTTTTCTGCATCTGTACTATCCATCGCTGCGAAAATCTTATTCATAGCTTCAAGCCATCTCTCCGCCTTCACCGGATCTGGGTCTCCACTAAAGCTTGGAGTTGTCATCTTGATGAACTTTTCCAAACCATGCCCATGTCTGCCTTCTTGATGCTGCTGTACTTGCCCTTGTGTTGCCATATTTTGCAAAAATACTCGGAACATGTTCATCGTCTCAACATTCGGATTTCCATCACCCCCGGCATTACCAACATTGCCCGGAACCTGATACTGATCATCCTCATTTCCAGCCATTGAATAAACTCCTGCATTAAACACTCGGCGTAAATTATCACACACTCTCACTCAGCTAGACTCTACCCAAGAACTCTAACCGAGCTCTGATACCAACTGTGAGGACCCCAACCCGGAACCTAACCCGTGTCCCGAGCTAGAGCGTCCCCAATAGAACTCAAACCACCTAAATTTTTTAAAACTTTGATTTAACTTACAACTTAAACATACTGAACATAACCATTTCAAAATAACTTCATTCCTCTCTACATGGGAGGAAGAGTTGAATAACTTTAAAAGTAACAACCTGTTTTAATTACAAAAGACTTTGGTTATAACGTAGAAACTAAGTTTTTATACACACAAACTCCATAAAGGAATTATACCAAAATACATCTTCTACGCCAACCTATACGTACCCCGACAATCCCAAAATACCACGTCCAAACTCCTTTCCGTCCTCACTTGGCCGGTCCGCCTGTCTCAGGATCTAAAAACATTAAAGGGAGAGGGGTGAGAATAAATCTCAGCAAGCTATTATGAATGCAGCAATATGCCAAGTAAGATGCAACACATAACAAGGTACATCTCACATATTGGTAAAACAGTAAACACCTTCCGTTACCTTAGTTTACCTTTCCCGTCTGAATCATAAGTCGTACCATTGTGGAAGTAAATACTCCACTTATTCTGTGAATGCATATCCACCAGAATCAATATCATATAACCGAGATAGTTATGATTATAACTCATCTCCTGTGAACTGCTTAGGCATATTCACATCTTATAAGACCCGTTTTCCAGGGAACCATATAAGATAGTAGCAACTCTGTAAGGCTTTTGGCTCAATACAGATTCTATAACCCTAGTCTGTGGCCACAGAGGGGGAGAGGTCACATGTATAATGTAATCCGATCACCTTATGGAACAATTCCTCATAAGTGATTGTATTCCATTATACCCCCAAAGATCAGCTGATATAAACACACTCAAGCACATAATAGATACTTGAAATAACATCCACCACAGGGATAATAATATATCAACATGGTAATGTATACTCATGCTAAATCAATACCATAGTGCAACATTCATTTAATACACTATACATAATACCATCAATGAACATGAACCCAAGTAAGGTACAATATAACCAATAAATTCACAAATGGGATAACAATACAGCCATACGATAATCATATCCACAATTGGGATAACCATGCACCCATATAATGAACATATCCACACTTGGGATAACAAGTTAACAACATAATATATAAATCCACACTTTGGAGAATAATGAAACAATGTGATAAATACACATTCCCAACTAGCACGATAGGGTAACCTACAGCTTCTACACTATTCAAACCAATCACCAAGGATATGGGCAAGTAAGGCCACTATGTATCATAAACCATCCTATATAGTCATTATACAACCTCAAATAACCTTAATAAAAGTTCAAGATCTACTTCCCAAGTTTGAACTACTTTGGTGAAGTTACAAATCAAGCCTATTAACCATTTTCCGGACAATATTTAAACTACTTCCACTAATCCATTTTGATCAACTAAGACGTCATTGCGTAGCCAAAGTATTCTACTTTAATCTAGGTTAAAGAGGTTTCATTTTGGTTCTAGTTTGAATAGGTTTAAACAACTCTAAAGTTGGTTCAAAATCACCAGGCCAGGGCACGACTCGTGCCCCAGGGCACGACTCGTGCCCCTTTGGCCTTTCTCAGATTCATGCGTCCCCTAAAGCACGACTCGTTACCTCCACATGGCACGACTCGTGCCTGAGGGCACGAATCGTGCCAATTTCCCCTTAAGTTGATCAGAACGACTTGGCTTCCCATCCACGAATCGTACTCACGAGTTGGCCATGGGCACGACTCGTGCCTGAGGGCACGACTCGTGCCTGAGGGCACGACTCGTGCCTGAGGGCACGACTCGTGTCTGAGGGCACGACTCGTGCCACGGCCCAAAAACAGGTAGAAGCAGCAGAATTACTTAGGAATCCCCAAGAACCAAAACTTACACTAAACTCCTTATAATTGGTGAGCCTAAAAGAAATTTCTAACTTTGTTAACTTCATTCTAACCCATTTAATCCCAAGGTACCATGTCCTAAACATAGATCATTACCACTTGGTTTTCCACCCAATTCACTACCATTTTTCAAGATTTACCATTCTAATCCAACCCAACCCATTTTCTTATACTCATTACCACTTTCATGAACAACAACATTTTCTATGACACTAACCAATTCCTCAAATCCAAGAAGGTTTCCCCAAAGCATCAAATAACCATTATAACAACAATAACAACATTTAATAGTTCATGAACATTTAAAGAAGGGAAAGTCATAATAACTCACCTTAGAATTTTAGGATGAATTGAGGATCTTCTTAGCTTGATAAACTCCCCTAAATGCACCAAGCACAAAAGTACACCCGGATTGCCAAATGGAGAAGAATTGCACTTGGTAGAAACTTGGAAAGTAAGGCTTTCAAGGTGAAGCTTCCATGGAAATTGATAAGAGAGAAGAAGAGAATGATGAGGTGAAATTGGGGAGGATGAAGGAAGTATGGGAGGAGTGGTAGGCTTTTGACTAAGGAGTGAAGGGGAGGATTTTAAGGGTATGGCCCCCCATGCCTAGTTAATAAAAGTCTTTCCAATTCCTACACTAAAGCCCCTAAATGTTCAAGAAATGCAATTAACCCCTTTACTTCCTTTCTCTACACAATAAAATCCTAACTACACTCATTTATTTATTGTCAATTATTATACTTCCCCCAAGAATATTATTTTATTTCCCAATCATTTCATCCTAATATAAGAAATCAAGGATATAAAATGAACACATAATATTAACAATAATATTAAAAGCACATAATATGATGCTAAAATAGTGCCTAGGGTTAGGGTCGTTACAGTTTAGTGTTTGAAAGGGTGTTTTGAGTTTGTTTGGTTCGTGTTTGGTTGAAAAATGAGGTTTTCACGCAAATCGAGACAAAACAGGGCTCGAGAGGGGTTAGAAATGGTTTATGCCGTGGGCTTTTGTGAAGAGTGATTAATATTATTCCTTCTTTGAAATGTTTGACAGCCCTTGTATTTATAGGGTGAAATTGTAAAACAGTTCGGACGGACTTTTCCTCAATTTGGGGAGGTTTTCTGGTATTTTGGAAAATTGGGGGACTTGTTGGCAATTCTGACTTTTCATGTAAAACAGTTCGGACGGACTGACACTCAATCTCAGGGGCATTTTGGTCTTTTCACCTTGAAATCTGATTGATATTGATTGGAGGGCCTTGGCATGTGTGCCTCGTGCCCCTGTGACTCACCTAGGCTAGGGTTTTCGTCCTGTTATTCCCGGTTTTGTCCGTTTTTTAAATAACTGTCCGGAAAATGTCTGAAATGCCCCCGGAAAGTCCCAGAAAGTGCATTTTTTGGGAAAAGCAGTACTTTTACGTGTGACAACGTGTGTTGAGTACGCTTTGACGTTGGGATACACGGGGCAGTCTCGGGATGTCTCGTTGGCTTGAGAACGGGGAGCTTAACGGATTCCGGTTAACCTGGAACGGGTCAGTTAACAGATTCCTGTTAACTTTAACAAATTTTGACGATCCAGATTTGGGTACTTACACAATCACTTTCCCACTTTGTATTAGAACACATCCCAATCCTTCCTTCGAGGTGTCACTGAAGATGACAAAATTCTCGCAACCATCTGGAAGGGTAAGAACGGGAGCTGATGTCAACCTCTTCTTCAACTCAACAAAACTTGCTTCACACTTGGAATCCCACATAAAAGGTATATCCTTCCGAGTCAGTCTTGTCAACGGAGTTGCAATTCTGGAGAATCCCTCTATAAACCTTCTATAATACCCCGCCAAACCAAGAAAACTACGAACCTCTGTTACAGTTGAAGGTTGCTTCCAATTGACTACGACTTCGATTTTAGAAGGATCTACGAAAAACCCCAAACTTGACACCACGTGCCTCAAGAAAGAGATCTGCTCAAGCCAAAACTCGCACTTGCTGAACTTAGCGAACAACTGCTTCTCACGAAGAAGGGATAAGACAATCCTCAAGTGATTCTCATGCTCTTCCCGGGATTTAGAATAAACAAGGATGTCGTCTATGAAAACCACTACAAAGCTGTCAAGGTATGGCTTGAAGATACGGTTCATCATATCCATGAATACGGCCGGAGCATTAGTCAACCCGAAAGGCATAACCACGAACTCATAATGACCATATCTCGTCCTAAAAGCTGTCTTTGAAATGTCATCTGGTCTAATCTTCAACTGATGGTATCCGCTTCTCAAATCAAGCTTTGAGTAGATCACGGAACCTTGAAGTTGATCAAACAGGTCATCGATATGCGGAAGAGGGTATTTATTCTTTATGGTTTCTTGGTTCAACAATCTGTAGTCGATACACAATCTCAACGTGCCATCCTTCTTCCGAACAAACAAAACAGGTGCTCCCCCACGGTGACACACTTAGACGAATAAACCCTCGGTCTAGCAGTTCTTGTAACTGAGTCTTCAATGCCTTCAACTCCGTCGGAGCCATTCTATAGGGTGCTTTAGATATAGGTGAAGTATCGGGCACTAGGTCAATACAAAACTCTCCCTCTCGATCCGGAGGCATAGAGTACTCACTAGAAAACACATCACTAAATTCATTAACAATCGGGACATGAGCTAATTTAGGGGATTTCTTACTTGAATCTACCACATAAGCCAAGTATCCCGTACACCCTTTAGATAACATTTTTATAGCCTTTAAAGCAGAAATAACATGTATACCAAACATAGATTTATCCGCATCAAACACAAAAGTAGGCATATCAGGCATAGCAAATGAGACCCTCTTTCTACGACAGTCTACCAAAGCATGGCAATGACTCAACCAGTCCATACCAAGAATGACATCAAAGTCCCGGATTTGTAACTCTACTAAATCCACCGGCAATACATGCCCACAAATAGTCACATCACAACCATTATAAACCAAAGAAGAAGTGAGGCACTCTCCTATAGGAGTCAAAACCTCTAGCACATAAGGCATAAATTCAGGCAGCTTATGCAATGCAAATGCAAAATGAGATGCTACAAACGAATGGGAAGACCCGGGATCTATAAGGATGCAGGCCTTAACTCCTGAGACAGGGACAATACCTCTAATGACGGCATTAGGATCAACCTCCCCTCTACCCAAGGCAAACACTCGCCCCTGCACTCTATCTTTAGGATTTCCCTCGTTATCTATTTTAAGTCCTTCTCTTTGACCCCCTTGACCGGCACCCGAAGCTTGCCCTCTCTGCAACTTAGGACAGTTCTTCCTAAAATGGCCTGCTGCTCCACACTCTAAGCATTTTCTCTGTTTGCTCCAACATATATCATCTGAATGACCCATCTTCTGGCAATAACCACATACAATCCCAAACTGACTTGAAGTAGGTCGAGCTGCCAGAGCCGTCACATTTCCTACTCTCGCTACCCTCGAGGCTGAGAACCGTTGCTGCCCTCTACTCTGTCCCGAACCTTGACCTTGGAATCTCTGTTTACTTCCACTTCCACCTTCAGACTTACCCCGATGCTCTTCAATATCATTCTCTATTCGATATGCTCTATTCACTGTCGCTTGGAAATCTGTGAAGTCGTGTGTCAATAACTGCTTTCGGAACTCCAATCTTAACCCTTTCACGAACCGGTATACTCGTCTCTCTTCTTCCGGCACCAAATGAGGACAATATCGAGCTAACTCCATAAACTTCGTCGAGTAGTGTGCTACGGTCATCGTCCCTTGATCCAATCTCAAAAATTCTACCTTCTTCTTGTCTCTTGTAACCATAGGAATGAAATGATCGCGAAACTTACGAGTAAAGTTCTCCCACGTCTGCGGTGTATAGTCCCGGTCCCAACTATCCTTCACTATGTGCCACCAATGCTCGGCAGGTCCTTCCAACTTGAAGACATCACACCTCACTTTTTCCTCGTTCGGACTCTCCGTTGCTGCAAAAATCTTGTTCATAGCTTCAAGCCATCTCTCCGCCTTCAACGGATCTGGATCTCCATTAAAGCTGGGTGGAGCCATCTTAACAAACTTTACCAAACCATGCCCATGTCTGCCTTCTTGATGATGTTGTGCCTGCCCTTGAGCTGCCATATTCTGCAAAAACACCCGGAACATGTTCATCATCTTCGCGTTCTGATTGCCATCTCCCCCGGTATTGCCAACATTGCCCTGAGCCTGATGCTGATCGTCCTCATTCCCTGCCATTGAATAAACTCCTGCATCAAACACTCGGCGTCAGTTATCACACACTCCCCCTTAAGCTAGACATCTACCCTTGACCTCTAGACGAGGCTCTGATACCAACTGTGGGGACCCCGACCCGGGACCTTAGCTCGTGCCCCGAGCGGGAGGGTCCCCTTACTATTCAAAACCACCTAAAATTTAAAAACATTGACTTAACTTGAAAAGAACACAACTTTAACATTACCATTCAAATACTAACTTGAATCATCTCCACTTGGAGGAAAAGACATGAACCAACTTTGAAAAACATATTGGTTTTACTTACAAACATTTCAAATATAAGTTATACAAAAGTTGTTCTATAAACAAACTCCAACAAAGGAGTGATACCAAAATACAACTTTCAACATCCACCACCTATACATACCCTCCTGACAATCCCAAAAGACAACTTCCAAACTCCTCTTCGGCCTTACTGAGTCGGTTTGCCTGTCTCAGAGCAATCTAAAACATTAAAGGGAGCAGGGTGAGAATAAATCTCAATAAGATTTTATGAATGCAACAATATGCCAAGTAAGATGCAACACATAAAAAGGTGCATATAACACATTGGAAAAGCCGTAAACACCTTACGTTACCTTGGTTTACCTTTTCCCGTTTGAACAATAAGTCGTACAACATTAGGAGATAAAACTCCACTCATTTGTGAACTGCTTAGGCATATTCACATCTTATAAGACCCGTTTTTCAGGGAACCATATAAGATTCTAGCAACTCTATAAGGCTTTTGGCTCAATACAGATGCTATAACCCCAGTCTGTGGCCACAGAAGGGGAAAGTCACAGGTATAACGTAATTCGATCACACTATAGAACAATTTCCATAAATGATCGTATTTCGTTATACCCCTAAACATCAGCTGATTAACACAAGTTCAAGCACATAATAGTTACTTGAAAAGAAATCCACCAAAGGGATAAGAAAATAACAACATGGCATTCATACTCATGTTTAAATCAATAACATATCGCAACATACATTTCATACACTATTTATATCACCAACCATGAATATGAGATCAAGTAAGGCCACAATGTATAATCAACAAGCCCTACATGCTCAATATACAACAATTCATAACCTCTATAAAGGTTCAAGTTCCATTTATCAAGTTTGGATAACTTTGATTTAGGTGCAAATCAAGCCTACCAACCATTTTCCGAACAATATTTAAACTACTTCCTCAAATCCATTTTGACCAAGTACGACATCATTGTATAGTTGTGTTGTACTTCAATTATAGTTAAGAGGGTTCAATTATATACTATGTAGATTAGGTTTATAATGCTTGAAAAATGGTTCAAAGGTGGCAGGACAGGGCACGACTCGTGCCCCATGAATACCCCCTCAGATACAGTCGTCCCCCATTGAGCACGACAAGGCACGACAATAGGCACGACTCGTGCCCTCGGCCCAGAATTTAGAATTCAGCTGCAAACATCAGCAACCAAAATCCCAAGGTGACAAAGACCAATTTCCTCTATTTCCAAGGTACCAAAACAGGTACTAAACATCAGCAAAAACATACCAAACCATTCCATTCCAACTATAAGATACCAATTACCAATTCCAAGCTTTCTAACTCAAGGAAAATGAACTAAAACTACATGCATCACTTCCATTTAACCCATTAGCATATTAACATCAATTATAACCCCATTTGTTCCACTTAAACCATCACTACACCCAAACTTAGTTCAACCTTTTCCAAACCATTACAATTCACATGAAATTTGTTCTAAATTACCAAGAACCATTTTTATACAACAAAATATAATATTAAATAGTGAATGGACAATTATTTGAAAGAAATCATTATAACTTACCGAAATAATGCTAAATGAAATAATTCTTTGTCCGGATAGATGCGTTCCCCTCGGTGCCACGAACGATAATATGTGAACGGATTTAAAAACGGAAAGGAAATGAAGTGTCTAGAATTTTTGAAAGAAGGAGTTAGGGTTTGGTGCTTTCATGGAGGTTTTGGTGAAGAATAAATATTGAGGAAAATGAAAATGAGTTTTTCCTTTGTTAATTCCATGGATAGACATTTAGATAGTTTCAATTGAGCTCCTTCAAGGTCTTAAGCAATACAACTAACACCTCTAACTACCAACCTTTACAACAAAACACCTCAACAACTTATAACTTAATACTTTAAAATTTCAAATATTATTATTTCACTACAACATTTTATATTTATTCCATTTAAACCCTAAAATAATTAAAGTAAATTTCATAACCAACCTAAACTTCACATAATCATCAAAGACATAAAATGAGCACATCAAACTTAGCAAGTAGCATAAATAGCATAAATGATAAACTACAACCCCAACCCCACGTGCTCAACGTGTGCTAAAATGGTGCCTAATATTAGGGTCGTGAAAATATTAGTATACGTGGACGACTTTATTATCACGGGCTCCTCTCCTATTGCAGTTTCTCATGTAATTGATTGCATTTGTGCTACATTAGAGAGTCGTAGACTTGGCACTCTTGGATAATTTCTCGGCATCGAGACACACCACTCCTCTGATCATTGAGCCAAGCTAAGTATGCCTCCGATCATCTGAGGAAGTTTGATATGGAAGACAGCAAGCCTTCTTCTACTCCCATTATTCCAGGCTCTCATCTCTCGATGTTGGATGGAGATCCCATCTCCGATGTCACCATTTCTTTGGCGGTAAATTCGGTTTGTCAATTTATGGATTGTCCCCACACCACTCATTTGATTGTCGTAAAACGAATTCTCAGATTCGTGAAGGGTACTCTTTCCATTGGCTTGCGGTTTTCGAAATCCCCCGACACCACCATTCATGCATTCTCGGACTCGGACTGGGCAGGGTTTCTTGATGACCGTCGTTCCACTACCGGGGCATGTGTGTTTATTGGTCCTAATCTGGTTTCATGGACTGCCAAGAAACAATCTACAGTGGCACGATCAAGCAGCGAAGCCGAATATTAGGCCTTAGCTACAACTGCGGCTGAGCTTCGTTGGTTCTCATTCTTGTATGGTGAACTTGGTGATTTTCTATCTCCTCCTCAGTTATTTTGCGACAATTTCTCCGTCCTTTATATGTCGAAAAATCCGGTGTTTCACGCTCGCACTCGTCACATAAAGATTGACAACCATTTTGTCCGCGAGCTTCATCAACGGGGCTTTCTTCAGCTTGCTTACGTTGCTACCAATGATCAAATTGCGGATGTATTCACAAAAGGTTTAGCTCATCCTCGTCTTGACATGTTATCATACAAGCTGCAGCTCACGTCCGTACCGCTTAGCTTGAGGGGGGTGTAAACGGAGACGCCAAAGGAGTCTCGTGATATTCTAATTATGGTGTATATTGTGATTGTATGTAAATTAGTATGATAGGTTTTATTGTACATATCCCTACCTAAAATAGTGGGATAGATGCCTTGTATAGTTTTACTTAGTACTTTTGTATAGTTACCTACCCTGTATAATGGAATAATACATCATAGAAGACTCGGGTTGGAGTCCAAATCTTCTCTTCTACTTCTTTTCGTCAACTGTCTAGAGTTTGTCTCATATCGCACGTGTTCACCTAACGAGAATTTTGGACGAAAATTGTCAAAAAGTCCCAAACATTCTATGTCAAGTCAGACCCTAAATTACTAAAATTGAAAAGTCAGGCACCAAATTAGTATCTCTTAGTGAATTTCAGGCCCTATTTTGTAATTTGCCCTTAAAAAAATTGTCTCTGGATTAAATTAAAGATGAATAAAGTGAAAAGTAGTGGTATTGGAGTATATGTTTACTAAGGTTCCGTTTGTTTTGCGTAAAATGATTTTCAAAAAATGATTTCCCGTAAAATGTTTTTCGAAAAATGAAAATATTTTTCGAAAAATGAGATAAACATATTTTCGGCTGTTTGATAAGAAAAATGTTTTACGAAAAATATTTCATGTATTTAATGAAAATATTTTTTGATAAAAACATAATTTGTGATAAGTTGAAAGAGATAGAGTGGGATAGGGTGGTAGGGTAGGAGGTGGGGATTAGTAGGGGTGAGGTGGGTGGGTGTGGGGTAGGGTAGGGTAGGGATAGGATAGGGATAGGATAGGGTGGTAGGGGAAATATAAATGGTAAGAAGATGGTAGGCTAGAGTGGTAATCGGGTGGGGGTGGTGGGTAGGGTAGGTAGTCGAGAGTGTGTGGGGGGGGTGGTGGGAGTGAGGAGTTGTTAAAAATAAATTTAAAATGATTAATTTTTTTACCCGACAGAGTGGGAGTAGGGGGGCAGGGGGTGGGGTGAGGAGTTGTTAAAAACAAATTTAAAATGATTATTTTTTTTGACCCGACGGGGGGGGGGGGAGGGGGTGGTGGTGGTGAGTGTTGTTGGGGTTGTGGTGGTGGTGGTGAGTGGGGCGGGGGTGGGGTGGTGATGGAAGGAGAATTGTAAAACTGACGGGGGGAGGGGGCAGGGGGTGGTGGCAGGGGCGGATTTACTATTGTGCCAAGTGTTGCCGATTTTTTTTTAAAACGACGTCGTTTTGGTTCAGAAGAAAAAAAAGTTTAAACGCTAAATCAAATGTAAGGCTGGAACGTCGTCGCAGAACGGCGTAACTCATAAGGAAAGAAAAAAGAAACAGAGAGGAAAAGAGAAAGAAAAGAGAAAAGAAGGAATTGAAAAGAGAGAAAACGAACGGACGGTCTCCTTCCTCCTTCCCTTCGCCGCCGGTGTACTCCCTCCGCCAATATGGGCGACCCACCCCCACCTCTGCAACCTCCTCACAAACCAAAAAGATTTTTTCGAATAAAAGGTAAACCCTAAAAATCTAAAATTATTTCAAATAAAAAAATTCATATTATTGATTTATTGATTGGTTTGTGATTGAAATATTTTGGGTTATTTGGTTCATTATAATTGATTTTTTATTCGAATTTTGAAATTTATTGGGTTATTTGAATAATTGATTTATGTGTTGGATTGGATACTTGGATTGAATGTTGATTTGTTCTAAATTCTACAAACTTAGTTTAATTGATTTTTTGATAACATTGGTATATGTTGGATCAATTCTTTACGATGACTCCGAAAAACAAATCAAGTACTAGGAAGTCTATTATATTTATATATGTAAACGTATTGAATCTTAGTTTCTTCGCGTCATTTTTTTTTAATAAAGAATAGACAACATCAAAACTTTAGGTGTAGATCCGCCGCTGGGTGGTGGTGGTGAGTGTTGTTGGGGTTTTGGTGGTGGTGAGTGGGGTGGGGGGTGGGGTGGTGTGGAGGGAGGGAGAATTGTAAAATCTAATTTTAATATAAATAATTTTTTTATTAGAGGATGGGGCAGGGGTGATTAATGTGATGTAGGTAACGTGGGGGTGTATGAAAAGTTAGGTTTGTGTGTGTGAGGGTGTTAACATTTTCCAAAAAATGTTTTATTTAGGAAAAATTCATAAGTTATTTTACTTAGAAAAGTTGGAAAAATATTTTCCAAAAAATATTTTATCAATTTTTCGGTGTTTAACAAATTCCAAAAAATATTTTACGGAAAATATTTTTCCCTTAAACAAAAACAAACGGAGCCTAAGTTTAATGTTTTCATAGTTTACAAATAATGATTAACATGCAATTAGTGACGGACTGATACAAATTAATTAGCTGGGAAAAGGCGTTGCAGCAGCTAATAGCGGAAGTTTTCTACGAACAATACCGCCAGGTGCTTCAGTCATATCCAAATTCTCACCATTTTCTCCATTCGGAAATCCCCAATCAAACTTCTGCAATAAATTCGCAAGCGCCGACCCAATCGTCGCCGCTGCAAACGCAATCCCAGGACACCCCCTCCGTCCCGATCCGAACGGTATCAATTCAAAATCAAATCCTTTGTAATCAATCGAACAATTCATAAACCTCACAGGACGAAACTCCTCCGGATCGTCCCATACTTTCAGATCTTTTCCAATTGCCCAAGCATTTATGATCACCATTGTACCCTTCGCAATGTCGTAGCCCATTACCTTGACGTCGTCGCCGGCTACTCGAGGGACTAGTAATGGTAATGGAGTGTGTAAACGGAAGGTTTCTTTGATTACGGCTCTCAAATAGTTCATCTTCTCCAAGTCATCGTCGGTTATGTATTGTCTGCCGGCGAGAATTTGCCGGATCTCGTATTGCAATTTCTTCATTTCTGTAGGGTGTCTTAAGAGTTCTGTCATTACCCATTCTAGGACGGTAGATGTTGTATCGGTTCCAGCAGCATACGTATCCTGCCAGAATAGGGGTGTGGCATTATTCACTCATTTAAAACTAAGTAAACAACATGAAAATTATTATGGGTTTATTAAAAAAAACTCACTCATCAAAAATAAAAAAGAAGGCATTTACAAAAAAAAAAAACATGTAATGTAAGATGGGAAATTACAAGAAACTATTTTTTTTTCTTTTTTTACAAAAAACGTTTTTTTTTTTGATTTTTTTTTATCAGTTTTGATCAAACAACTGATAATTTCAGTTATCAGTTGATCAAACAAGTGATAATTTCAGTTATCAGTTGTAAACAACTGATAATTGATAAAGGTTCAAAATTATCAGTTGTTTGATCAAAATTGATAAAAAAAAATAAAAAAAAATTGTAATTTCAAACTTATGTGTTTTTTTTTTTTGTACACTAGTACAGATTGGATCTTAGGAAACGCACCTTAGATAGCGCTTTTAAAAAACGCTATCTAAGGTGTAAACTTACATAGCGCATCCACATTTTTAAATTTAATAACTAAGGCAAAAAAAAAAATTAAAAAAAAAATTAACTAACATAACGCATATTAAAAAAACGCTATCTTAATTGATGTTTACATCGCCCTTTTTAAAAGCGCTGTATTACTGAACGCTTCTTAAGGGTTCTTTCTATACTCCCTACTCCCAATGTAACCTAGTTCCGCCTTCCTCTTCGCCGTTCTCTCTCTCTCTCTCTCTTCTCTCTCTCTCTCTCTCTCTCTCACACACCCCCTCTCTTTCAGACCCTCCACCTTTCTTCTCGATCTCTCCACTACCTCTCACATACTTTCTCTCGCTAATATCTTTGATAATCGAATTTTCGCTTGTTGAAACATGAGTAATCAAGCTGAATCTTCCGACGCGTAAGCATATCTTCACCAATTTCTTTGCAATTCCAATGTGTTTACTACTGTGATGTTCTTGGCTTCGAAATTTTGATTTTGAATTTGATTTTGGGTTTTGCAGGAAGGGGACGAAGAGGGATTTCAGTACGGCGATTCTTGAACGAAAGAAGGCGGCAAATCGGCTGGTTGTTGATGAGGTGTAAACGATGATAATTCCGTAGTTGCGCTCCATCCTGAGACGATGGAGAAGCTTCAGCTGTTTCGGGGTGATACGATCTTGATAAAGGTGAGGTTTTTCGTTGTGGGTTTTGTGGATTTAGCTGGGATTTTGTTGTTTGTGCGTTTGATTCTTCTGAATTATGGCTTTTATTTTGGTAGGGTTCCCAATTGGTCATAGTATTCTTTTGCGTTTTCAATTTATGCCCAAATTTCAGGCTGAACTAGAAACTAGATCAAGGTTGAAGTAAAATGGACTTAACAAAGGAAATTAGCTTTGCTTCTTGCTCGATTTCTGATAGTAGTTGTGATGCAACTACTCTGAGATCTTGCTCTGGCCGCGGGTATGCCTATTTGTCTATTAGTGGTTGATTATCTTGAAAAGGTAAATGGTTAATGTTTTGGGTCTTTTAATCAATGAAATGTTTTAGAGCCATCTAATTATACGGATGACTATGGAGCAAAGTAGGGGTTTAAGTGGTTCGATTCAATCCGAAATCGAACCAAATCAAATTATGCGGTTTAGTTCGGTTTTTAAGCAATAGTGGTTTGGTTCGGTTTCAAAAATTGTCAAACCGTGTGGTTCGATTTGGTCTGCGGTTTGTACCCCCAAACCACGGTTCGAGACCGCGAGACCGAACCTCCAAACCAAACTAATAAATCAAACCATCAAACCGTTCGATATTAACCGCATATATGCATATCTTTCATTTTCACCTTACATTTAGATTTGAAAACTTCTAATTCTATTTATAAGTTTTAGCCCATAACCCTTTTTTCTTTTGATTAATCTTCTTGTAATAATGTTAATTTATTATTTAGCACATACCATTACAATTACTCAAATGACATGTTTTTATCATATACATTTAAGCACAATTTCAAGTTGTTTTTAAATACTGAATCTCTTATGTATGTTATGTTTGAAAAATTTAAACAAACATAACAATAAATTGTGTAGTCTGAAATCATATTTTAATTAATGGTTTAAGCAATGTTCTATTTCCTGATTTAAACCGTGGTTTAAATCGTGGTTTAAACACGCGGTTCGAACCGTAAAATCAAACTGCGGTTCGAACCAAACCATGACGATTTGGTTCGATAATGGTTTGAATTTTTACATGATTCGATTCGATTTGAAATTTTTCTATACCGATTACTAGTGGTTCGGTCCGTAAATTGATCCAAACCAAACCATTTACACCCCTAGAGCAAAGACAAAAGTGGGACACAAAACTGTTGCTTCCACATAGACATGTCCAAATAGAACCGGAAATCGATGAAACTGACAGGTAGAACCGAAACCTGGAACCGGCGAGAACCGGGAATCGCCGTAACCGGGAACTGAACGTAATCGGGAACCAGATTGAAACGGTTCGAACACCATATTGGGAACCGAGGAACCGGCGGTTCCGGAACTGGGAACCGGAATCGGGAACCGTAAGTTAAATGTAATATTTAACATTTATTTAGTATTTGTACTTGTAGTGTAGTGTTGTTTTATTTAAATTAGACTAGAATTTAGATAAATGTTGTAATATACTCCCTCCGTCCCGGCCGAAGCGTCACTTTTTACCCAAAATGGCGTCCCGTTTATAGCGTCACCCTTTCCTAAAAAGAAAACTTTTATTAATATTTTATTATCCCATCCACTATTCCCTCCACTAATTCTCTCTCCTCTACACTCACAACACTTTTAAAATTCACTATTTCCTCCACTAATTCTCTCTCCTATTTTTAAATTACACTCACAACATTTTTTCTTCCCACACTTTTCCTTAATTTGCGCGCCACCCCTAAAAGGGTGACGCTTCTACCGGGACGGAGGGAGTAGACTATAGAGGTATAGGCTCCTTTTGTCTACCATTGAATTATAAAAGGGAAAGACTTGGTTGCCCCCCTCATTGTAATATTTTCAATTATATTAATAAAATTATAAGGGCGCCGACCCTTTTTTTCCTTAAAATATGAGTTGGTCTTATAAAAAATGCGTTTTTTCTGGCACTTAGAAAAAACGTGTTTTGTGTTTCCCCGTTTGTGCCAGTTTCAGTTTAACAAAGTGCCAGTGTGACAAAGTGCCAGTGCATGTGTAACAAAGTGCCAGTGAAAAAAGTGTCAGTACCAGTACCAGTTTAACAAAGTGCCAGTGTAAACTGGCACTGACACTTTATTAAACTGGCACTGGCGCTTTTTACACGGGCACTTTTATATACATGAACTGGCACTCTTCACACTGGCACTCTGTTACACTAACACTGGCACTTTGTTACACTAACATTTTTGCTGGCTCTCAAAAACACAGGTACTGGCATTCAAAAACACATGCACTGGCATTCAAAAACACATGCACTGGCACTCAAAAACACTTACACTGGCACTAAAAAACACTGGTAATCATTTTTCCTGGCTCTAAAAAACACAAGCACTGGCATTCAAAAACACAAGAACTGGCATTCAAAAACACATGGACTGGCATTCAAAAACACATACACTGGCCGATTCAAATTCCCAAACAAAAACCAAACAATCCTCTAGCACTGGCCGATTCAATTGCTCGTCGAATTTTCTTGGGGCGCCGTGATATGCTCCGGTGAGTCCGGTGTCCGTGACGTTTAATTGCCAGAGCGGACCTAACGATTGAGGGAGAATTGAGTGAGGTCGTTGTTTTGGGGAGAGCAGATAGAACTGGTGGATCGATTAGCCGGTGAATGGGTTTAGAGATGATGGAGAACGGTGAGGAAATTGTCGATGGTTTGGGGTTCGCCGTCGAAGTAGGATGAGGTAGCGGCGGAACGGAGGTGGGAGATTGAGGGGATTTGGGTCGCCGGCGAATGGGTAGAGAGAAGACAGTGAGGAACGATCAGCGATTAGAGAGAGAAGCTCTCTGAAAAACGTTTAGAGAGAGTAGAGAGAGAGCTCGACGGGTAAAGTTTTACGGTAATTTTAAAACACGTTTTTTCGTAAGCTTATGAAAAAAATGCGTCTTTTACAAGTTTTTGGCTAAAAATATTGTTATAATTTTTATTCTATCTTTAATAATATAATAACCAAATTTTGTCCACTTCTCATTCTTTTCAAAAACATACTCCCCAAGTGAAAAAAAAAATCAGATTAGTTAGCTTCTTTACTGTCTTAAGAGGTTTGAATTAAAAAAAAAAAGTTAGATGGTGATGGAACCGTTGGAACCGGAACCGACGGATAGAATCGGGAACTGGAAATCGAATTAATATGGTTCGAATACGGTACAAGCTATTTGGGAATCGACGATTCCGAAACCGAAATCGAAACCGTTTGGACATGTCTTCCACATATTCGATGATCCGTAACTAAGATTTGGCTTTATTTCTCACTTTGAGATATAAATGTTTATTTCTCACTTTGAGATATAAATGATTGAATGAATCAATTAATATGTGGGTCCCACCACACATTCAATCATCTCAATCGTTGAATTTGCAAAGTTAAAAAGGGCCAAAACTAACAGAGCAGTTATATGTGAGGGCAGTCATTCTAAATCCGATGGGGATTTGGCCTGCTGGCTAGAGTTTATGGCTTTCAACCTGGAGATCATGGGTTCGATCCCCCCAGAAATCTCCTAGGCGCTTCTATGCGTGCATATGTGTGTGTGAGAGTAGTGAAAAAAAAAAATGAAAAAACAGAATAAAAAACAGGCTAACAGAGAGAGGGAGTTATGTACCAAGAGGACTCCTTTAATGCTATCTCCATCAATTGGTATGCCAGTACTACCCTCCTTTTGGATCTTGAGCAAAATCTCCACAAAGTTTCCCTTCTGTTCATCAACACCATCACCTGTACTACCTTCACTACTTGGCTTCTGCAGATGTTCTTGAACTACTCCCTCCAATATTACATTAATCTCTTTAGCAATTTTCTCCACCTTAGCATCATGACCAGTTAACCAATCAATCCAAGAAAGTCTTGGAATGAAATCCCCTATATAAAAACTTCCCAATTCTTCCAACAGCCCCCTCAAAAGCCCCATAAATTTCTTCCCATTTTCTCCTTGACTATACTTCTTCCCAAACGCCACCATGCATATCACATCGCTCGCAAATGTCTCAAACAGCTCCCTCAAATCCACTGCTTGGTTCAACAACGACCGCTCCCTTATCTTTTTCACGGCAAGGGCAATTTCGTCTTCTCGGATCCTGCTAAAGGACTGAACCCTTTTGTTGCTTAAGAGTTGCAACACCATAATGCTCTTCAATTGTCGCCACCTTTCTCCGTAAGGGGCCACAGAGATATCCTTTAAGTCGTAAAGAAGTTTTCTTGCTAGTTTGGTCACGAGTCGGTTGGAGAACACGAGATCGTTGGTTCTCATGATCTCGGAAGCTCCCTCCGACGAGGAGACAATTATGGCCGGGATCGAGCCGAATTTCATGTGCATGAGGGTCCCGTATTGTTGGGATAAGGAAAAGAGGGATTGGTGAGGAAGTGTGCTTAATTGGTGCAAGTTGCCGACGATTGGGAGCTTTCTCGGCGAAGGGGGAAGGTTTTTTTCGGTGGTTGTCGGAGAAAGAAGCCATTTGAGAAGGAAGAGCATGAGGGGTAAAAGTGGAAGAGAGTACATGAAGGGATGGGACATGAATTTAGCTATTTGTTGTTCTAACATGTTTAACTACGTTTTGTAAGTTTTAGCTAGAGTTGATGCAAAAGTGTTTGTAGCATATAAAGCTGGAGGTAATAAGAGAAATAATGAATTCAAATGATAACACGAAAAAGTCTTACCTGTCATCATCTTTAAACTTGTGGGCGCAAATCATCGGGAGCAAGGGACAAACTAATGGTCTCAATAACCAATATAATCCCAATAATTCTTCAAAAATGTAGACTACAGAGATCAAAAACGAATGGATGGTAATCTGTGAGTTGAATTGTTGTACAACTCGAATTATGTAGGCATCATATTCATAAATTTGATTTGGGCATATCTCTCACTATTTCGGAATCGGAACCGTTCATGTGGGGGAGCCGTTGCTGCATCTACGGTCTATTCGGTACATTTCTTTTTTTTTAAAAAAAAATTTAATTAGACTTACCACTCCGCTGCCAAGGATCCGTGAACAAATCAATGCAAAAGAAAATGCAACAGACAGAATATTGGTAACAATTCAATAATAAGAACCGAATGTAATAAACTGAAAATAAAGAGAGTAGTATAAGAGATTCGGCTCATACACAAGTATCTTTTTTTTTTATCGAAATACAGTCACAATCCAAGACACTGATCCAAAGTGTTACTGTGCAATTTTAGGCAGTACAACAGTCCTAAAAACACAGTTACAGAACCCCAAAATCCAGCCTATGTAGGTCACTTTATGACAGCCTAACCTCAAGAAAACCGAATCCCACACCCCAATCTGCCTCGCGAAACAACACAGGCAAACACACGACATACTAATTCCATCCAAAAATGTTACAAAACTTAACGAAATCAAATCAAACTTTTTTTTATCTTACAAAAATGATCTCCCCCTGAATTTCTTAATTATAAACCGTTAAAATTTCTCTCCTTCCACTAACCCACTATTTATCAAAATCTCAAATTCCACCCACAAGAATAAGGCATTATTTTTCTTAAAAAATGGGTTGCGAAAATGGACCAAGCAGCGTGAAATTCATGATGGCATTTGTAGCCACATTGTAATTTGGATTCAAAAAATATTCAGATTTTGTTATTTAATTTTCCAGATGTGAAGTAGTGTACTAGTTTTTGGGAATATGGTTTAAAGTAATTCTTACTATTATAAGGAATGAGCAAACATCCATTTTATCCGGATTGATAAAGAATTCTATATCATTTTCAATTTAAAATTGAGTATCAATGGTATATAGTGGGAGGAGGGAGATTTTATCGATGTATGATGGGTGAAAGAGTGAGTTTTTAGGAAACAAAGTGTTTCCTTATTTTCGAATCAATGACACATTTTTGGTAAGTTGATTTTGGGACGTTCATGAAAGATTTATATTGTTTCATTATGAAAAGGACTTTGTTAGTATTGTAAATATATTTTATTTATGTACATAGATTTATATTAGGACTAACCTACTAATAAAATTTCTTTTTTTGTGAGTGTGCTTTATGTTTTCTTGTAAGATTTGGAAACTCACATAAGGAAGGTATTGGATTCGTGAAGATCTTCTCAAGGTGCATATAAATACAAAGAGATCAGAACAAGAGAAGACACGGGTTTTTAGAGAGAAAAATACTGTTGTTCTTCACGGTTCATCATTGTATTTTAGGTTGTGAGTGAAGGTTGTGACATTCATCCGAACTCACATCTAGTTTTTTTGTCAAGTTCTTTGTTTTACTTCTGATTGGAATAGAGTCCACTTGGGAAAGGGAATCTGTTCTTATCATAGAAGGTGATTAGAACTTGTTTAGTATTTTAGTATTTTAGTTTTCATTAATCGGTGTTTTTGTAAGCAACACATTTTTTAATAGTGAAAAGTTTTTGGGCGTAAGCCTGATTTGATGGGATCAAAATCAGTGAACATATATAATTCTCGTGTTATTATTTTATTCCGCTGCATTAATTGTGGAAGTGTGGACACTTGTGTAACACATCTGTACTCACATCCGTGAAGTGTTGAAGTTGATTGTGCTTCCTAGCTACACGAAACTTTCAATTGGTATCATAGCCAACTCTCGAAATACTACTGAGTGTTGATCCAGAAAGTGTAGTTATAATGGAATGCCAAAATCATCAAAACAGGCCTCCGGTCTTGGATGGCACAAATTATTCTCTTTGGAAGTCTAAGATGCGTAATTACATCAAAGGAATTGATGAAAGGGCTTGAATGTGTATCCTTGTGGCCTGTCAACCTCCTACTGTGGAGAAAATGCCTGAATCTGGTGTTGGTGAGTCTGTCTTTGAGAGGAAACCTGAAGAAAGGTGGACTCTTGATGAAATTCATGCTGCCAATTTTAATTCTAGAGCAATGAGTGCTATTTCCAGCCATGTTTCTGGGAATATGTACAAACTCATCACTAATGAAAATGTTGCTAAAGCTGCTTGGGATATCTTACAAATGTAATGTGAGGGGATTCCAAGTGTAAAGGCTACTAGGCTTAGAATTTTAATGGATAGGTTTGAAATACTTCGAATGGAAGAGAGTGAAGACATAGTCTCTTATGCTGCTAAAATCCATGAGATTTCGAATGAATGTACTAGTCTGGGAGAATCAATCTCAAATGTCAGACTTGTGAGTAAGTTTTTGAGGACCTTACCTGAAAGGTTCAATATCAAAGTGGCTGTTATCGAAGAAACCAACGACACCAACACTGTAGGATTAGATAAAATTGTTGGAATCTTGACTGTGTTCGAGCTAAACCTTGATGCTCAGAAAAAGAACAAGGTCATAAGCCTTGCACTCAAAAGTGCAGCTGCTGTTCCAACAGAGCTTGTGAAATTATCCTCTGAAATTGACAAGTCAAATCTTGAGGAAGAGGATGTGGCTTTTATCTCTAAAAAATTCAGTTCTATATTGAAAAACAAGAGAATGAGTAAGTTTCCCAATAGGTCTGCTCCAAGTGTTGTTGAAAAACTAAGGCCTAGCACTGAAAATAGTTTCAAAAAACCAAGATTTGACAATAAAAAATCCTCTGATTCTGTGCAATGTAGGGCATGTCGTGGCTTTGATCACTATGCTAATGAGTGTGCTAACACACTTAAAAAGAATGGAATGAACTTAACTGCTTCCCTTAGTGATAGTGAGGATGAAGATGAAGTTGCTAACATGTCTGTGATAAACTGTCATTTTGTGTTTAAAGCTCATTTTGCAGAAATTGAAGAAGGAGTTTCTGAGGTGAATATGGATATGGCCCCAGATGTGAACACATCTTTTGACACATCTAACTTGATTCTAAATTATTTCTCTGTAAAAGGAGATTCTGAAGATAAAGATAGGGACATTCCCTATAAGGAACTTTTTGCAACCTATAAAGAATTTCATACTGATTGGATAAAGAGGATGGACAAGATTGAGGTACTTGCTAAGGTAAATAAATCTCTTTCTGATAAATTAGCTGTTTGTGAAGATGAAAAAGCTAGACTTTCAAAATAAAATAATGACCAAAAAGATACCATTGCCAAACTTGAAGTCCTTGTGATCAAAAGAGAAGTTGAGTTTGAAAAATTTAAAAATGAGTGTGAAAAAGCTGAAAGTACTTTTACCAAGTTGAACAAAAGTAAAATGAAACTTGATGAAGCTATTTCTATGGGTCAACTTAATAAAACTGGTCTGGGCTTTGAAAAAGGAAAATTTGTACAGGAGGGATGTGAGGCTTCTACTTCAAAAAGTGTGAAAAAATCAATTTTGAAAGAAAAATTATTTTTGAGTGAGAAAAGGCTAAGAAAAAGGCACTACATCTGTCATTACTGCTTTGCTCCTAGGCATATTAGACCCTTCTGTTACAAGTTAAAGGCTGATAAGAAATCTGGTTATATCAATCAGCATCAGATCTGCGAGAAGATGTATACACATCCGAACACACATCCTGGTAATTTGAGACCTCTGCACCACAAAAAAAAAAGCTGAAAAGCAGTGGGTGGTCAAACCAAGAGCTACCTGCAATGTTGTTTACTCTTCCCTCAAGAGTAGTGACTCTGGTTCTTGGTACTTTGATAGTGGGTGCTCTAGGCACATGATTGGGAACCAAGCTATTCTAATTGACTATGAGTTAATCTGTGGAGGGAAGGTGAATTTTGGTGGTGGTGCTCAAGGCAAAATTATTGGGAAAGGAACCCTAGATGTTAAGGGACTCCCAAAATTGCACAATGTGTACCATGTGGAAGGCTTGAAAGCCAACCTGATTAACATCAGTCAGCTATGTGATGATGACCTTTATGTAAAATTTAATAAACACTTGTGTGAAGTATTTGATAAAGATAATAAATGTGTGTTCACTGGTCCTAGGTCTGCTGATAATTGTTATCAAAATTTGGTGACAATCTTTCATGCCTAAGCTCCAATGCTAATGATGTCAATCTGTGGCACCAAAAATTAGGGCATGCTAGCTGCAGAACACTGGAAGAACTTCAAAGGTTTGAAGCTGTTAAGGACCTCCCTAAGCTGAACTTCAAGAATCCTGATGTCTGTGGTTCATGTCAAAAGGGAAAACAAATAAAAGCCTCACACAAAAAGGTCCAACAGTGCTCCACATCTAGGTGTTTGGAGTTGATTCATACTGATTTGATGGGACCTATTGAAGTAGAAAGCTTTAGTAGGAAAAATTATGCTTTTGTATGTGTTGATGACTATTCTAGGTATACTTGGGTGATGTTCTTAAGAGAGAAATCTGAGACTGTTGGAGAGTTCAAAAATTGGTACAAAAGGGTTAAAAATCTTTATGGTCTTAAGGATGTGAGGATTAGATCTGACCATGGCACTGAATATGAGAACTCAATGTTTACTTCCTTTTGTAACTCCAAGGGAATCACACATGAATTTTCCGCACCAATCACTCCACAGCAAAATGAAATTGCAGAAAGGAAGAATAGAACCTTGCAAGAAATGGCTAGAGTTATGCTAAGTTCTAAAAATCTGTCCAAGAAATTTTGGGCAGAAGCTTTGAACACTGCCTGTCACATTGGCAATAGAGTGTTCCTTAGGTATTGTAGCACTGTGACACCATATCAAATTCTTCTTGGAAAGAAACCCACTTTGAAGTACTTTTATGTGTTTGAGTGTATATGCTACATTCTTAATGATAGGGAATACTTGTCCAAGTTCGATTCAAAGAGTGATAAAGCAATTTTCATGGGATATTCCACTAATAATAGAGCTTACAGAGTTTTTAATCTAAAAACAAAAACCATTATGGAATCTGCTAATGTTGTTTTGATGATTCACTTGATCTAAACCTCAAGACTGCTGAGGATGATGTTTTAGGTTGCTTACTGGACTGGAAAGATACTGAAACATGTGCTGAAGAACCAACAGAAACTGCCAGAACTGAAAAACCTGTTGAAACAGCAAAGGATGTAACCAAGGATGTGGACACATCTGCATCTATATCTGAACCCACATTTGCTCCCACATCCACTCAAAATCCTGAAATTGAGGACAGTTCCTCTGAATCTGATCAGGATGATGCTCCAGAAGGTAATGTGGATAGGTGTGTGGATATATCAAGGGATATTCCCTCTAAAATCCAGAAAAATCACCCCACTTCACAGATTGTGGGAGATGTTCATGGCCAAGTGAGAGCAAGGCAAAAAGACAAGGTAGACTATAGAAAGATAGCTGGTTTGTGGAGTTGCTCATCAACATACTCCCAGGTAAGTTTTTTCTGCTTTGTTTCAAATATTGAATCTAAGAATATCACTGAAGCATTAAAAGATACTGACTGGATTCTTGCTATGCAAGAAGAGTTAATTCAATTTGAAAAGAATGATGTTTGGACCCTTGTCCCTAGGCCCTCTCATGAAAATGTCATAGGACCCAAATGGATTTTCAAGAACAAAACTGATGATAAGGGTGTGATCACTAGGAATAAGGCTATGTTAGTTGCTCAAAATTATACCCAAATTGAAGGAATTGACTTTGAGGAGACTTTTGCTCCTGTTGCAAGAATTGAGTCCATTAGACTCTTGCTGGCCATTGCTTGCTACCTCAAGCTTTCTCTTCTTCAAATGGATGTTAAGAGTGCCTTTCTAAATGGGGTATTGAATGAGAAAGCCTATGTAGAACAACCTAAAGGTTTTGAGGATTCCAAGTTTTCTAACCATGTTTACAAATTGAAGAAAGCTCTGTATGGGTTGAAATAGGCTTCTAGAGCTTGGTTTGGTAGGTTGACTGATCATTTGCTTCACCTAGGATATAAGAGAGGTGAGGTTGACAAAACCTTGTTTGTGAGGAAAAATAAAAAGGAGATTCTTGTGGCACAAATCTATGTAGATGATATTGTGTTTTGGTCAAATTCTGACTCTATGCTAATAGAGTTTGTGGAAATCATGACCTCCACATTTGAGATGAGTATGGTAGGAGAGTTGAACTATTTTCTAGGCCTACAGATAAAGCAATTTAAAGAAGGCATGTTCATCTCTCAGTCCAAATATGCCAAGAATCTTGTGAAAAAGTTTGAGCTTGATTACTCCTCACATCTCAAAACACCAATGGGATCTTCCCAAAAGCTGAGCCATGATTCAAATGGTGAGAGTGTTGACCAAACCCTGTACAGAAGCATGATAGGAAGTCTGTTATACCTCACTGCAAGTCGATCAGACATCATGTATAGTGTGTGTCTCTGTGCAATATATCAAGCTAACCCAAAGGTGTCCCATCTTAAAGTCTTGAAGAGAATAATCAGATATGTTAGTGGGACTGTGAACCTATGGCTGCACTATTCTAAGGAGACAAACACCAATTTGGTGGGCTATACTGACTCAGATTGGGCTGGAAATAGTGATGATAGGAAAAGTACTACAGGTGGATGCTTCTACCTAGGTAACAACCTTGTTTCTTGGTACAGCAGGAAGCAAAATTGTGTGTCATTATCCACCGCAGAAGCTGAATATATAGCTCTTGGAAGTTGTTGCACACAACTGCTGTGGATGAATCAAATGCTGAAAGACTATGGATTGAATAGCAAAATTTTGACTGCTTTTTGTGATAACAAAAGTGTCTTAGCCATATCTAAAAATCATGTCCAACATTCTAGAACAAAACACATTGATATTAGACATTATTTCATTAGGGATCTTGTAGAATAAAAAACTGCGTGTCTGAAATTTATTGAGACTTAAAATCAATTGGCTGATATATTTACAAATGCATTAGATTTGGAGAGATTTTCCTCCTTGAGGAAGTCTCTTGGCTTGTGTGATATTTAAGGTTGTGGGCACAAATGTTCACACATCCTCTAACACATCTGTATATTTATATAACTGGAAAATATATATATATATAGATATATATATATCATGCATTTGCACGAAATATCTCAGTGTGGTCACTTGTGAGTCTTACATTTTTGACATTTTCTGATCACTTAATTGTGGACATTTTTTGTTCATGTTGTCTTTTGATAACTTGATATAATCCTATTGGATATCTCACATGCCTTAAAAATCAATAAAAAACAGTTGCTTCACCCTCAGTATGAAGCCAAACCATTGTGATCAAGCGATTCTCATAAGAAATCTTGAAATCAAACTTGAACAGATCATTGGGAAAAAGGGCTATCTTTGGGAAATAAGAAAAGTGAAAGCTACTCAAAATACAAAATATCCACAATAAAAAATGGGTGGATGCATCCTAGAGACTGTGCAGATTAGATTATTGCTCATTGACTTTTTGTGATCTAAATGTGTCCCCAAATGTGACTCACATCCTATGCCACATCTGAAGCTGAGATTTTTTCCTTCACATGTGTGATTGCATCATGCTAGGCATACTGTATTTTAGGTCATATAGGATGCTTTGTAAATATGCTAGTTAATTTATTTTCATTCTTAATTTATTCTTTGATTTAACATGTTTTTTATTTCCAAAATCTCCTATGAAAAAAAAAGATGTGTATCAATCCTTATTTGAAAAGGAAGGACAATTTCAAGGGTTTCTGTTGAAAAGATATGGCTGAAGTGATTTGTGTTTCCATAAAAAGTTGACAAAATTTTAATCCCTATTTTTTCGTGATTTGGTGTGTGGAAATATCAAAAGGTTATAGCCGTTGTAGGATCTTTTTGGTATTTCGATATTATGAGTCCTTTTTGGAGAAGGTTTCCTTAATTCAGTTGGAAAGGGGGAGCTGTGAGTATTTAAGAGCCATCAAATCCATCCCATCCCCTTAAACCCTTGTTAAATCTTTTTTCTCCTTCTCCCTTAATTGCTCACACGCACACACAAGCATTAATCTTTCTTTCTCCTGTTCTACCTAACAAGATTTTGCAGAAGTTATGGAGCCTATTAAAGAAATTCGTGAGGAAGATGTGCTCGACATAGAGCCAATTTCAGTTGCCATTGCTGATACCCCCGTTCCAGCTCAACCTACAAAATCTAATTTTTTTCGTCTAGGTACCTGCTTCTCCATCATCCAAATCATCAATAGAGGTACCTTCTACTACTAATACTCCTCCAATGAAACCTTCTGCTGACCCAAAAATCTCTACTCCTCCTCCATCTCCTGTTGCCAAATCAACTGTTGAACCATCAACTCTGGCCCCTGTTTCTCCTTTGGTAACTTCCCTAACCAAGAAAAGGAAGTTACCCACTTCTAAACCAAAGGGGAACCTTATCAATCCTATACCCTCCAGAAATCTAAGAAGATCTTACAGGGTGAGAAGACTTTCTGAGGCTGATAAGGCCAAAAATTTAAAGAAGCCTGGTGGCAAACCAACCACAGCCATTGCTTGTGATGATGATGAGGAAGAAGAGGAAGAACCTCAACTGACCAGGTCAAGAAAGCCAAGTGCTCCACCTGTTGCTGCTCCTCTAGCTGACAAAGATGAGGAACCTCTTGCCAATATTCTCATGGAGCTAAAAGGAAAGAAAAAGGTTGCTGAAAAAGACCTTGAACCCATTGCTGAAGAAGAACAATCTGAGGACAGCTATGACAGTGATGACACTGCAGCTGATGAGAACTACAAGATGGGGCGTGATGAGCTTGATCAAGAAAATGATGACCAAACTCTTGATACCCCTTCTGATGAAGAGACTGAAGCTGAAAATGTAAGGGTGCCCTCTCCTCCAAAGGATGTGCCTGTAGATGTGCACACATTCAAACGCACATCCACCAAGCAGAAAGCTCAAAAGGGTATTTCTAAATCCCTCTCTACCTCTCCTGCTTTAACCCCCATATCCACCAAATTTTTATCTGCTGATGCCTCTGATAGGTATGGCTAAATTTTGAATAAGGCTTTCATTGTTGAAATGAAAAGAGATAGGGAGACATTCTCTAAATTGGGCTTAGACAAATTTTTTGAGGAAAGAGGCTTGTTTCTAACTGTTGATCACCCAATTCTCTTCTTTCCCAAGCTGGTTCATGAATTTTATGCTAACCTGTTCAAAGGACTAGACAAACCCTCATCCCACATGTTCCATTCAGTTTATGTTAGAGGAAAATTCATCCTCTTTTCAACCTCTATTATAAATGACTTTTTAGGGCTAGAGGAAGTGTATGATGAACTTTGTGATATTTCTGAAGATGAGCTTGTTTTCACCATTACCCATTGGAAAGTATCTGCCTGGCCCATTAAGCCAAATGATTGAGGAAGTGGTTCACTCACCTCATTTTATTGCTTTCTCCATTGCATCTTAACTGCCAATCTTTGCCCTTCCAACAATAAAACTATTGTGACTAGAGTTCAGGTTGATTTACTCTACAGATTAGGGGCTAAGAAAAATATCAATTTTGGTGAGTTTATCTTTAGGAAGATATGTGGGTATTGTCAATCCCCTTCAAAGAAATGATCTCTTCCTTATCCTGCCCTCATCTCACAAATTCTGATTGCCCAAGGTGTAAAGTCTGAAAAAGGTGAAGCTAGGATTGAAAAGTTTGATTTGTTTAAAGAATTTAAGACTCTGTTGGATGAAAAACAAACGTTTGTCGATCTCCCACTGGGAGTTGTTCCTAAAATTGCTATGCCAGATGTGGGCACATTCAGCCACACATCTGTGGATCCCTTTGAAGCACAAATGCAGAAACTGGATGCTGAAATAGCTGCTGCTGAAGACCTCACCACAACCCTGAATTCTCAAATGCAAGCCTCCCAATCTCATGCCAATAATCTCAAGGCTCTCAAAGACAAACTCAAGAGATGGCATTCAACTCTTTCTAGTCAAAAAGGGGAGATGTATCTGGTGCTGGTGCTGATCCTGTAGCTGTTGCTCACTATTCATCATGGAAGAAATGGGATCTTTGAACTTAGGGGGAGTTAAAGTGAAATTTATTTTTTACTCTAATCTCTGATGATTCCTTAAACAATTTTAATTTATGTTTTTAACATTTTGTTAGTTTACACAATGGTCTGTAATCCTTAAAAGTATTGCTGAATGGTTGTTTTGATTATATTTAATGAACTGCAGTTTTAGTACTAATTTGTTCTTTGCAGTTGTGTATGGATGTGTTGACACATCTGCACACACATCCATTCAGGAGGAGTTTTCATTACTGAAAATATTGATCACAATGTGATCATCATAAATCTTTGATTTTGATCAGAAAGTCCAAAATAGGGGGAGATTGAAAGAGTGTGTTTTTAGGAAACAAAGTGTTTCCTTATTTTCGAATCAATGACACATTTTTGGTAAGTTAATTTTGGGACTTTCATGAAAGATTTATATTGTTCCATTATGCAAAGGACTTTGTTAATATTGTAAATATATAGATTTATATTAGGACTAACCTATTAATAAAATCTCTTTCTTTGTGTGTGTGCTTTATGTTTCTTTGTAGGATTTGGAAACTCACATAAGGAAGGTGTTGAATTCGTGAAGATCTTCTCAAGGTGCATATAAATACAAAGAGATCAGCACAAGAGAACACGGATTTTTAGAACACGGATTTTTAGAGAGAAAAATACTTTTGTTCTTCACGGTTCATCATTGTATTTTAGGTTGTGAGTGAAGGTTGTGACATTCATCCGAACTCACATTTAATTTTTTTGTCAAGTTCTTTGTTTTACTTCTGATTGGAATAGAGTCCACTTGGGAAAGGGAGTCTGTTCTTATCATAGAAGGTGATTAGAACTTGTTTAGTATTTTAGTATTTTAGTTTTCACTAATCGGTGTTTTTGTAAGCAACACATTTTTAATAGTGAAAAGTTTTTGGGCGTAAGCCTGGTTTGCTGGGATCAAAACTAGTGAACGTATATAATTCTTGTGTTATTATTTTATTCCGCTGCATTAATTGTGGATGTGTGGACAATTGTGTAACACATTTGTACTCACATCCGTGAACTGTTGAAGTTGATTGTGTTTCCTAGCTACACGAAACTTTCAATGGGGGAATTGGAAACCATATTTGTAAGAAAAATAGAGGTTTCATTAAATTTTGATAGATTTCGTTAAGTTTTGTAACATTTTTTAACGGAGTTAGTGTGTCGGGCAAAAACACATTAGTATTTGGAATAAAGAGGTTAAAACTGTTAAAAAAAACAAGGTGAGTTAAAACCGAAGCTAAAGCATATTACATTATTACAGAGAATTAAAACGTCCAAGATAAAATAAATGTTGGATGATACGTACCAATTTGATGCTGCCACAAATTTTGTTGAGCAGCAGCGTGGTCCGTCGTTGTAGTCTAGGCGGACAAACGGCCTTCTTCTCCGATCAATCTGCACACAAACAGCCAAAAACTAAGTCGGGGGCGTCTCCGGCTTAAGCCCCTCCGGCGTGCGAATAAGAACTCTGTTTCCCGAACATAATAACACAAAATATCTTAGAGAGAAAGTGGGGGTGGGAGAGAGAGGGAGAGATTCAACTTACCAAATTTCCCCAAGATGAAGGCCAGTACCCTCCATATAGCAGTCTGAAAAATAGATTAATAAGATGTCCAGGATATTCCCCAACCTCAGCCAAAAACATTAGTTTCCAGCCCCCCCCTTTCTTGGGCTTTTAGCCAAATACACATATGGGCCATCCTTGATTAACTTGGGCCAAATCATTTTTGCATGGTCACATCAGTAGCCCCCGACTCCTTAACTCGATTATTCATGATCGAGTTGAGGAGGCAAATAATGCACGCAACATAACTGAAACGAATCAGATCAATACAAGACGAAGTAGTAGAGATTCCCACCTTATATACTTAGACTTGGCGACTTGGGCCACGAGAGGCGGCAGTAAACCGGACTTTAAACAACACATGATTTTAGTCTGTCATTGATGTCGCTTTTTTAAGTTCCGTGGATAATGTTTGACTTTTAAAAGCTAGATGATCTTTCTGATTTTCACACTTCACATACTACAAGAGAAAAGAGGGGCCACATTACTTTAATACATAGTTCCACTTCCTCCTTTCAGTTTGACTAACCATTTATCAGATCCCTTCTCTTTCTCTTGTCAATGAATTTACAATTCCACTTCTTCCATACATTCCGGTCAGATTGAACAAATTTCCAGTGACTTTCTTCTTTATTTTGACCAGCGACTTCGTGGCTTATAACGAGATTTCAGAGACATAATGTGGAGTGAGAAGTCCAGGCGAGATTGTCGAGTTAAGCCAGTTCAGATTTCGACTAATTCCCGCCGACATCGACAGCTTCCTAGCGAATTGATTCTTCAGCTTTTCGACCTCGTTTTCGAAACCCAGGGGGCTTCAACTTCTTTTCCGCAGACCAAGTATATTACTGTTTGGTTATGACTTCAAGGTGATTTTGATTCACTTATTTTCTCGCATAACTTTCTGAGCGACTTCCTGATTTTTGCGGCATCTTGGTTTAGTTAAGGGCGAGATTATGGCTCGACTTTCACGCTTGTGTTTTCTGCGACTTCTGGCCAATAATACTTAGATTCAGATGACTATCATTTCCTGTCGGATATCTCACTTACTATTTATTTCGCCATGCTTGCCCTAACATAAATCTCGCGGGATACGCTTGACGTCGTTGTATCTTCCACTCGACATATTAGCTAATTGGCATGATGACCTTGGCCACATTTCCCGTCAATTTCTTCTTGGGCCTATCTCGATCTGGGCCCTTCTTGGTTATTTCTTGTTCATGTACTTTTATAAGCCCAACTCTTATTTTTTGGGCAGCATCAGAAGCCCCCAAGTTTGAGGCGGGATCCATTCATGGTCCTGCCGATAATCTTGATGTTCCATGACATTCAATTCCTTCCTCAAGAATTTCAAGAACCTGTACATTTCTTCTTGGACTCTACGATAAGCGGGATGAACTTTTTTCCATTCAGACTGCATCTTTACATGCCATTGAGACCACATCTTTACACGCCATTCAAGCGAGATGGGTTTACTTCTAGCAACATCTTTACATGCCATTCAGGCGAGATGTGCTTTCTTTCCCGTACCACATCTTTTCATGCCATTCGGGCGAGATGGGCTTCTTTCTCGTATCATCATCTTTACATGTCATTCAGGTAAGATGTGTTTGCCTTCACATATGCCGCATCTTTTCATGCCATTCCAGCAAGATGCACTTTCTCGTTTATAGTCGGTATAGACTTTCTCATTTATAGTCGGTATAGATTTTCTCGTTTATAGTCGGTATAGACTTTCTCGTTTATAGTCGCATCCATATACATGCCATTCAGGGGAGATGGGACTTTCATGTTTATAGTCCGTAGACTTTCTCTTTTATAGTCCGTAGACTTTCTCTTTTATAGTCCGTAGACTTTCTTTTTTTTTATAGTCCGTAGACTTTCTTTTTTATAGTCCGTAGACTTTTTTTTCTAGTCCGTAGACTTTCTTTTTTATAGTCCGTAGACTTTCTTTTTTTATAGTCCGTAGACTTTCTTTTTTTTAATAGTCCGTAGACTTTCTTTTTTATAGTACGTAGACTTTCTCTTTTATAGTCCGTAGACTTTCTTTTTTATATTCTGTAGAATTTCTTTTGTATGATACTTTTGCGGCTTGCTTTTATTGCCTTTCTTGTAATTCGCCAATTTGTTTTGATAATTCATCAAAAACTCTTTTCCTTCTTTCTGTTGCGAGATGGCTCCATATATCTATACTCCCTTCGAAAGAGTGAAGTTGTCTTTAGGCAACTTTACTCTAAGCGGCTTTGCTTTCTTTTCCCTTTTAGCGGCTTACATCTTGGACTTTATTTTTATTAACCTTGGCCTCCATTCCGCATTTATCGCGCATTCGAATCATTATCTCGCCGTTCATATGCAAAACAAAAATACCATGAGAAGCAAGTCAAATACTAAGCCAGATAATTTCATACTTTCGTTCTATTTTAAACCAAGAATAATGCAACTAAACAACATTACCCCACATTTATCATTTTTCAACATTTCTCTCACCGGGACCATGCAAAAATACATAATAAAGCCAATGTACTCTTACTCCATGATACTTTCATTTTCACTTGTGTAATTAGCATGTCTGACCATAACTTTTGACATAATTTGTGCACATAAAGGGAGATTTTCAAGCTTACATAGTTAGCTTCATTAAATATTATTTTCCTTGTATCCCATCGTAATACCTTCGCACATTTCACAAGAAATGTAAGCATGCGACATAATAAGTAATCACTTTTAACAATTAAATCCAAACATAATTAACATATGAAACATTCTCTAACAAACACACATGGTCAATCACTTGTAACAGATAACCATATTTCATAATATAACAAGTTCAGAATGTGATTCTTGGTTTACTTAAACTTGTTCCATATTCGCATATACTATAACATGTATTTATCTTAATCATAATCAATTAATGATAAAGAAGTCCCAGGGCATCTTTCCCACTTCAAGATTAAAATTCACCCAGGCTTGCTTCAATTAAGGACTATCAAATTTTGGATACCCAATTCACACATATTATCGCTATTTATAAGCATAATTTAACATATAAACTAAGAAAATAAAACTCGCACAACACTTTTAATTGGATCCCATTTTCCTTGTACCATAATTCTTTTATACTCAGCCAAGATGCATAATTCACTAATTTTAGTAATCCCAAATTAAGCAACTAAATCAAGGCACAATTTATGAATCGACAAACAACTATTTCAATGTCATATCCTTTTTAATATGTTGACTATCATATTAATGTGTTACACGAACCATATACTATTGGTTCCACATTTAAAAATTCAATGATAGGTCCTTTATTTAACAAGATGAGTCATTTTACTTGGCATGGCTCGAATTGCACACTACTGGTACACGGCATAAACTACCCACGAACGAATTGCATAATATTTAATTCTCTACGTATTTCTTCTTTACAAAGAGACAAGTACTTCTATAAACCACTTGCGACATATATTTTCACTATTTCAAGAAACATACGCTCATTTCTTAGTCGAGGTGAATAGCCAGCAAGTTCTCTAGTTGACGTAAGTTTACTTTATCAAATAGTAAAATAACATGGATACAATTAACTGTACTAAGTGCATGAATTCACCAAGCATGATATTCAAGTAGTAAGAGAGGAATAACTATTCATACTAAAATTATGTTTCTCATTTTCTCTAATGAAAACACAAACACCTCTTCTTTCATAATAATAATAATTCATGTTTACCCTTTTTATTATCATCACTTTACTTGACTTTTACAATGCAGTTAACTAAAATTACTGTAGCAGTCATTATATCACATGTCTATCCATTATACTTAACCTTTTAAAGCAAAATAACACTACTAAACTTATTTTTACAAATTCATAATTTTGATCAAACAATTTCATGAAATAAAACATAAAGGTCATTACCTCCGTCTCAACCATTTTCTACTTCAATAGTCATAACATTTAAATCTTTCCGTTCTGACACTTTGATTCACAAGTTCAATAGTATTCTGTATCTTATTCATTACCAATACTCCAGTCAACTATTAAACAATTTTAGTAACTCAATCCACCATAATTAGTCAAGCTCCAACACTAATTACAGTCCCAATCCATTCTTTAAACTTAAATGGTGACTACTGGGCCAAATGATTGTATTCGAAAGTTCTAGTAATTAATATCCTAAAATTAAATCAAGCTCAAAGCAATCATCATAAATCTTTTGATTATCGCCAGCTATACCGAAAATTAAGAATGCCTCACTATTATTTATGTTAAACATCTTATAAAGTTACAACCATCACTGCCATTAGTTTCCCTATAATATGCTCACATCAATTAATCTTAAAATGACTACTAACCCAAATATTTTTATTTGAAGATTAACAATCAGCATCTCAAAGTTAAATGAAGCCCAAAACAATCTTAGCAAATTTTTTGAATCACAAGCCCTGCAAAGTATTTATAAATACCACCTTATTTATATCAAGCATATTACATTGCTATAATCATCTCCACACCACCAATTTTACGAATACAATTTTCTTGAATGAGCACACAAATATATATTATTTCATAGTGTGATATAACCATCTCGACAAGCATATTTTTTGAAATAATATCCACATGAGGCATAATCATCCATGTTATAATTTCAGTCCCAACTTTCTCTTGTAAAGACACACATAAGCAAGTAACAAGTATAAGTCAATCCATTTCACCAAGATAGCATATTAAGTAGAGCACATATAACTTTGCTATGTAACATAGTAGTTTCTAAGCATGCATTCATATTGTCAAATAACGAGACCACATAAAAATCATCTACCAAAAATAACGAGGGTGGATAGAGACGACCTGACGGAGATTAACGGCATTTCGAAAGAATTCCGTTAAAGCTTTAACGAAGAACCATAACGATCATCACATACTTAATGAAGGAAATATTGTTGTTGTCTGCAACTTGTTCTATCTTATCTTTATTATGGGGGGGCCCCACTATCAATCAAGTCCAAGTCATGCAGCTTTATCCCCCTACCAAGTACCATCTTCTCTCCCCATTTACGCTTTCTATTCCTTTTCACCTTCATTTTTTATTCATTTTCCACTTTCTTTTTCCTTTTCCACGAACAAGCAGCATCGACCTCGCCATGGATTCCAACAACATTTCACACCGGCGACATCAACCTCCAAACAGCGACATCTCCCCACTGCGACAAGGACAAACGGCGACCTTCAAGCCATCTGAATTCCGGCGATTTTCCTTCTGCAATCGGCGACCTATTCCCGCGGTGATTTCTACCATCTACGACCTCAATGTATGACATCAATTTCTTGCGATTTCTATTATCTAGAGACAACCCAGTCTCAGGCGACATGAATTCTCGCTTTCCTTCTTTCCATCTCGATTCATGATACGGCGACATCCGAAGCTATTGCTACTGCCGGCGACGTCCCTGGCTGCTGCCACTGTTAACGACATCCACGACTGCTACAACCTCAATTTCCTCCGTCCATTAAAGGCTATTCTCGAATCTGGTCTCCGGGTACTGTCCACCAGAAGAACGCTTGTCAATTGAGAAGATACTGCTATCGTTGATGCTCTCTTGCTCGCGGAATCGAATCCTTTTCTTGGCTTCCTTCAAATTGATCTTACATGATCTTGCTCTTCCCGTTCCCTTTCTTCCTTCTAAGCTACCAGATTTAGATTTCCAGATTTGGTTCTGACTTTTTCCTTTGCCCAGAAAAACCAGAAACTGTTGATTACCCACTCCGGCTGCTCTGCCCGTCCAGATCTGCTGCCATCCTCCCTCAAAAATAGACGGAAGTGCACTTCCGTCGCTGCCTTGCATCTGCCCCATTCATTCAATCTGGTTTCTCCGGTGTTGATGTCGCCGGATCTACTTTGCTCCGGTGCTTGAAGTTTTCAGATCTGCTCTACCCGCCGACCAAAACACCTATAAAATTATCGAAACGGAGAAGAGGTTTCAGTTCCGGCAACGGAACCATCTGATGCTGCCACAAATTTTGTTGAGCAGCAGCGTGGTCCGTCGTTGTAGTCTAGGTGGACAAACAGCCTTCTTCTCCGATCAATCTGCACACAAACAGTCAAAAAACTAAGCCGGGGGCGTCTCCGGCTTAAGCCCCTCCGGCGTGCGAATAAGAACTCTGTTTCCCGAACATAATAACACAAAATATCTTAGAGAGAAAGTGGGGGTGGGAGAGAGAGAGGGAGGGATTCAACTTACCAAATTTCCCCAAGATGAAGGCCAGTACCCTCCTTATAGCAGTCTGAAAAATAGATTAATAAGATGTCCAGGATATTCCCCAACCTCAGCCAAAAACATTAGTTTCCAGCCCCCCTTTCTTGGGCTTTTGGCCAAATACACATATGGGCCATCCTTGATTAACTTGGGCCAAATCATTTTTGCATGGTCACATCACAATTCTTTGTCATAATCTAACAAAAAGTTCGTCAATGCCTAGATTGATACACAAATTAAAGTCGAGAGTATAAAAGGAAATTATTAGCCCCCAAGCAATATACAGTCCTGGGTTAGTAGAATGAAATAAATCCTTGATACTTGTATAATAATATTATTAAGTATAAATTAGAATATAACAAAATTATTAAGTACGCATTAGAAATTAGTGTTAAATGATAGAGTTTATATAAATTTTCATCTAAGAATAATTTCTTAAAAATTGGATTATCATCAAGGACAGGGGAATTACAATATTATTTTCATTCAAACTTATTACAAAGAAAAAGGAGTTGGAGCAGCAAGAAGAGGGATTTTTCTATGAATAGTAGGACCAGTACATTCAGTCATATCCAAATCCCCCCCCTCTGATTCTGATGCGCATAAATAAAATCCAATCCACGTGTCGATCAAAATATGAAGACCATGGGTGAGTCAGCGAGAGAACCACCGCCTACGTGGAAGGGGTCAACCCTAACCGTCAACGTCAGCGTCGGAGTCAAACAATAGAAGAAAGCCCAACATTCTCGCCACCAGGCCTCTGGGCGAGATACTGGATATCAGAGGATAGCGGCGATCAAAGGAAGGTTCGACGAGATATTTACCTTACTGTAAGTACCTCAATCTGGATCACTCTCTTCCGAACGCACGAGAAACACCGCAGACTCACACAAACGCAGTCTCGAACACCCGTAGCCCTCAAAAACTCCAAAAGCCACCCACCAAACCAAGGGGGGCCATTCTGGGATTAAAAGATAAAAAAGGACTTTTAAGGAATTTTATAAAATATGAAATTGGCTGCTTGGGTCGTGCGACACAACTAGCCAAGAGACATCATAATTACAAAATCCCCTTAAAGTTCACAAGATTCCCTTAAATCCAGGAAAATCAAAACACTGGTAATGGCTTTTCAGGTCGTGCGACACAACTAGCATAGGGACATCATAATTACAAAATCTCCTTAAAGTCCACGAGATTCCCCTAAATCTAGGAAAACCAAAAAACTGGTAATAGCTTCTTGTGTCGTGCGACACAACTAGCCAGAATCTGAACCCTATAAATAGAGGCCTCCCCCCCTCTCATTTTTCACACCTCTCTCTTCTCATCTCTCCCTAAGCCTTCAGCCTGACCTTCTAAGACCCCTCGGGGCACTCCCGGTCCCTTTCGGTTCCTTCCGGGGCCTTCCGAACTCTCGTGCGGTGTTCCGAAGCCCTGCCGAGCACTACCGAGCGCTCCCGAGACGTTCCCGCGCTGCCCCGAGGCACTCTCGAGGTATTCTGAGGCCCCTTGTGGTACTCTGAAGCCTTGCCTGGTCTATCCCGAGGCGTTTCGGCCCTTTCCAAGCCAAACCGACGATCTCGACGCATGCCGGAAGACTCGTTTTTACGAGGGGTACCGAAAGACTCGTTTTTTACAAACACACAACATTTAAAGAAAGAAGGGGTACCGAAAGACTCGTTTTTACGAGGCGACTCGGGTGAGCTCTAATATTCTAATATTCTCTTCCCGAGGAGTAACCTGACCTCCGAACTCAAAAATCTCATCACACAAACAACAGTTTTTAAACTGATGCCTTTTCTCAATGTTTTGGGCTAAATCAAAATGGCGTGGCGATTCTACAAGCAAAAACACAGCGAGACACCTCCATCTTTCAAACAAAATGCGAGATGTCGGGGCCCCCGCGCGAGCCGGATCCGGGTAATTTCAGTTGGCGACTCTGCTGGGGATAGTTTGTTTTAAAAGCTTTTAAACAAAAACAAAAGATTTTTAAAACAATGAAGAGGGTCAAACTTTCATTTTACCCCTTTCTTTAATTGTTGTGTGTGTGCATGTGCTTTACTTTTTTATTTTACAAAAAAAATAAAAAATCCAAAAAAATGCATCAATATACATCTGTGTACATACATTTAAAATTCTTCAAAAAACTTCTGTTTTACTCAGAAAAGAATTTTAGAGACTGCACGCTACGCGCACTGCTGCCTCGGATACACTGCACACTACAACCCTTAACCCGGGGTGGTCTCAGTTGCAGTTCGTTTGGCCTTCCTATGCCTCTCGAACGCGCACGGGATCATTCCAAACATTCCATCCTAGGCAGTTTCAAACAAAATGCGAGATATCGGGGCCCCCGCGCGAGCCGGATCCGGGTAATTTCAGTTGGCGACTCTGCTGGGGATAGTTTGTTTTAAAAGCTTTTAAACAAAAACAAAAGATTTTTAAAACAATGAAGAGGGTCAAACTTTCATTTTACCCCTTTCTTTAATTGTTGTGTGTGTGCATGTGCTTTACTTTTTTATTTTACAAAAAAAATAAAAAATCCAAAAAAATGCATCAATATACATCTGTGTACATACATTTAAAATTCTTCAAAAAACTTCTGTTTTACTCAGAAAAAGAATTTTTGAGACCGCACGCTACGCGCACTGCTGCCTCGGATACACTGCACACTACAACCCTTAACCCGGGGTGGTCTCAGTTGCAGTTCGTTTGGCCTTCCTATGCCTCTCGAACGCGCACGGGATCATTCCAAACATTCCATCCTAGGCAGTGTCAACCATGCACGCTTGCGTCACACTATGTCCAGACTCGGTTGGTTTTTACCCAGTCCGTGTCATACAGCTTGGATACATATCCCATGCCGGCCATTTTCTGAGTCAAAACTCGAAACTCAAGATCCCTTGCGCAAGCAAAGCGATGAAAGGCCATGCTAAAATCTTGACCTAATCTTGATTTTCGAAGCTACACCCAAACGATGTTTCGTCCCGGATATACATCCATGCCTACATGACACCACGTCATCAAGCCTTTAATACGTCAGCCATGACGATATGACCCAGCCAATGCCTAACGTCACAAATCCCTTGCGCAAGCAAGGTAAAGAGAGGTCAAGCCAAACTCTCGACCAGATCTTGACTCAGGTGCTGGCTCGGCTCACTACTCACATGGCTAACGCATTAAAACGAACATGACAGGATCGATCCTTAGGTTCGATTTTTCTTTTAGGCCGGTGGAAACCGCTTGCCCTATAGGACCCTCGCCCGGGGCTGTCCACCCCGGGATGTTGAAATACAGGTGCAAAACGAGGGGCTTATAGCCGCACAGATGGTCTCCACTGACCCAGGATCTAACATAGTTGCGAAAAAGAAGAGCAATCTTTTCCAACCTACCTAGAATTCTGAGAAAACACTGTTTTAAGTAAATTAAAACAACAACAAAAAGCGGAAATTGCATGTCACATGAGCTTCCCCCCACCCCTTTTTATCCAAAAGGCCTTCCCATGTCTAAATCTTACCCGTCACCCCCTCCAGCAAACCGAGAGTGATCGAGAGTACCCGGGAACTATTCTCCCAGTGTCAAAGCCGCAAGGTCCAACATCCTTCCCAGTACAGCCACCAGGGCAGTCCACAAACTCCCCATGGCCAGGTCAGTGGATAACAACAAGGAAAATGGTCCCTTACCCCCGATAAACTTCCCGATAATGGAAGAAGTGTGGCAAGCCGTCATAGCCCTCGAAAAATGCCAAGGTGAACAACAAGCCTGGATCGAAGGTGCCATGCACCACTTCGGAACATTAGCCATCCCCCAACCACTCGGGGCTCCCAAAGACATACCCGCTCCCGCAGCTCCTAATGTATATCATTGTCTCCCAGAAGTCAATCTGTTGCCCTCGTACGAGCCATGCAGCTACGACATAAAGCCAAAAGACCCCCCGGGGGAGGACGTGTCCAGTCAACATCCTGAGGTCCCGCTACCGCCACAGAACAATGAACACATCTGGTGGGACGTCTGCGATTGCACCGCTTGTCTGGAAATGGAGTTCCAAGATGAAATAAACGAGGATCGCCCTCGAAGAAACAAGAAACCCTCTTCTCAACAAAAACTGAAGAAGAGATACGAAGCCGGCGACCCCACAGTCGGAACTCTCGGAGAACCATCAGGAAAGTTTGACTACTACGTCATCTACTCCAGCAAATCTCCTCAGCCTAGCTCTGTACAAGACCACGGCAACGTCTGCTCCATGATTAGCTGGGACGAACTCTGCACCGCCACCAACGGCCCGAGGGTCCAGATACCCCAACCCCTGTCTTGGGAAGACCTCAAAGCCACTGTTGACGCTTCAAGAAAAGCAATAACAATGAACGAACTAAAATGCGAAGCATGGCCTTACGCCAACCAAGGCCCTCTCATTACAGAAATAGGAGAGACAAGCAAAGCAGCAAAGCCAGAGGTGAACGTACTGACACGTTCCGATCCCGACGAATCCTCCACGGCGGACAAAGGCCCGGCCATGCCCGAGCCTCGAATCGAAAAGGGGCCCTACGCCAAAGAAGCCGAAACTCTTCGGCCTGAAGAAGGTGAAGATCCTGTCTTTACTCAAATTTCCAAGCATACTCGAGGCTAACATCTCACTCTGGTCCTTACTCACTTCCTCTTACCCGCACAAACTCAAGCCGGAGGAAAGCCCGGCCTGCACTACGGTACCCATCACCGTGACACCAGATGAAGCGGTTCAGATGATCGGCAACGTTCATTACAGCAACATCATCACTTTCATGGAGCTCGACCTCCCGAAATTTGGGGCTGACCACAACGAGCCTCTCTACATAACAATTCAACTTGACGAGCGCCGCCTCCCTCGGGTCTTGGTAGATTGGGGATCAGCCATGAACGTCCTTCCATCCACAATGATGAACTTGCTAGGGATCAAGCCAACTGATCTGAAACCCTCAAATCAGACAATCAAAGCATACGACTCAACGTCTCGCTCAGTCCTGGGAATAGCCACTCTGAACCTGTGGTTCGGAAAACAGATGGTCCCGACTGACTTCCAAGTCATCGACATCCCGATCATATTCACTGCCATCTTGGGACGCCCTTGGCTACACCAGATCAATAGGTTGGCATCCACCCTCCACCAGTGCGTAAAGTTCGTCCAAGGGACAGATCTTACCATCATCTATGGTGACAGCATAACCACCGAATTGACCGACACAAACGGCGTCCCGGTCCTGGAGATCAAACACGACAATGACGGCATGATGCTGACAGGGTTCACAGTCGAAAGCCCAAAAGCCCAAGTGTGCCACATAGACCTACCTTTGACTTGGGACCAGATCCCTCCCACGATGAAGATGATGAAGCTCATGAACTACATCCCGGGGCTTAGTTTGGGAAAACGCCATCAAGGTACCCAACAAATTATCGAGGTCAAGGAACAGAATACCCTCCATGGCCTGGGATACATTCCCACTCCCGAAGACGCTGGGGAAAACAGAAAAGCTGCACGGAAACGCTTCGCTACTAACAAAAGAGGATTGCACGCAATCTCCGATCTCCGCCCTTACAGCTTCGACATGACCAGGTACTTCACAAGGAAAGCCGGCAGTTTGAACAAAGATCCCAGATAAGGAAGCAGATTCTATGAAGATAATCAACATCAGCAAGAATCAACTCCGAATCAGCGAATGCTTCACCTCCTGGAAGAAGCTCTTAACGACCTCTATCATCAAGGCCCCCCAAGATCTGGCAGCAACACCAATGGAGGGACATCATCAAAGGAGCAACCGAAAACCTCCGCGATCTGGTTTGAAGTCGAACCACAGGCAAGCTATCCTCCGGGATCCGCATCAACTGAAGAATGGCCACCAAATCCATTGCCGCCCTCTCCTGACCTACAGCCCGCAAAGAGCAATGAAGCCTGGTCCAATCCCTCGTCGTCTAGAGTCTAGCTTCGAGTCATGTTGTCTATGAATTCACGTCTTTTGAGTCATCTGATGGCTCTACCCCCGAAGATTGTGAGTCCAGGATCAACAATGTATCTTCTCTACGCTTTCAATAAAAGGTCCAACCTTTCTAAATATCCTTTCATTGCATCTTTAACGAATGATGAGTTAACTACCTCGCAAACAGTTAATAACAATTCATTTAACAAAGAAGCAGACACATTAATTGAACGAATGCATTAAACAAACGTTTAAGCATGTTGTTAAACGAGAGAAAAACCTGGCCCAAGCTGCCGAGAAGGTTTTAATCACAATGAGTTTGGGAACTGCTGAAGAGCCAAAGAGACGCAAACCGGAAGCCTCTTCACCAGCATAGTGCGTCCACCCGATCTTCCAATACCTCAAAAACGGGGAAATAACCTCCATGAACGAGGAAGTCCAACACAAGGAAGGAGTCAAAGCCAAGAGCATAATGTCCCTAAAATGCCTCGCCTCTCACTTTGTCATCCTTGGAGACATGCTATACAAAAAACGCTACCAGAGACCGCTCCTACGCTGCATTAGCCAGGAAAAAGTAAGTGAGCTCATGAACGAAGTCCACAACGGGGATTGTGGCCCCACATGAATGCCAGAGCCCTGATGCAAATCATTCTTCGGATGGGCTACTACTGGATCTCCATGGAGGCCGACTGCATCCACTTTGTCCGAAGCTGCGACAAGTGTCAACGGTTCTCCAACCTCAATCATCTACCTCCTCACGATCTCTACTGCATGACTACGCCCTGGCCCTTCGCCACGTGGGGAATTGACGTCATCGAGAAAATCGCTCTGCCAGGCAGCAACGGCCACGAATTCATCTTGGTAGCCATCGACTACTTCACAAAATGGGTTGAAGCCAAGTCCTACAAGGTGCTCACCTCCAAGAAAGTCGCACATTTCCTCAAATAAAACATCATCTGCCGATACGACATCCCGAACGAGGTCATATCAGACAATGGCTCCCACTTCGAAGGAGAATGCGACAGACTGCTGGCCGAATTCAAGATCACACGCCACAAGTCTTCTCCCTATCGGCCACAAACAAACGGCGCCGTAGAAGCAGCAAACAAGACCCTCGAACGGATCATCTGAAAAATTACCACCCGAGGACGTGATTGGCCTGAGAAGATGCACCTTGTACTTTGGGGCTACCGAACATCAGTCAGAACAGCCACGGGAGAAACTCCATTCGCCCTGACATACGGGATGGAAGCAGTACTGCCCGTTGAATTGGAAATTCCCTCACTCCGAGTGTTGTTGGAAAACGAGATCAACGAAGTCGAATGGCTCCGAAGCCGACACGACGAACTGGCTCTGCTAGACGAGCGACGACTAAAGGTCATGGAACACATCCGAGCCTACCAAAGCAGAATGGCTAGAGCTTTCGACAAGAAAGTCAAGTCCCGAGACATCAGGGAAGGCGATCTGGTACTCAAAGAAAAGCCTCCCACTCGAACCAACCCACTGGGAAAATGGGAACCAATATGGATCGGCCCTTTCGTGGTTCAAAAGATCTTATCTGGAGGTACCATGATGCTGACAGACCTAAAAGGCAATCCCTTCATGAATTCAGTCAACGGAAGCAAACTTCGCAGATACTTCGCCTAAAGAAGACCAACTATGCATCTCTTGGCACTCCTTGTAGTGTCGAACTACGCAGACCTGAGCCCTCTAGTCCGGGGGAACGTAGGCAACCTTAATTGGTCCGGTCTAAAAACACACAAAAAAGTCAAAAGTTTGAATGTCAACCAAGACCTCCATCAAACTATACACTTTCCAAAAGCATGCCCCCACCAGCACCTTGACCAAGTCAAACGACGGCGGCAACATCAAAGGACATCCGAGGGTCACTCAGCGTCAAACGACTGACCCATGTCAACTTCCAAGCTAGGGGCTTATCTTCGCCCCTACGCGCTTCAAAAAAAAAAAGAGCTCAAGCAAAAGCTTTCAAAAAAAAATAAGCTCAAGTAGACACTACAAAAAAAAGAGGTCAAGAGCCCAACTCCGACATAACAAGAGGCAAGGAAGTTGCGGAAAAGGCCGTCAAGACGACTTGTCAAGGGATCATCCAACCTTCCCGTTCAAACACCAAACCCAAGAGAAAAGGGATTGCCGTCAAGGCCCAGGCTGCTTCAGTCCACGAATAAAACAAAAAGGTCCAAAACTGGACGACATCAGGGCTCACAAAAGAAATAAAAAGCGAACAGGAGATCTTGCGTCTCGAAAAAGATTTAAAAGCAAATCACAAATCACTAACGATTACAACATTTCTTGATGAGTTCAAGAACGGTCTACTCTCAAGTTCACAATATGCTAAAAGACAACTTAATACATTTAACAAATAATGTGTCAGCAATGCAATGAAGGGATACATAGGAGGTCATTCCGTGCCATCTGCGCTTGTCCCCTCGCCATTCTTCCCTTTCTTTCCTCGTCCCCGGCGAGTCTTCTTTCGCTCCACGTGAGCCAGCTCTGCCTCTCTCAGTCCGAGATTAGGGGTCCTTCCCGTAGAGTCAAACAATCCAACAGCTCGCAGAGCTTCATTCGCCCGCGCTTCGGCTCGGATCTCCTCCCTGCGAGTCTGCAAAAGAGGACCTCTCTCCGTCAGTCGGTCAACTCTGGTCTCGTAGTCAAACAAAGCGTCTCCCGTGACATCCTGAGGGTCAGACCAGGCTTCGGCACTCCTAAGGCAATAGCTGCGATGGCAATCGGGCCCCAGAATCGCTTCACGCCTGCTCCCCAAAACCACCTGGGACTGCCCAACACGCTGCTCGTACCAATCCAGGTACTTGGTGGTCAATACAACACTCTCCCGACGTCGAAGGAGCACCACAGGAGGGAAAGCGGAATACTTCCATACCCTCAGAAAATACAAAAGAGCACCTGGAGCTGCCATACAGAGAGGAGCTACCTCCGCAGTAGCAAGGTCATCCCAGCCCAGCAAAGGCTCCTGCCTCATCCCGAACTGCCGGGAAACAAGCGACGGAACATAGAAAGAGGACCAAGACAAACTCGGAACTCTGGCAATGTAGGACCCTTCCTGAAAGGCCCTCCTAGTCTCAATCCCCCAGTGCGGAACCCACCAGCGGATCTGATGCGTACCAAGTTGTGCCATCCATCTCTCCCAAGCGGACTGATCCATATCCAATACAAGAGGTCGCCAAGCAAACGACCACGGGCTAAATGACGTCGGAACCTCGGGCATAGCTTGAATTCTCTCTCGCAACCACAAAGTGAGCAAAGCAGGGCTTCCCCCTCTCATAAACCTATCCCCAGTGGCCAGCCAATGGAACAATATCTTCTTCGGCCTTGCAATGCCCTACCACATCCAGCAAAGCGCCGTCACAAACCCAAGGGAGCTGACCAGGAAAAGCGTCGCTATCACGCACAAGGCAAACGCATCCCACGAGACGTCACTCTCATCATCGCTCATAAACTGCTCCGACAGCGCAGAAATGTCAATATGACCTGAATCAAGAGTCATACCCTGCACTTCTTCCAACGAAGTCTGAAGAAAGCATGCAAGCTTCACGCTCACGGCAGCACCGCCAATCAAAGAAAGTGAGATGGCCTCCACCTCCGGTCCTCCAATCAAAGCCCGAAAATCCTCAAAAGTGGGCGTCACTTCATTATAGGAGAAGCTAGACACATGCCTCCTAAAATCCCAGAACTTTGCGGCAGCCCGCAACAATTCCTGATGAGGAACCAACTCCTTAAGGGACCAAACCGAGCAGAGATGAAACCTCATCTCGAAAGCCCGCCTATGGTGCCTCATACGGTGTCGCCTCCACATTTTCAGCCGCTCAAGAAAGTATGTTTGCTGCTCCTTCGAAAGCCTCGGCAAAACTCTTGGAACGAACGAAGAATCCATGCCAAAATGGAGGTTCCTAGAGAAAATGAGGAAGAAAGCTCGAAATGACTGCAAATGGAAAGTGAGAGAAGTTCAGACATCCTGAAAACACTTATCTCTTCCCCAAAAGCAAAGATGATCCGTACGGACCTCTTTGCATGCTAGGTCTATCCGTACGGACCTCCTTGCAGTCTGGTCCCACATTTTCAGCAAACAGTAAAACAGCCACTGTTCCCAGCAGGACCTTGCTCCAAACTGCCCAAATTCTGGCCAAAGCCATTTCCGGCAACCATACACTAATCACAAACGCACTCCCAGCTCACGTGGCATGCACAAATAATAAATTAGCAACAATTCCTAGGACAATCCCCGGGAATCACAAAAAATGACATTACATCTCAAATAAAATACTTTGTTGTGCACATACAAAATGTTTTATTATAGGTACCAAAAATGTCTGTTGCTAAACAAAAAAAAAACAACAAAAATGGGAAAGAGGGAAAGCAAATGAGCCCTACTCCGACTCATCATCATCAACCTCATCAAATGAGAAGTCAGGCATCTCTGCAAACTCGCTAGACACACCCTCGTCACCAGAATACTAGACCCCCTCCTGAGGTGAGTACTCGAAGTACTCCGAGGGATCAAACCCGGTGAAAGGATCAAAGAAGGGAGGCGACGACGAACCCTCTCCCTATGCCTCCTGCGAAGTCAAGAACTGGTGAAGAATCGGCGGCCTCTGGACCCCCGAAGACGTCCCTGCATCTAGACTATGCCGCCCCCGAACGGGTCCCTCCTGCTGTGGCCCTGGCTCAGCCCTCGACGAAGGAGTGTCCACAGAATGCCTCGAATGCATCGGCTTGAACGCCGTCACACGCCGCAAAGACCTGTAAGACAGCTTCCCCGCCATCTTCTTCGCAAAAGACCGCATCCCCACAAAACGGCGGGTCAACGTGTCAAAGGATCTCCCCGAGACCTGCGCAAGAAAACAACCAAAGAAACGCTCAGCTAAAAGAGATACAGTCATACTCAACAAAAAGATAAAAATACAGAAAAGATGCCAAGATAAAAAAGAGTAAGCACACTCACCGGAGCATCCGGGTTAACCCGATAGGCAGCAGGAGCCTGCTCAGGGACGGGCACCGACACCCTCCGCCTCGACGAATCCCCACGGACATACGTAAAGTCCGGCCCAGGCACCGAAACATTTGGGGGACGCGGTGGACCATCCTACCTCTCCCTCGCCAACACCTGTGGCATCCTCAACTTCCGCCTAGCCAAACCCCGTACTCCTCTCCATACAGGATAAAATCCTCGACACTCACGCCCCCAGGTACCTGTCGTACTCCAGCACGTCCATGTTACGAGGATGCATCATCCCAAAGGGTGGATCCCTCAGAGCTATAGGGGGCACACCTGGGCCATGCTGCCAGAAGACCCTCTCCCCCACTCCCCCAAATACATGACATCACAAGTCAAACCCCGCAGCATCTTCCTATGCTGCGTCACCACGGGACGGCCCTCGAGCTCGTCACCGCCATACCGAGCCCAGGGGTACAGCTCAAACACCGCCGGGCTATCTCTCTCCAAGAACTCCTGCACATCCCGATATGTGATAGTGAGTTTCCCCTGACCGTCCTCCTCCTCCTCCTCAAAGGACGGACCCAGCCAAGCATAGCAGGATAGGCCCCCATGGCCTCAGCATCCCGATCCCACAGAAAACACCAAAAGATCTCATAAAACCAAACCTGCAACAAAAGCAGATAAAGCTCAGGGCAAAAGAAGACGGAGAAATGACAAACTGCTAAATCACAAACAGCAATAAACTCATACCTCCAACGCAAAATCGAAGCATCCTAGGGAACTGGCCACGCCTCGGCTAAACCTGTCCAAGGAAAAATAGAGCTCGGCCAAGCCTGCCTCGCCCCAAGCAATCTCATCAACTCTCCCCAAATCCACGAAGCTCTACAGTAGAGGAAAAGGAGCAGAGGAAGAGTGATTCGAGAACAAAGTCTCGAAAAGAGTAAACCACAAGAAAGAGCGCGCCAGCTGCTCAGCCGTCACTAAGCCGGTGCCCCGGCTATAGGCCCCAATGTTGGCCGTAATATGCGCCTCTACATCGCCATACAGCATGCCCAGGCCCCTACGAGAAGAAGGCGTAAAGCCCAGCAGCTCCGCTAGCGTCCCATCAGACATCCTGTCTCGCCATCTCACTGGCCCTCCTATGAAGGAAAGTCCAGTAATCGCCGCAAAGTCGGTGGGAGTCACCGTCACCTCTCCCCAGCTCAGATGGAAGGTATGCGTGGTGTCCCACCAATACTCAGACTAAGCCAAGAAGATACTCTTTTTCTTCCTTGTCTCCGCAATCCCGGCAAGATTCTCAACGAATGCGCCCAAACCAGAAGCAAAGACCAGCCTCTTAGGACTCGGTCTACCCTCCCTGGAGATATTCGGCAAATGCTGTCACAGCTCAACTACAGCCTCGAGCGACCCCCAAGACTTCATCTTCTTTGCCTTTCCGGACAAAGGCCCCTCATCCTGCAGGTAAACACAGCAAAGGTACGTCAATCACAAAGATTCTAATGCAAAATACCAAAAGGAAACGAAAGCATAAAAAGTCCGTCCCAACACAGCAAAGCATAAAAAGTTCGTCCCAACACGGCAAAACATAAAAAGTCCGTCCCAACATGGCAAAACATAAAAATTCCGTCCCAACACGGCAAAGCAAAAACCGTCAAAAAACACGGCACACATTGCACATAATTTTCCCCACATAGTCCGTCACAAAACACGACACACACTATACAAATTTTCTCAAAAGAGGGATTAGTCCCTACACGACACATTTTCAAAAACCCGTCACAAAACACGGCGCACATTGCACATAAACATCCCACGGAGTCCGTCACAAAAACACGGCACACACTACATGACACATTTTCAAAAAGTCCGTCCCTACACGGCACACACTTTCAGACAAAATCTGTCACTAAACACGGCACACGTCACACTTTTTACACAAAGTCCGTCCCTACACGGCACACACTTTCAGACAAAACCCGTCACGAAATACGGCACACGTCACACTTTTTACACAAAGTCCGTCCCTACACGGCACACACTTTCAGACAAAACCCATCACGAAGCACGGCACACGTCACACTTTTTATGCAAAGTCCGTCCCTACACGGCAATTCCTCCACAATATACACACAGAAATAGCATAAGGTACAAATCATCAAATCATGCATTTCAAAGAGAGGCACTTTATTTTCACAAATAAGAGCTAATCTCCACATTTTTGCACAAAAATCACATACCCACAATTCTTACATGCTCAATTTCAACAATTCATCACGAATTTCACAAAAAGAGCATGGCAACAACAAAAACCCCAAATATGCGAAAAACTAAAACCTAGTTCTAGCATGCAACAAATCGAATAAGAATCAAGATAAAATTAATTTCTTACCTCCCCGACGGTCCTATCTCGCAAGTTGTGCACCTCCGGATCCGGATACAACACATCCGAATTCCTCGACGAAGGCGTAAAGGAAGTGCAATTCCTTTGATGGTCCAATCTCCGCTCAATAGCCTCTTGGCCCTTTTGACGACAACCTCTTCTCACTCTTTCCGCCATAACGACCAATTCAAGCTAACACGGAAGGATTACTTAGGAAATTTTGGCCAAAAAAACCAATTTTTTCTCTCCCTCTCTCTCTGTTTCTCACGACTGGAAATGGGAACAATGGAGGATGCTTCGTTGCTGGAAACTGATCAAAACCTGGGAAATTAAAATCCCACGATAGTTCGTACGGACCTCTTTGTAAACAAAGAAGATCTGTACGGACCTCTTTGCACAATATGGCAGGATTACCCTTTTTACCCTTATAATCTTTGCCCCTGCTTTCCAAAGGCCTTTTTCAGCAGATTCAATGCAGTTTGGTCCTTAACCCAACAAAGCAAACCCCGGCCGTCATCGTAAGTTCGGATTTCGCCCACTAAACGGTAAACCAAACACCGACCGTCTTCGTAAGTTCGAGCCTTGCCCACTAAACGGTAAAATAAACACAAAAGGCGTAAACGCCTCTAAACACAAATCCCAAGGCACAAAATGCCTCCAAAACACAAAACGGTAAACCAAACACCGGCCATCAAAGTAAGCCCGAAAACCCGTCCTCCGCGGACAAAACTCAAACGGGAACTCTTGAAAGCCCATACGAGACTACGCGTCCACAACAGATGAACACCGGCAGTCATTGTAAGTCCAACCTTTCCCCAGCGGACAAAACACGAGGCAGTCACGCCTTTCAAAATCAAAACACGAGGCAATCACGCCTCTCACAATCAAAGCACAAGGCAATCACTCCTCCCATAACCTCAGTCAGAGGACAAGCCACGTCCTCACGCACGACACAACCTCAGTCAGGGGACAAGTCACATCCTCACACACGACACAACCTCAGTCAGAGGACAAGTCACGTCCTCACACACGACACAAACACAGTCAGAGGACAAGTCACGTCCTCACGCACGACACAACCTCAGTCAGAGGACAAGTCACGTCCTCACACACGACACAACCTCAGTCAGAGGATAAGTCACGTCCTCACACACGACACAACCTCAGTCAGAGGACAAGTCACGTTCTCACGCACGACACAACCTCAGTCAGAGGACAAGTCACATCCTCACGCACGACACAACCTCAGTCAGAGGACAAGTCACATCCTCACACATGACACAACCTCAGTTAGAGGACAAGTCACGTCCTCACACACGACACAACCTCAGTCAGAGGACAAGTCACGTCCTCACACACGACACAACCTCAGTCAGAGGACAAGTCACGTCCTCACGCACGACACAACCTCAGTTAGAGGGCATAACACGTCCTCATCACTAGCCGCGACCCGGAAGGCTTTAACCCACTTGGTCCTGGAGACCGCAAAAATCATCCACATCACTATCCGCAGCTCTAAGGCTTTAAACCACTCGGTCCGGGAGACCGTATAAACCTCCCAAATCATTATCTCTAGTCCAGAAGGCTTTAAATTACCCGGTTCAGAAAACTGTAAAATTTCCATTTCAGGACACCACCACGTTCTCACAGTTGTAGCTGGTGATGACTCTAGAATTCCTGTTAACACCCCGGAGAATGCTGAACCACGAAGAAAATGGAAGATCTTGTGTGGGAAAGCTCTTTTTGCATTGAGGACTTCAATCAACAAAGAGTACATTGATCATGTTCGTGAGATTTGTTCACCAAGGAAAGTTTGGGAGACTCTTGAGAAGGTGTTTACTAAAAAGAACACAGCACGGTTGCAGTTATTAGAAAACGAGCTTGCTATGTTAACTAAAAAAGGTATGTCTATTTCTGAATATTTCTTGCGGGTAAAAACACTATGTGCTGAAATTTCAGAGTTAGATATTGATGAGAAAATCAGTAGCGAAAGAGTGTGGCGTTATCTTATTCGTGGTTTAAGGAAGGAGTATAGTTTGTTCATTACCTCTATCCAAGGGTGGGCAACTCAACCATCTATTGAGGAATTAGAGAATTTGCTTTCCAACCAAGAAGCATTGGCCAAGAAATCTGGTGTGAAAACTGATGAAGTTTTATTCTCTAAAGGAAAGTCAAAGGAGAAGCATGCCTCAACCACTTCAAACATTTGGATTAAAAATTCTGGAGGAGGTTCGACTCCAAAGCAGAATAAAGGAAATAGCTCACATTAAGACGGTCCTCATGTATGTTATCGGTGCGGAACGGCTGGCCACATCAAGAGATACAGTCATGTGAAACTCACAAATGCTAATGTTGTGAGTGAAACCGAAGGAGATGAGAAATTGAAGTGGGAGCAGTGTTTCTCTGTCACATCGGTCGAAAAGAAGAATGTGGTTGTAGCTCAAAAGGAAGCCTTTTTTAATTACATTGATTACAAAGAGGAGTGGATCGTTGATTCAGGTTGTTCTCATCATGTGACAGGAAATGATTCATTCTTTCTAAAGCTGTGGGAACATGGAGGAGATCGATCAATTATCACAGCCGACAACTCGATACATCCAGTTGCAAAAGAAGGTACTATTAAGATTATTGCAAGTACTGATATTATGCTAGATGATGTTTATCATGTACCTGGGTTAAAGAAAAATCTTGTTTTCGTTTCACAAATCACTGATTCCGGAAATAATGTCCTCTTTGGTCCGAATGATGTGAAAATTCTTGATAATGTAAGAAATCAGGAAGCTGACACAGTTCTTATTGGCGAAAAGAAAGAATCTTTGTATGTTCTTTCTGCAGGAGAAGCTTATGTCAAGAAGACGAGCCAAAGTGATAATTCTGCAATTTGGCACGCACGACTTGGCCATGTAGATTATCAGATGTTGCAGCAAATTTCATCCAAGAAGTTGCTTGATGGTATTCCTGTCTTGAAGAATGTGAAGGAAGATGTGGTTTGTCAAGGATGTCAATATGGCAAATCCTATCGCCTTCCCTTTGAAAGTTCTTCAAATCGCAGTTCTAAAATACTGGAACTAGTACATTCAGATCTGATGGGTCCTATAAAAACTCCCAGTTGCAGTGGGTATCGCTATGTGATGGTTCTTGTGGATGATTTTTCAAGGTATACGTGGGTATATTTTTTGAAAGAGAAGAGTGAAGCCATATCAAAATTTGCAGAATTTAAAAAAGTCGTGAAGAAAGAGTTTGGGCTGAAAATTAAATGTTTGCGGGGCGATAATGGCGGTGAGTACATGTCAGATGAGTTCCTGCAGTTTTGTGACGATAATGGCATTGAACGACAAATGACATGCCCGGATACCCCACAGTAAAATGGGGTTGCTGAACGAAAGTTAGGGCATCTTGCTTCCACCAGTTTATCGTGGTTACATGACAAAAGTCTTCTGCGAGCGCTTTGGGCCGAAGCTATTCGATGCTCATGTCATGTAATCAACAGGCTACCTCCGTGGCTAGGTAAAGGAAATTCTCCTTTTGAAGTTGTGTATAATATAAAGCCAAATGTGAGTTATTTTAGGGTGTTTGGTTCTACTTGTTATGTTCATATTCCAAAGAATATGAGAACAAAGTTAGATCCAAAAGCAAAGAAATGCATATTTGTTGGCTATGATCCTTGTAGGAAAGGTTGGCGGTGTATGGATCCAACATCAAAGAAATTTGTTACATCTAGAGATGTAGTATTTGATGAAGTTTCATCATTTAATACTAATCCGAAGGATACTAACAGAAGTGATTGTTCACCAGGCATATTTATGCCTCTTGACAGTAATGATTCTTCCTTTGAAGTACCTGATGACAATGTATTTGATGATGTACAAGCTGAAGGTTTGGATTGTCCAGAACATGAAGAGACTATATTGCCAACACAAATAAGATCCACAAGAGATAAAGGGAGACCAAACTACTTAAATGATTATGAAGTATAGACAAATCAATGTTCTGTTACTTCATGTTTCTTTGCTGGAGCACCGAAGAAGTGAACCAACATGTTATGAGGATGCAAAGAGAGTCCCGTAATGGGAAGCAACATGTAAGAAGAAGTTGCAGCCTTAGTAAAAATGAGACGTGGGAGCCGGTGCCTAGGCCCACAAATTGTGATCCTGTGACATGCAAATGGGTTTACAAAATTAAAAGGAAGGTAAATGGAGAGATTGATCGATGGAAAGCTCGACTTGTAGCTCGTGGTTTTTCGCAGATCTATGGACTGGACGTTGAGGAAACTTTTAGTCCCGTTGCTAAAATGGTGACCGTTAGAGGCATTATTTCGTTGGCAGCTTACAACAAATGGAAGATATGGCAACTTGATGTAAAGAATGCATTTCTTTACGGAGAATTGGATTGTGAAGTGTACATGGAGCAGCCAAAAGGATTTATTTCAGAGAGGTTTCCGAGCCACGTGTGTCGACTAAAGAAAGCTCTATACGGCCTTAAGCAAGCTCCACGTGCATGGTATGGTAAGATTGCTCAATATCTTTCATTTTGTGGGTATATTATTTCAAATTCAGATTCTAGTATGTTTATAAAAAAGGGATCCGACATGCGAGTTGTAGTTCTCTTATACGTGGACGATATGATCATTTCCGGAGACAATGATAATGAAATATCACGTTTACGAGATGAATTGTCTATTCGTTTTGAGATGAAAAATTTGGGTAAAGTTGGGTGCTTTTTGGGTTTAGAAGTTGAGAAGCTCGAGCATGGGTATTTTGTTTCTCAAAGAGGATACGCTAGAAGCTTACCGGAACGTTTTGGCATGGGGGAGTCAAAAGTAATGGCTACTCCAATGGAATTAAATATGAAGTTGAAGAGAGATGAAGGGAAGTTGCTGAAAGATGCAAGAAAATTCAGGCAACTTGTTGGTAGCTTAGTTTACTTAAGTATCACACGGCCTGACATTGCTTACTCTATTGGTGTCATTTCTCAGTACATACAAAATCCACGAGTTCCTCACTTGGAGGCTGCAAAAAGGGTGTTGAGATTTGTGAAAGGAACTTGTGATTATGGCCTGGTGTACACAAAGAGCGAGTTCATTTTGAGTGGATACAACGATGCAGATTGGGTAGGAGACTATGATGATCGTCGCACAACTTCAGGATATTGTTTTAGCACTGGTTCAGCCGCAATTTCGTGGTGCAGTAAGAAGCAACAAACTATAGCTTTATCTAGCACTGAAGCTGAGTATGTTGCAGCAACTAAGGCTACCCAGGAGTGTATTTGGCTGAAACGCATGATGAGCGACATCAACAATAAGTTTAACTATGATGTAGCAATTCGATGTGACAATGAAAGTGCTACCAAGCTTGCTTCAAACCCTATATTTCATGCTCGAACAAAGCACATAGAAGTTCATCATCATTTTGTTCGAGAGAAGGTGTTGGAGCAAGAAATCAAGCTGGAGGTTGTTCGTTCTGGTGATCAGCTTGCAGACATCTTCACAAAGCCTCTTGCAAAATCCAAGTTTGATAATTTCAGATCAGCTCTTGGTTTGATTGATAGGAAGCATGCACTAAGGGGGAGTGTCAAAATTAGTGCATCTTCTGGTAACAAATAAAATTGTTTTAGTTTGTTTTTCTGTTTCTATTCTTTTGCATAATTATAGGATTAGACTAAGTCAATAGTTTGTTCTTTTCTTGTTTTACTCGGTCTTTATTGTCTTCCTAGTTAACTGCTAGTTGTTAAGATTTTTCTAGGAAAGTCAGTTAAAAGAAAGCTTATAAATAGGCCACTATGTATTTCAGATTTTCTCAAGTCACCGAATAAAAAGTGCTCTTCAAAATATCTGTGTAGTTCTTCTGATCATTGAAGTGAGGATTGGGTTCATTAGTTAGTGTGTTTTAGTACTTCTATACACTCTAATATTTTGTGTCATGGTATCAGAGCCTGGTTTCAGCCACTCTGATTATTTTCTTGTTTTGTTCTTCTTGTCTATCAAGTGTGATCTTGTTGGTGAAGTATAAAACTTGTTTAGGATTTCTTACTCTTTGATATGGATTTTGTCAACGAGGGAAATGGCTCCACGCATAATGGTATCGAGAAACTTGTAAGTAATAACTACAAGTATTGGCGATTCTGTATGGAAGCTTACCCAAGTTCGCGAAAGGACCGCTCGCAGCGTTTTTCGCGCGCGATCCGGGTAATTTCACTTAGGCGTTTCTCTTGCGTCAGCCCTTACTGATTCAATTTGCTCCTTAACTGCCTTTTTCGGATTAGCCGTTTTCACAGCGGTGATTTCCGGTTCGCCACCTCCTGCGAATCCTCTAACTCGCTCAAACATCTCGCCAAGAGTTTTGGGAATCCTCATACCGACTTCCCTCTTAAAGTACCCTGGTGCCAACCCCACAGAAAATAGCATGACCAACGATTCTTGGCTGGTATCTGGTATTTGATCAGATAAGGCCTTGAATCTCTCCATATAACTCATCAGTGACTCTGCCTCTTTCTGTCTTATGTTACACAAGTCTTGCTTCTTGACTGGGCAGGCGCCTGAGTGACTAAGCCGTGACAAAAACTTTCATTTAAAATCGTTATAGCTCAAGATGGATCCCACAGGTTGGGATAAAACCACTCCAGTGCGTGCGACGTCAAGGTACTGGCTAAGGCCTTACACCTTATGGCATCTTTATTAGTTAAGAGGGACATCGTCACCTCAAAGCTGGAGGTTGTTCGTTCTGGTGATCAGCTTGCAGACATCTTCACAAAGCCTCTTGCAAAATCCAAGTTTGATAATTTCAGATCAGCTCTTGGTTTGATTGATAGGAAGCATGCACTAAGGGGGAGTGTCAAAATTAGTGCATCTTCTGGTAACAAATAAAATTGTTTTAGTTTGTTTTTCTGTTTCTATTCTTTTGCATAATTATAGGATTAGACTAAGTCAATAGTTTGTTCTTTTCTTGTTTTATTCGGTCTTTATTGTCTTCCTAGTTAACTGCTAGTTGTTAAGATTTTTTTAGGAAAGTCAGTTAAAAGAAAGCTTATAAATAGGCCACTATGTATTTCAGATTTTCTCAAGTCACCGAATAAAAAGTGCTCTTCAAAATATCTGTGTAGTTCTTCTGATCATTGAAGTGAGGATTGGGTTCATTAGTTAGTGTGTTTTAGTACTTCTATACACTCTAATATTTTGTGTCATGCCCTAGTATAGAAATTGAGAATCCGGACTAAACTGAAAATACAAGATCCAAGGGGTATAAAAGGTTCTGATTTAAGAAAAGAAATCCAAGGGGTAAAAGGATTCAGGAAAAAGGGAGCAAAAATTGAAAACAAAATGAGAGAGAAAAAGGGTTCAATAATAAACCTATACACATCACACTGATATGATTGGGCTGCAGAGTTGAGACCACGTTTAAAATGGGCTTGACTTGAGTGATGACACCTGAGTAGGCCAAGGGTGTGGGCATGGGCCTGGTGGGAGCTTAAATATGGGCCGACAATAGTGTTTTCAAGGAAAGAAGATAAAAATGATCAAAAGAGTTAGCAGTGTAGACTGTCGAGTTGACAAATCACATTAATGCACTAAAGAGTAACTAAACGAGTTGATCAAGTCGAGCTTTGAAATTTCAAACTCGAACTCGTTTATAAATTAACGAGAGCTCGAAATTGAGCCCAAATTGATTATTCGAATCATATTGATTGAGTACGAGTCGAGTTCGTGTTAGAATATGGATTAATTAATATGTATTATTTAATTTCATATGTTTTAATTATTTAATAATGTTAAAGTATAGACAAAATATGTAGAATTTCATTAGGTGTAAGTACCATTAAATGATGGGCATAACGGTAACTTCAAACCACCATCTTTATGAAAGTGTGTAGTTCCTAAATGAAGTGCCCCTTCTCTATCTATATAAAGGCTATCCATCAGCCATTTAGAGACACTTAACATTTGATTAAAATTCAGTCACAAAACTCTTCATTAAGAAGAACATAAGTGTGGGCACTATCATTTAGAAGTACTATCTCCCTACTTTCTCATTTATTCAAGAACAAAATCAAGAACACAATTATGGATTCTTCAGGTACACGCTTCCGTCTTCATTTTCTTCTCTTCTTAATCTAGTTATGAGATGGTTCAAAGGTTGATGGATCATTTTGCTCCAACAATTGGTATCAGAGCCTACTCATATACTAGATTGAGTTTGAAATTCTTATAGAGCCTTATGCTTTAATTTATTTCATATTTGTAATCCTTGTGTGATTTCATTTGGTTTTGTTCTTGTTCATGATACTCATCTTGTCTAAGAGTATTATATTCATAACTTCATTTTATTTCTGAATTTTGGTTTTACTCAAAAGGCTTTCAATCCTTAATGTAAGATTATCCCATTTTTGAACATAGCCACCATCCTTGGATGCATTGTGAGTTTGTTCATATGCATAGCCACGCATTTTTTAAATGTGTTGTGAGTATGTGGATCTACTTACTTTGGTTAAAAATTGAGTCACCATTAAATTAAGAACTTCATTCAATTTCTGGAAATAATGGTAAAATCAAGCTTTAAGAGGCACAATGGTTCATACAAGATTACCCCATTTACATAGCCAACATTGTGTAATGTTTGGAGTGTGTAAATCTAGGTCTACTTGTTTGAATCATGTTAATTGAAGTGCAAACTTGTCCCATTTACATAGCCAGCATTTTACAATGCATTGAGTATGAAAATTTGGATCAAAACTGTTCATAAAAGGGTGTAAAATTGGTGACTTTTCGTCAGATTTTGGTCTTGGGCGGTCGCCCACTTGAACATAAGATTTGGCGTTGTTTGATTTTGGCCTTGGGCGGTCGCCCACTATATATGTGCGGTCGCCCACCTGTTCAGTGTTTTCAAGGGTCAGTTTTGCCCAGAATTTTGTGATAATTTGTTAGTATATTATAGTATCTGGACACCAGTCGCGCTTCGGTGGTTCTTATAAGTTATGAAACTTTAAAGAATGGACAGGTAGAACAAAAGGATTACTATCTTTTATTAATAAATGTCATTAATTAGCTTAAGGCCTTATGTTTCCGATTAATTATATCCTTAACATTTTGGACAAAATTAACATGCTTGTTTCCCAAAGTAGACCTTGTTGATTAAATTCAAACTTGTTAAAAGATGAAGGTAAATATTGATATGTGATAACATGCTTGTTTTTCAAAGGAGACCTTGTTGTTGACTAAGTATTTGCATTCATGGGGTAATGATTGAATAAAACATTTGGTTATTTTAAATACTTTGTACCATCCCAAAGGAAGGCGGGTGTTTAAAATAAATTATTTATATTCTTTATTACCGGGTAACAAGTACCTTAAACTTTAGGACAATTTTTATACTTGAACCGGCCCAAAGGAAGGCAAGTATTTAAAGTGTATTGTTTGAGCTATTTGTTTATCCTAAGATAAATCAAATTATGAGTCAATTCGCAATCTAAAGATTAGTCTTGATGTCATGTTGTTTATCTTTATTTTGATGGAATTCATTTGATATAATTAATCATTATGTAGTTTCTTATATATGTTTTATGTTTCATCTTGTTCTTTTCCTTCAGATTTGATTAATGCTTCATCCGTAACTACTGCTATAAATGATGTACCTTTGATTACTGGGACTAAACTTAAAACTTGGAAAAATAATATAACGATGATCTTAGGCAATATGGACATCGATCACGCATTAGGGGAATCAAGTCTCGCTGCTCTCACTAAAGGAAATACCGTTATAAAACGGAAAAATGTTGAGCAATGAGAACGGTCCAATCGCGTGAGTCTAATGATCATGGAAAATGCAATTTCAAAGACATTTTTGAACAATGTCTCTGAGATCGAAAATGCTGAGTTTTTCTTTGAATTCTTGTGAAAACTTGTTTCCATACGATACAAGGGTGACAAAAATCTTCGGGAGTACATTATTGAATTATTTCATCTTTCGATCAAACTAAAGGCACTTAAGTTAGAGATTTCGGAAGATTTGCTCGTGCACTTAGTTTTGATCTATCTTCCTCCTCAATTTGGTCCTTTTGAGGTGACCTATAACTGTCGAAAGTACAAGTGAAATATTAATGGATTACTTTCACATATGACATTGGAGGAAGATAGGATGAAATATCTTAAATTAGAAAGTACTTACTCAGCATTTACTTCTTCTCGTGGGATTAAAAGAAGAGAGAAGGAAATTGCGGTTGCAAGTAAGAAGCATAAGAGATCATTTAAAGGTCATAAAGTCAAGAAATGCTTCTTTTGCAAGGACCTTACTCGCATGAAGAACGATTACCATAAGTATCGCGAATGGCGAATTCAGAATGGTAGGTCATTTGGTCTTTGTTTGTACTAAGGCAAATATTGGTTTCAATTCCTTAATATACATGGTGGTTGTATTCTGTTGCAACAACTAACATTAGGTCATATATGCAGGGTTGCCTGAATTACCGAATTCCCAGTAAAGATGAGAGAAACATCTATATGGAAGCTGGAAATCCGATTGAAGTTATAGGCATATGAATTTTTAGATTAATGTTAAGTACTGGGTTATTTTGTATTAAATAATACATTCATTATACCATCTTTTGATGGAATTTAATATCTATCACAATTTTGGACAAAGAAGGTTACTCTTGTTCTTTTGGTAATAATAAATGTGATCTTTAATTTAAATTCCAATCTTGTCGGTACTAGTACTTTGTCATATATCGATAATCTTAATTTACTTGATACAGTCAAGAAAATAAATGAGTCCCATAATAATGAAACCAAAACTAAAGGCACTAAGCAAAATTTATCAAGTGAAAATTTTTGTATTCTATGACATAGGCATTTGGGTCATATCTCCAAAGGGAAAATTGATAAAGCTTATGTCAGAGAAAATCCTAAAACAACTTGATACTCCGGATAAAACCTTTTGCATTAAGTGTTTTAAAGAAAAATTTACAAGCATTACAGGAAATAGGATCTTTGAGAGTGTCAAACGTCTTGGAACTAATTCATATGGACATTTGTGGATCATTCACTAACCCTTCATGGAATGGTCAAAAATATTTCATTACGTTCATGGATGATTACTCTCGTTATAGATGCATTATTTTCTTCATGTAAAGTTTCAATCATTGGACATTTTCAAGTCTTTTAAGGCATAAGAAAGACTATTAAGAACGTTAAAATCCGATCATGGTGGTGAAAACTGCGTACGGTATAACGTTTTTGGTGAATAACGTCCGGTCCCTTTATACTCGCTATCTTGAAAAGTGTGGGATTGTCCCTCACTACACCATGTCGGGCAAACCTAGCATAGTGTAGTGGAGAGACATAATAGAATCCTTAAGAATATGGTAAGAATTATGTTTCTTGTACTTCCTTACCTCACTCATCATAGGCGATGCATTAAAGAACCCCTACTTATATTCTCAATAAAGCTGCTTCAAAGGCTACCGACAAAACTCCGTATGGACGTTAAGATCGTTGATAGTTACTTTGTAGGGTATGCTAAAAGATCTAGGGGATATAAATTTTATAACCCGAAAACTAGAACATTTTTCGAGACTGACAATGATAGGTTCTTTGAGGATGTTGAATTTAGTGAGAGAAATAGTAATGATCTGATCTATTTTGAATTTGATCTGATCTATTTGAATTTGAAGAGTTAGAGAAACCACTCTATATTCCTCAAACTTTAGTTCCTGTTGGAAATCAAGTAATTACACCTGAAATTCAACAAGAACATACAATTCAAAATAATATAGAGACTCCCGTAAATAACGGACAACATGAGAATGTTAGACATGAGGAAATTCAACAACCTCAATTTGAGGATGAATCAGTGCCCTTAAGGAGATCTACTAGAAGAAATGCTATTCCGAATATTTATGATATGTGTCTTGCGGAGAATTAGGATACCTTAGGTTTAGTGGGAGATGATCTAATCACCTTTCATGAGGCCATTAATAGTCCTAATTCTCATAAGTGGATCAATGCCATTAATGAGGATTTAAAATCAATGAAATACAATGATATTTGGGATTTTGTTCCATTACCTGAAGGTGTAAAATCTATTGGTTATAAATTGATATTTAAAACCAAAAGGGATTAGCAAGGTAATGTGGAAAGATATAAGGCACGTCTTGTTATTAAATGATTTACTCAAAAGGAAGGCATTGATTATAAAGAAACATTTTTTTTTCGACATCTTCTAAAAACCTCGTTTAGGATCATTATGACATTAGTGGCACATTATGATCTTGAGCTTCATCAAATGGATAATAAGACAACTTTTTTCAATGATGATATTGAGAAAACTATCTATATGAAGAAATCAGAAATGGTGACTGATTCAGATCAAACTAGTCAACTAGTTTGTAAACTTAAGAAATTCATTTATGGGCTTAAGCAAGCATCTCGTCAATGGTACTTAAAATTTAATCAAGTTATTCTTTCATTTGATTTTGAAATGAATCTTGGTGAAGATTGCGTGTACCATAAGTTTAGTGGGAGTAGATTTATAATTTTGGTCTTATATGTGGATGATATTTGGATGATATTTTACTTACTAGTAATGATAAGGACCTTCTAAAGAAAACTAAGAAATTTCTCTCAAACATATTTGAGATGAAAGATTTTGGTGAAGCTTCTTTTGTATTAGGAATCCAAATATATCGTGATCGTTCACGAGGTATTTTAGGATTATCACAAAAGAGCCATATAGAGAAGGTATTACAAGGGTTTAGCATGCAAAATTATAAACCACATGACACCCCTGTTTCTAAGGGAGATAAATTCAGTCTAAAGCAATGTCCTAAAATTAATTTTGAATCCAAGTATATGAAAATTATCCCTTATGCACCGGTAGTAGGAAGTTTAATGTATGCGCAAGTCTGTACTCGTCCAGACCTTGCATTTATTATTGGGATGCTTGGTCAATACCAAAGCAATTCAGAAAGAAGAACATTAATTTGCATCCAAAAGAATGATGAAGTACCTATAAAATATTAAACTACATGCTTATGTATATAAAATCGAATTATTTTGAGATCATTAGATATTTCGATTCTGTTTTAATGGATGCAAAGATGTCGAAAGACATCATATGGTTATGTCTCTTGTTGAAGATAAATAAGTATAAAATTAACAAATAGATATACAACTTATAGGATCAAACTCCATGTTATTGGATCTATTTTATAAAGCGTAATCTCTTTGTTATTTTACGAGCATGTTGCTCATATGAGTGTAATAATTTTTGATAATGCTTAATTCAGTGGGAGTTTGTGTTGTTTTCATTTATTTGTATTTATTTTGATCTCATTTGATTAAGTAGGACTAGTTGGAGAATATATATATGCATTCTTCATATATATTCATCAAGGTTCTAAAAAGCGCTAGGCGGATGCTAGGCGGCGGAGCCGGGCCTAGCGCCTAGGCGGGGACTAGTCGGGATTTGTCGGGACCTAGGCGTTGGAGAGGGGCCTAGCGCCTAGGCGGGGCCTAGGCGCCATTAGGCGGGGTCTTTTAGAACACTGATATTCATTAATATTCCATGCTACATATATATATACTTAATCTATATGATTTAGTTGGATATATATATGTGATTAATGTGGGTTTAGTTGCGAATCAATTACAACGACTGCCCCTTTAGTCCCTATACTTATAAGACTAATGGACGAGATTGTGTTGGATGACAATAAACGTGCACATAAGGGTTGTCATTCATATTATAAATGATTTAAGAAATTTATTTAGTAAAAGATACATATTAATATTAATTCAAGTGTGAGATTGTTAGAACATGGATTAATTAATATGTGTTATTTAATTTCATATGTTTTAATCATTTAATAATGTTAAAGTATAGACAAAATATATAGAATTTCATTAGGTGTAAGTACCATTAAATGATAGGCATAATGATAACTTCACACCATCATCTTTATGAAAGGGTGTAGTCCCTAAATGAAGTGTCCCTTCTCTATCTATATAAAGGCTATCCATCAATTATTTAGAGACACTTAACATTTGATTAAAATTCAGTCACAAAACTCTCTTCATTCATTAAGAAGAATATAAGTGTGGGCATTATCATTTAGAAGTACTATCTCCCTACTTTCTCATTTATTCAAGAACAAAATCAAGAACACAATCATGGATTCTTCAGGTACACGCTTCCGTCTTCATTTTCTTCTCTTCTTAATCTAGTTATGAGATGGTTCAAAGGTTGATGGATCATTTTGCTCCAACAGTTCGAGCTTAAATTTTTTTCTTGAAAAATCTGACTTAAATGTAAGTATCAACGAGACCTGGGCTTGAACAAAAATTTAAGTGTCATCGAGCTTATCGGAGTCGAGCGCGAGTTATTCGAGAATAAATTAACATTCGAGCAAATGAGCCAGATCGATAACCAAATGAATTTAAAAACTTTATCTGAGCTCGAATCTCGAGTCAAGTTACCAATTGAGTTCACCCGAATTGAGCTTTCACAAGCCTAATATTAGTTGAGCACGAACGGACTCATTTCCTTTAAGAGCTAAACGGGCTATAATAAAATCTAATTATAGTCTTTCTATATTTATCACTTGCTTTAATATATACTCCCTCCTTTTATTTTTATCCCATATATTTTCACAATCTTCTTTTTTAGCGTATATTCTAAAATAAGCATTTCATTTTTGAATAAGAAAATAATATATTACAATTTTTCATTGTACAAGCAATAAATAAATAAATAAATAAATAAATAAAGCACATCTTTTACTAATAAGCCAGTTGCAACATTTATTTTGTTATTTTGGGGTGTATTTCTCTAATTCACAATCCAATATCAATTTTTTATTAGAGGTAATAATTATAATACAACTTTGTAAGACGATACAATTAAACATGATTCTTTGAATTTTGATTATTAATTGTAACTATAACTATTTATTCAAAATATATAATCTCTTGTTTCCGATTTAAATTTTTTAATTTGACATTGCATGCTAATTGAGATGGAGCAAGTTTTGGGAGAAACTAGTTTCTTCATAAATTATAAAAAGTTCACTTTTTTTCTATTTGCAAGTAGTTAGTGAATATTTAGGAACAGTTTATAAAACAGGACTTTCTATAACTTAAGGAGAAACTAGTTTCTCCCAAAATATTGTGATTGAGATATCAAGATAAGAATGAGTTAATAATTATAGTGAATCGAGGATATAATTATTTAAAGTAACTATTTATAAAATAAGTGGGTGAAAAGTAAATAGGTAAGTAGTGTTTTTTTTTTTTATGAACTTTATAAAAATAAGATTGTCCAAAGCATTGTTCATGTTTTATCTATGAAATAAACAGCTAAAAATCTAGAAAAACCAAAAAAATAAATATTAAAAACCTTAAATTGAGACAGTCAATATTGGTAGATTAACCTTTTCCCTTCCTTTTCGGGATATGAGCGAAAGACCGTAGGAGGCAGATGAAAAAATAAAAGTACTTAGTTAATTTCAGAAAGATAATCTCATCTTAATTGTGAATTGAAATTTATCAATTTTTATAAAATTTTATAACTCCAAATTAATATTTATACATAAATTGAATTATTCTCATCATGAAATGAGGAATAAAAATAAGTAATAAAAGAGATATGAAAATGAAGATGGTGTTTGGAGGAGCCTACAAAGAAGACCAAGACTCCAAGTTGATGAATGAAAGGGACAAGCAAAGATAGGACTATCTCTTAGTCTTACCCACAAAAGTAAAACAAAGCTGGATAAGATTCAATCAAATCAAATCAAAGATATTTACAAACCACTCTCATTAACATTATGCTTAGCCCATGCAGAAGACCAAAATAATTGCCTAACTTTCCGACAAAGTTTTGCCTCCAATTCATGTTAACATAGTAATAGTTTGGACCGTTAAATCAATCGAGCTCTACTCGATACTCGAGCTCGATTAGTAAAAACTAAATTTTGAATGGTCTCGAGGTGAACTTGAGATCTAACCGACTTTTCAGACTCAATTTTTTAACGACCGGCTCGTGTTCAACGAGCTTCGTTCGAGCTCGACTCATTTTGAGTTCAACTTGTTTAGCTCATTTAAAACTCGAATAATTTTTATTCGCGAAAAACTCGAATTCAGCTTGTTAATCTCGAATTATTATTACTTTTGTAATAAATACACATATATTACATGTACTACCTAATATATGTATATATGAATCAATATATTTAATTTATATTTTCTTACATTGTACAAACAACAAAGTATAATTAAAAATATTTGTATTTTCAAATGAATTAAACCGTATAGATTGAACAATAACTTAAATTAATTTTAAAAATTGTACTTTCATGGTGAAATTGTATAGAGATTGTATACATGATAAATATTTTATTTTTTAAAAATAAATTATTCATTTTCAAATGCACATATATTTTTCTAATATATAATATTCTCATCAAAATAAAAAAATAAAATTAATATGTACTTGTACATATATATATGTGTGTGTGTGTGTGTGTATATATATTTAACTATTTAAATATACAATTAAAAAATGTATATCATGTAAACACACACACACATATATATGTGTATGTATATACATATTGATACGATCCCATAAATTACATTGGGCCCTAATAATAAGAAACCAGGCCCAATAGCTAATTAAGGTCCAGGCCCATTGGGCTTAGGCCGCCCAAGAGAATTTGCCGTTTCAGCGACATAAAATGAATAGGCTCCTTGGAGCTGTTTTATACCCCGGCGAGAAGGGACGTGGGGATACAGACTTTAGGGACAATGGGGCTATGCGAAAGACATGGCCGAGCTCATGCTCGCCTCATGAGTAAGAGGAGTACGTTTCTCGCAGGCTACCTAGGTCAGGGCGACATGACAGTTGATGTCGCCCATAATCAGGTTGTCGCCTGAGCGACAAGGAACTCAGGGCATTACCAGGATGGCACGTTGATTGTCGCCTACGTCCCTAACCCTAAGTACTTGTGATGTATGACTGATGTGACAAGGTGAACAGTGAAATCCCACTAAGTTGAGGTTGGTTGAGATCACCTCCTTTGGATGATTGAATAGTGTCCCCCATTACGAAGCACGTAGGGCAAGAGATATATAAAGGGTGAATAGTGTTCATTGCGTAGGTATGTATCTCTCTCTCTGCTTTCTCTCTCTAGATCATCCATTGTTACACCACCTTCCTTGTTCATCTAACCTTACTCTCACGCAGGAGTGCAGCGAGTCACCCCGGCCTAGTTTACCTTGTTCTTTGTGTGCGGGCGGCGACGAAGCGAGAAACGGCGGAGTATCCAGTCAATCTCAGTTCCTGTGCAATCAAAGATTTTTCATGGTAGCATCACATATACATAGATTTATATAAATAAGTATACACATATTATATTTGTGTATATATATGTGATATATATATATATATATATATATATATATATATATATATATATATATATATATATATATATACATACATACATATATGTGTGTATACATAAATACATACTTCCTCTGTCCCATTTATTACTTCACCATTATGAGTGGCACACAAATTAAGAAAAAAGGTTAGTGGAGAAAGTGTTGTGAGTATAAAAGTAAAATATGAGAGAGAATGAGTGGAGGGAATAATAAAGTTGATTGGTGTTGTGAGTATTAAAGAAATGTAGGTGAGAGAATTAGTGGGTGAAATAATAAAGATTATTTGTCATTTTAGGAAAGGTGAAACTTTTAACGGGACACCCGTTTTGACAAAAGGTGAAGCTTCAAATGGGACGGAGGGAATATATACACACTCACACACACACACCCACACACATATACACATACTCCCTCCGTCCCATAGAACATTACACGTTTACTATTGAGAACGGAAAATAAAGAATAATGTTATTAAAGTAGGTGTTGTGAGTGGGAGGAGAGAGAATGAGTGGAGAGAATAGTAAATTATAATGGTGTTGTGAGTATTAAAATAATGTAGGAGAGAGAATGAGTGGAGAGAATAGTGATTTAAGGTTTCCTTTTTAGGAAAGTGGGACTTTAAAGAAGGACGCCCAAAATAGCAAAAGGGGTAATGTTTTATGGGACGGAGGGAGTATATGTGTATGCATATACACATTAATACATGTATATATATATATATATATATATATATGAGTATTGGTATATCTGTATACATATATATGTGTATTTATAGATACATATATATGTGTTTGTGTGTATGCATATGTTACTTCTTTTCCTAAACCTCAAGGCTTAAACTCTAAATACAATAAATGGTGTGGAAATAGTATAGCACAATTTAAATACTAAATATCAAATAACAAAGTTTGCTTGATAAATAAATATGAATAATTTTACTTTTATTTTAAAAAAGAATAAATTTTATTTTATAAATATTTAACTTTATGATTGTCTATTTTTTATTTAATGGACACTCTAACCTCTATTTTTGAGAAAAAACTAGTAGCGAAATATATATTAATATATTTGCTTACTAGGAAAATTATATAATCCATCTCACCCAAAATAAATGGTCATTTTGAATTTAATTAAAAAATATTAAATATTCTTCCGATTTATTTTCAAACCTATATGTAAAAATATAATTAATTAATATAAAAGTAACAAATTTATAAAATATTTCCATTTTAAAAAGTGTGTAGTTTATATTGGGACGAATGGAGTATTTAATTATTAAAAATACTAAATGCGAAAGAATTTCAACAAAACAAAAATAAAAAAATGACTTATTAATTTGATACTTACCATTTTAGATGATAATTTGATACTCTATAAATAGTGTCACATGTATCAAAATTTGATTTTGATATCTATTATTTAACTTCATGCATTTAAGATGTTCTTATTTTCTTCTCTTGTTTGATGATCCTTGAATGTTAAACATAGGGATGTTAACGGGTCAGGTTCGAATTGGATGTCCCTTAAATTGAACCCGATCTGAAACTTAATGCAATCGATCTGAACTCGATCCGACCTGAAGGCATAGGAATCGAAACCTGTCCGATTCAACCCGAAATTTATTAATTTTTTTCTCTCAATTAAATTTTAAAATTTATTTTTATACAACATGATGCTACCAAGCCATACTGGTTGCACAGGACCTCCAAGAACAGAAAAAATGGGATACTCCGGCTGTCCTCTTTAAATGGTCACCTACACACATGCATAAACGTCAACTAGGTCGGGGGTGTCTCCGGCTTTACCCCTCCGACGTGAGAGTAAGTTGACTTGTCTTTAACAAACAAATAACAATGGAATTCTTAGAGAGAGAAAGCTTAGAAGAGTGAGAAAGAGACTTACATAATGACATTTTCCATGTTGCTTTTATACTCCCATGCACCATGTACACTTGTCAATCATCAACACAAGGTGCCAACCACCCCAAAGTTAGTAGGGATGCACTGTTCACCCTGTCAAATCACTCCATATTGACAGTTATGGTGGAGTCCAAATGTGACAGTTTGACCATCATTCAAAATCACCAGTCACGTAAGTCGGCTCATGCGACAATCAAAGGAGAGGCGACAATCTGAGTCCTAACCTTCTCAGAGGCGAGATTTTCACTTCTTGACTATATCATATTAAATTGTTAATACCCAAGGTATGCATCTCGCTTTGCCTTACTCTCACACGTCGGTCTACGTATGTCGCCCCATTACGTATGTCGCCTCAATACTTTGGGCCCACTTTGACACATTTATAAAACGTATTTGGCCCATTTCGTCACTTTGGGCCTAATTTACTATTTCAGGCCCAAATCCATTTTTCATAATTACAAATCCCAAGCGGCTATTGCCGAACTTCACCCCAACGCCATTAGGGTTCTAACTTGCTCCATTGTTATTTGTCGCGCTCTGCGACGAGAACCAACCTCCCACCTTCTCTTAGATCTCTTTACTGGTTAATTACCAGCAGCAAAACAAAGAAACGAATGAGATCAGGATGTCGCTTCAATATAAAAAACCAAAATTCTAACTCCACTTCCCGCCAAGTTTCATAACTGGCAGACTGATCCCCTATTCATAATTTTCTGCGTAGGCTGGGCTCTCCCTATCGACTTGATAGACATTCACCCCAAAATAGACAAAAAAATGGGCCTTAGATGAGGACGAGAAACTTCTTAAAAATAAAATTATCAAAATCCTCCAAGATGCTTCTGGCACTACCACTCCTCCTCCAGCCTTATTTTCCTGCCAAAAAATTATCTTTGACCACATTCTTCTTAGCCAAGTTGGGCTTTCAAGCAATTTCCCGCCTGTTCCTCCAAGGGTTGCCATTGAACATCCCGCATCTTGTCGATGGGAAATACATTCGAGCGATAAGTTCAGTTCAGAATGCACAATATGTGGGATTGGCAAAAATCTGTGTCCAGCCATGATGAAAGTACAACGTATGGTTCTCGCAGTTTTCCTCTTTTCCATTTTTTCTAAGTTAACTTTTATTTATTGCTAACTCATTTTACTTTCTCCCAGAACACCGCAACATGAACATGAATCAGAGGAGGCTAGCCCAGACCAACTCTGAGGCTCAAGCGAAAAGATTGGCTGCGGCTAGAAGAGTTAGCCTGGCTGCTCAAAAAGTTGATCTTACTATTCCCATCACACCCACTGGTGTTGATAAAAAGGTTGCCAGTGAAGGTTCTCGCAAGAGAGCTTCCACCAACCCCCGCCAAAATAAGCGACAACGTACTGCGCCTTCTACCCATCACAAAGGAGATAAGCCTGCGGATCTTGACTTGCGCAATGAAGATGCCGCTGCTCAAGCTGAAGATCAGGTTGAAGATCAAGAGGTAGAAACTGATGGCGCTGGCCACATTGAGCGAGTCCAAGCGGAGGATCCAATGGAAACCGAGATCCCGCTACCTCCCTAAACTGATGAAGCAGCTCATACCACTTCTTCTCCTGAACACCAACAACACACTTCCCGCACCACACCCCGACGCAGGGCAAGCTGGCTGGAGGAAGACTTTATCATTCCCGCGGATGAAGAAGGCATGAAGATCTTATGCCAAGAGGCTAGTAACATTCCCGTGTTGAAGGGATTGATAACTGAGCGGAGGGAACCTGTGGAATGCTTGCTTGGTTCCACAGCTCTTAAAAGGTCTTGCGATGCTAAGCAAGTAGCCAATGTCCAAGAGTAAGATTCCACCCATTCCGCTTACCATGCGGGAATCCATCTCTCCATGGTAAGGAAATTTACCCTCTTCTCGCTTTCATTTCTTTCTTTCACAATTTTTACTAACACTTTATTGTCGCTTTTCACCTTGCAGATCAGCAGCACCATCTTGGGTCTGGATAAGAAGTGTGTAGAGCTTGAGTCTCATATGGAGGAAGCCCTTACTCAAGCGGAAACTCTGAAGGCTGACAAAGAAAACTTGAGAAAAAGGGTATGCATGCGGGATGGCACTATCCAAGATCTAAAAACCCAAAAGGCAAAGGCTTATGCCGATTTGCAGGCGGAAATAACTGCGCGAAATAAATTTCGGGAAGAGATGGAGAAAAAATGACAAGATGCAGAGGATAAGCTGCTGAGCATTGCCACAGAAAATGAGCGACTTAGGAATGAGAACTTTGTTCAAGCTAACCAAGTGACCAAGCTCAAAAGTGATCTCGCAGAAACCAAGAAGAAAGCTGAGTCTGAAGCCATGGATTTATACGACAACGCTATTCTTCATACTTTGAGGGCAGTTGCCGCAGACGATTCCAAAATTCCCCCTATCACTCCTGCTCGCTTAGCTAAATTGGGCTCTGAGACTATCTTCAGTGACCATTTCCGCAATGGACATAGCCTTGTCCCTTACGTTGATGAAGAACTTGCCCAGCTTGCGGAGGAAGATGCTGTCTTAGGCAAGGCCACCTGGACTGCTCCTGCTATTAACGCCGACAATATCATTCCTGCTTGGATTTGTTGGGTTTTAAGGGTCCATGCGCAGCGGAATTAAGCATTAAAACATAAAACCCAAGAAGCCCTAGGATCCGTTCTATACAATTAAATTATAAATTCCTATGAGATAGAATTATACCAACCTTGAACGCTTTCCGTTCTCGAGCTATCAAACGATTTGATTATGTGATATCGAATCACAAACTTCGTTCTTCAACTTGCTTGAACTCTAGGCCTTGATCGATGAACGAGCGAAGACCCTCTTTCGGTATCCACACCTTTGAATGAATTCAAGAACGATTTCTTGATGATTGCTAGATCTAAACCTTGAAGAATATTGAGAGTATTTTGTTGTGAATTTTGCTTGAAAATTTCGGCTAGACAATTAGGTTTGACAGACCTCTCATATTTATACTACATTAGCATGAATACGTTTCCTAATCGAATTAGGAGAACAGGCTATCAAACGCGTCGGGTGGCTTATTATGTCGCGCGGTATACTCAGCCCATGGCTAAGTATGTCGCGTGACAAAGGTAGCCAGATACAGAAACTCTCAATCATTCTTCCTTTGGTTTAACCAATTCATTCTAGTTGTGTGTGACCCAATAGGATTATATTATGTTGGCAATGAGTTCGATCATATCGAACCTCATAAGACATAAGCGGACTCTAGCAAGCCATTATGTCTACCCAAATAATATAACGTAAGAGTTCACGTTTCCAATGGTGTACTTCCATTTCTCCCTATGTCTCACGATGTTATATTGAACACAAGTCATGGTCCTTGTCAACTTGTCTTTGTTCAATGCTTTCTCGATTCTTGAGTATAATGATAATTCCAATCATATTGGGGTACGGCCATACACTTTCATCATTATCACTCATCGAGGGGCCCAAGCAAAACATCTCTCTTCCGAGGGACAAATTCCATCTTGACTTATCGTCCTTCCCATCATGAATCCGATCATGCCAAAGATAGCCTTTATAGATATCGTGTTAAGATATCGTTTGACTAAAATCAAACATGACTTTCATCATATGTAAGGTCACGATAATCTCAGGTCTAGGGACTAAATGAAGTATCCTTATGAGATTTACTTATGACACTTGACCATGTCATAAATCTCATGCGGGTCATGTCCAGTCACTTGTTCTCTAGCAAGTACCCATAATTTCAATGTGCATCTCTATGCATATAATCATCATATGATTATCCATTGACAATTATACTAATTATTCTCTTAATAATTAGGGACGGAGATTATTATAAACAAATATACAAAACATATAATAATCAAATGATAAACATCTCATATAATAATAAATAATGTCAACACATGAGTCTATCAATCATAGGCCTAGGGCATAACACCAACAGTCTCCCACTTGCACTAGGCCCAATCTACCATGTATCGAATACCCATGGACCTAACATGACCATCATGCTTAGCTTGCGGGAGAGCCTTAGTTAATGGGTCCGCCACGTTGTCATCAGTGTCTACTCTGCATATCTTTACGTCTTCCCTTTCACATATCTCACGGATAATGTGGAAACGTCGAAGTATGTGTTTGGATCTCTGGTGTGATCTTGGTTCCTTTGCTTGTGCAATGGCACCATTGTTATCACAGTAAAGTTCAATAGGATCTCTGATGCTTGGAACGACTTCCAAATCACTAATGAACTTTTTGATCCAAACTGCTTTCTTAGCTGCATCGGATGCCGCTATGTACTCAATTAAAAAATAATATATCAATATATATACAAATAAAAAGACAATAATAAAATGTAAACATTATATATATGACATTTTCTAAGATTGTCATTCATCAACAAGAATTAAGTGCTTGTTTGTGATTGTTGTTATCAAACACCACGTAATAAAAAACTCAAGAATAATATTTTCCCCACAAAGTAAGTCTTAAAATAGAGCAGCTCATTGATCCATCAAAAATGGCACCAACAGGAGCAAATACTAGAGAAGGATTAACAGAGACGAACATAGGGAAACTCAAGGGTCAAAAGTACCTTAAACTTTCATCTACTTGTTTATCCCTTACGAATGCAAACACATGCTCATATTTAAAATATGGGCATATGCAAAATGTACAAATAGACAAATCATCTCTGGTTTAGATGGGGATATCCAACATGCCCAAATAGACAAACATCCCTATATATAAATGTAACATTATTTATGCATTTTTATCCAAATAGACAACCAACAAGTTCAGTGTAAGTAGTGGGAGTGACCAAAAGCATATGAACATTAATTTATACATGCCCAGCATAAAACTCTCATTTAAGTCCTACCATATTATTATCGGGAAGCTCCGGAAAGGGAATCTTTGGGCATGGTTAATACTATATAGAAAAGTAACATTATTTAGTTAATATTTCAAAACAAGAAGCTAATCTTCACTCAAGTGGAACAAAGTGAGCATACATATATAAAGGAGAAATTTTAAATGAAATAGCACAAAAAGAAGAAATTTTAAACCTGAGCATACACATTCACGATAGTCAACATGGAATTTCAACCTGATCATCACAAATTTTCACAAGCAAAAGAAATAGCACAAAAAGAAGAAATTTTAAACACAGACTGATAATTAATTTGCAAATCTGATAACACTACAGAACAAACAAGCAAATGAATATCAAGGACGCCAAAAATCAAATACGAATGATAAAATTACAGATCCAATACCTTGATACTCGTCCTTCTCAGATACGATCCAACTTCCATCAAAAGCCTCATCGAATGGCTCATAAAAGATCTACAAAACACCAACAATATCCATTTCTAAAAATCTACAGATCCACACAAACACACACACACTAATATTAATTTATACATTAATTCATAACAAACAATCAACAGTAATTTATACATTAATTCATAACAAGCAACCAACAGTATTGAGAGTAAGGACCACAAAGAAAAAACAGGGAGAAAGGTGAAGTTTGAATAGAATACCCTCATAAGCGTAAGTCCAAATATAGTAGGCTTAAAAGATGCAAGATTAGGCGTAATAGAGAGATTTCAGATAGAAAGTAAATGTTGTGGATACTAACTAATGGTGGGCAAACTTATGTACAGAGTTTCTGTTCTTTTTCATTGGCAGCTTTTAACGACTACTAAGATGGTAGAGTGAAGATAAATAAACAAATGCCAACCATGAGGAATTGGTGGGCATAAAGCTTAATGCAATTATATAGAAAGCATACCGTCCAGTTAGGCAAACAAACCTATCTAGCTGATCAGCCCAACGTCACGAAACAGGACTTGTTTTGAATGCGAAGCAGTATTTCCTGCATTGTGTCAAATAACATAATGCCATATGGAAATTAATGCAAATGCAAAATTAAGTTAATGAAAATTTGAGCCCAGGAATAAAATCAAATGGGCTTAAAAATCAGATTGGTTTGGCTTTCCATTTTTGGTTGGCCAGCAAAATATGCTAATGGAATGGGGTGTCTTGATTTCCCAGTCCATTCTATCCACATTCAAATGAATCAAAAAAGCCTGTAATAGAGTTCCCGTTCCCACTTTATGTTCCTTCCATTTGAAGTCTGAACATAATACAACTGTAAAAAGTCCAAGCACACTATATTGAATCTAAAACATTACTTCTTAAAATTTTAGAAAAAGATATTTACCCCCTTTTCAAGAGAAATCCTTACCAGAAATTAGGATGGAATCGGCGGCAACAGCGGCGAATGGCTGGCTGTGACAAATGAGAGAGAGAGAAAGTGAGAGAGAGAAATCGAGTGAGAGAGAGAAAGATGACTTACCGGCGATGGCGACGGTGAACGGCGAATGGAAAGAGACGGCGGCGACGGCGTTAGGGTTCGCGTTCTTGGCGAATTACTGATAAGAGAGAGAGAAAGTGAGAGAGAGAAATCGAGAGAGAGAGAGAGAGAAAGCGATTGAGAGAGAGAAAGATGGTTACCGGCACCGGCAACGGCGAACGACGGCGTTGGGGTTCGCGTTCTTCGCGAATGACTGAGATGAAGGCGTAAAAAAATGAAGGCGTAATTAAAAATGGGGATTTTTTCGTTATATATATAGGGCTTTGTTACCGACGGACGGTGTCCGTCGGTATTACCGACGGAATTTTATCAATTACCGACGGACTAAACGAAATTTTAAAAAAAAAATTCCCGGCAAAATAAAATTTATTTCCGTCGGTAACAGTTTGTTTTCCGTCGGTAATACCGACGGATGGCGTCCGTCGGTAAAATTCCGTCGGTAAATGTCCTGTTTCTAGTAGTGCCTCTTCATCTCGCTCCACATACTGCTCCAGAAACTCCTTCAACTCGCCCCTATCAATCTTCGTTTGAATCACCCTCATCAAATTATAACAATTCTATGTTGTATGCCCCTTATCCTGGTGATACTCGCAAAAACTATTATGATCTCTAGCTCCTATCGTACCTTCCTTTATGGGATAAGCCGGCGGCAAGTTCACTCTCTTCAGGATCTCACTGATACTGGTATTCAATCTATCATACTTAACAATCTTTTGCGGACCACGGCCTCCACCACGACCACCAATTCCTCCAGCCTGACTTCCGCCACAGCCACCTCTATCTCCCCTTTTTTCATCCTTCACATACTCAATTCTCTCCTTCACATTCTTTTTGCCGCCTTGTGTCACAGGAGTCACCGTCACATCATCATTATCTCCTCCACAATAGCCTCTAACTCCTTCAAACAACTACTCGCCCGCCGTTTCGGCAACCTCATACCCAACTCTCGCTTGAAATGCCCCGGCAACAAACTCGCATTGTATAACATAATGATGTTGCTATGTTCAATGTCTCAAATCAGTTGGATACTTTCATGAACCTTTCTATATAACTTGCAATCCTTCCCCAAACTTTCTTCCGCCCGATTCCGCATAACTCTTGCTTTGGACAGCCGTGCTCCGCATGCATTCAATCTCGCAAAACTTCCTCTTAAAATCTTGATAGCCGAAATTGACTCGACTACCGGGGCCAAAACCACTCCAACGCATGATCCATCATCGTGCTCACCAACGCTCTACAGAATGGCCTCACTTTTGGTCAAGATAGACATCGTCACTTCAAACCCGCCAACACGGGTTCTCGCCCCGTATTCCCGTGAATAACTCGACAAACTTGGCATGCGAAAAGTGGGGTCTGGATCAGCATTTTGAATACTTTTAACAAACGGGGCTAAATAAGAATCCTTTTCATCCTCAGTTTTGGTTCCTGCCTCTAGCTCCTTAATCTTCTTAACCATTTCAATCTTCCACTTATCATCCTCCTCTTTCTTAGCTTTCTTCGCCTCTGCGGCCTTCTTATCACTTTCCTTCTTGTCCTTCTTCTCACTCTTTTCATATCGCCTGTGGTCCCTGTCTCGTGGCGACCTTTCAACACGATCCACTATCTAGCTCATCACTTTAATATTCATAATAGTAAGAATCTTCCCGCGAGTTGCCAGACTTATAATGTACTTTCCTCCTCTTTCCATCTTCCTCAAATTCTTAATTAATACTTTTTCTTTCCAACAGCCCCTTCTGATCTCGTCTCGCCTATGCTCCCTAGCTTTCTCCTTGGGCGGCGGCATATCCCTTGCTCGCCTTTCCCCTTTCTTCGACACACTCTGGCTGGCCACCTGCTCGCTCGCTGGGCTCTTTCTATCTGCCCTTGCCACCACATTAGGCGGGATCTGAGTTGGCTCCTGCCTCATCTCCATCAACCTTTTATTATTAGCGAGAATCTGCAACAACAAATCATTAGTGGCTCTTATTTGATCTGCCTCTGCCCTAACATCATCCTCCCTCGAGGGAGCGGGATCCTGCTCTTCAGTTCTTGCCTTCGCCTTATCCGCTCTCGACTTGGATTCCCGCTCTCTTCCCCGCCTGATGGTCGATTCTGTCTCAGTAGACTGTACATCACCTTTCCTTTCAGACCCTCTGGCCACACAAGCATCCTTAGGGTTTGGGGTTGTCAGAGCCAAATTTTGGGCAGTCTTAGAAGGAACCCCTTTATCTTGACCCATCTTACCAACTTTCTAGGTTTGTTCAGACACACGAACAAAAGCAAAGCTTACACGAACATAAAGAAAGCTTACACAAATAGAGACAACGCTGACAACAACTGGTCAGAAAGGTTTTCTGGGTTTCTGACTCAATAACATCAGCCACTCAAACAGACCAAGAAACAGCAAGCAAACTTCACCGGACCAAACAAAGAAGAAAAATCAGTCCCGAAAACGAAACCAACTGATGCTACCAAGCAAACTGGTTGCACAGGACCTCCAAGCACAGAAAAAATGGGATACTCCGGCTGTCCTCTTTAAATAGTCACCTACACACATGCACAAACGTCAAGTAGGCCGGGGGTGTCTCCGGCGTTACCCCTCCGGCGTGAGAGTAAGTTGACTTGTCTTTAACAAACAAATAACAATGGAATTCTTAGAGAGAGAAAGCTTAGAAGAGTGAGAAAGAGACTTACATAATGACATTTTCCATGTTGCTTTTATACTCCCATGCACCATGTGCCTTGCACATGGGGGACACTTGTCAATCATCAACACAAGGTGCCAACCACCCCAAAGTTAGCGGGGATGCACTGTTCACCCTGTCAAATCACTTCATATTGACGGTTATGATGGAGTCTAGATGTGACAGTTTGACCATTATTCAAAATCACCAATCACATAATGTGAGGACCCCGACCCGGAACCTACACGTGTCCCGAGTTAGAGCGTCCTCAGACTAACCCAAACCCCACTAAATTTTTAAAACTTTTAATTAAACTTCCAATTAAAACATCATTAACAATTCCATTTCAAAACAACTCCACTACTCTCCACATCGGAGGAAGAGTGGACCGACTTTGAAAATACTTAAGCTGTTTAGTTACAAAAGATATTGGTTTTAACGTAGAAATGTAAAGTTCATAATTACAAACTCCCAAAAGGAATTATAACAAAATACTTTCTACGCCAACCTAACGTACCCCGACAATACCCAAAAGCTCATCACAACTCCTTTCCGTCCTTACTTGGCCTGCCCTCCTGCCTCTCGGGATCTAAAACATTAAAGGGAGAGGGGTGAGAATAAATCTCAAAGAAGCTATTATGCAAAGAATATGCCAAATAAATGCAACATATAACAAGTCGCACGTAACACATTGGAAAAGCTATAAACACATTCCATTACCTTGGTTTACCTTTTCCCGTCTGAACAGTAGTCGTACAACATTGGGTATAATAATACTCCAATTATACAGTGAGCTGCTTAAGCAATACTCACGTCTTATAAGACCCGTTTTTCAGGGAACCAAATAAGACAGTAGCAACTCTGTAAGGCTTTTGGCTCACTACAGATGCTATAACCCCAACCTGTGGCCACAGGAGGGGGATCATGCGAATATAACATAATCCGATCACATTAGGTCACACTTCCATAATTGACCGTATTATGTTATACCCCCAACGTCAGCTGACTCACACATATCAAGCACATAATAGATACTTGAATAAAATCCACATAAAGGGATAACAATATATCAACATGGTAAAATATACTCATGTCCAACCAATATCATAGTGCAACATTTAATCAACACACTATGCATACTATAAACAATGTATATGAGCTCAATGTAAGGCAAGGAAGTAGCATCAATCCATCCTACAAGGTCATTATACAATAATACATAGCCTCTTGAAAGGTCTAAGTTGAATCTACCAAGTTGGGATCATTAGTGTATAGTTACCAAACTAGGTTATCTAACGTTTTCCAAGCCACATTTAAAGTACTTCCACTATTCCATTTTGATCACTTAGAACGTCATTATGAAGCCAAATTATTCTACTTTAATCTAGGTTAAAGAGATTTCATTTTGGTTCGAGTTTGATTAGGTTTGTATAGCTCTAAAGTTGAGGTGAAAAACCAGGCCAGGGCACGACTCGTCCCCCAGGGCACGACTCGTGCCCCTGTGACCCCCCTCTGAACCTGGCGTCCCCCTATAGGTCACGACTTCCCTTCGTCCAAGGGACGACTCGTCCCTCGGCCCGTAGTTTGTAAAAACAAAGAAAGAACAACAACAATGCCTCAAAATCTCAAAGTTCCAACCAAAAGTCTTCTAAGTTATAAACCAAAAGGGACATTTCCAACTTTGTTAACTTCATCCTACTCATTTAACTCCAAGAAAACATGTCTTAAACCTAGATCAATTCAACTCCCATAAACCATAATATTTCTATAAACCCAACAAAGTTCTCAATCAACACATTCAAGAGAACAAACACAATAACATTTATTTTCATGAGCATTCAAAGAAAGAAAGGTCATAATAACTCACCTTAGGCAAAACAAGATGAAATGGAGCTTTTCTTGGCTTGATCAACTCCTTGAGGTGTTCTACTCACAAAAGGACACTTAGATTTTCAAATGGACAAGAAATGATCTTGGTAGAAGTGTATGAAATGGAGGCTTTCACCAAGCCTTTCCCATGGAAAATGGAGAGAAAAGAAAGAGGAAGAAGAATGAGAAATGATGAAGGAGGGAGGAAGAGTGTAGGAGGAGTAAGAGGAGGTATGGGGAGGTAAGGGGTGCTTTGACTAATGAGGAGGGTGGAGAGTGATTTGGGGAGGATGTCCCCCCTCCCAATCCACCTATCCTAGAAGGCTTTCACCACAAATTGTCACTTTCATTTAAATTTTCCCCAAAGCATTTAAATAAAAATCCTTCTACTCAATATTTATTCTACACTATGATCCTCCGCCACATTTTATTCATTTTCTCTTTTATTATATATTTCCTTTTTGAACATTAATTTATTTTTCCTATCATTTATCCTAATATAATAAGTCAAGTATATAAAAATGGACAAATAATATTAACAATAATAATAAAAGCACACAATGTAATATTAAAATTAGTGCCTAGGTTTAGGGTCGTTACACTCACTCCCCCTTAAAGAAAATTCGTCCCGAATTTTAAAAAGAAAACTTACTTGGATTTTCAAACAACCACGGGTATTTCGCTCTCATCTCCGACTCTAGCTCCCACGTCGCTTCCTCAACGGTGTGGTTCTTCCAAAGGACCTTCACTATAGGAATACTCTTAGACCTCAACTCCTTAACTTGAAACTCTAGGACTCTCAAGGGTTCCTCAACATAAGACATGTCCGCTTGGACATCATCGGGGGGAGAACTCAAGATGTGGAAAGGATCATGACAATACTTCCTCAACATCGAGACATGGAAGACATCATGGAGTAAGGAAAAAGATGGAGGCAATGCCAACCGATAGGCCAAATCCCCAATCTTCTCTAAAATCTCAAACGGACCAACGAACCTCGGAGACAATTTACCCTTATTACCAAACCTTTTGATTCCCGTCCTCGGAGAGACCTTCAAGAATACAAAGTCACCAACTTCAAAAGATAAATCCCGTCTTCTATTGTCGGCGTAGCTTTTCTGTCTACTCTGAGCCGTCTTCAATCTATCCCGAATCACTTTGATCTTCTCCGTAGAATCTCGAACCAAATCCGGCCCCCAAAGTCTCGCTTCACCAACCTCGTCCCAACACATCGGAGATCGGCACTTCCTACCATACAACGCTTCATACGGAGCCATCTCAATACTAGACTGATAACTGTTGTTGTAGGCAAACTCCACTAAAGGTAGATGATCCTCCCATGACAATTGGAAATCCATCACACAAGCCCGTAACATATCCTCAAGTATCTGAATAGTTCTCTCGGACTGACCATCGGTTTGAGGATGAAATGCCGTACTGAAACACAATTTGGAACCCAAGGCTTCATGCAATGCTCTCCAAAATCTAGATGTAAACCTCGGATCTCTGTCAGACACAATACTAACCGGAACCCCATGAAGTCGAACGATCTCTTTCATATACAACTGGGCTAACTTCTCTAACGAAAACTTAGTTGATACCGGAAGAAAATGAACCGACTTCGTCAACCGATCCACAATAACCCATATAGCATCCATCTTCTTCGCGGTGAGAGGTAAACCCGAAACAAAATCCATCGAGATCCCTTCCCATTTCCATTCCGAATATCTAATGGTTGAAGTAGTCCCGCCGGTCTTTGATGTTCTCGCCTTAATCTCGTTGACAAGTTAAACACTTAGATACATAATCCGCTATTTCCCTCTTCATACCATTCCACCAATACCCACGCTTCAAATCTTGATACATTTTAGTACTACCCGGATGAATCGCAAACTTGGACTTATGGCCATCCTCTAAGACACGCTTCTTGATTTCCGGCGATGAAGGAACGCAAATTCTCCCTTGGAAAGTTAATATCCCATCTCTACTCAAAGCAAATTCCCGGCTTTCCCATCTTGCACTTGATCTAATATTTTCTTCAATTCCTGATCACCTTGTTGAGCTTCTTTCAAATCTCCATACAATGTCCGAACGGCTCGAACATTCGCAATGATTACTTCACTCTTCAATTCCCGAGAACTCAAAGCCGCCAAATACGCCTTTCGGCTAATCGCATCCGCCACCACATCGCCTTTCCCGGTGATAGGAAATGACACAATCAAAATCCTTCAAGAACTCAAGCCATCTCCTTTGTCGGTTGTTCAACTCCTTTCTGTAAATAGGTACTTCAAACTCTTATGATCGGTAAAAATCTCAAACTTCGCCCCATAAAGGTAGTGCTTCCACTTATGTAACGCAAATACAATCGCCGCCAATTCCATATCATGAGTAGGGTAATTACGTTTCCGCCGGTGATAACTTCCTAGAGGCATACGCAATAACCTTCCCATTTTGCATGAGGACACAACCCAAACCCGCCTTCGAGGCATCACTAAAGATCACGAAATTCTCACAACCCTCCGGAAGGGTAAGAACAGGAGCCGTCGTCAACCTCTTCTTCAATTCATTAAAACTTTCCTCACACTTGGAATCCCATACAAACGATACATCCTTCCGAGTCAACCTCGTCAACGGAGTAGCAATCCGAGAAAACCCCTCAATGAACCTCCGATAATACCCCGCCAAACCAAGGAAACTACGGACCTCAGTTACAGTCGAAGGTTGCTTCCAATTAACCACGGCTTCAATCTTTGAAGGATCCACGGAAATCCCCGAACTCGACACAACATGCCCCAAGAAAGAAATCTGCTCAAGCCAAAACTCGCACTTACTGAACTTAGCGTACAATTGCTTCTCCCGAAGAACGGACAAGACAATCCTCAAATGATTTTCATGCTCTTCCCGAGACTTAGAGTAAACAAGGATATCATCTATGAACACTACCACAAAGCTATCAAGGTAAGGCTTGAAGACACGGTTCATCATATCCATAAACACGGCTGGAGCATTAGTCAACCCGAAAGGCATCACAACAAACTCATAATGACCATATCTAGTCCGGAAAGCCGTCTTAGCAATATCATCCGGTCTAATCTTCAACTGATGGTATCCGCTTCTCAAATCAAGCTTTGAGTAGATAACGGAACCTTGGAGTTGGTCAAACAAATCATCTATATGCGGAAGAGGATATTTATTCTTAATGGTGGCTTGGTTCAACAAACGATAGTCAATACACAATCGTAAGGTACCATCCTTCTTCCTAACAAACAAAACCGGTGCTCCCCACGGAGACACACTAGGACGTATAAAACCTCGGTCAAGCAATTCTTGCAATTGGACCTTCAACTCTTTTAACTCGGCCGGAGCCATTCTATAGGGTGCTTTAGAAATAGGGGCGGTACCGGGCACTAAGTCAATACAAAACTCGACCTCACGATCCGGAGGCATAGAGTACTCACTAGAGAACACATCACTAAACTCATTCACAACCGGAACATGAGCTAACTCGGGAGACTTCTTATTGGAATCTACCACATAAGCTAAGTAACCCGCACACCCCTTAGATAGCATCTTTCTAGCTTTTAAGGCAGAAATAACATGTAAACCGAACATAGATTTATCGGCATCGAATATAAAAGTAGGCACATCAGGCATAGCAAATGAGACTCGCTTCCTACGACAGTCTACCAAAGCATGGCACTGACTCAACCAATCCATCCCAAGGATCACATCAAAATCACGGATTGGTAACTCGACCAAATCCACCTAGCAATACATGCCCACATATAGTCACATCACAACCACGATATATCGTAGAAGATGCAAGGCACTCTCCCATAGGAGTAGAGACCTCTAACACATAAGGCATAGATTCAGCAAAATATGCAATGAGAATGCAAAATGAGATGCCACAAATGAATGGGAAGACCGGGATCTATAAGAATGCGGGCCTTAACTCCCGAGACAGAACTATACCTCTAATGACAAAGATTGGGATCGACCTCTCCTCGACCCAAAGCGAACACTCGACCTTGCACCTTATCTTTAGGTTTCCCATCAACATCTCTCTTCACACCACTACCTTGTCCTCCAAAACCGGCACCCGTCGCTTGCTTATTCTCGTAACTTGGGGCAATTCCTCCTAAAATGGCCTCGCCGACCCACACTCCAAACACTTTCCTTGTTTGCTCCAACACTTGTCCTCCGAATGCCCTAGCCTCTTGCAAAACCCACATGTTGCTCCAAACTGACCTGGAGTCACACGACTTGCCGGAGTCGCCACATTTCCTCCTCGATTCGCTCCCGGGGTGAATGTCCTCACGAACTCTATTCTCGTCCCGAACCTCGACCTTGGAATCTATTCTTGTTTCCACCTTCATTCTTACCACGATGCTCCTCTATGTCATTCTCAATCCGATACGCCATATTCACCGCCGCTTGGAAGTTGGCGAAGTTATGCGTCAATAATCGCTTCCGGAACTCAACCCTTAAACCCTTCACAAACCTAGACTCGCCTCTCCTCATCTCGGCACCAAATGAGGACAATATCGGGCCAATTCTCGTGAACTTTGCTGAATATCGCGCTATCGTCATGGTCCCTTGCTCCAGCTCGTAAACTCGCCTTCCTTCTTGTCTCTAGTAACCATCGGTACAAAGTGATCCCTGAATCTTGCGTGTGAAGTTCTCCCAAGTCTGTGGTGTCAAATCCCGGTCCCAACCATCCTTCACTACTTGCCACCAAAGGCTCCGCGGGTCCTTCCAACTTGAAAACGGCGCATCTCACCTTCTCCGCATCCGTACTTTCCATAGCCGCGAAAATCTTATTCATAGCCTCAAGCCACCTCTCGCCTTCACCGATCCGATCTCCGTTGAAGCTAGGAGGAGACATCTTCACGAACTTCTCCAAACCATGTTGCCCTTGCCTCGCCTTGATTCTGATTCAAATTCTGATTCTGAGTTGCCATATGCTGAAGAAACCCTCGGAACATATCCATCATCTCGGCATTCGGATTACCAACACCACCCAAACCCAGATTCTGATCACCATCGTTTCCCGCCATAACAACAAACTCCTGCATTAAACACTCGACGTCAGTTATCACACACTCTCACTCAGCTAGACTCTACCCGAGAATTCTAACCGAGCTCTGATACCAACTGTGAGGACCTCGACCCGGAACCTACACGTGTCCCGAGTTGGAGCGTCCTCAGACTAACCCAAACCCCACTAAATTTTTAAAACTTTTAATTAAACTTCCAATTAAAACATCATTAACAATTCCATTTCAAAACAACTCCACTACTCTCCACATCGGAGGAAGAGTGGACCGACTTTGAAAATACTTAAGCTGTTTAGTTACAAAAGATATTGGTTTTAACGTAGAAATGTAAAGTTCATAATTACAAACTCCCAAAAGGAATTATAACAAAATACTTTCTACGCCAACCTAACGTACCCCGACAATACCCAAAAGCTCACTGCCAACTCCTTTCCGTCCTTACTTGGCCGGTCCTCCTGTCTCGGGATCTAAAACATTAAAGGGAGAGGGGTGAGAATAAATCTCAGCAAGCTATTATGAATGCAGCAATATGCCAAATAAATGCAACATATAACAAGTCGCACGTAACACATTGGAAAAGCTATAAACACATTCCATTACCTTGGTTTACCTTTTCCCGTCTCGAACAAGTAGTCGTACAACATCGGGTATAATAATACTCCAATTATACAGCCGAGCCGCTTAAGCAATACTCACGTCTTATAAGACCCGTTTTTCAGTGGAACCAAATAAGACAGTAGCAACTCTGTAAGGCTTTTGGCTCACTACAGATGCTATAACCCCAACCTGTGGCCACAGGAGGGGACGGTCACAGATATAACATAATCCGATCACATTAGGTCACACTTCCATAATTGACCGTATTATGTTATACCCCCAACGTCAGCTGACTCACACATATCAAGCACATAATAGATACTTGAATAAAATCCACATAAAGGGATAACAATATATCAACATGGTAAAATATACTCATGTCCAACCAATATCATAGTGCAACATTTAATCAACACACTATGCATACTATAAACAATGTATATGAGCTCAATGTAAGGCAAGGAAGTAGCATCAATCCATCCTACAAGGTCATTATACAATAATACATAGCCTCTTGAAAGGTCTAAGTTGAATCTACCAAGTTGGGATCATTAGTGTATAGTTACCAAACTAGGTTATCTAACGTTTTCCAAGCCACATTTAAAGTACTTCCACTATTCCATTTTGATCACTTAGAACGTCATTATGAAGCCAAATTATTCTACTTTAATCTAGGTTAAAGAGATTTCATTTTGGTTCGAGTTTGATTAGGTTTGTATAGCTCTAAAGTTGAGGTGAAAAACCAGGCCAGGGCACGACTCGTCCCCCAGGGCACGACTCGTGCCCCTGTGACCCCCCTCTGAACCTGGCGTCCCCCTATAGGTCACGACTTCCCTTCGTCCAAGGGACGACTCGTCCCTCAGCCCAGAGTTTGTAAAACAGCAGCAACAACAACAATGCCTCAAAATCTCAAAGTTCCAACCAAAAGTCTTCTAAGTTATAAACCAAAAGGGACATTTCCAACTTTGTTAACTTCATCCTACTCATTTAACTCCAAGAAAACATGTCTTAAACCTAGATCAATTCAACTCCCATAAACCATAATATTTCTATAAACCCAACAAAGTTCTCAATCAACACATTCAAGAGAACAAACACAATAACATTTATTTTCATGAGCATTCAAAGAAAGAAAGGTCATAATAACTCACCTTAGGCAAAACAAGATGAAATGGAGCTTTTCTTGGCTTGATCAACTCCTTGAGGTGTTCTACTCACAAAAGGACACTTAGATTTTCAAATGGACAAGAAATGATCTTGGTAGAAGTGTATGAAATGGAGGCTTTCACCAAGCCTTTCCCATGGAAAATGGAGAGAAAAGAAAGAGGAAGAAGAATGAGAAATGATGAAGGAGGGAGGAAGAGTGTAGGAGGAGTAAGAGGAGGTATGGGGAGGTAAGGGGTGCTTTGACTAATGAGGAGGGTGGAGAGTGATTTGGGGAGGATGTCCCCCCTCCCAATCCACCTATCCTAGAAGGCTTTCACCACAAATTGTCACTTTCATTTAAATTTTCCCCAAAGCATTTAAATAAAAATCCTTCTACTCAATATTTATTCTACACTATGATCCTCCGCCACATTTTATTCATTTTCTCTTTTATTATATATTTCCTTTTTGAACATTAATTTATTTTTCCTATCATTTATCCTAATATAATAAGTCAAGTATATAAAAATGGACAAATAATATTAACAATAATAATAAAAGCACACAATGTAATATTAAAATTAGTGCCTAGGTTTAGGGTCGTTACACATAAGTCGCCTCATGGGACAATCAAAGGAGAGACGACAATACTCAGATTGCCGCAAATCCTAACCTTCTCAGAGGCGAGATTCTCACTTCTTGACTATATCATATTAAATTGTTAATACCCAAGGTATGCATCTCGTTTTGTCTTACTCTCACACGCCGGTCTACGTATGTTGTCCCATTACATTACGTATGTCGCCTCAATACTTTGGGCCCACTACTTTGGGCCCACTTCATGTATAAAACGTATTTGGCCCATTTCGTCTCGTTGAACCTAATTTACTATTTCAAGCCCAAATTTATTTTTCATAATCACATCACAACATTATACAGAGTAATTATTAATAAAGTCAATTGTTGATTAGAATTTAATCAAGTCCATAGGTACATGGCAGCCCCATCCCACCCCACCATGAATAAGTCATTTATAAATTTTGTCCTAGCAAAATTGTTTAGAAATGAAAACATCTGGATATGATGGTCCAACTTTTTAATTACAAACAATTTTAGAATATAAAGTAAGGTACTTTTAGCCTTTGAGGACTATAATTGTTTAATTAGACCCACATTACATAATTATGCCAAAATCTTTAAAAAAAATGCATTTTTTTTTAAGCTAAAAAAAAACGTGTTTTGTTTTTCCCGCTAATTTCAATGTTAGTGTAAAAAAATGTCAGTGTAAAGAGTGTCAGTGAATGTATTATTAAATGTTAGTGTAAAAAAATATCAGTTTTAGTTTAACAAAACGCCAGTGTAAAGAGTGTCAATACATGTATTATTAATTGACAGTGTAAAAAAGTGTCAGTGTTAGTGTAAAAAAGTGTCAGTGTTGGTGTAAAAAATGTCAGTGTAAAGAGTGACATGTATTATTAAGTGTTAATGTAAAAAAATATCAGTGTTAGTTTAAAAAATTGTTAGTGCTAATGCTAGTGTAAAAAAATTTCAGTGTAAACAGTGACAGTGCATGTATTATTAAGTGCCAGTTGGGTAAAAAAAAGTGTAAGTGTTAGTATAAAAAAATGTCATTGAAAAATAGTGTATTGCATGTGTTATTAATTGTCAATGTAAAAATAATTTTTCTTTAAATTTAAAAAAATTTAATTTTTTTATAAGACCAACTTTAGAATTATACTGTAGACAAAGAAATTGATATCTAAAGGAGGGAATATTGAATACTCCCTCCGTCCCATGTGATTACAAACCATTTTTTCGGGCACAATAATTAAGAAATATTATTAAGATAATGAAAATGTGTGGTAGGAAATGAAGAGAGAGAATGAGTGGAGTTGGTTGAATAAATTGTGTGGTAGGAAATGAAGAGAGAGAATGAGTGGGTGGGGTAGGGTGAATATAAAATAATAAATTTATTTCCATTTTGGGCAGTTTGTATTCACGTGGGACGGACCAAAAAGGAAATAAGTTTGTATTCACGTGGGACGGAGGGAGTATATTTATTTGAAATTTAAAATTTATTTTATAAAAAAATAAAAAAAATTAGTAGCAAATATGTATATTACGATGTGATAATATTGAAGGTAATAGAAGAATATTTAAAATTATTTTTTTACAAAGAAGAAGGAGTATTGGTTAATAGTTCATAATAATTAATAAATAATTTTGGAGTTAGAAAACTCATTATATAGAATTCAATATAAAGCGTTATGGTGTATGCTCAGGAAAAAACTCCTTCACGTACTATTTACCGAGATGATAATACCTATCGGTGTTAAAATAAAAATTCATTTTTATTTTTATCAAAAAATTACTATTAGTAACATTTAATACTCCCTCCGTCGTCCCTGAAAGATTGTCCTATTTGCCATTTTGACTTGTCCCAAAAAGTATGTTTCATTTCTAAACTTAGGCATGAATGTTAGTGCAAATCTACTAAGGTACAAGAAGGTGAAGCTCTTCCTTAATAATTATAAAATGTACAATAGGACAATTTTTTAGGGACGGAGGAAGTACTACTCCCTCCGTCCCTAAATGTTTGTCCCGTTTGACTTTTCAAACATTTTAATTTAGTGATTTTGAAGCTTTAATTTTGGTTATTTTTACGAATGCTTTGAAAATTATTGATAATATACACTACCGTTATGTAATACTCCTTCCCTAAATGTTACAAGTTTTGAAAATTTGGTGATTTTGAAGCTTTAATTTTGGAAATAAGACTAACTTTTTGGGACAAAGGAAAAGGGGAAATGAGACAAACATTTAGGGACGGAGGGAGTATTTATTATTGAAGAAGAAGGTGTATTCAGACTTTTTATTAATTCAAGAATCTAGGTCACAGTCCAAATATATACTAATGTGTTAGGATTTTGGTCCCAACCACAATTGCTAGGTTGATAAAGATGCAAGCACAAAATAACAATAATAGCAAGAACAATAAAAATACGAAACAAAATTGAAAAACAATGAACACAAGAGATTTACGTGGTTCACCAACTTGGCTACGTCCACGGGCGACGGAGAATCAATCCACTATAATCAAGAAGAAGAGTACAAGGAGAATCAAGGTGAAAACCTTTCACACAATCTCACAATCTCTCACAATACAATAGTGAATAAACAAACTTGTTTCTCTCTCAATCTCTCTCTCAAGGCTACCGGAGGCACAATGACAAAATACAATATATATATATGGGACAAAGGAAACAACCGATCGAAACCACTAAGGCCCCTGTCAGAAATACACGCCGTGAGGCGCCCGCATCAAAGGAACCAGCGACCGCATGAAACAATGACAAAACCACTCCCACCTACGGCGCGAGGCGCACGCCTCATCCCGGGCCGTGCGCCCGCCTCAAGACCCGAAGCGGGGCCACCAAGATCGGCCATCCATGCGCCCGCCGCACACAAGCGGGCGCCCGCCTCAAGCATCACGCGCATCGGCTCGGCAATCCTAGTCCCAAAGCCATTTTGTCAACAAATTGAGAGTCACTCAACAATTCTCCACCTTGACGATCAATTCGAAACAAGCTAACTCCAAGAGAACATCTCTATCTCCGCCGCCACGCCCGAAGGGCATCAATGACTAGTAACTCCCACTAAGTCCAAGAACTTCTTGAACTTAGAAATCGAAACCTTCGAACCGGCTTTGTCAACATGACCGCCTTCGTTATAATCATAACATACCCAATACAACCATCAATGTTCTTGCCATACACAATGCCCACACAAGCATTTGAATACGGAACCCGTGACACATCATCTTTAGACTTGGGACTATCTAAAGAATATAACCATTCCACCTGGCAAGCACCATTGATATCTATCGCAGCCACAAGAATACCATCGACATGAACAAGATAAATCAATGTGCTAACACTACAACCCATCAAGTAACCACCATCATCCAATTTATTCCTAGCAAACCCATGGGTAACAATAAAAGTGTCGAACCTTTTATACCACTGTCGAGTTGACTTCTCCAAATCAAACACGGACCTCTCTAACAGGCAAACATGATCCTTACCCTCGACAACAAACCCTTCAGGCCGGCGCATGTAGATCTCCACCTCAAGCAATAGATCTCGCATTGCCACAATGCTCAACAAGGCGTAAATACATGTGTGCATTACTACCGGTGAAATAACTCCATTGTAGTCTCCTTTGAATTTGTAGACCCACTTGCGGCTGACTAATCCCTTCTTTGGTGGAGGTCTATCAAATTTCCATGTCCGATCTTCCATAGTAACCAACAACCTTGCAGAAACAAAACACGACATAACTTTCTTGTAGAAAACAGCTTCATGCACATAAACAGATTTCGCAGCGGACAAGACATAAGCAACCATCTTCTCAAAGTCATATCGAACAGAAGTACTATCATTCCTTCTTCCCCTACCAAAATCACTGGTAGTCTCCACCTGCTTGTTGGTCTCCTCCTTCTGAACTGGAGCATCAGTCGGAGTCACTATATCAGACAAATCAACAGCATCCAAGTCACGTTCCACCCCTTTTGAGTTATCTCCAACTAACTCCACCTGTTTGTATACCCGTTCTGCAGAACAATTCTTCTCATGGAGACGTAGAGCAACATCTCTAACAATCAGGAACTTAGATGCAATAGGATTCCATAACCGAAACCCACTCACTCCAGATAGTTCTGTCAATCCCTTCAAGCCAATGTGACCCAATGTCATGTCCCATGGTTGAGTAACCTCCGCCTCAATCGTTGACCCCGTTGCAACAGACACATCACCAACAACCGTAGACCCAAGAAGCTTATACAATGTCCCCACCTTCTTTCCCTTCAAGGCCACCAAGTCACCTTTAGTAGCCGATAATTCGCCATTCGCAATGGATAAACTATACCCAAGACTATCCAAGGTGCCTAGAGAAATCAGGCTCTTCTTCAGTTCAGGAACATACCTGACATTCTGCAATTTCCGCACCACTCCATCAAACATCTTAACCTTAATAGCCCCAATACCAACAACCTTGCATGCAGTATTATTCCCCAACAAAACTACTCCACCTGCAGCCTTATAAGAACAAAACCATGCCCGATTGGGACTAATATGATAAGAACAACCCGAATCCAAAATCCAACTCTCACGAACTTCGGTACCCGGATCACAAGCAGTAAGTGCATCACAGTCACTGTCATCACTGGTGTTTTCAAGCACCACCCCAACTTCACCCTTGGCCTTAGTGGTTGTATCATCATTCCTTTTACCTCCTCGGTTAGGACAATTTCTCCGAATATGTCCCTTCTCCTTGCAACCATGACATACCACATCTTTAAACCTTGAACTTGACCCCTTCCCGTTCCTCTTACCGCTTTTAGCAATTAAACCCTCACCTTGAGATTCAAAGCACTTGGGAAGTCAAGTGCGTCTCAATAACCTCACGGCTTAATAAAGCGGTCTTGATCTCTTCCAAAGCAATCTCTTCCTTGCCATACAAAACTGTCTCGCGAAAGTGCATGTATTCCGAAGGAAGAGAACAAAGCAATTTTACCGCCATTGCTCATCATCAATTTCGACATCGACATTCTTCAAGTCCATGACCAAGCCATCAAATTCATCAAGATGTTTCTCCAAGGAATCACCCGTTTGAGTTTACACTCCTCGAGTTTCTTCAATAATAGCAACTGTTACTAACACTCTTGGTCATGTACAATTGCTCAAGCCTAAGCCAAAGCCCTCGTCGCAGTTTTCTCTTCCACAACCTCTCTCAATACCTCATCTTTGAGGCTCAATTGTAAGAGAGATAAAGCCTTCTCGTCCATGTTGTCAAACTGTGCATCCGTCAAGTTTGCCGGTTTCTTCGCCTTCCCAAGCAAAGCCTTGACGCAATTTTTACCCACCAAGATTGCTCGCATCTTTACTTGCCATAGCCCAAAGTTAATCTTGCGATTAAACTTCTCAATTTCGTACTTCCCAGACATCGTTACCAATAAGCAATACAAGATCCACAAACCGGAGCTCTGATACCAATTGTTAGGATTTTGGTCCCAACCACAATTGCTAGGTTGATAAAGATGCAAGCACAAAATAACAATAATAGCAAGAACAATAAAAATACGAAACAAAATTGAAAAACAATGAACACAAGAGATTTACGTGGTTCACCAACTTGGCTACGTCCACGGGCGACGGAGAATCAATCCACTATAATCAAGAAGAAGAGTACAAGGAGAATCAAGGTGAAAACCTTTCACACAATCTCACAATCTCTCACAATACAATAGTGAATAAACAAACTTGTTTCTCTCTCAATCTCTCTCTCAAGGCTACCGGAGGCACAATGACAAAATACAATATATATATATGGGACAAAGGAAACAACCGACTGAAACCCTAGAAGGCCCAGCCCGTCAGGAAATACACGCCGTGAGGCGCCCGCAATACTTTGTTCAATTGTCGATGTGGGATTGGGTTTGCACCCCAACAATCCTCCCCTCAAACCAAGGACCACACAAGCGAAACCATCCGCAAAGTCACACAAGAGGGAATCCCACCACCACTATAATCGCACACACACGGTCCACCTGTGCCGAACATCCGAACCATGGCTCGATACCATTTGTAGGGACCGCAACCACCCCACCACTCCACATTAGTATGATATTGTCCGCCACCACGCACGGATTTGCTCTCTGTCAACTCCCAAAAGGTCTCATACTAATGAAGTGGGTGTGTGCTCTTATAAACCTGACAATACTTTGTTCAATTGTCGATGTGGGATTGGGTTTGCACCCCAACATAATGTATGAGTTTTCAGAACACAAGACCAAACAATGCCAATAGATGTTATTTAATCTGATATTTTTTTATTTTTTAATAATTTAGGCGTTTAAATGTTGATGTTGCGTTTTCATAATTCTTAAACGCATAAACCATCCTCCTAATTTCATAGACATATAAACTATCTGTGGGAATTATTTAATATATATAAAGATCATGTGCCACTCACATTATCACCAATTGATTTTAATGTGAAATTTAGACTTGAAGATGATATAAGAGCAGGTAAATTACACGTTCAGGCTCAATATCTCAAGATTTTGCTTCGCGTCACCCGATTAATAAGTACACATTTTAAGCTTTGACAAAAGCCCGCTACACGTGATGGGGCGTGTTAGAGATATAATCTCATATTGAAAATTGACAAACCTTGAATATAATATATAAAGATTATGAGTCACTTTCCTTTTCTGAACATCAATTAATTTTAATATAAAACACTTTAAAAAAAAAAACCATTATCAATATTTTATGTTGAAGAAAATATGTGACCTGGGACATTTTCTCATTGGATCGGGAGATGTAAGTAATTGAATTTAGTTTAAAGGTTAAATAGAGTCAGTCCAATGGCAAAAAAAAGATGCGAGAACAAAGAGGAAAGGAGCTCAGCGAAATAATTACGTGAATGAGAAAGGGACCCACCCATCCACAGGGGAGAGAGAGCCTATGATCAATCTTTCACTTTTGATAAAATAAGTGTAAAGATATTTTAGAGTTGGGGCCCATTGTGTTTGTGGGGACCAGTGTCTTTATGAAATATGAATGATAAAAAGAGCACCTCACGTGGACTCTGAACCAAACCTCTGTCCATCCACAATTAAAGGAAACCAACCAACTCCAACACCCTTCCAATTTTTTTCCTTCTTTTAGGGCAACTCCAACAATGGTATTAACTAGATAGGGATCAAATTCAAAATTTGATGCCTACTTATCACTATTCATAGTATCAAAAATTTCATCTCCAACAATAGGTATCAAATTCATGGTATCAAAGTATATTTTTATATTTGTTAAGTTTATTAATGTTTTCAACATTATCAATTATTTTAAACTTTGACTATGCTTTAATTAATTATTTTTTAATAAAAAAATATAATCATTATTTTATTATTATATAAAAAGTCATTTAAAATTAATATTAAAATAATTATTTTATATTAATTTATTTTTAAATTTCGGATATTTATATATATTACAAAAATAATATTTATTTTGAGATGATTATTTTTTAATTTGAACATTTATTGAGAAAAAGAAGAAGTAATTGAGTTTTGAAAAATTTGGTGTAGTATTAGCAAAGGTAGCAAATTTGCTACTTTTACTAATACTACACCAAAATTTGATACCATTCAATTTAGTTGTTGGAGTTGCTAATACTTCTCAATGGGTATCAAAATTTGTATTTGATACCCATTGTTGGAGTTGTCCTTAGTAGTGGAAAATGCTATTACCTCCTTCACACTTCATGAGTATAAGGCCCGTTTGTTTCATCGTAAAATATTTTTCGAAAAATATTTTTCGTAAAATAATTCATTTTTCATTATTTGGTTGTTTTTTGAAAAATTGTAAAATATTTTCCGTTGTTTGGTTGTTTCCGGAAAAACGTTTTTCGTAAAATAACTCGTTTTTCGATGTTTGATTGTTTCCCGAAAAATGAAAAAAATGTTTTTCGAAAAATATTTTACGCCCTTCCTAAGTAAAACGACTTACTGACTCTGTCCTAAGTAAAACATTTTTCGAAAAATGGCGCCATTCATGTACAACACATATTTCACAAGGTACAACATTATACTTCCTCATTCTAATAATAATAATAATAAAAATAAAAATAATAATAGTAAAATAAAAATAATAATAATAAAAAATAAAATAATAATAAAAATAAAAAATAAAATAATAATAATAATATAAAATAAATAATAATAATAATAATAATAAATAATTAAAAAAATAATAATAATAACAAAAAATAATAATACTAAATAAAATAAAATAAAATAATAATAATAATAAAATAATAATAATAAATAATAATAATAATAATAATAATAATTAAAAAATAATAATAATAATAATAATAAATAATAATAATAATAAATTAATAATAATAATAATAATCATAATAATAATAATAATAATAATAATAATAATAATAATAATAATAATAATAATAATAATAATAATAAGTAAAACATTTTCCTAAGTAAAACATTTTTCTCCGTAAAACATTTTACGCCCTTCCTAAGTAAAACATTTTACAGGAAAACATTTCCCGTAAAACGTTTTTCGAAATTTTTTTTACGTCGAAACAAACGGAGCCTAATTTTTTTTTAACACAAAGATATTATAATTAATAATTTTATATTAATTTAATTATTTAATAAAAAATTTAAACTTATTATTGATACAATATTATATATATTATCAATAATAATATTTTAATTATTTATTGAAATAATTAAATTAATCTAAAATTATTATTTAAAATATTTTTGTATTAACTTGAAGTGGACGGAGGGAGTAATAGTGAAATACTCCTCCACTCTAAGTCTCTAATTATTCTCCTTCCGTTTTAGAGTAATAGATTCATTTAAATTTTGCTATTAAAAAAAATTAAAGATGGATAAACATTATAAGTGAAATGAAAATATAATTATATAAAACTTTATTTATAATGCAAATGACAAAAGGTAAGTAATTAAATAGTATTGTTTTTTTTAATCACACAATCATTAACACTAAATAAAGAGGAGTTGAAAGTGGTCAATATTAGAGCGTTCCAAACAATTGAGAGAATACTCTCTCTCTCTCTCTCTCTCTCTCTCTCTCTCTCTCTCTCTCTCTCTTTTTACTATATCTACTAGTAAAAAGTTCGTGCTACGCACGAGTTCAGTAATTCTGAGTGTTTTGGAAGATTTAGGCTTAATGAATAAAGGTCTCGTATGAAATTTATCAATACTGAATTTAGATAACGCATGATTTATTTGATACCCATGAAATAAATTTAAAAACAGAAAATTTTGGGGGAAACCCCAAATATTATAAAAAATCTTGTTTTTAACTTAAAAAAACCGGCTCATGAATTTTAAATCAAACTAACCCGACTTTTTGAACCGATCATTGAACCGATTTTTAAAATAAAACATGACTTTTTATAATATTTGGGAGAAACTAGTTTCTCCCAAAACCAACTCATTTAAAAATACTACTAAAATTAATTATTTATGCTTCCTTAGTTTTTCTAGTAATATAACAAACTTTTATTGATAGCAATGAGACAATCTTTTCGGAACAGAGAAAGTATTTTTTTAATTGAAAGGTTGATAATAATTATAATTTATATATAAAATGGGTATTATTTTGAATATTACATAATGAAAATGTACATATATAATAGTAAAATAATAGTAATTTTATGTATATGAACTATATTATTAATTATTAATTATTAATTATTAATTATTAATTATTTTTTATTATTATTATTATTATTATTATTATTATTATTATTATTATATCTTCTATATGAACACAGTTCAATAAAATGAATCTTATGAAATTATAATAATATAAAACTAAAATTTTTTGATCAAAAGATGGCAAAAGAGGCCAAAGTTGCCAATCTCACTTGAGAGTCAAACACTCATTAAAAAAATAAGGATGTGATAAAAATATTTTCTACATTTAAAGTTAGTAAAAACAATATAACTCCTAAATCATGGAGGTTAGATGACCCTTATCGGCTTCTAGTGGATTCGTCACTAATGACTATGCAAATATCACTTTCATTATATAACTCCTAACACTTTATGCATTCCATTTTAAACATTAATGTTAAAATTTTGTTTTTTATCTTTTTGAATATTAAATCATTATAAATGTAGACACTTATTTAAAATATTTTTTAAATCTAGACACTTATTTAAATCATACTACATATTCTATGACTATATTATCATTTGTTAGATTCATGAATGCGTTAGAATAAAATGATGTCATATATAATGGTAAAGAGACTAATAAAATTACAGTTTTCAATGTCTTAACCTTCATATTCTATAACTATATATCATTTATTGGATGTATGAATGCATTCGAAGAAGAAGACATATTATTATACATTATCTTTCAACATTCAATGTTTAAATTGATTGGTTCATACTTCATATTCTATAACTATATTATCATTTATTAGATTCATGAATGCATTATAAGAATAAGGACTATTAATATGCATTATTTTTCATATTTCAACATCCAATATTTTAAATCGATTGATTAATATTCTATAACTCTATCATCATTTATTAGTTGCATGGATGCATTAGAAGAAATGACTATTAATATGTGTTATTTTTCATTTTCCAACATCTAAATTTTTAAATTCATTTGTAATATAAAATTATACTCCGTATACAGTTTTTGATACTTTCTTTTTTAGTAATGACAACGTAACCATAACTTAAATTACATATAAATAAGAAATCAACATTTTGTCTGAATAAAAACATAATACAAAAACACAAAATAAACAAGAAAACAATCAAAATGAAGAACATTATTTGCATAAAACAATTATATTAAGAATCTTAAAAAGTATCAAATAATACAACATTGTAATTTAAATATACTACACATTTTTATAAATCATAATTAAAATAGACAAGTCAATAAAATAATAAAACAAATATGAAGAGTCAATGCAAAATAAATAAAAACTAAAATTGACAAACCAAAAATTTAAAGCAACAAAAAATATTATAGTTCTTCACAAATCGTAATTCAAATAGGCAAAACAACGAAGAGAAAAAAAAATATGAATACTTACTATTAAAACAAAAAAGAAAAAAATAATTTATTTCCTTCAAAATTTCAATAAAAATAGATAGATAAAAGACAACTATGAACACTTACAATTAAATAAATAAACAAATATGAACACTTAAAATTAAATAATTAAAATGAACAATTATATCAAAATAAATATTAGATTCATTGAGTAGTCATCTAAAGAAAACTAAAAGAAATAACAATAAAAACAAACAAACAAAAAGAAAAACTAAATCACAAATCATAATCAAGTAAAATGAACAATTATATCAAAACAAATATGAACACTTACAATTAAATAAATAAACTAAGTAAATAACAAAAAAATTATAGAAAATAAAAAGTATAGATTTTCACAAATTGCAATAAAATAGAAAAAAAAAACAATAAATAAAATTAAAACAAATTCAAAAACTTTCTAACAATACAAAAACTAAAAGAAATTAAAAAATAAACATTTCTTCATGAAAAATAAATATAAATATTACTAATTTAAGAAAGTAAAACTAAAGAAAAATACATTTTCACAAATTGATATAAAAATAGATAAAGACAAATAAAAAAATATATGAAAAATTGTGAAAAATCTTGTTAAGGAAATAACAAACAGAAAATTAAAATCTAATAAAAAATTAAAGCTCTTAACAATTTATAATCAAAAATCAAAATAAGTAAAACCAATAAATATAATAAAAATTGAACGAAATAAATATGACAGGCTAGGCCCAACGAGCAAGCCCAGTTATCTACATATTATTGCCACCACATTCTCACTGGGCTAGGCCCAATTATTACCAGGCTCATGGTCCATCAGCCTGATCAGTCGACCTAGCTCATTGTCCGACCTACGTGGTCCCGACCTAGCTATTGTCCGACACGCGGTCCGGATCTCAGTTCGGGCATGACCCGATCCTATCCACCAGTCAGGTCGACCTATACTCAACAGGCGACCTCGACCTACAATGTTATGTCGACCTACATAGTCCAGGCATGAATACAATTCTTTCCATAGCGAACTCCCTACAAATCAGGGATTATTCATGGACTAGATCTCTTATGCATATCTGATCCGAGATTATAGGGATTTCATGCAATCCTACCACAAATATATCTCTTATCAACAACTATAAATATATAGCAATATCAATCATTCCAAGATAATTGCTTTTATGTTATTTGAGAATACATTGTTTCATATAACTTATTAGCCCTCTATACACCATACTTACTCTCACGCCCGAGGGTCTTCACCGAAGACCATTCTGGCTAGGCATGGGTTCTGTTTTCAGGTCAGAAGTCAGGAGATTGATCTTGCAGCTGGACGGAGATTGATTATAGCACGATTCCTGCAGCATCAGTTTGGTTCCATTGCCGGGAAAATTGAATCGTGTTTTCTGACCTCGGAAATTGATCAGAGAGTAATATGGCCCAAGACGGACAGACCGCATCCTCTTCCAGCGATCAGACGCTCAGTTTGACGGTAAGAAACGCAAAGGATGGTGCAGGAAACAGAAGGTCTAACCTTCCTCCTCCTCCCCAGGGCGATCCGCTTAGGAGGGCTACTCGCTCTAACAGCATAGCTGATGGCAGAGGTTTGCCCGAAAACAGAAGGGTGAAAAGGCCTATGACGGAGGCAGGAGCACAGCCCCTTCCAAAGCGTCAGCAAGCAGGGCAAATGTCTGCAGGTGACAGACCAGGTCCCTCTCATTTCTCTCACAGGCCGCCGAGCGAGAATGGTAGGCAGAATGAGAACGCTATGACAAACGAAGAGCGCCGAATTGTGGAACGATCTATCCGTACACACATGCCTGTCCCCAATGATGACTTGAGAAGTCATCTCAATAACAATAGGGAGCAGGAAGCTAAGTCTGAGTTGAGGCGACAAAGGGAGGCTGAAAGGAATATGTGTAGGTCGCCTGCTAGAACAGAGAGACCGCAGTCCCACCGCGAGAGAAATGGGCGCAGGTCGCCAGTAAGATCAGCTAGATCGTCGGTGAGGTCAGTTAAGTCACAATCTCATCGGGATAGGAATGGGCGCAGGTCGCCAGTCAGGGAAGATAGGTGCAGGTCGCCGGTGAACTCAGTAAGGTTGCCTTCCCATAGAGACAGGCGGGGTAGAGAGGTGACTCCCCCTAGGAGTGAAAGACATAGGGTCAACTCAGGAAGAGAGCCTCGCTATGACGAGCGACAGAGATCCAACAATGTCTCCCGCGCAAGGGACGACAATTCAGATGCTAGGGAATGGTTGTAGTGGAAGAAGAGGCTAGAGCAATGGGAGGCCGACAAGAAGGAGGATACTGGAAAGGGCGAACGAAACGACTTTACTCTTCGTCCCTTGTCCAAGGAATTGCTTGACCGACGACCTCCTCAAGGTTTCAAGTTGCCCAATCTTGAAAAATATTCGGGTGCGACCAATGCCCAAAGCCATATACAGCATCTGGAAGCTACTATGTGTTTCTTCTCCAACGAAGATGATATGATGTGCAAGGCACTTACCAGCACTCTCACTGGGGCGGCACTGACTTGGTTTCATGGTTTGACACCAGGTTGTATTACCATATGGTATTACATGAGGAAAAAGTTTCTAGATCGCTTCTCGACAGCGGGAGCCCGAAAGTTGACGGTCACCGACTTGAACAACTTGGCGCAAGGAAAAAATGAAAGCTCGATGAGCTATTATACCAAGTTCAAGGATATGGTCGACCAAATTGAAGAGGACCTGACAGACAGGGAAGTGATAAATTGCTTTAGGAATGGGGTGACCTCTGTTGACTTAGACTACAAGCTACAAGTGAGGAGCGTGACGACCCGTCAAGGGCTGTTTGAAAGGGTCTACAATGTGGCCATTGCTGAAGAGAGGAAAGGAAAGAAGAAAGGGACAGGTTCCAAGGTTGAGGTCGTAGATGCTGACAAGAAGGACCCAGCAAAAAATGGAGGTAACAACAAAAATGGGAAAAAAAGAACTAGGGCAACCGAGAGAGTGCCCGAGACATTTACCCCGTTGACAGTGAGTTGCACTGAAATCTTGAATACAGTCGAGCTAGGCCCTGTAGGTGTTAGTGCCCTAGGCCTATAGAGATAGACTTATATGTAATGTCATTATTCATTTATATAAGAGATTGTTATTTTGATTATTATATATGTTTGCATGTTTATTGTAATAATCGTGTCCCTAATACTTATGAAGCACTAGTATGAAGTTTAATGGATAATCATGTGATGATTATATGCATAGAGATGCACATTAAATTCATGGATACTTGTTAGAGAACAAGGTACTGGACTTGACCCATTATGAGATTTATGTCATGGTCGAATGTCATAATTAAATCTCATATAGTTATATCATTGATATCCTTTGACCTGAGATTATCATTGTCTTCCACTCGATGAATATTGTATTGGATATAGTTTAACGTTATCTTTAACCGGATAACAATAAGGGCTATTATTGGCATGATAGGATTCTTGTTGGGAAGAATGATAAGTCAAGATGGAAATTTGTCCCTCGTAAAGAGAGATGTTTGCCAGGCCACTCGTAAGGAAGATTGATGATGTACATGGCCATGTCCGAATGAATTAATGTGATTAATATCATTCGATTGATCAATTTACTTAGTAACGAGAAAGCATTGAACAATATGAGTTGACGTGGACCATGACTCATGTTCAATATAACATCGTGTGACAATGGGATTGTGATATGTTCTATGTAGGAAATTTAACTTGATATTATATTATTTGGGTAGGCATGATGGCTTGCTAGAGTCCGCTCATGTCTTATGAGGATCGATGTGATCGAACTCATTGCCAACATAATATAGTCCTATGGGGTCACACGCATCGAACGAATTGTCAAAAATGAAGAATATGGATTTTTTGTACACAGGGGACGACTCGTCCCCAGGCCAGAACAACCTATTCCCTTGGCCTGGGACGAGTGTATCAGAGGATTTGTCCTGAGGGACGACTCGTCCCATAGGGGATGACTCATGCCCATAGGGACGACTCGTGCCCTAGGTTTGTACTAACTATTCCCCGTAAAGGGGACGAACGTATCTGAGGAAGTGTAGAAGGGGACGACTCGTGCCCTAGGGGACGAGTCATCCCGTCGGCGCTGGCAGGTACGTAAATGACTTAAAATTAGGGTTTTCTAAATGGGAAAATATTTATAGCGTATAAATACTAACCCTTGGTTGCCCTAGCAGTCACACTCACATTTTTGGGTTTAGAGAAACACAAAAAGAATGATTTTCAATTGTGAATTGATAAATCAAAACACCAATTCCATATTTCTTCATTGATTGAAAGGAGTTTCAATCAAAGGATCTAGCAATCCACCTAGAATTGTTCTAGGGTTCGTTCAACGCGTGGATACACATAGAGGATCTTCGCCAATCAAGATCTAACGTTCGTGATTCAAGGATCGTTCATCGAGGATTCACAAGATCATCAATCTGAAGTTGGAACGCGTTTATCAAAGACAAAAGCACACAAGGTTGGTTATTCTATTTCATCTTTCTTAATTAATCATCTAGAACGGATCCTTGGCTCCGGGTTTTCGAGTTAATTTGCTTTCTTCCGCTGCGCATGGACCCTCGAAACCCAACAGTGATATCAGAGCCCCATTCATGATGTTTATTTTAGATAATCATGATAATTATATAATGTGATTATGTTAATTTTCATGATGAATCTGATTTAGAATATGATTTTATATGGGTTTCGTTTATGGAAGTAATTGTATATTTTGATATGCCATGATTATGAATTGAATTATATGATTAATGTGATTAATCTAGAATATGGGATATCAATTTCATTAATATGATTATTGTAAATTGATAAATTTCTAGGTCTTGAACAAATTGTTTGTTATAGGGATTATGTTCATATTAAATGAGATGTTGCATAAATCGATAAACCCTAATTGATTAGAAATTATGATGTAAAAATCAAATGTGATTTTTGATGCGTCATCCCATGTTCATAATTATGCTCATATAATTTTCATGAATCAACCTTGCCATGTTAATTGATAAACATGAAAATTGAACCTTCATTGAAATTTGAGTTTGTTTATGCCACCCATTTTAAACACTTGTGAGTACACGGATAGTTTTATGTAGGCTACGCCATAGCGAGGTACATTAATTCTATCTTTGTATGATCAAGATGAGCAAACGGTGATTGCTATATGTTTAAAATGGTTGAACTCAATTAGGCTATCAAAACAGTTTTGGACCTAAGACATAAAATGAGATTGAAACATGTGACATATGATGTCTATAATCTCATATAGAATCTATGATTCATATGAAGATATGATTGATAAATATTATCTACCTTTTTAGTTTAATTTTGAGCAGTCGTACCATAGCCGACTTGAAATTAAATTAAAGTTTGGTCTTAGCCTATTAAATTATATTATGCATGATTGTATAAGAAGGTTATATAATTTAGTGGGAGTATTTATGAAATACGTTATTTAAATCTCTTAAATGAAATAGGTACTTATATGTGACGACCCGAAACCTAGGCACCATTTTATTCACGTGTTGGGCACGTGGAGCGGGGGCGTAGCATTTTATTTTATGCATTTCATAATAATTGAGATTTTTATGTGTTAGTTTTAACATTTAAATGATTTATTTGACATTTTAGTGATGTTAATAAACTAAATTTAATTATTTAATGGTTAAAGGGAATAAAAAGGAATTTTATAGTAAAGTAATAATATTGAAAATATTATTTAAAAAGGCTTTACAAAATATGGAGGGACTTAGATGTCAAAAGTAAAAGTTAAAGTAGTTAATTGATATAACCTGAATCTTGGAGGACTAAAGTGGAAATTTGCTTTATATATACTCCCTCCGTCCCACGTTAGTTGAGACTAACTTTTTGGGCACACCAATTAAGGAAAAGTAAGTGAGAAAAAAAGTGAAAGAAAATGTTGTGAGTATGAAGAATTAAATAGGAGAGAGAATGAGTGGGAGGAATAGTTAGGAGAGAGAATGTTGTGAGTGTAAAAGTGAAATAGGAGAGAGAATGAGTGGGATAAATAGTGAAAATTCATTTGCCATTTTGGGCAGTCTCAACTAACGTGGGACGACCCAAAAGGGAAAGAAGTCTCAACTAACGTGAGACGGAGGGAGTATATCCTTTTCTTCCTTTAAGAATTGGAAAAAGGAAGATCATTCCAGAGAAAGAGAAAGGGAGAGCTCGGTGGAGAGGAAGAGAGAAAGAAAAGAGTACTTCCTCCGTCCCCAAAATATTTTCCAAAAATTTTAGAAAATCAACCGTCAGTTCGATTTGCGATCCGTCTGCGGCGGAGCGATCAGGAAGGCGAGGAGAACGATTAGAGCCGAACAGATCGTCTTTCCGTTTCGACATATTTTTAGGTAAGTTATTATGATTTCTTTCCAATAACTGTTCATGTTATGTTTAAAAATGAGATTATGGTAAAATAATTGATTCTTGGTATTTTTAGTAACTTATTTGGATTTTTGGATGAAAGAAATTTAGTTGGGACATGGTTGAATGGGTTTGAAAGAGTATATGTTGTATTATTGTTAAGGTGAACAATAGGAGTAAATTGAGGTTAAAATGATATGACTTCTAAGCAGTAAATACATTGTTTATACAAATGTTTTGTGAATTAGGTGTTTGTCTCTTGGCTTTATGAATAATTATGGGTGACATTATGTTGGAGGAAATGGTTTACTTTAATTGGGCATAATGTTTTGGGGATCCTCCAGCTGGGGCACGATTTTATAGGTCCCGGGGTGGGGAGTCCTCACATTATATGTGTTCATATGTGTTGTATATCTTTGTAGATCAATGGCATCAAACCCTAATCAAACTCTGTCACTGCGATCAGTCCTTGAGAAGGACAAGTTAGAAGAGAATGGCAACAACTATATCCGCTGTTTGAGAATTGTTCTCAAACAAGAAAGGAAGTTGTACATTCTCGATGAACCCGTTCCACCCGAGCCTGCTGCTAATGCAACTCGAGCTGAAAAGGATCAACACAAGAAACATATGGATGATTCTATTGATGTTGGTTGCTTGATGCTCGCTACCATGTGTAAGGCCCTTCAAAAGGATCTTGAACACATGGATGCTTATGATTTGGGAAATCATTTGAAGGAAATGTTCCAGTTGCAAGCACGTCAGGAAAGGTTTGACACTATGAAGGCTCTTCATTCATGCAAGATGATTGAAGGACAACCTGTTGGGCCATATGTGTTGAAAATTAAGGGTCACCTCGAACATCTTGAGAGGCTTGGATATCCTATCCAGTTGGAACTGGCTACGGATATGATATTGCATTCACTCCCTGAAAGTTATAATCAGTTTGTTATGAATTATAACATGAATGGGATGAATAAATCTCTGTCTGAATTGCATGGGATGCTTAAGAATGCAGAGAAAAATATCGCCAAGAAAACCAATCAAGTGTTGATGGTGAATAAAGGAAAAGGGTTCAAGAAAACCAAGGTTAAAGCAAAAGTTGCTAAACCGGACGCAAAGGTTGCCGTTGTTGAGAAGCCTCAACCCAAATCCCAAAAGGATGCGGTGTGCTACCATTGCAAGGAAACTAGGCATTGGAGGCGTAACTGCAAGGTTTATCAGGAAGGACTGAAGAAGAAGGGCAATGATATTGCCATGACTTCAGGTATCTATATGATAGATATTCTACTTTCTACTTCTAGTTCTTGGGTATTAGATACCGGATGTGGATCTCACATTTGTTTAAATGTGCAGGGACTAAAGAATAGAAGGTCGCTCAAAGAAGGTGAAGTAGACCTACGTGTTGGAAATGGAGCAAGAGTTGCTGCATCGTAGGGACTTATGAAGTCGCTTTACCTAGCAGACTAATATTAATTTTAAATAATTGCTATTATGTTCCGGATTTGAGCAGAAACATTATTTCAATTTCTTGTTTAGACAATGAAGGTTATAGTTTTCTTATTAAGAATAAGAAATTTTCCATTTATTTGAATGATATGCTTTATTGTATTGCTAATTCTTTTAATGGCCTTTATGTCCTAGATGTTGAAAATAATGTTGAAAATGTCTATCATGTAAATAAGAAATCTAAACCAAATAATGTGAACAACACATTTAAATGGCATTGCCGTCTTGGTCACATAAATGAGAAACGCGTCTCTAAACTCCATAAAGATGGATATTTAGACTCATATGATTATGAATCATATGATGTTTGCGAATCTTGTTTATTGGGCAAGATGACTAAAGCACCTTTTACTAAGAGTAGTGAAAGGGCTAGTGATTTGTTGGCTCTCATACATACTGATGTATGTGGACCAATGAATAGCATTGCTAGGGGAGGATTTCAGTACTTCATAACGTTCGCTGATGACTTATCAAGATATGGCTATGTCTATCTGATGAAGTACAAAAGTGAAGCATTTGAGATATTTAGAATATTTCAAAATGAAGTACAAAATCAACTTGGAAAAACTATTAAAACACTTCGATCCGATCAAGGTGGTGAATATTTAAGCCAAGAATTTGACGATCATCTTAAAAGTTGTGGAATTGTTTCAGAACTTACTCCACCCGAAACACCACAATGGAATGGTGTGTCCGAGAGGAGAAATCGAACTCTATTAGATATGGTTCGATCGATGATGAGTCAAGTTAACCTTCCTATTTACTTTTGGGGACATGCACTGGAAACAGCTGCTTTCACACTTAATAAGGTCCCTACTAAATCGGCTCCTAAGACTCCACATGAGATGTGGCATGGAAGAAAACCTAGTTTATCTTTCATGAAGATTTGGGGAAGTGAAGCTTATGTAAAGAAATTGGTTTCTGAAAATAAGCTTGCACCCAGATCCGATAAATGTATTTTCGTTGGTTATCCTAAGGAAATGAAAGGATATCAATTTTACAACCGATCCGAGAACAAAGTGTTTGTTGCTCGACATGGTATCTTTCTAGAGAAAGAGTTTCTCTCTAAAGAAACTAGTGGGAGTAAAATTGATCTTGAAGAAATTCAAGAACCTGAAAATGACAAGGAACCAATAGTAGAGACGGAACCAAATTCACAAGCAGTTGTGGAACCGGTTCGAGATACACAAGTTCTTCGCAGATCGGATAGGATACGATCCAAACCTGAGAGATATGGATTTCTCATGACGGAAAGTAACGAAGTAAAAATCATTGAGAATGATGAACCTAATTCCTATCAAGAGGCGATGTCCACTCCTGATTCGGACAAGTGGCTAGGAGCCATGGAATCCGAGATCAAATCCATGTACGATAATCAAGTTTGGAACTTGATTGATCCACTTGAAGGTGTAAAAATCATAGGGTGCAAGTGGGTTTTCAAAAAGAAAACCGACATGGATGGGAAGGTACATACTTACAAGGCTAGGCTTGTTTCTAAGGGGTATAGGCAGATTCATGGTGTTGACTATGATAAAACTTTTTCACCTGTAGCAATGCTTAAGTCTATTAAAATCTTAATTGCCATAGCCGCATATTATGACTATGAGATATGGCAAATGGATGTCAAAACAACGTTTCTTAACGGAAACCTACTTGAGGATGTATACATGATATAGCTTGAAGGGTTTGTCGATCCAAAGAATTCTAATAAAGTATGTAAGTTGCAGAGATCCATTTATGGATTGAAGCAAGCTTCGAGGAGCTGGAATCTACGTTTTGATGAATCAGTCAAAGAGTTTGGCTTCATCAAAAACAAAGATGAACCTTGTGTATACAAGAAAATAAGTGGGTGCATAATACTATTTCTAGTATTATATGTCGATGACATCTTGCTCATTGGAAACAATGTTCCTGCACTTGAGACTGTCAAGTCCTGGTTAGGAAAATGTTTCTCAATGAAAGATATGGGTGAAGCGGCTTATATCCTTGGTATCAAGATCTATAGAGATAGATCAAGAAGGATGATTGGTTTATGTCAAAGTACATATATTAACAAGGTCCTTAGAAGATTCCGTATGGAAAATTTTAAGAGAGGGAACTTGCCAATGGGCTATGGCATTACTCTTAGCAAGACTCATTGTCCTAAGACAAATGATGAGCGAAAGAGGATGAGTGATATTCCATATGCTTCGGCAATTGGGTCTATCATGTATGCCATGTTATGTACTAGACCTGATGTCTCGTATGCGCTGAGCATGACGAGTAGATACAAGTCTGATCCTGGTGAGAACCATTGGATAGCAGTCAAGAATATCCTTAAGTACTTGAGAAGAACTAAGGATGTATTCTTGGTATTTGGAGGAATGGAAGATGATCTGGTTGTAAAGGGTTACACAGATGCAAGCTTCCAAACCGACAAAGATGACTTTAGATCGCGATGCAGGTTCGTGTTTATGCTAAATGGAGGTGCCGTTTGTTGGAAGAGTTTCAAGAAAAGCATTGTTGCTGATTCTACAACCGAAGCCGAATACATAGCAGCATCAGATGCGGCTAAGGAGGCAGTTGGGATCAAGAAGTTCGTTAATGACTTAGAAGTCGTTCCGAGTATCACTAACCCGATAGAGCTTTATTGTGACAATAATGGTGCTATTGCCCAAGCAAAAGAACCAAGGTCACATCAACGATCCAAACACATTTTGAGGCGTTTCCACCTCATTCGAGAAATCTGTGAAAGGGAAGACGTTAAGATATGCAAGGTACCAACGGATGACAACATTGCGGACCCTCTCACCAAGCCTTTGCCACAAGCTAAACATGATGGTCATGTTAAGTCCATGGGTATAAGATACATGAATGATTGGGCCTAGTGAAAGTGGGAGACTGTAGGTGTTAGTGCCCTAGGCCTATAGAGATAGACTTATATGTAATGTCATTATTCATTTATATAAGAGATTGTTATTTTGATTATTATATATGTTTGCATGTTTATTATAATAATTGTGTCCCTAGTACTTATGAAGCACTAGTATGAAGTTTAATGGATAATCATGTGATGATTATATGCATAGAGATGCACATTAAATTCATGGATACTTGTTAGAGAACAAGGTACTGGACTTGACCCATTATGAGATTTATGTCATGGTCGAATGTCATAATTAAATCTCATATAGTTATATCATTGATATCCTTTGACCTGAGATTATCATTGTCTTCCACTCGATGAATATTGTATTGGATATAGTTTAACGTTATCTTTAACCGGATAACAATAAGGGCTATTATTGGCATGATAGGATTCTTGTTGGGAAGAATGATAAGTCAAGATGGAAATTTGTCCCTCGTAAAGAGAGATGTTTGCCAGGCCACTCGTAAGGAAAATTGATGATGTACATGGCCATGTCCGAATGAATTAATGTGATTAATATCATTCGATTGATCAATTTACTTAGTAACGAGAAAGCATTGAACAATATGAGTTGACGTGGACCATGACTCATGTTCAATATAACATCGTGTGACAATGGGATTGTGATATGTTCTATGTAGGAAATTTAACTTGATATTATATTATTTGGGTAGGCATGATGGCTTGCTAGAGTCCGCTCATGTCTTATGAGGATCGATGTGATCGAACTCATTGCCAACATAATATAGTCCTATGGGGTCACACGCATCGAACGAATTGTCAAAAATGAAGAATATGGATTTTTTGTACACAGGGGACGACTCGTCCCCAGGCCAGAACCAACTATTCCCTTGACCTGGCACTACCAGAAACTGGTGATTTAGAGACGGATTTAACAGCGACAGATTCATTCCGTCGCTATTTAGCGACGAAAAGTAAGCTTTAGCGGCGGAAAGTTTTTGGCGTCAAATTTACCGACGGAATTAAATTCCGTCGCTATATTCCGTCGCTAAAACGAATATTCCTCGAATATTCCTTCTATTACCGCCACTATTTTGGCGCAAGATTTACCGACGGAATATTCTGTCGCTAGTTCTTTATCAGCGACGGAGCCGGTGAATAGTTAATATTTTTTTATTTTTTTTATTTAACAGCGACGGAATTATTCCGTCAGTGAAAATTAATTTTTTTTAATAATACACCGACGGAATATTTCCGACGCTCATAAATTAAAAAAAATTAATTAATCAGCGGCGGAAATATTCCGTCGGTGAAAATAAAATATTTTTTTTTTGAAATATTACAACGACGGAATATTCCGTCGCTGATTAATTAATTTTTTTTAATTTATCAGCGGCGGAAATATTCCGTCGGTGAAATTAAATGTTTTTTTTTTTTGAATTAAACACCGACGGAATATTTCCGCCGTTGATAAATTAATTTTTTTTAATTTATCAGCGACGAAATATTCCGTCGGTGATTATAAAATTTAATTTTTAATTATTTTTAGAACTAATTAACAAAATAACTAACTGAAAAAATATTAAAATATTTAACTGAAACGTTAGAAAATTGACTGAAATTTCAAAAAACTAACTGAAATTTTGAAAACTAACTGAAAATGTTAGAATACTAACTGAAAACGTTAAACCCTAAACCCTAACCCCTAAATCCTAAACCTTAACCCCTAACCCCTAACCCCTAAACCCTAACCCTTAAACCCTAACCCCTAACCCCTAAACCCTAAACCCTAAACCCTAACCCTAAATCCTAAACCCTAAGGGTATAGTGTATAGGGTATAGTGTATAGGGTATAGTGTATAGCGTATAGGGTATAGTGTATAGGGTATAGGGTATAGGGTTTAGGGTATAGGGTATAGGGTATAGGGTATAGGGTATAGTGTATAGGGTATAGGGTATCGGGTATAGTGTATAGGGTATAGGGTATAGTGTATAGGATATAGGGTATAGGGTATAGGGTATAGGGTATAGTGTATAGGGTATATGGTATAGGGTATAGTGTATAAAGTATAGTGTATAGGGTATAATGTATAGGGTATAGGGTATATTGTATAGGGTATAAGATTTAGGGTATAGGGTATAGGGTATAGGGTATAGGGTATAGTGTATAGGGTATAGGGTATAGTGTATAGTGTATAGTGTATAGTGTATAGTGTATAGTGTATAGTGTATAGTGTATAGGGTTTAGGGTATAGGGTATATGGTATAGAGTATAGGGTATAGGGTATAGTGTATAGGGTATAGGGTATCAGGTATAGGGTATCGGGTATAGGGTATAGGGTATAGTGTATAGGGTATAGGGTATAGTGTATAGGGTATAGGGTTTAGGGTATAGGATATAGGATTTAGGGTATAGGGTATAGGGTATAGGGTATAGTGTATAGGGTATAGTGTATAGGGTATAGGGTATAGGGTATAGTGTATAGGGTATATGATATAGGGTATAGGATATAGGGTATAGGATATAGGGTATAGGGTATAAGGTATAGGGTATAGTGTATAGGGTATAGGATATAGTGTATAGGATATAGGGTATAGGGTATAGGGTATAGTGTATAGGGTATAGGGTATAGTGTATATTGTATAGTGTATAGGGTATAGGGTTTAGGGTATAGGGTATAGGGTATAGTGTATAGGGTATAGGATATAGGGTATAGGGTATAGGGTATAGGGTATAGTGTATAGGGTATAGGGTATAGGGTATAGTGTATAGGGTATAATAAATAATGATATTTATTAAATTAAAATTAATTAATATTTATGATTTATTTGTTTTTTCAAAAATAATATTTATTGACTCATACTTATTTTTTTGACAGTAATTTAAAATAATTTTCATGTTTTATATAAATAAAAATAATGATAATTATTATATTAAAATTAATAAATATTTATGATTTATTTATTTTTTCAAAAATAATATTTATTGACTCATATTTATTTTTTTTAGAGTAATTTAAAATAATTTTCATGTTTTATATAATTAAAAAGAATGATATTTATTAAATTAAAATTAATAAATATTTATGATTTATTTATTTTTTCAAAAATAATATTTATTGACTCATATTTATTTTTTTGATAGTAGTTTAAAATAATTTTCATGTTATATATACTATAAATAATGATTTTTATTAATGATATTTATCAATTATAGCGGCGGAAATTTTCGTCGTTGAGGTTAATTAAACCAGCGACGGAAATTTCCGTCGGTGGTACATGCCACGTCATCGATCCATGTGAACGTAATTTCTAGCGGCGGATTATCAGCGGCGGAATATTCCGTCACTGAGGTAAAATATAAATACAATTTTTTTGCCCTAAATTCATTACAGTCTCTAAACACTCTCTCTCTCTTCCCGCATTCTCTCTCTTCCCCGACAGACGAGCTCTCTCTTTCTTCCCTTCGTCTCAGACCACCGCCGTCGCCTCACCGCCGTCCCTCTCAACTCCACCGCCTCCGCCGTGACGAAGCTTCGCCGTCCACCATCTTCACCGTCTCCGTCTCTCTCTCCCTCTCCGGAACACCGAAAAAATCAGCTACCCAGGTTCTTTTCTTCTTCTTTATTCTGGTAGTAATATCTAATCTGATTAATTGATTGCTCTTGAAGATTAATTGATTCTTGGGTTTGTTTATCTTCGTCAATTTATCTAATCTGCTGGTTATTCATTTAGTATTAGATCCGGATAAATTTATTTTAGGTTTGTTTTTAGGGTTTTTGGTGCCCTGTTCTTGAAATTTGAGGTTTTAGATGCTGATAAATGCCATATAGAGTGTGTATTACTGATATATTGGATATTCCATAGGGAATTGCTTAATTTGCCGCCCGATAAGGTAATTAATTCTAGTTTTTACGTTCTTCCCCTCACTGAAACATTCAAGGGACTGCATCTGTTTTTTAACACAACCACACACAATTAGATTTTAAAATTGAATAAGATGTGGTCATTTTGACCTGTAGAAATTTATTTAATCTTTTTTGACATTCATTTCTCTACCAAATTGAATGATGTTCCGCTAAATTTGATCTATTGTTTGAGTTGGAAAGTTTACTTAACACACATAAAGCTGTTGAATGATGTTCCGCTAAAATTTCTGTGATATCTGATTTTTTTATTGTGTGATTCTCTCTCCTTCCCTTTGTAAGTTCAAAGTTCTAATGTGCTACCATCCACGTCAATCTCTCACAAGTTTCTCAAAGTTCTAATGTGCTACCATCCACGTCAATCTCTCACAAGTTTCTAATTAATCAGTTTTTGAATAATTAGGTTTTTATTGACTTCACTTTTATGTTTATTACTATTTTATTTTGGGTGTCACATTAAAAAATGCACAATTCTAAAATGAAAATTTTATTTTTGATTTTCTCTGATTGTATTACCTTTTCTTTCTTCCAGTCTCTTGTTAATTTTACATCCAATGTAATGGATATTCTCATGCATGAGGCACAATTATACTTTTATCCGTAATAATACCATGCCCTATTGGAGTTGTTCCGTAATCTAGTTTATTTATAATTTCTTAACATGGTTGCTCAGTTCCTAATTAAGATTAGTTTTAACATAATATAAGATGTGTGAATTTTGGATGCGAAAGGCTCTCATCTTGGGTGGTATCTGTTTTGGTTAATATTGGTGATTCTACTCTCTTCTGTGTAGTTTTTTTATGAAGGGATTTCTTCCTAACTTCCCCAACATCCGTGTTATAAGGGAACTTAGTTTGTGATTGACGAGTTAGGTTTTAATTGTTGAGGTAGAGATAATATATACACTTCTTTTCTTATCAATTTTTTTTTGATGAGGTAGAGAAACCAATACAGGATACATATTAGGGCATTAAAGGAAAAGCATCTGAAGTCAAAGACATTTTTAAAATTTGTGTAAATCCATTTATATGAAACAAACTAGGATACAGTTTCTGTATATACGTGTCGCGTAAATAAGTAAACCAACATTTAAGGTGTAGTACCTGAAATCATAAAATGTGCTTTGAGAACCATAACTGAGAATAAAGAGTATCTATGAAAATTACAGAAGACAGAGTGTTCAATTGCCATAGACAATTTATTTCGGAGGACCACCCATTCAGGACCCAGAAGAATGCGTTTAAAAAGAACAAGATTGACCATGATGAGGCCCCGATTCGTTTCAGTGGTGACACGGTCTATGAGAAGGTATCTAGATTGCCCGATCCTCGGTGGGGGAAAAATTTTTCAAAGACCAAAATACAAGGGTTTGGGACTACCCATAACTGGACCAAGAGGAGTATATTTTGGGAGCTGCCATACTGGAAAACAAATCTCATTCGACATAACCTTGACGTGATGCACATTGAGAAGAATGTATTCGATAATGTTTTTAACACGTTGATGGATTTCAAGAGAACAACTAAAGACAACGAAAAAGCTCGAATGGACCTTAAGGAAATCTGTAAGCGGCCGGCCTTAGACTTGGTATACGTCAATGGTAAACCAGTTAGACCGATGGCTCAATACGTGCTTACAAAGGAAAAGAAACTCCTCCTCCTGAAATGGCTCAAGGATTTAAGGCTTCCAGATGGTTACGCGTCTAACATTGGTAACTGTGTCAATGTAGAGGAGGGGAAAGTGCAGTGGCTCAAGAGTCACGATTGCCACGTTTTCGGAATAGGCTACTTCCGATTGCTTCCTCGGGGTCTCTTGCCCGACAATATCCGGTGGCATTAACAGAGTTAAGTGAAGTTTTTCCGAGCGTTAACATCGACCACACCGCGTGTTGATCACATGAAAAAGCTTCGAGGAGAGCATCGTAGTGACTTTGTGCAAACTTGAGAAGATATTTCCTCCTTCATTCTTTGATTCTATGGAGCATTTACCGGTCCACTTGGCATACGAAGCTAGAGTCGGTGGTCCAGTTCAATACGTATGGATGTATTCATTCGAGAGGTAATTGAATTTATTCTATTTCTAAATAATTTGAGCGTTAACAATATACCTTCTTTAACCTTATTTATGTTTTAATCTACGAATGACTTTTAGGTATCTAGGCCAATTGAAAAGGAAGATGAGCAATAGGGCCATGGTCGAGGCCTCAATTTCGTAGGCCGTTATTATAGATGAGATTGTTGCCTTTGTCGGAACATATTTTTCTCCCGATGTTGATACGAGATTGACTAGTGGTCAGCCGCAATTATGATGGTGGTTGTCCGTCTAAGGGAAACATCTCTGTATTTTCATCCCCCGGGTCTGTTCCTCGGCAAACGGGTTGGTACGCGTACGTTAACCGCTAAAGAGTTTGCCGCGGTCGAAACGTATGTTCTTCTTAACCATGTGACGAGGTTGGGAATATATCAAGTAAGTCATTGATGTTATGTTTACGCCTCGTCAATTAAATTATGCATGTTTAATTACCTGCATATGAAATGCCTTGTTTAACCCTATTGCAGAATGTTTGAAGATTTAGCTCAGGATTTATCTCCAGAACTCATCGCAACTAGGACAGACAGAGAATTTCCAAACTGGCTAAGGAAATATGTAAATATTTCATTTCATTCAAATTTATTCTAAACACTTCTTTAAACATTCAATCTTAAAATTGTATTAAATTGGTTACATATTGTCTTATAGATAGCTGAACATCCGGGTGATGCCAAAGCTGCGAGGTTAAGACATTTAGCATCAAGTCCGTACTTGAACGTTCATTTATACAACGGTTATTTCGTGAATGGCTATGTGTTTCATACCAAAGCTTACGGGGGCTCTAAATTAACGTGGAATAGCGGTGTGAATCTTAAAGGAAACCTTGATTATTATGGCGTCCTGAAAGAAGTAGTCGAGGTGGAGTATTTGGGTAGAAACAGTGTTGTCTTGTTCAATTGTGATTGGCGAGATGCTGTGCGAGGTGTTAAGAAGCACGCCATATTTGACATCGTCGATGTAAAGGACTCGTCCAGACATAATGGCGATGACGTCTTCATCTTAGCATCTCAAGCACAACAGGTATACATGACTCCCTACCCTCGTCCGCGACCCGACAGATGGTGGGCTGTCTGGATGACCAAGGCTAGGAGCATGATTGACAACCTACCCTCTTCGACAACTACAGAGTCGTCATTAGAAACACCCTATCAAGAGGATGAAATGCCAGTGCCACCTAACGTTTCATCAGCTAATCATCCATTAGATGATGTCACTCATATTCCTCAAAATGTTGATGAACCCGAGGAGGATTTCTTACCAGTGAATTTGCCACCTCCTCCGCCTCGTTCAGGTTATCTCGCGCACATTGATATTGATGAATCAGAGGAAGAGGAAGAGGAACCAGAGTTTGATTCATCAGAGTTCGAAGACGGAGATGAAGAACTCGAGTTTTGTAGTAATTCAGAGTCCACTGATGATGATGGGGATGAAGATTAATAATAGTTTAAAGTTTTATATGTATTGTGAATGCTTTAGATTATTAGAACTTTAAAGTTTTATATGTATTGTGAATGCTTTAGATTATTAATAGTTTAAAGTTTTATATGTGTTGTGAATGCTTTAGATTATTAGAACTTTAAAGTTTTATATGTATTGTGAATGCTTTAGATTATTATTAATAGTTTAAAGTTTTATATATATTGTGAATGCTTTAGATTATTAGAACTTTAAAGTTTTATATGTATTGTGAATGCTTTATATTATTAATAGTTTAAAGTTTTATATGTATTGTGAATGCTTTAGATTATTAGAACTTTAAAGTTTTATATGTATTGTGAATATATTGTTTCCTATTGTTAAAGTTGTATATTTTAATATTTTTACTGTAATACAGATATGAGTTCTAGTAGAAAGGGTAGGAAGACACGACCCATCTACTCATCTATTACTGGGACGCAACCGTCCCGATCCAGTACTGATGATGCCGATGTCGACCCTACATGCAGTAGTACTAGCTCCACCTCTGGGGCCGATACTCATACCGCCGTCGATTCTCGAGGGAGGATATTTGTCCATATATCGTCACTTTATGACCAGTAAGTAACTCTTCATTAATTTGATATAAGTTGATTCCTTTTTGTTTTATATATAATTCATTATTTAAGTTAAAATGTTATTGTATAAATATACTTGGCAGGTTTGTAGGTGGATACCCTACCTGACGTAGCGGAAGACTAAGATAGAGATTAATCGATGAATTTCGCTCGAGAAATTCAACAATCAATCGGCAATTTTCGCTCGAGAAAATTGAAAGAGAATGAATTAATTCATAAAACGGCAAAAACTGCCTCTCAAACCCTAAAACAAAGTATAAATAAGTCTGCAAAAGCCCTAATTCGAAATAACCCTAAAATAGTTCAAATGACGAAAATATTAAAAAACTAAAGAAAGCTGCCAGAAAACTTCGTCGGGCCTTTTCAGTCCTTTAGAAGCATTTTTTGGGCCTTTTCAGGCCTGCTCATGGGGCAAATCCCCATGAATCTTGTTCCTCTCGAAAAGACGGTCGTTTTGATATGCTGTGCGTCCCGTAACTCCTCCGAAATCAAAAGTTACGCCCGTTTCCGCGTTGTCGCTCAAACGACTCCAAATCGACTCCGCAATTATGTCCGCATCACTACCCCAGGGACTAAGATCGGGCAGTATTGGCGGTCTCGGCTCATGACAGAGTTTTGGCACAACTGGAAATCATTGCCACTGCGGCAGAAGGAGGATGCGTGGGAGGAGTTTAAGGTAATGTGTTAATGGTTTTTATTTAAAACTTAAATGTTAGTTTGTTATTAAAATGTTATAATTAATAATGATTATACTCTTTTAGTTTTGTAATGTTATCATTATATGTTGTAGGGGAAATATTGTTGGGCACCGAAAATCAACGAGGCGACGACTAGATTTGTTTTCGATAAACAGGCTCACAAGCTATTTACGGATCATATTGGTAACATATTTATCTATCTTTAATTAGTTTAATTAACAATGATTATACTCTTTTAATTTTATAATGTCATCATTATATGTTTACGAGATATTCATATTTTTTATAGGTAACACGAAGAAACAATTTTATACTGAGCGGCTCGAGGAGAAACAACAGCCCTTGACACCTACTTGGATGACCGAGGAGGTGTTTCTTCAATTTTGCGAATATTGGGCGTCGGATGCGGCGAAAGCTAAGGCGAACAATGTGCTAAGGCAAATAGAGCAGGCTCCTCGGGGTCGGCGACGAAGCATACCATGGGGACGATCCCGGTCGGCGAGCATCACTACCGCATGATATGTATGTTAGTTTAAATGTAGTAGTGTATGCATGCTTTTAAATAGGTTTATGTACGTATGTTAGCTGGGAGCCAAGCTGATGCTATGAAATCCATGGTTTTAGTGTAAATGTAGTGTATGCATGCTTTTAAATCAGATTAAATGTTGCATTTATACAATTTCAAAGTAATAATCTCGCTTATTTTATTTATAGGAAAGGGATCATGGTCCGAATGTCAGTTTTTTGGATGTTTACGCTAGCACCCATGTTCGGACTCCTACAGCGCCCGATCAACCTCCGCAATGGGTTGACGATCGCTCTGCTAATGCCTTTGTAAGTAAACTATCATTAAATGACTTGATTTTGAATATGTAAATTTATTTATGTACCTTACATTGTGTATATGATTATAATTGTTTGTTTTATTTTGACAGAGTGCATATCAAGCCGCCGTTGTTCCCGAAGGAACGCCTCCCGGCGAGCCCGTTCCCTTCGTGCCTGATGTTTGGCGCTCGGTCACCTCTGAGGGACATCAAAAGAGAGGAGCCCGAGTGTTAGGGATGGGGGATCACGGGCGGCAATGCCCCTCGACGTCGACCGGCCGTCGGCCAAATGTTGTCCCGCCCACGTATCATGATCCGAGGGTCGACACTCTGCAGACTGAGTTGGCTGAGGAGAGACGCGAGCGGGCAAAGCTTGCGGAGGCTTTGGCGGCTCGAGCGCGAGATGCGGGAGGAGAATGATCGGCCATGCGTAGACCGAAAGAACATTGGCGATGTTGATGGCTCAGATGGACCAGACCAGGTAATGTTTAGTCTCCCCCCTAATTCCCCCCGAGTTGATTACATACTATTTTAGACTTGTTTGTAATAACATTTGTGATATTTGGTACCCACGGGAGCCTCGGCCCCCTCCTCCCTCCCTCGATCCCCCTCCCGAGTTTAAGTACTATTTTTAGACTTGTTTGTAATTTGGTAACCGCAGGAGCCCCGCCCCCCCCCCCCACCCTCTCCCCCTTCCCCCCCCCCCCTCCCCCCTCTCCCCTCCCGATTTGGTATGGTGATATTTAGTTTAGTTTGGTACGCTGATATTTGATTTTTAGTTTTTATAGTTTTTGTTTTATAAATTGAATTGTTATATCAGGTACAAAAAAATTTGGTTAATTGATATTTTAAATTATTTTTTTTTTAATTTATTTCAGTATCAGCGACGGAAATTTCCGTCGCTGAAATTAATTAATTTTTATTCCAGCGACGGAAATTTCCGCCGCTATATGAATTAATTTTAATTTAATTTTTGATTATAGGGGCGGAAATTTCCGTCGCTGGAATAAAAATTAATTAAAATAAATTAATTTCAGCGACGGTAATTACCGTCGCTGAAATTAATTTATTTTAATTAATTTTTATTCCAGCAACGGAAATTTCCGCCGCTGAAATCAATTTAATTTAATTAATTTTTATTACAGCGACGGAATTTTCCATCGCTGAAATCAAAATTTAATTAAATTAAATTGATTTAACGGCAAAAATTTCTGTCGCTGTTTCCATTAAATCACCGGCGGAATTAATTCCGTCTGTAAAATCAAAATATACCGGCGGAAATTGAGCCGTCGGAGACCAGCGGCGGGACAATAGCGGCGGACCAGCGACGGATTTTTCCGTCGGAGTTTAATTATAGCGACAAATTTGGATTTAGCGACGGAAATTTCCGTCGCTAAAACCTGTCTTTCTGGTAGTGTGGGACGAGTGTATCAGAGGATTTGTCCTGAGGGACGACTCATCCCATAGGGGACGACTCGTGCCTATAGGGGACAACTCGTGCCCTGGGTTTGTACTAACTATTCCCCGTAAAGGGGACGAACGTATCTGAGGAAGTGTAGAAGGGGACGACTCGTGCCCTGGGGGACGAGTAGTCCCGTCGGCGCTGATAGGTACGTAAATGACTTAAAATTAGGGTTTTCTAAATGGGAAAATATTTATAGCGTATAAATACTAACCCTTGGTTGCCCTAGCAGTCACACTCACATTTTTGGGTTTAGAGAAACACAAAAAGAGTGATTTTCAATTGTGAATTGAGAAATCAAAACACCAATTCCATATTTCTTCATTGATTGAAAGGAGTTTCAATCAAAGGATCTAGCAATCCACCTAGAACTGTTCTAGGGTTCGTTCAATGCGTGGATACACATAGATGATCTTCGCCAATCAAGATCTAACGTTCGTGATTCAAGGATCGTTCATAGAGGATTCACAAGATCATCAATCTGGAGTTGGAACGCGTTTATCAAAGACAAAAGCACACAAGGTTGGTTATTCTATTTCATCTTTCTTAATTAATCATCTAGAACGGATCCTTGGCTCCGGGTTTTCGAGTTAATTTGCTTTCTTCCACTACGCATGGGCCCTCGAAACCCATTAGGCCCACCAGCCCCAATGAAACCAGGAAATAAATTCAGAAGGGATAACAACAAATATTGTGAATATCACAAGGATACGGGTCACACTACAAAATTGTATGAGTCTGAAACGTATCATTCAGAAGTGGGTCGACGATGATAAGCTCGACAGGTATGTGAAAGCCGCTCAGCCTGGCGAAGGTGAGCGAGCTGTTGGTGGTATGCAAGCACCAAGGCAACCTAGATTGAATTTGGGAGTGATTATAGAGCAAGCTAGCAACACTGCTTTGAAGAACAATATTTTTCAGCTCAACAAAGCCTCTCACGTGCCGCCTAGAAGCTACATCAGGGATGAGGTTATCAGTTTCTATCCGGACGAGCTAGCGACTAATATAGCGGCCAGAGAGCAAGTTCTCGTTATCCCAGGGCTGATTGATGGGTGTACGACGAGCACACTCTTGATAGACACGGCCTCGCAAAGACATTCTTTTTTACAAAACGTTCAAAGAAATGGGACTCTCAAAGGAGCAGCTGTCACGATATGATGGTCGACTTGAAGGCTTCACCAACCATAGGGTGGACGCAAAGGGGCAAATCGAGTTAGACGTTGATATAGGCCAACATCCATTCAGGGTCACTACTAAGGTAACCTTTATTGTTATTGATGTAAATAGTGATTATGCTGCTATTTTGAGTATCCCTGGTCAGGTCGCACTTGAAAAGGTGGCCTCCATCCTCCATCAACGAGTTAAGTTTCCCACTCTAGCTGGAGTAGGATGCGTGCAGAGTACACTTGAGCTTACCTTGGATCATGTCCTACGAATGAGAAATAAGAGGGAGCTAGAGGTTGAAACTCCTGAGGGATACTTGAAGCTATCAAATTCTGTCACCACTACTTCGCGACTATCTACAATCACCTGCGTGGAAGAGGCGACCTATCACTCACATGACGATGTCATGACTGAGTCGACACGTCCCTCCCAAAACACCATGGTCGATTCAGATGCAGTTATGGTCGACCAAGTCTTCATAGGCGAGCTATGCCTACAGATCGACAATAACTCGGTGGCCACCACCAGTGAGATCGCAGCTGAGCTGGATGACATGATTATTGAAGAAACTCCACACTTGGGGGCTGAAGAAAAATAAAGGGTTCGCGAGATCATTATCGAGACCCTATAGTTTAGAGATGGTCCGGAGCTTGAAGCTGTAGACGAGCTAGAAGCAGTGATAACAAATCCTTCTTATCCCGAACAAAAAATTCAGATTGGTAAGCAGTTGTCAGCTGAAAAAAGAGTAGAAATTGTTGAGCTACTAAAGAAGAGCAGTGATGTTTTTGCTTGGCGAGTAGAAGACATGAAGGGAATAAAGGAGGAGGTCGCTGTTCACAGGCTAGAAGTCAATCCGACTATGAAACACAAGGCACAGAAGCTGCGAAACTTTGCTCGCGACAAAGAGGAAGCGATCAAACTTGAGGTACAAAAACTTTTAAGTGCAGGTATCATCAAGGAGGCCTCTCATACTACCTGGCTAGCTAATATGGTAATGGTGAAGAAATCTAATGGCAAGTGGAGGATGTGTGTCGACTTCACCAACCTAAATCTAGCCTGCCCCAAAGATAGTTATCCTCTGCCTCGGATCGACAAGCTCATAGATTCAATAGCTGGGCACACCAATTAAGCTTCCTCGACGCTTACTCGGGCTATCATCAGATCAAGATGCACGAGGATGATGTAGTAAAGAAGGCTTTCTAAGCTGCTGGGGGTATCTATTGTTACACTATGATGCCGTTCGGTTTGAAGAATGCAGGAGCGACCTATCAAAGGATAGCCTCACAAATTGGCCAAAACATGGAGGCCTACGTCGATGATATGGTCATCAAAACAAAGGTCGTACGTCACGTGGTCGACCTAAGGAAAACGTTCGCCAATTTACAAGCAAACGACATGAAGCTTAATCCTAGCAAGTGTGTGTTCAGTGTGGCAGCTAGCAATTTTCTTGGCTTTATGGTTTCTCAACGAGGTATTGAAGCTAATCCAGAAAATATCAAGGCTCTGATCGACATGAAGGAGCCTACAAATATCAAGGGGATGCAGCGACTCAACGGTAGGGTTGCAGCCCTAGGTCGCTTTATAGCTAAATCGGCGAAAATATCTCTCCCCTTCTTTAAATCATTGAGGAGGACGAAAAATTTTGAGTGGACGGCCGAATGTCATTCGTCGTTCCAGTAGCTTAAGGAGTATCTTGCCTCTCCGAAATATGTAATTCCCACTTAAACTTGCCATAAGTTTCGTTTAAGACCGTTCGATTCGCGGTTTAAACCATTTACCAAATCGTTGAAACCGTCAAATCGTGGACCGGCGGTTCAAGGTTCGAATCTGGTCCGAGGGTATTAAACGGCGATCATAAACGTCGGTTCGACCGGCACATTTTCAAAAAATATTATCATTTAAATTTTTTAATTTTAATTTTATTTTTTATTGACTAGGAAAAAATATTTTAAACTTTTTTTATTACGGGTTTTTTTACGAAGTGTAATATAAAAAAAAATATAGAAACAAAACTAAACAAATGAAAGTATATAAAAGAAAAGAGGGACATACTATCCTTTAATTTTTTTATTGACTAGGAAATAATATTTTAGACTTTTCTTATTACTATTTTTTTTACAAAAAGTAATATAAAAAATATAGGAAAAAACTAAACAAATGAAAGGATATAAAAGAAAAGAGGGACGTACTACCCTTTAATTTTTTTATTCACTATGAGATAATATTTTAGACTTTTTTTATTACTGAATTTTTTTACAAAAGATAATATAAAAAAAGATTAAAAAAAAATAAAAAAACAAATGAAAGTATACCCTAAACTTTAAATCTAAATCATATACTACATATCCTAAATCCAATTCATCTACCTTAATCTCATATATATCCTATTCCCAAACCTTAAATCTAAATTATATACTCGATATCATAAACCCTAATTCATCTACTTTAGTGTGAGTTTGAGAGTGCTTTTTTGTGGCTTATAATCACTTTTGAAGCTCAAAATCACTTTTAATAGTGTTTGGATAACAATAGTTATTATGATTTTAAGTTGTTAAAACGCAAAAAACTGTGTTTTCGTAGAAGCAGCTATGACTCAGCTTTTCCTAAAAGTGATTCTTAGAAGTTGTTATTTGTGTTGTTTTTACAATAATAACCTCTATCTCTTTTGTACATTTATTATATCGAGATACATATCATAAAGATCATTTTTGATATTTATCTTTCATAATCAGTTTTGAACATATACTATCCAAACATACTTATAAATTTTAGTATTAATTTATTACAAATAATCAATTTTTCTAGAATTACTTTTGAAAAATCACTTTCAGGGAATCAGAAGCAATGTCAAACTCACCCTTAATATCATATATATCCTATATCATAAACCTTAAATCTAAACCATATACTATATACCGTAAACTTCAATTCATCTGCCTTAATCTCATATGCCCTATCTAAATCATATACTAAATATCTTAAACCCTAATTCATCTACATTAATTTCATAGATACCCTAAACCTTAAATCTAAATCATATACTTCATATTCTAAATCCTAATTCATTTACTTTAATCTCATATATACCCTATACCCTAAAACTTAAACTTAAATCTAAATCTAAATCATATACTATACTCCCTCCGTCCAAGTAAGTGTTTCACACTTACTGTTCACACATATATTAAGGAGGGATTATTATATTGAAAGTGTTGTGAGTGTAAAAGTAAAATAGGAGAGAGAATGAGTGGAGGGAATAGTAAATTATAATGGTGTTGTGAGTATTAAAATAATGTAGGAGAGAGAATGAGTGGAGAGAATAGTGAAAAAAACTTTCCATTTTGGGTAAGAAATAAAGTGTGAAGTATGTAATTGGACGCCCAAAATAGAAAGTGTGAAGTATGTAACTGGACGGAGGGAGTATACCCTAAACCCAATTAATTTACCTTAATCTCATATGCCCTATACATTAAACCTTAAATATAAATCATATACTCTCTCTGTCCCACTTCAAGGGTCCTATGATAGTATTTCACGCTTCTTAAGATTTTTTTAAAAAAGGAATAAAGAATTGCAAGTGGGTAGAAGAATAGAGGAGATAGAATGTAAAAATTAAATCATTTATGATAAAAAACTTCTTTTTGATTGTTTTTTTTTTTTTGTAAATATGTTAACATTATAAGGGCATAATGAATAGTTTTTTTGTAAATATATTTACATTATAAGGATATAAATGTTCGAAACACTGTTCAAATTTTGCCATTTATGAAATGAGACTCTCAGTCTAAGACGGACCAATAGAAAAATATGACTCTTAAAGTGGGATGGAGAAAGTACTATATACCCTAAACCATAATTTATCTACATTAATCTTATAAATACCCTATACCCTAAACATTATATCTAAATCATATAATTGCATACCATAAACCCTAATTCAAAAAATATTACCCTTTAATTTTTTATTTTTTTATTGACTAGAAAATAATATTTGGGACTTTTTTTATTACTGGTTTTTGTTACAAAAAGTAATATAAAAAAAGATAGAAAAAAACTAAACAAATGAATGTATATATATAAGAAAAGAGGGACGGACTATCCTTTAATTTTATTTTTTATTTTTTATTGAATAAAAAATAATATTTTAAACAATTTTACTGATTTATTTTACAAAAAGTAATATAAAAAATCGAAAAAAATTAAACAAATGAAAGTATATAAAAGAAAATAGGGACGGATTACCCTTTAAATTTTTTTTAATTTTTTATTGATTAGGAAATAATTTTTTAGACTTTTTTATTACTGATTTTTTTTTTACAAAAAGTAAAATAAAAAAAAGACAGAAAAAATTAAATAAATGAAAGTATATAAAAAAATAGATGGAGGGACTACCCTTTAATTTTTTAAATATTTTTTTATTGATTATGAAATAATATTTTAGATTTTTTTTACAAAAAATAATAGAAAAATATAGAAAAAAACTAAACAAATAAAAGTATATAAAAGAAAATAGAGACTGGATGCCCTATAATTTTTTTATTAAATAGGAAATAATATTTTAGGCTTTTTTTATCACTGATTTTTTTTTTACAAAAAGTAATATATAAAAAGATAGGAAAAAACTAAATAAATGAAAGTATATAAAAGAAAGAGGGTCGGGCTATCCTTTAATTTTTTTTTTAATTTTTTATTGACTAGTAAAAAATATTTTAGACTTTTTTATTAATGATTTTTTTTTACAAAAGTGATATAAAAAACTAGATTTTTTTTTTCGAAATATACTTTGGTTAAAAAAAAAAGAAAAAACAAATAAAATAAAAAAATTGTCAGAAACCGGCCAACCGGGAATCGAAACCGTGAATCGTAATTTGACGGTCCGATTCAAATGATCCTTTCGTCCAACCGACAATTTTCGATCGAAAATCGGCGATCCGGTCCGACCGGGCATGTCTATTCCCACTCATTCTTTGTTGCTTAAAGCTTGCCCTCCTTATCCCCTCACTCACTCACTCACTCTCAATTTCTCTATCTCTCTCCTCTCTCTCGTCTCTAGTTGCAGCATCAACACATGCACAAAAACACAGTACACTGGATCGTATGTGAAAGGAAACAAATTATCCACAGAGGGAGAGGGACTGTTAAGTTGCTAGCGCCCCCATGAAAGAGAAAGAAGAAAGACCCACATAAAGATTAAATTAAGGTTCCATCACACACACACACCCTCATATAAAGAAATCTTTAGAGAGAGAGAGAGAGAGAGCGCGCTAGATTCTCTACTCTGTGTGTGTATATTTCATGTGATCATGGATGGAGGTGATGATCATTTCCACAGACCTAATTTCCCATTCCAATTACTTGAAAAGAAAGACGACGAACCCTGCTCTACCTCCAGCTACCCTTCCCTCGCCATCTCCACTGTCGACAACAACGCTCCTTCTAACCGCTCCAACTCTAACCTCCAAATCGTCACTGTCGCAGACAACTCGTTGGCGGAGACGTCTAAAAAGCAACCGCCTAAACGAACCTCCACCAAAGACCGTCACACTAAGGTTGACGGAAGAGGCCGTCGCATCCGCATGCCAGCCCTATGTGCCGCTAGAGTCTTCCAGCTGACGAGGGAGTTAGGTCATAAATCCGACGGTGAAACTATCGAGTGGTTACTCCAACAAGCTGAACCCGCCGTTATCGCCGCCACCGGCACCGGTACGATTCCTGCAAACTTTACCTCACTCAACATATCTCTTCGGAGCTCCGGTTCAAGCATGTCGGTTCCGTCTCAGCTACGGTCAACGTACTTTAACCCTAATTTTTCACTCCCACAACGGAGAAGCCTATTTCCGGGATTCGGATTATCATCGGAGAATTCATCGACGTTTTTGAATTACCAGTCGCCTAATTTAAACCCTTTGTTAGAAGCGAAGCAAGAGATGAGGGAGAATACGGTGGAATTATCAGAGACAGAGGAGAGCATGGGAAGGAAGCGTAGACCTGAGCAAGATTTGTCCCACCACCAAATGGGAAATTATCTGCTACAGCCGAGTACAGGGGCTATGGCACCGAGTCACCCTTCGATTCCGGCTAATATTTGGATGGTCGCTAATTCGAATAATCAAGTGATGAGTGGCGACCCAATCTGGACATTTCCAACTGTTAATAACAGCGCGTTGTATAGAGGGACAGTATCCAGTGGTTTGCATTTTATGAATTTCCCTACGCCGGTTGCGTTACTGCCAGGTCAGCAGCTCGGGAATAGTGGCGGCAGCGGAAGTAGTGGTGGGGGAAACGGTGGTGGCGGAAATAATGGTGGTTTCAGCGAGGGACAATTGAGTATGCTGGCTGGATTAAATCCTTACAGACCTATATTTGGGCCGGGAGTATCGGAATCTCAGGCGAGTGGCTCCCATTCACACCACCACGGCGGTGGTGGTAACGGCGATGATCGGCATGATACAAGTAGTCACCATTCATAGATTTATCATCCTCGCGATTTGTGTAGTTTGATGTGTAACACAAGTGAGGTTTGATTTGCTTCGAATTTTGAGGTTTTAATTTCTTTTTTTTGCTGTTTTCTTTTCATTTTTTGAATATTTCCATTTTTCGTGTGATTAATATTAGCCTTTTAGGGTTTTGAGCGAATGAACAACGAATATTATTTAAATTAATTTGGTTCATATGAAATATACCTAAAAATTAAAATTAAACAAGAAAAATGTGACCAAATCCTGAACAAATCTCCACAAAAATATTTCCAAGTCGCGTCTTTTTTCATCGTACTAACATATTCCTTCCATCCCATCTGAAAAGATATAAATTTTCTTTTTGGATGTCTCATTTAAAAAGGAAAACACCAAAAATGAAAACATTTTAATATTTTTTTATTCACGAGACCCACTTATTATAATTACAATAATTATTCACTTATTATTCTTTATCCCACTTTCTCTTTCCTATCATAATTTTAATACTCACAACACTTACTACACTATACTCCCTCCGTCCCATAGAACATTACACGTTTACTATTGAGAACGGAAAATAAGGAATAATGTTATTAAAGTAGGTGTTGTGAGTGGGAGGAGAGAGAATGAGTGGAGAGAATAGTAAATTATAATGGTGTTGTGAGTATTAAAATAATGTAGGAGAGAGAATGAGTGGAGAGAATAGTGATTTAAGGTTTCCTTTTTAGGAAAGTGGGACTTTAAAGAGGAACGCCCAAAATAGCAAAAGGGGTAATGTTTTATGGGACGGAGGGAATATACTTTTCTTAATTTCCATGCAATACCAAATATGTGCATTTTCGAATGATGCTAAAGAAGTACTCCCTCCGTCCCACTATACTTGACACTTCTTTCCATTTTGGGCCGTCCCACTTCACTTGACACCTTCCAAAAATAACCTAGTTTTTATATTTTTATATTAGATGGACCCCACCACTAATTCTCTCTCTTCATTTTTCACCACTCAATTTATTCAACCAATACTACTATTTACCCCACTCATTCTCTCTCTTCATTTTCTACCACACATTTTCTTTATTTAATTGTTTCTTCTTAGTTCCCGTGCCCACTCCTTGGGTGTCAAGTATAGTGGGACGGAGGGAGTAATTGTTTTTAAATTTGAACATGATAATTTTGTACCTGCTATGTTATGTTAGAGAAATGTTGAAGCCAAATGCAATATTCAGGGGCGGAGCCGCCAGGAATTGGCCGAGGGGGGGCAAGATTACACGGGGGTTCGGGGGCAGCGTCCCGGAAATTTTTTTTTGGGTCGGACAAGTAAAAAATGGGTCGGATCCATGAAATACAATGTATTTTAGTTAAAAAAAAATGATAAAAGTAAATAATTAAACTTGGGATAATATGAAGAAAGACCAAAAACAAAAAAAATGGGAAAAGCCTAACGAATTAATTAAGATTGAAAAAATGTGAGGAAATTAGGAGAAAGAGAAAAACAAAACTGTTAAGAGAAAGAATAGCAAAGATGGAAGACAAAATTAATTGAAAATGTAGGTAGCAGGGTTCGAACATGGATTAGAAAGGAAACACCAAAGGTTTTAACTTTACCCCTTCTACCGCTGAACCACACCAATCACTGGTGTTAATCTTGAAGTTAATTATATATATACATATATAACAAAAATATGGTGGGGGCAAAAAAAAAAAAATTTCCACTGTTTGAGTTGCAGTCATATCAATGAGCTTGCAAGTTATATATCTAATGTTTATTAAAATTTTTCAATCAATATTTTAACATGTTAACGTTGTTGATATATATAATAAATAATACAAATTAATTAATATAAAATATTATAAGCACATAATTTATAGAAAATATTACAAATTAATTTCCCCAAAAAAAAAAAGCATTTACCCTATATTTTATATAATGAAATTAGTTATGTGAGGCTATGTGATTCAAATTTGCGAATTTGTCGACAGAGTAAACACATTTTAAAAAATGTAGAAGTTTAATTAGAACATTATGAAAAATATTAGTTCAATGAGAATATTTTTTTTAAAAAAAACTAAAGTTTGGTGACTCAAATATAGTTTTTGCCTAAATTAAACATTTATTTGTAGACTTCATCCAGAACTCTAATTTTTAACCATCTATGTAAGAACATGGATTGCAAAATGTGTATACTTAATAAATATAAGTGACATGTAAATGTCATGTATAAATCATTAAAATAATGTTATTGAAAAGTATAGAATATTAATTAAATGTGTAGAATTCTCGAGGTGGAAATTACCTATTTATGATGGGAAGAATGGTAATTTCACACCGCTTAATTGAAAGGGTGTAGTCCCTTGATGAGGTGCCATTATTTTCTATATAAAGAGGCCTACCATCAGCCTAGAAACAACTACATCATCCTTATATACTCTTTCCATATTCTGAGTTCAAAAGGAAGGCATTCATCATCAAGAAGATCTACATTTTCCTCCTTGTTTTTCTTCTTCTTCTGTTCCTTCTTTTGCAAGAACATCATCAAGTAACAAGATGGATTCAACAGGTATCACGCTTCCGCCTTCATCTTCTTCTCTTACTTAATCTAGACTTGAGTGCTTTCGGGTTATTGAAATAGGAATATTCCAACATGAACCAGTGCCGTAAGGAGATCTACTAGAGAAACAAGAAGTACTATTCTGAATATTTATGATGTGTATCTTGCGGAGAATGAGGACACCTTAGGTTTAGTGGGAGATAAACCAATCACCTTCCATGAAGCCATTAATAGTCCTAATTCTCATAAGTGAATCAATGCCATAAATGAGGAGTTAAAATTAATAAAAGACAATGACGTTTGGAATCTTATCCGATTGCCTGAAGGTGCAAAACTTATTGGTTGTAAATAGATATTTAAAACCAAAAGGGATTCGCAAAGATATAAGGCACGTCTTGTTGCTTGTTGCTAAGGGATTTACTCAAAAGGAAGACATTGATTATAAAGAAACATTTTCTTCGATATCTTCTAAAACCTCTTTTAGGATCATTTTGGCATTAGTGGCACATTATGATCTTGAGCTTCATCAAATGAATGTTAAGACAGCTTTTCTCAATGCAGACATTGAGGAAATCATCTATATAAGGAAATCAGAAATGGTGACCGATTCAGATCAAACTAATCAATTAGTTTGTAAACTTAAGAAATTCATTTATGGTCTCAAGCAAGCTTCTCGTCAATGGTATTTAAAATTTAATCAATTATTCTTTCATTTGGTTTTGAAACGAATCTTGGTGAAGATTGTGTATACCATAAGTTCAGTGGAAGTAGATTTTAATTTTGGTCTTATAGGTGGATGATATTTTACTTGCTAGTAATAATAAGAACCTTCTAAAGGAAACTAAGAAATTTCTCAAACAAATTTGAGATGAATGATCTTGGTGAGACATCTTTTGTATTGGGAATCCAAATTCATCGTGATCATTCATGAGGTATTTTGGAATTATCACAAAAGAGCTATATAGAGAAGGTATTATAAAGGTTTAGCATAGAAAATTGTAAGCCACTTGACATCTTTGTCTCTAAAAGAGATAAATTCAGTTTAAAGTAATGTCCTAAATTAAATTTTGAATCCAAGTATATGAAAAATATCCCTTATGCACCGGCAGTAGGAAGCTTAATGTATGCGCAAGTCTGTACTCGTCCAGACCTTGCATTTATTATTGGGATGTTTTGTCAATATCAAAGCAATTCGAAAAGAAGAACATTAAGTTGCATCCAAAAGAATGATGAAGTACCTATAAAACATTAAACTACATGTTTATGTATAATCGGATCATTTTGAGATCATTAGGTATTCCGATTCTGTTTTACTGGATGCAAAGATGTTGAAAGACATCATATGGTTATGTCTCTTGTTGAAGAGAAATAAGTATAAAATGAACAAATAGATATATAACTTATAAGATCAAACTCCATGTTATTGGATCCATTTTTATAAAGCGTTATCTCTTTTGATGTTTCACGAGCATACTGCTCATATGGATGAAACGATTTTGATGATGCATAATATAGTGAGAGTTTGTGTTGTGCTTTATTTGCTATTTGTTTTATTCATATTGATCTCATTTGGTTAATAAGGACTAGTTGATGGAATATATGTATATGTTTTAATATATATTAATTAAGTGTTCCATGCTACACATCTATACTTAATCTATGTTATTTAGTTAAACATATATATGTGATTAATGTGGGTTTTGTTGCGAATCAATTACAACGACTGCCCCTTTAGTTCCTATACTTGTAAAACTAATGGACGAGATTGTTTTAGAATGACAATGAAGTGCACATATGGATTGTCATTTACATTATGAATATGATTTTATGAGGGTTTGTTAAAGTATAAACACATGTTTGGGCAATCCAAGTGGGAGATTGTAAGAACATGGATTGCAAAATGTGTATACTTAATAAATATAAGTGACATGTAGACGTATATGTATAAATCATTAAAATAATGTTATTGAAAATTATAGAATATTAATTAAATGTGTAAAATTTTCGAGGTGGAAATTACCTATTTATGATAGACAGAATGGTAATTTCACACCGCTTAATTGAAAGGGTGTAGTCCCTTGATGAAGTGCCATTGTTTCCTATATATAGAGGCTTACCATCAGCCTAGAAACAACTACATCATCCTTATATACTCTCTCCATAATCTGAGTTCAAAAGGAAGGCATTCATCATCAAGAAGATCTACATTTCCCTCCTTGTTTTTCTTCTTCTTCTCTTCCTTCTTTTGCAAGAACATCATCAAGTAACAAGATGGATTCAACAGGTATCACGCTTCCGCCTTCATCTTCTTCTCTTACTTAATCTAGACTTGAGTGCTTTCGAATTATTGAAATAGGAGATGTTAGACACAAAATAAAACCGAGCTTGCATATTAAATTATTTCTTATTTCTCTTACATATACTCTTTTCGTTTCAAAATGATTTTTTCACTTTTTTTTATTCACATGAAGGTAAATTAAACAATAATTTTAGGTTAAGTTAATTATTCTAATGAATATTTTAACAATAACAAATTTCAAATTTTTATTACGATAAATAAAATTAATTTAAATTTATTGATTAAATTATTTTCATATTAAAATAAATAAAAATAATATTTTAAAATAGAGAAAATATATTGATGACGCAGGAAACGATCCAAATCAGTCTTAGTCCAGCAATATGTTGATTCATAGCAAATGTTACCTGAAACCACGAACAAACGACTAGTCGGGTTGGTCTACGATGGCTAACACCCTCCGGCGTGATGAGAAGATGTTGTGTTATGAGTTTATATAAATTTGTATTGAACGACGTAATCTCAAAATAGCCAATAAAACATTACCTTTTAACGTTGAATATTATATGTTATATATAGTAGTTATGTAGGATTGTAATGAATCCCTTACATCGTGTAGACAATGTAGGCTTAACGATCTCCATGATTGTAGAAGACGGTTACGGGTTGGGTCGTAAATAGGCGAACGCGTCTATAGGTCGAGGTCGACAGAGTATTCGAGATCGTACTGACTTTGTGCTTTAGCCAGATAGAAATTGTACAAGTAGAGGATCGTATGTGGGAACCAAGGATGATCGGACAATGAGCTAGGTCGACTGATATTTGTCGTTGGTGTTGTAGCAATTAAATTGACCTATTCCATGGTATTGTCTTTGTAACGTCATGAATTGTTGGGCTTCATTTGTTGGAATTTACCCGTCACTTTTATTCCGTTCATATATATTTTTGTATTTAGAAGAGTGGGCTATTGAAGTTCCATTATTCCAAATTGAATTGGAGAAAATAATTGATCCACTATATAACGTCGGATAACTTTACCCCTTAACAAAGTTTTTTTTAAAGGGATGATAACCTAATTTTAATATAATATTAGAGATAACCCAAGTTGATTATGATATTGTTTATCCATGGCAAGAAATGATGTCTTACTAATATTGGCAAAGAGTAAAAATATGTAAAGAAAAGCATATTTAAGTTGAGGGGTGATACTAACTTTTGTGTTGAACTTTCGCGTTTACAGCATTGGGTGAGGGCCATGATTAGGATTTTGCTTTCAGAAAGGAAAGGGCCCACTGGGTGGGACCCATTTCTTATCAGTCCAGGTATTGGGTCAGGTGGTGAGTCCCACCTGCTGCTAAACCAATGTACAAATATCACTGGGAAACAATTGAATCATTCCTCTCTCTCTCTCTCTCTCTCTGTATAATTATAGAGGGGGGCATTGCTGGCACCATAGAAGATCAATGGTGGGTTTATGATTGCTTATTTCAAAGGAGTATTTGCTATAAAATTGTAGGACCTGTATTTTTTCTACCATGTTAATTAGTTTCATCCCTAAATTCTAGGGTCTAGAATAAATTATATCATCTTGTTTATTTTTGTGTGATTGAGATTGATTTAAAAATTTGTAAGTTTTGTTTTGCTCAATACTTTCCTTCTATTTAGCAAAACAATATAGCGAAGCGACAAAATCAAAGTCATTAGGTAAAGCTCAAAATCAAAGTCATTAGGTAAAGCTCGATGCATCAGTTAAAAATTTTTAAATTTTATTACCGTTGTCTCTAATGTATGATCACTAGTACTAACACCCCGTGCCGGTGGCACGGTGACGATATAGATATGTTTAACCAACCATTTCATCATTCACCCACAATTAACACTAATACCACCATAGCAGTCCACCATCCTTTTCCACTTGTTGCAAATTCACCTTCAAGCAACCAACTTCAACCGCATAAAGCTTCTTTTGTTTTTATTGCTTCTTCTTGAGCAACATTGAGCAACATATGATACAATTATAAAACAATGAATGAGGCATATTTTGAGTAACTATGGTTGGTTTCTTTACCAATTTGTGCACTTAACTGCTCTCAATTACCCAAACACCAAAGGCAACAATATGGTCACAAAAAAAGAAAAAAAAAGAATCATGTGATGAAAAGGAAACCGCTCAATTGATTCGGTGTGTACAACTTCTATTTTATTTTATAAATGTGATAAAGTATAAATACATATATTTTACGAAAATTCTTAGAAAAAAAAAAGAGTGAATAAACGGAATACAAATATATACATACCGAGAGATAGGTGCGTTTCATTACGGTGCTTCTAACACTTATTAGGGTGAACTATAAATTAATAAATTAATGATGCCTTTGTTTTGGAGCCGAATAGAGGCCTGGATCCATGTTAATTGTTTACATATTCCAACAAGTACAACCTTTAAAAAAGAATTCTGCCCAGCAAGAAAGAGAGGAAACAAAGAAGGAAGAGAGATACCTACAGAAACTACTTCCATCACATGTTCATCAAACAATTTATATTTACACTTCCTCTTTAGCAGCAAGATAAAGTGCTATATGTATATATATATATATACTTTCTTCTTCTCCTTTGCGTGACTACTTATTTGAGGGGTTTTGACTATGATCACGATTCCAAGACAATGTTTTGAAAACTAATAAAAGAAAAGCTTGCATTAGTGAACAGAAATGTGATTCCAAAGTTGAAAAAAAAAACTGTGAGATGAATTGCAAAAAAATTATAACAGAAAAATTAAAACAATCTAACTTGAGTCTAAATGACCAAATCTAATCAAAGATTAAAATATAACAAAAAATAGAAGGTATTCATACTCAATTTATTCTACAACGATGTATATAATATCATCCGATTAGTAGTACCCCATTTCCCCTATTGCACTTTATTGCTCGATCTCACAGACTTCTTCTCTATATCGCCCTAATCAATAGAAAAAACCTGCAGTGAGGAAGTAAAACACATGGGACTGAAAGAAGGTGGAAGGGGAAAAAGAGGAAACATGTGAATTTTAGAATTGTTTTGTGATCTATGAACGGGTGAAAGGTTGCAGTTTTAGGAGAAAGAAAAAACTTGTCTTGCGATTTTGAGAGGAGAGGGGTGGGGGAGTTAAAAGACGGTTGGGGAGGGTAAGAAAATTAGCCGTCACCTAAATGCCTGCTTTATATATGGATGTCGATGAAGCACAACTTGACCTCCCTTCAGGTTTGATGTTTTTCCAAATCCTAGCATCCTCCTCTCCTCTTGCCAATCACATGTACCTCCATTCTAAATTCCAACTCCGTTTCTAGACCTGAGACTTGTCCACTTCAACCATTTATATTTCTCTATATTTTATACAACAACAAATAAATATAAATAAAAAATACCCACCCCAAATAACCTACAAAAACTGAATCCCCAAACATATTACAGGCCCACCACCTAGTCACTAAGGCTAACAAAAGAAATTACAAAAATAGGGCAATTTAGAATTCAAAAACCTCCCTTATATCAAAGTTCAATTTTTTCAACTAAGTAATTTACTAATCCCTATAAAACAAATAAATATGTATCTCTACTGTTAGCCCCAACTTTCGATCTTGTGCAACATTTGACAAATTGGAATGAAGTTACAAAATAAAACAGTAAGTTATGATCTTACATTGGAGAGTGTCTCCACTTTAATATCAGTGGTGATGTTTTTGTTCTTCAATTGAGTGTTAACATCAGCCAAAAACAAATCACCTTTCTTTGTCCCAAATGAAGTGATAGCATATATTTAAGAAACAAAAAATAGTTAGAACATATATTGATAAACCATTTGAAAAATTATCAATTCAATAATGACACCAATATTATTGAGACAATGAATTCTTTGTACACTAAACAATGTCCATAAAACCCCAAACGTAGATCTGGAAATTCCATCAATTAAAAGCCAATCCCTAACTTAAAAATTATAATGCTATATAAAAAAAACAATTGCTGACAATTAAAAGCCCTAGAAAACTACAAAAAAAAAAAAGTCACTCCCATTGATAAATAGCTTTCCTCTCTGTTGCGAAATCAACAAAATTCAAATAAAACAATTACCTTTCTTCATTCTCTATTGCAAAACCAAATAAATTCAAATCAAACAATTACCTTTCTTTGTTCTAGATTGAGAGTCCCGAAAGCACCAATCCGTCACAAACCATACACGAACTGAATGTGCAAAAAAATCCAAATAACTTGCTGAACTGATGATTGATTTCGCAGGAACCAGCTATGGTGGCAATGGCAAGATAGAAACTCCGGCAACCTGAGCACGAGATACAGTCTGGAGAGAGTAGGAACGGATTTGAGAGTGAAGGTGGGGAGTTATCACACAGTTGATGAAACTGCTAATCGCTTCCCGACCCTCCTTTGTGTTTTTATAAAATAAATCTCAGACACCACTTGAAACTCAATCCTAGCCACTCTTTGTCTTTTGTGAAATTAAATCTCAACCCTTTATTATGTGGCAGTTATTTTTGAGGTGTATTGTAATATAGATTACTTTACAGCAAACCGAATATAAAGTTATCATTCATTTTCGGACGAAGAACAAATAAAATAAAAAGTGGAACTCCTCTTGTTGTTGTGGAGAGTTTCTTGAGATTCAAAGCTATAAAATTGCACCAATTTGACGCAAACTCTTCCTCCAACATCTACACCGTCTCAAATGCTATTTTGAAGCATACGAATTTTGCGCCAAATTTGGTGTAACTTACCTACTGTGCTATCGCTCTTTCCCATTTTTATAATTTTTGTGAAATTAAAATTGTTTACTAATTTCTCTCTTCATGCGTGATGCACCCTTCCCTTTTTTTTTCACTGAAAGTATTCTACTTTGAGAAAATTACCTAATAGTCCCAGAGTAAAATCGAATCTACATCTTAAAACAACATATTATTTAATTTACATCCTAGTCTTATATAATATTTTATCAAATCATATATTCCCTCACCATTTTAAATGAAATAACTACACCCTCCCTCACAAACAAAATACACACACTCTCTCTCAAACACACACACACACTTTCTCTCTCTAAATTTACTCAATCTCTCTTCGGTCACCCATCCTACTTCCGACGAACTCTTCCTAATCTCCGGCCACCCCTCCACTTCCACCCCAACTTCGGCGACCCCTTCCCTCCCTTTCCACAGTGTCCTATTGCCTCCTTCTCTTTTTAGATTAGATCTATTTTCTCTCTCTACCCTCCCCATTGTATCACGCCGAAGACTCATTTTTGTCTTAAAAATCCATCACCGGCAACGCCTATTACAAAACATCCACAAGAATTCTTCTCCCCGAGCAATCTTCCAAGGCAATTCTTCAAAATCCAACTTCGGCGACGCCTGCTAGACCGCAAACCTCCATCTCCGTTCAATCTTAGATATGTGAAACACTAACCTAATCTTATATGTGCCGCCGTCATCGTCGTCATCCCTCATCTCCGTTGCACTATCATTCATCCGCAACAACTCATCTCCGACCAGTCCAACCCAACGCTAGATCTGCCTTAGATGCTGAAGCTTGTCGAAAATTTTGCTTGGAAATATTTATCGGCATAATTGCTGATAACACATTGATTATGCTTGATTTTCTTGTTTCTGCGAGTTCCATATATCATATTTCTACTGATATATCAGTTCAATTGTTTGGAAAGCTTTAAGGTTTACTTTGAAATTTCATTGAGGTTCATTAGAACGGATCGTTAGTTTATCTGATCGATTTTTTTGATACATATTTGAATTCCTTCGCTTTGATATGTAATTTCACCGCTTAGGATTTACTTGGAGTCATAGATTTCATAGTTGTAATTGAGATCTGATTTTTTTGGCGTTAATCAAGTTTTTAGCTCTTAGATTGTTGAAGATGTTTGTTCTCAAGTGAACTTGTGTTGAAGAATATCACAATTAAGCAAAACTTCAATTTTCTTCAAATTTCTCATTGGATATATCCAGACTTGAAGATTCATTCGAGCTTTTCGTCCATAAAAAATAAGTATGCATACAAATCTAGATTTGGATCATATTAATTTGATTTTACTTCCTGCTTCCCAAAATTAATGTTTATTTTTCTAAAATATTTAGTCTCTGAAATTGTCACGGCCAGAAACACAAATGATATCCAAGGTGATATCAGTACCAACGATAGCACTTGAGTTAGCACACACACACTTTGAAAATAAAAATAATTTTGTAAAAGAGATTGCAGTGAAATAAAGACACTATAAATTATATAAATTGAGGATGCCTCTTAGGCAAGACTTTATAATCACTTTATAAAAAGAATTACAAAAGCCGAATTGTGTTCCCTATAACTAATACAATGTAAGGTGTATGGAACAAGAGATAAAGAATGAAATCCAATCCTAGCCAACACACAACTTGATACCAAGGTAGTCAAGTGCGAAATTACAAGGGAGGATAGATAAAACGAACCACAATGAACTCTATCTCTATATGCTTGAAGGTGTGAAGTGTGTAATTGGCATATCTTCAAGTGTCTCCTTCAATGCATATTTATAGTCTTCAATATCTTGAAGGCTACTCAAATAAACAGCCTTGGCATGTCTTGTCATTGAGGGAGAGAGTGGGGAAGTGGGTTGGCTTGTTCCTCAAATTGTGCACCATTATCCCACATTTGTAGCAACCGTATACTTGCTCTCCAAGTCCATGCTATACCGCCTTGTACTCCCAAGCTTCTCCATCATTGTACTCTCTTTGAATCAACAACAACTGCCTTGACAAAGTCTTCACACGTTTTTGTTGTTGTTGATACAAAGTAACTCTTAGAAAGTTTATGCATAACTTTCTCTTTTCCAAATTCCTCCACGTTTCTAGCTCATTCTTCCATCATATTGCAACCTGAAATATGGACATACAACATATACTATACAGATCATATTAGCACATTAATACATAAATAAATAATCAAGAAATGTACAACTATATAAATTCCAACACAGAAAATCATCTGAGATATCATCTGGAATCTGGGAAATCATTCAGGATATCATCTGCGTTTTACACTAACAATCTCCCCCTTAGTTGGATATTTCTTCTCAAACCTAATGTGCTGCAAACCTGCAATTTTGTCAGTCCAAAAAACAGAGCATAGAGCATAGAAATAAACTATAACATCTCCACGAAAATTAACTTCCCCTTAATCAAGGAGCCAATCTCAACAATGATTTATCAAAAGAAATTAATTGATTTCAAACTTAAAAAGTTTTCGAAATAAACTAAGTTAACCGCTAAGCAAATAAACCATTGTACCAAAATATCATCCAAGTAAGCAAAACTACCTAACGATTAATGTTTTAAACAAACCATCTAAATTGTTTTGCAACCAACATAAACAAAATATAAGTAAATTGTTTTAGAACCACATTACAAAATAAAAAGAAATTGTTTAGTGCACCACAAACCAAATTCACCAACAAATTAGTGGCAACATCAACCTTCAAGTTCAACAACCTTTAGGTTTTCAAGCTTCTTCTTCTTCATACTCCTCTTCTTCTTCTTCCTCCTGATCTCCATCCCTATCACCTCCACCGTCACTTGGGCCAGCACTGGTGGTAGCACCTGAAGTAGCACCAGCTCCAGCAGCTGTAGCAGCAACACATCCTCCCCCTGTTTGGGAAGAAATTTCATCAATAAACTTATCAGTTTCCTGCTTTATCTTGACCCACCCATCAACTAGTTCTCCAATTGCACTTGATTACTTGTGCAAGAATTTCAGAACTGTAGTCTTTGGAATTGAAGGTGAAGTGTTGCCCAGAAGATTGAACACATTGGACAGAATAGTTGCAGCATCAGTTCCTGCAAAAGTACGTTTGGGAAACACCTGGGGAAGCACTTGGAATATCACGTGAGATATTACCAGGAAGAACAGAAGCTGAACCAACAGTTTTATCAGATTTTTTTTCCATGGAAGGTCCTTTGTATAAAGCCTTCCGGTAAAATAAGAACAACCCCGACATTCAAAGCCTCCTCGGCCTCGAGTGGCATTCTTCTCCTTTAACTTCGCAAACTAGACTTTGGCTCTAATAAGATGGAAAGCCAATATGCGCCTACATCGTCGGTAGATGAAGAAATTTCACAACGGGGATGCCGTCGAGCAGGGACGAAATACGACCTTAGTGATCTGACGGTGTCGAGTGGAATTGGTTTATTCGGGCTTCCTTAAGAAGCAAGCCATTGACCGATCTATGTGTTCTTTAATGGGGGACTTTTTATTCCTGAGATTACCTTGGCTGTTCTAAGATGGAAGAGTAAATTACCTGTTACCTTTTTTCAGTTGAGAATCAATGGTATAATATTCAGGTTCATAGGTGAAGGAATCAGAGGCTTCAATAGGCAAGGATTGGAAAATCAACACTTTGAAGATCAAAGAAGGATAGGGGAAAAAGGTAATATTCATTTCTTTCTTTCTACCCCAAGCTGCTAAGTGTTTGAACACTAGCCTTTCAAAGTTAATCCTATAATTTTTACCCAATCTGTATAGCATATTCGCATGCTCCAAGGTCACATTAGGTTCATTAGTGGTAGTGAGTCAATTGAAAATACAAAGCTTATGCAATACAGACACTACAAGAAAACTGATAGATACCGACGAAAATTAGCGACGGAAATAAATCCGTCACTATTAGCAACGAAATAGCAATGACCTAGAGTGAAAAACAAAAAATGAAATTAGGACGATATTACCGACGGATTTAGTGACGGATATGCCGACGGATTTCATTCCGTCTATAATCCGTCGCCATTTTGGTGCCAAAATTTTGCGGACTTTTTTACAGACGGAATAGCGACGGATATTTTTACCTACGGATTTGAGTCATTGCTAAATGGTTTTAAATAATTATTAAATTTATATTTTAGGATAGCGATGGAATAGTGACGGATTTAATTACTGACGGATTAAAATTCGTCGGTAAATAAATTACTTATTATTACCGACGAATTTGAGTCGTTGCTAAATGATTTAAAATAATTATTAAATTTTTATTTTAGGGTAGCGACAGAATAGTGACGGATTTAATTACTAACGGATTAAAATCCGTTGGTAAATAAAATGAAAGTATATAATAGAAAATAGAGAGACAGTCAATAGCATTTACTTTTTTAATTTTATTAATTTTTTTTGGATAAATAAAACTATTTGAGATGTTAGTTAGTAGTGAAATTTTAAAAAAAAATTATATAAAAAAGTTACGAATTTTTAATGAAATGAAAGTATATAATAGAAAAAAAAGAGATGGACAATAGCATTTACTTTTTTTTAAAAAATATTTTTTGGATAAATAAAACTATTTGAGATGTTAGTTATTAGTGATTTTATTTTTTAAAAAAAAGTTATATATAAAAAAAGTTAAGAATTTTTAAAGAAATGAAAGTATATAATAGAAAAAATAGAGACGGACAATAGCATTTACTTTTTTATTTTTTTTTTAAATTTTTTTGAATAAATAAAACTATTTGATATGTTAGTTAGTAGTAAATTTTTTTTAAAAAAAGTTATATAAAAAGTTAATTTTTTTAAAGAAATAAAAGTATATAATAGAAGAGCATGCATGTTAGCAAAGAAATTTCTCACCAAACTCTCATCATCTAAATTTGGGAGACCTAGAACTTTGTTAATGATGACAGGAGTAAAAGTGTAAATCCTACCTCTCACAAACACTTTTTCATATTTCTCAGATCCCTCATTGTCTAACTGAGCATGCAGGTTAGAAAAGAAATTTCTCACCACTCTCTCAACAAAAATCGAAGCATGATTGTTTGCCTTCAAAAAATTTATGTCCTCTAAAAACTAAACCATCCCTTCCTTTTCCAGTTGGTCCTCATCAACATGCTTTTCTTTTAAAATTGTTTTACTCAAATTGTTAAGCCAAAATTCTATGTTTTTTTTCTTATAAAATTCCAAAGTTAGAAAAGGTTTGGGAAAAACATTATCCTCTTCAGTATGAATAAACTCATCACTAGATAATTCATGATCACTAGGAAAATATTTCGAAGGAACAGAAGAGGGGGCAGGTGTTACCTTAGATGATATCTTTCTCTTGGTAGCACTCGCTAAACCCTTGCTTTTGGCCTTTTGACTTTGAAACTCAGACAGAGTTTCTTCTTCTTCAGCATCCACCCAAGCATCAAACGAGTCCTCAGAAGGGTTCCACTTGGAAAATCCAAATATTTTGGGGGTAATTATTTGGGGTAGAATTTTACTTAACAATGCATTGACATCTTGGCTCACATGGTCCTTTAGCATCTTGATTCTTCAGCATCTTTAACATGACACCTTGAAGATGCAGATTCAACCCTTCTTATGTAGATTCAACCGTTCCTATTTTTTAGGGGATCATTACTGCGCACGGCTCAAAGACCAAGTATCACACATTTCAAATACATTTCTATTGGAAGAGAAGACCATGTCAACGCTCCCTTATCTTCAGCAACCTGATCCGGATTTTTAAGAATATTCGGTTACACGTTGATTGCTTTGTTAATTCTTGGGGTATAAAAGGAGAGATAGGGATAGGCGCCATGGATGGAAACTTTGTAACTCACACTATACTTTCACTTTTTACTCACACAACAGAAATTTATAAACATTTTTTGTTAAGGTAGGCTTTTCCTAAAGCCTCCCGAGGTTTTGTGCCAGAGATCAATTGATCAAGGGCTTTCCTCGTTACATCTTGGCGTAGCATCTTGAATTTTCTCATTCTTATACTCCATTTGTGCCCAAAATCATTCCACTGAAACTTCAATTTTAAAGCATACAAAAAATTGACCAAAACACTTACTAAACCAAATCCCTAATTCACTTGTTCCCGAAACATATTTAATTATTTTTTTGACAGAATTAAGGTGGAAGACTTTAGGATTGACTTGATAACGTGCACTGACGCACACGCTAAACATGATATCAGGACGACTAGAAGTGAGATAGAGAAGGCTACCTAACATGTAACGATATAAAGTAGGATCAACATCCTCACCTACTTAGTCTCTACCAAGTTTAAGAGAAGAACACATAGGAGTCTTAGATCTTTTTGCCCCCTCCAACCCAAACCGTTTCACTAAGCTTTTTTCATACTTGCTTTGTGAAATAAATATCCCTTCATTAGATTGTTTCACCTGCAAGTCTAAGAAGAATGTTAACTCACCAATCATGCTCATTTCGAATGTTGATGTCATAGTCTCTACAAAATCTTTTAGACACATTTGAGACGTAGAGCCATAGACTATGTCATCAACATATATTTGAACAATGACTATTTCTTTTCCATGCCTTAAAATGAATAAATTCCTATATGCTTCACCTCCTATAAAGCCATATTCAAGTAAGAAAGAGGTTAAGCCACCATACCACGCACGTAGATCTTGTTTCAAGCCATATAGGGATTTATCAAGACTATATACGTGGTTTGGTTGATGAGGATCTTCAAATCCTTTTGATTGTTCAACATAAATTTCTTCATTTAAGTAACCATTTACAAAGGCAGCTTTAACATCCATTTGAAACAAGGTGATTTTTAGATAACAAGCTATTGCCAAGAGGAGTCTTATAGATTCAATTCAAGCTACTGGAGCAAAGGTCTCATCAAAGTCCACACCTTCAATTTGTGTGTAACCTTGAGCCACGAGACGGGCTTTGTTTCGAACAATATTTCCTTGCTCGTTCGATTTATTTTTGAAAATCCATTTTGTACCAATTACATTAGTGTTAATGGGACATGGTACTAAACACCAAACTTCGTTACGAGCAAATTGTTGAAGTTCCTCTTGCATGTCATGTATCCAAAAATATCTTTTAAAGCTTCTGAAACATTTTTGGGTTCTAAAGAGGAAACAAAACAGGAATATTTTACCTTATGGTATGTGGTGGACAAGCACACATACCTCACCATTTCACAGTAAATAAAAGGCTCATTGTTCCTTGTTCGTACCTGTGAGCACCCCAACCCGGAACCTAACACGTGTCCGAAAATAGTACCCGGTCCTAAAAAAAGGGGATTTTAATTATTTTTGGATGGATTAAGGTTGACAAAACCCTAAACATTTTCTTTTCTTCCTCGCGCCGTCAACTGCAGCTGGCATGGAAATTACGCTTGGAGAAAGTGCCGATCGACCCTTCTTGGGAGTGCCGATCGACCCTTCTTGGAAGTGCCGATCGACCCTTCTTAAAAGGTTCGATCGACCCTTCTTTGAAGTGCCGATCGACCCTTTCCTCAATCCAGCCCATTTCCCAAGCACTATAAATACGTGCACTTATTCCACATTTTCGACACACATTTCTTTACCGGAGAAGTCAAGACTATACTTGATTTTCCCTTCCACACATTTCCCAACATTCTTCGAATCTTGTTAGATTCGACCCCCAAAGCCTTGCTACAATTGGTAAGCCTTTTTATTAATATTCCGTTCTTTATTATTATTAGTACTGCGCAATATAGTTCATTTGCATGTTTAATATGTTTTAATTGTGCCTATATGCTAGATTTAGGGCTGTTTTAATATATTTAAGTATGCATAGTCGAGGATGATCTAAGGTTTCGTCCAAGAAACCCGATGGATCTAGGAACTATTTCTTTACTTCCACCTTAGTAATAATCATCCCATGATCAACAATTCCCCAAGGATGAACGTTGATTAGTGCACCTTCCGAGGACCTAAATCAAGGGTTCTAGGGTGTGATCATCAATTATTTCTTTCTCTCCCCTCCTCCTTATGCATGATCCCGCTTCTTCTATCTATTCCTGTAAACACCGCACACAACCAACACCCCACATGCTAGAAAGACCGATCCGTTGGGCAATAGGAGTGATAACGTTTCTTCTTCTGTTGTAACTTGACCCCCGAACCCAATCACATGTTTAGCCTTTTTTCAATGCTTTGGGCTGTATCAAAGCGGCGTGGCGACTCTCTTAAAATTAAACTAATATTTTAATAGGATATTCATTAAGTGACACTCGCTTTAAACCATATTAAAAATATTAGTTTAATTTTAAGAGAGTCTCCACGCCGCTTTGATACAACCCAAAGCATTGGAAAAAGGCTAAACATGTGATTGGGTTCGGGGGTCAAGTTACAACAGAAGAAGAAACGTTATCACTCCTATTGCCCGACGGATCGGTCTTTCTAGCATGTGGGGTGTTGGTTGTGTGCGGTGTTTACAGGAATAGATAGAAGAAGCGGGATCATGCATAAGGAGGAGGGGAGAGAAAGAAATAATTGATGATCACACCCTAGAACCCTTGATTTAGGCCCTCGGAAGGTGCACTAATCAATGTTCATCCTTGGGGAATTGTTGATCATGGGATGATTATTACTAAGGTGGAAGGAAAGAAATAGTTCCTAGATCCCAGTTTCTTGGACGAAACCTTAGATCATCCTCACATGCATACTTAAATATATTAAAACAAATTTCTAAATCTAGCATATAGGCACAATTAAAATATATTAAAAATGCAAATGAACTATATTGCACAAGATTTAATAATAATAAAGAACGAAATATTAATAAAAGGCTTACCAATTGTAGCAAGGCTTTGGGGGTCGAATCTAACAAGATTCCTAGAATGTTGGGAGATACGTGGAAGGGAAAATCAAGTATAGTCTTGACTTCTCCGGTAAAAAATGTGTCGAAAATGTGGAATGAGTGCACGTATTTATAGTGCTTGGGAAATGGGCTGGACTGAGGAAAGGGTCGATCGGCACTTCTAAGAAGGGTCGATCGAACCTTTTAAGAAGGGTCGATCGGCACTTCAAAGAAGGGTCGATCGAACCTTTTAAGAAGGGTCGATCGGCACTCCCAAGAAGGGTCGATCGGCACTTTCTCCAAGCGTAATTTCCACGCCAGCTGCAGTTGACGGCGCGAGAAAGAAAAGAAAATGTTTAGGGTTTTGTCAACCTTAATCCATCCAAAAATAATTAAAATCCCCTTTTTTTTAGGACCGGGTACTAACAGTAGCCCCTCGACGACGCTTCTTGTAAGACAAGTGGGGTCGACGATTAAGATAGGATCCGTCCTGAAAAAAGGATTTCAGGGGTGGAACGATGAGCTTGCGGATGTGATGCTTGAACTCGAGCTGAGTCGCAAATGAAAGGTGACCAGGTAGGTCGAGCGGCTGAACCCTTGTCGGGCTACCTACGTATCCCAAGAGGAATCAAGCCAAGTCGTAGTTCAGAGAAGTGGACGTTTAGTGCCCAAGAATGGAGGACGTGTGGTGTCTCAAACCAAAGATGTGATTGTGTGGGAATCACCCAAGGATACGTGACTGCGTGGGAGTCATCCTAGAATGGGAGGATGTGACTACGTGAAAGTCACTGTATGACCGCACGGGAGTCATGGTGTAACTATGTGGGAGTCACCCGGGAATTATGAGAGTATGACTATGTGGGAGTCACCCGAAAAATATGAGAGTTTGACTGTGTGGGAGTCACCCGGATAATATAAGATATATTATAAGTGGTAGAAAAGGGTAAAATTGGGAAAAATACTGATATTAAGGAAAGGGTCGATCGGCCCTTGATTTGTCTGGTCAAGGGCTTTGACGGAATGATGTTACCGAGGTGGGGAGAAGGAAGGGTCGATCGGCCCTTTCTTCTGATTGGCTAGGGACCTTTTGACGAGGATCAGTGTAGCTCAGATGAGATCCTGACCGTTCGTTGATCAAGAAGAAGACCAAAATAAAGGTTCGATCGGCCCTTTATAAGAAGGGTCGATCGGCCCTTTACGTGATTGGTCAAATTTTTCCGATCGGGCCTTTATCTGCGTCTGTCTTCTTCTTCTTCCTTCATTCTTCTTCTTCGCCATTGATACGAATTTCTTAGAGCTTGCCGAGAAACTTGAGTGAAACCATTGCTTTTGTGCCAAAATTGTAAAGGATTTGCCATGGATTCTCCAGATTGGGTCGACGATGTGCATTTCTTGTTGAATCGCACAAATTATCAGTCTTTGGGCTCGTACTCCGGCGACATTGGTGGTCTCTTTGGTCATGCCGGCGGTTATGGCGGCAGTGCTGGTGGCAGCAGAGGTTTTGGTGGTTTTGATAGTGGGTATGGAAATATTGGCGGTAGTTATGGAGGTGATGGTGGCGGTCAAGGTGGTAATGGTGGTGGCCAAGGTGGTAATGGTGGCAGCCAAGGTGGTAATGGTGGCGGCCAAGGTGGTAGTGATGATGGCGAGGGTGGTGACCATGACGCCGGGGAGAGCGACAGGAGTGATGCTGGTGGGGACCTTGAGGCGAGGAGGCGACGAGCTTTACGCAACTACCGATCTTCGAGGCTACATTTCCCGTTGCAGAACCAGTCTGATTTTTATGCGGGTCAGGAGCATCACGGCTCCACGGGACTTCGTTCCCGTGTTGGGATAAAGGTACAAGAGGCTTTTTGATTTTAGCAACAAAAATATTACATGCATATATCAAATGTTGCAAGTAATGTAACATACTTGTGCTGTGTTTACCTGTAGGGGAAGAAGATGAAAGGGCGTAGCTCCCTTAAGGCGGTTGGTGAGTTGTGGGCATCTCTGCCGGTTGGTGAGGGTAGCCCTCGGGAGCGGGTAGAGAGCTTGGGTCTGGCTCCCTTTTTTTATATGGTGCTACGGATGGGCCAGACCGGGCGGTGCACGGTAGTGAAGGTGTGTCGGGAGTTACGGTGGGATACAACACACACCTTCCACTTGAGTTGGGGTGAGACCACGATTACCCTACGCATTTTCTTTGCTCACCGGGTTGAGTTTGCGACATAGCGCTCCCGTATGATGAGACCCTCCATGCTTGACTCGGCTCGTCGGACCAACTGTTTGGTGCTAGTTTGGGTTCGAGCGGGACTTTTGGCATTGATGCTGGAAAGTTGTATAAGCTTGTTAGGGCTGCCATTGGTCAGTATACACTTGGTCTGTATGGGCTTGACGCACTTGTCCGGGGATTCCTTTGGTATGGCTTCTCAATGGCCCTTTTTCCCAACTCGGGCCCAGTATGCCGATTTTCTTTGTTGGGTGCTTTGGCGGACTTGGATCTGGTGCGTGACATCTCGTGGGGGGGAGCCGGCTTGGCTGAGCTGTATCGGGCTCTGGACATCGTTTCGAGGTCCAATACCTCTTCTTTTGATGCATTTCAGCTTGTTCTGGAGGTATACCTGTCTTCGCCCTTTTTTCTATCCGCTTGCTTATTGCCTGTCCTTATATCCTTACGAATATCTGCTTTCTGTATCTTTTGCAGGCGTGGGTTTATGAGGTGTTCAATGTTACCCCGTTTACCTTGCGTGATCAGACCCGGGACGTGCCTGTTTTGTACTATTAGAGGAAGGAGAACAGGGAGGAGGGGGCCCAAAAGACGGTCCGGGAGTCCGAGTTGAGGGCTGTTCTTGGTGGTCCATGGAGGAATGAGTTCCTGCTTTATCCTTGGACTCCCACGGTTACAGAGGCGGTTGGTGATGTCCGGGATGTGACTGCTTCCCGTAGGTTGTTGGTTGGCTTGTCTGGTGATGAGATGTACTTGGGAGATCGGGTGGCTAGGCAGCATTATGCCTGGGCTCCACTTTATGCGCCCCAACACCCTCCTAGGAACATGTGGTATCCCAACCGCTTGGCGAGGAGGGAGGATTATCTGCATGGGATTCCCGCTGCTGAGTTCCGGTCTGACATGGATTACCAGACCTTTGTGGAGCTTTTTCTGAGGTCCCCACAGGTGGTTAGGCAGGCTGGTGAGGATGCCGGTATAGGGGGCCAAGGCTTAGATATCCCCGAGCTGATGGGTGTTGGGCATCCTGAGATCGTAGACATGCCCCCGTTCCCTGACCACTTTTTTGTGCCGATGGGTGACCGGCAGGTGAGGGTAGATTTGACGCCTACAGAGGCTGACGAGGTCGAGGCTGCTCAGCTTCGCCCAGATGATGCCGGCGGGGTATACCTTTTACTTCTTTCCCTCTCTTTATGTACCAATGCTTCAACTATGTTGTAACCCTTGTGTCTGATTTTGTAGGTTACCCGCGACTCTCTATTATGACAAAATAATATCTCTTACCTCCTAAACTTTCAACATCAACTGGACTCATTAAATCCATATGTAAAAGTTGGAAACAGTGAGTTGTTCCAGAGTACTCCTCATGATGTCGGTTAGCACTATGGGCAACACGTGTCTATTTACCTTTCAGACAATTCTCACATATGATTTTCTTACTTATATACAGGTTAGGAAGACCACTAATATCTTCTACCTTAATAAGTTTCACAATGTTACGAAAATGGACATGACCCAACTTTTGATGCCACAAGGTAGCATCATCTACTCTCACAGAATGACACACTTGTTTATCCTCAACAAGATAACAATTATTACTTGACCTAGTACCAGACATAACACAGTTATTGGTACAATAAAAACTTCACAAGTGTTTTTATTGAATTTCATTTCAAGATTGTCGTCACAAAGTTGGCTAATACTAATTAAATTAGTTACAAGTCCATCAACTTGCAAAATATTTTTCAAAGCAGGAAATCCAGGTATATTTAAAATGTCTTTTCCTACTATATTACTCCTGCCACCACCACCATATGTTACACTACCACCTTGAATAGGTTCATATTCCGTTAAAAACATTTTTGTTCCTGTCATGTGACGTGAAAAACCACTATCAAAATACCATGAACCTTCAACATTAGTTTTTAAGGCAGTGTAAACAACAACACATCTCAGGTTATACTTAGGTTTCCATGCTTTCCTACTTTGATTATTTCCCTTCTGACTGCAAGTGATATCTGACGTGCTAGGCAACACTCCAGGTAGCACTGAAGAAGCATCTTGTTTTTCTTTAAAAGCGTTTTACAATCATTTTTTAAATGTCCAGTAGAGTAGCAATAGTTACATACTCTAGTTTTGTCAGAAGGCTTATCTGAAGACAATAGTTCTACATTATCCCTTTCTTTAACAAAAACTATTTTATCTTCCTTATTAGCCAAAGTAGATGTATTAGCATTTAAAGACTCTTGAAAATCCATACCTGCCTTTAGTGGTTTGCTAAACCCAAGGATTTCATCCAGCTTGGAAGAACCCGTGTTGAGTTTTTTAAATGTGACCTCGGCTAGAGTAAGCTTGACCTTGACTTTGTCCAGCTCCGCATCCTTTTTTGTGAGTTGAACTTCCAACCTAGTCAAGCCATCAGTCAGATCTTGAACTTCTTTGGACAGAGACACCACCTTCTTGTTCTCTTTCTTCCATTCGTCAAGCAACTCTTTGCAAAGGTCCTTAAGACCGCAAATGAGTTCATTCTTGCTGAACTCCTTACTATGTTCACCCTCTTGTGAACTACATGCATCCATGTTAATAGAACCCACAAAACAAACAACATTTACTAAATTAAAATTGGTATACCTGCTGGATGATATCTCAGGTGCTATCTCAGCTTGGATATCACTTGAGGTATCACTGTCAGTGTCCGAGTCACAATTTGTGACCACCATTGCTGTTTGATCTAAATATTCAGATTGATTGGTCTCCTCATCTTCATTGTCACTGAGGGATACCCATAGGCTCTTCCCCATCTTCTTTAGAGTGTTAGCACACTCGTTAGAGTAATGACCCCACCCAGAACATGCGTGACATTGGATTGATTCAGGTACTTCGAATCAGATCTAGATTGATCTGATGATGCTCTTCTTATGAGACCACCTTTCTGAGTAGATGAAAATGTCCTCTTCGGCATTGAATTGTACATCTTGGTCTGTTGCTCTTTAGCCTTAACCTGCACATTTTCTTTGTTAAACTTCTTTAACATAGAATTATATTTCCTAGCAAGCAAGGCAACAGTAGCATCTTCACCTAATTCCTCAAAATTTTTGTCATCCTCATCAGTTGATAAATTTGAGGATTGAACTTTTAAAGCAACACTCTTGCCTTTAGAAGCTTCATTTTGCTCGACAAGGTTTGACCCAATTTTTTTAAATGCTCATTAAGAAATTGATGTCCATAGAAGAAAGGTTGTGAGCCTCTTCTATAGATGAAACTTTCATATTAAAACTCTCAGGGAGAGTTATAATATCTTTTGAAACCAATTGTTTATTTGTAAAAGGTTCACCTAAAAGTTGACACTCATTAGCAATGTCAAACAATTTTTCAAAATAAGAGGAAATGGTATCATTTTCACCCATTCTTAACCTTTCAAACTTGCTAGTAAGACCTCTAAGTTTGTTTTCACGCACACTAGAATCACATTCACAAAACCTTTGTAAAATATCCCAAGCTTTCTTAGCAGTGAAACTATTTTGAACAAGTTTAAAAGTGTGCATGTCAACCCACTCAAAAATAGCATTAAGAGCCTTCTCATTGTAGTTAGCAAGGACAATCTCTTCATTAGTCCACTCACCTTCAGGTTCAACCTGAATATCACCATCCTCATCAGGAGGTAACAGTGGAAGAGAGTATCCATTAACTACAGTTCGCCAAGCTCGAAGATCAATTGATTTGATATGCGAGCGAAGACGGATCTTTCAATATGCATAATTCAAACCATTTAAAACAGGAAGACGTTTTTTGTTTGGATTTGCAGGATCTAAAGCCATGACACCTAGAACAAGCACTTAGTATCGTCAAGTGATCTGCTGTGATACCAATTGAAATTGTCACGGCCGGATATAAAAATGATATCCAAGGTGATATCAGCACCAACAATAGCACTTGAGTTAGCACACACACGCTTCAAAAATAAAAACAATTTTATAAAAGAGATTGCAGCGGAATAAAGACACCAAAATTGTTTTTCTAAAGTTATATAAATTATATAACTTGAGGATGCCTCTTAGACAAGACTTTATAATCACTTTATAAAAAGAATTACAAAAGCCGAATTGTATTCCCTATAACTAATACAATATAAGTTCTATGGAACAAGAGATAAAGAACGAAATCCAATTCTAGTCAACACACAACTTGATACCAAGGTAGTCAAGTACGAAATTACAAGGGGGGTGGATAAAACGAACCACAAAGAACTCTATCTCTATATGATTGAAGGTGTGAAGTGTGGAATTGGCATATCTTCAAGTGTTTCCTTCAATGCATATTTATAGTCTTCAATGTCTTGAAGGCTACTCAAATAAACAGCCTTGGCATATCTTGTCGTTGAGGGAGAGAGTGGGGAAGTGGGTTGGCTTGCACTACCAGAAACTGGTGCTTTAGCAACGGAATCAACAACGACGGAAGCATTCCGTCGCTATTTACCGACGAAAATTATGCTATAGCGACGGAATGATTTTGGCGTCAAATTTACCGACGAAATTCAATTTCGTCGATAAATTCTGTCGCTAAAACGAATATTCCTCGAATATTCGTTTTTTTATCGCCACTAAATTGGCGTCAACTTTACCAACGGAATATTCCGTCGCTAGTTCTTTCTCAGCGACGAAATTATTCCGTCGGTGAAAAGATATTATTTTTTTTATCAGCGACGGAATTATTCCGTCGGTGATTATAATATTTAATTTTAATTTATTTTTAATTAATCAGCGACGGAATAATTCCGTCGGTAAAAATTAAATGATTTTTTTAAATAAATCAGCGATGGAATATTTCCGTCGGTGATAAATTAATTTTTTTAATTTATCAGCGACGAAATTATTCTGTCGGTGATTTTAATATTTAATTTTTAATTTTTTTTAATTTAACAGCGACGGAATAATTCCGTCGGTGATTATAAAATTTAATTTTTAATTATTTTTAAAACTAATTAGCAAAATAACTAATTGAAAACATTAAAAAATTTAACTGAAACGTTAGAAAATTGACTGGAATTTAAAAAACTAACTGAAAACGTTAAAAAACTAACTGAAAATGTTAAAAAACTGACTGAAATTCTAAAAAACTAACTGGAAACGTTAAAAAACTGACTCGAACTTCAAAAAACTAACTGAAAACGTTATACCCTATACCATATACTATATACCCTATACACTATACCCTATACACTATACACTATACCCTATACACTATACTATATACCCTATACACTATACCCTATACCCTATACACTATACACTATACACTATACCCTGTACCCTATGCACTATACCCTATACCCTATACACTAAACCCTATATATACCCTATACCCTATACCCTATACCCTATACCCTATACACTATACACTATACACTATATACCCTATACCCTATATCATATACCCTATACACTATACCCTATACCCTATACACTATACCCTATACCCTATACACTATACCCTATACACTATACCATATACCCTATATCATATACACTATACCCTATACCTTATACCATATACCCTATACACTATAACCTATACCCTATACCCGACGGATGGTGGGCTGTCTGGATGACCAAGGCGAGGAGCATGATTGACAACCTACCCTCGTCGACAACTACAGAGTCGTCATTAGAAACACCCTATCAAGAGGATGAAATGCCAGTGCCACCTAACGTTTCATCAGCTAATCATCCATTAGATGATGTCACTCATATTCCTCAAAATGTTGATGAACCCGAGGAGGATTTCTTACCAGTGAATTTGCCACCTCCTCCGCCTCGTTCAGGTCATCTCGCGCACATTGATATTGATGAATCAGAGGAAGAGGAAGAGGATGAGGAAGAGGAAGAGGACGTTGAACCAGAGTTTGATTCATCAGAGTCCGAAGATGAAAATGAAGAACTCGAGATTTGTAGTAATTCAGAGTCCAGTGATGATGATGGGGACGAAGATTAATAATAGTTTAAAGTTTTATATGTATTATGAATGCTTTAGATTATTAGAACTTTAAAGTTTTATATGTATTGTGAATTCTTTAGATTATTAATAGTTTAAAGTTTTATATGTATTGTGAATGCTTTAGATTTTTAGAACTTTAAAGTTTTATATGTATTGTGAATGCTTTATATTATTAATAGTTTAAAGTTTTATATATATTGTGAATGCTTTAGATTATTAGAACTTTAAAGTTTTATATGTATTGTGAATATATTGTTTCCTATTGTTAAAGTTGTATATTTTAATATTTTTAGTGTATTTAGATATGAGTTCTAGTAGAGCAGGCAAGAAGACATGCCCCGTTTACACATCTATTACTGGGACGCAACCGTCCCGATCCAGTACAGGTGTCGGCAGTACTTCTGATGTCGACCCAACACTTTCTAGTACCAGCTCCACCTCTGGACCCAGTACTCCTACTCCTGTTGATTCTGAGGGGAGGACGTTTCTGATGGTATCGCCACTTTATGACCAGTAAGTAACTCTTCATTAATTTGATATAAGTTGGTTCCTTTTTGTTTTTATATATAATTCATTATTTAAGTTAAAATGTTATTGTATAAATATACTTGGCAGGTTTGTAGGTGGATACCTTACCCCAGGAACTAAGATCGGGCAGTATTGGCAGTCTCGGGTCATGGCAGAGTTTTGGCCCAACTGAAAATCATTGCCACCGGGGGAGAAGGAGAATGCTTGGGAGGAGTTTAAGGTAATGTGTTAATGGTTTTTATTTAAAACTTAAATGTTAGTTTGTTATTAAAATGTTATAATTAATAATGATTATACTCTTTTAGTTTTGTAATGCTATCATTATATGTTGTAGGGGAAATTTTGTTGGGTGCCGGATATCGACGAGGCGACGGCTAGATATGTTTTCGATAAACAGTGTTCGAAGTTATTTCGGGATCATATTGGTAACATATTTATCTATCCTTAATTAGTTTAATTAAAAATGATTATACTCTTTTAATTTTATAATGTCATCATTATATGTTTACGAGATATTCATTTTTTATAGGTAACACGAAGTCTAAATTTTATATTAAGCGGCTCGAGGCGAAATTACAGCCCTTTACACCTCCTTGGATGACCGAGGAGGTGTTTCTTCACTTTTGCGAATATTGGGCGTCGAATGCGGCGAAAGTTATGGCCTAACAGGCTAAGGCAAATAGAGCAGGCTCCTCGGGGTCGGCGACAAAGCATACGATGGGGACGATACCAGTCGGCGAGCATCACTACCATATGGTATGTATGTTAGTTTAAATGTAGTAGTGTATGCATGCTTTTAAATATGTTTATGTACGTATGTTAGCTGGGAGCCATGTTGATGCTATGAAATCCATGGTTTTAGTGTAAATGTAGTGTATGCATGCTTTTAAATCAGTTTAAATGTTGCATTTATACAATTTCAAAATAATAATCTTGCTTATTTTATTTATAGGAAAGGGAACATGGCCCGGGTGTCAGTTTTTTGGATGTTTTCGTTAGAACCCATGTTCGGACTCCTACAGCGCCCGATCAACCTCCGCAATGGGTTGACGATCGCTCTGCTAATGTCTTTGTAAGTAAACTATCATTAAAAGACTTGATTTTGAATATGTAAATTTATTTATGTACATTACATTGTGTATATGATTATAATTGTTTGTTTTATTTTGACAGAGTACATATCAAGCCGCCGTTGTTCCCGAAGGTACGCCTCCCGGCCAGCCCGTTCCCTTCGTTCCTGATGTTTGGCGCTCGATCACCTCTGAGGGACATCCAAAGAGAGATGAGAGAGTGTTAGGGATGGGGGATTACGGGCGGCAATGCCCATCGACGTCGACCAGCCTTCGGCCATATGGTTTCACGCCCGATACTCGAAATGATCCGAGGATCGACACACTGGAGGCTCAGCTGGCTGAGGAGAGACGATTGGCTGCAGAGGCTAGGGCAAAGCTTTCGGACGCTTTGGAGGCTCAGGCGCAGATGCGGGAGGAGAATGATCAGCGTCAGGCGCAGATGCAGGAGAAGAATGATCGGCGTCTGACCGATAGAAAATTTGCGATGTTGATTGCCCATATATAGAGAGTCTGCAGCAGGGTAATTTCCAGCCTCCCCCCCTGATTCCCCCCGAGTTGATTACATACTATTTTAGACTTGTTTGTAATAACATTTGTCATATTTGGTACCCGCGGGAGCCCCGGCCCCCTCCTCCACCTCCCCCCTCCCGATTTGGTACGTTGATTTTGGTTTTTAGTTTGGTACTCTTATTGGTACTCTTTTATACTTGTTTGTAAACATTTATGATATTTGGTACCCGCGGGAGCCCCGACCACCCCTCCTCCCCTCCCCCCCCTCTCCCCCACTCCCCCCTTTTCCCCCCTCCCCACCCTCCCCCCTCCCGATTTGGTACGGTGATATTTAGTTTTTAGTTTGGTACGCTGATATTTGGTTTTTAGTTTTATAGTTTTAGTTTTATTGAATTGTTATATCAGGTACAAAAAAAAATTGGTTAATTGATATTTTAAATTATTTTTTTTAATTTATTTCATTATCAGCGACGGAAATTTCCATCGCTGAAATAAATTTATTTTAATTAATTTTTATTCCAGTGACGGAAATTTTCGCCGCTATATCAATTAATTTTAATTTTAATTTAATTTAATTAAAATTATCACCAGCGGAAATTTCCGTCGCTGGAATAAAAATTAATTAAAAATAAATTAATTTCAGCGACGGAAATTTTCGTCGCTGAAATTAATTTTTTTTAATTAATTTTTATTCCAGCGACGAAAATTTTCGCCGGTGATAATAATTTATTTTAATTAATTTTTATTTCAGCGGCGAAAATTTCCGTCGCTGAAATTAATTTAATTTAATTAATTTTTATTTCAGCGACGGAAATTTCTGCCGGTGAAATAAAAATTTAATTTAGTTTTTATTTTCACCGGCGGAAATTTCCGTCGCTGAAATAAAATTTTAATTAAAATGAATTAATTTAGCGGCAGAAATTTCCGTCGCTAATGTCAAAAGATCACCGACGGAATTAATTCCGTCGGTAATATCAAAATATACCGACGGAATTTGAGCCGTCGGAACACTGCGGCGGTATGATAGCGGCGGACCACCGACGAAATTTTTCCATCGGTAACGGTTGCTAAAAAGGTGGGATAATGGTACACGATTTGAGGAACAACACTACCAGTGAAATACCGCCTTGTACTCCCAAGCTTCTCCATCATTGTACTCTCTTTGAATCAGCAACAACTGCCTTGACAAAGTCTTCACACGTTTTTGTTGTTGTTGATACAAAGTAACTCTTAGAAAGTTTATGCATAAAACGTCATGTATGCATAACTTTCTCTTTTTCAAATTCCTCCACGTTTCTAGCTCATTCTTCCATCATATTGCAACTTGAAATATGAACATACAACATATACTATACAGATCATATTAGCACATTAGTACATAAATAAATAATCAAGAAATGTTCAACTATATAAATTTCAGCACAGGAAATCATCTGAGATATCATCTGAAATCTGAAAAATCATTCAGGATATCATCTGCGTTTTACACTAACAGTCTCAAAATGAATAGGTATTTTCTAAAAAAGTGTCCTTATTGTTTACCATTTTTTTCTTTTACTTTCTTATACTCCGTCCATTCCCCATTAAAAGTCCACTATTTTATATTGGGACGTTTCACTTAAAGAGTCCACTTTTCGTAATAAACTATTAGTTTAGTTGACACTTGAGATCTTACTGATAATTTCTCAGTTGTTTGGTCGACAGATTTAATCGTGTTCTTAATAGTTTAGATGAAAACTGAGAACTTACTAATAAGTTAAGTTTTCAGTTGTTTGGTCGCCGGAGTAGATTGTGTTCTTAGTAGTTTAGTAAACAACTGAGAACATACTGATTAGTTCTCAGTTGTTTGGTCGCCGTAGTTGGTGGTCGGCGGAGTTGATCGTGTTCTTAATAGTTTAGTTGACAACTGAGAATTGATAAGTTAAGTTCTAAGTTGTTTGGTCGCCGGAGTTGATCGTGCTCTTAATAGTTTATTTAACAGCTGAGAACTTACTGATAAGTTAAGTTCTAAGTTGTTTGGTCGCCGTATAGGTCGTCGGAGTTGATCGTGTTCTTAGAAGTTTAATTGACAACTGAGAACTTACTGATAAGTTATGTTCTCAGTTGTTTGGTCGCCGGAGTTGATCGTGTTGTTAGTACTTTAGTTGACAACTGAGAACTTACTGATAAGTTAAGTTCTTAGTTGTTTGGTCGCCAGCGAAAAAAAAAAAGTCGCCAGAGTTGGTCGACGGAGTTGATGATTGCCGGAAGTGTTGACTGTAGAAGATTGGGAGGGGGTGACCTAAGGGCAACTCCAATGGTAGTCCTAAAACCTAATTTTGATACTCATTTTGAAGTCCTTGCATCTACAATAGGTAAAATGTTGAGTACCAAAATTTAATTAAGTCCTTACCAAATTACCATATATAGGGCTTTAATTAGGACAAAAGGGTGAAATCCTTGCATCTCCAATATGTAAATAAGGCGGGACCCACGAAAATTATTGGTGCGATATTAATATTTTTGCAGGAGATAGTGATTTAATTTTTGATTTAAATTTATTTCAATTTTTACATAATTATTTATAAAATTTTAACTATTACTAAAAAATAATTAATTAAAATAATTATTATATTTCGAAATTATTTATAAAATTTTATTTTTTGATAAAAAATAACTAATTAAAATAATTATTATATTTCAAAATTATTTATCATATTAAAAACATTAATAAAGTTATTAACTTAAAAAATAACTAATTTGGTACCTAATTTTTGATACCCATTGTTGGAGATGTTTTTTTTTGGTACCTATACAAATAGTGTTTATGGTGTGAATGTGTGCCCCAAATTTTGGATTCACGCGAGTTTGAAGACATCCGAGTTATTTGAAAAACGGAGTCGCCACGCCATTTTGATTACCTCAAAACTTTGAAAAAAAGGTTTTATGGGTTCGGAGGTTAAGTTACCCCTTGGGAAGAACGTTTGGCGTTCACCCAAAGTGCCTTGCCGGAGCAAGTCTCCCGAGATTTCATTAATCGTGTTTGCTTGCGTGCTTTCTTTGTGTGCATGTGTTTGAGAGTAAAAGGGGGAATGTCCCAAGTTATCTTCCGGACGTACAAACCATTTGTTGGTTGTCGCTCGGGATTTCTTGGAATTTATGTATTTGGGATTATGATCCCGTCCTCATCTTATGACTTATGATCATCGCATTTTAAACCTCGGGACCCTCGGGACTTGCGTGATCGAGAGAATGACTCTCTTTTGGTCAAATATGAGGTTCTTTAGGAAGGAATATCCTTAGCCCATCAATCCTACGCTTTAAGACGGTCGAGCTCGTATAGAGGCTTCATACTCATTCTTAAGCGATAATCGGAGATATAGGGTTCAAGGTGTCCCTTTCTAAAGAGATATGGAACCTTTAATGGAAGGAACGATGCAAAGATGAGAACTTTTACACCGGTCCGTTCCAAGGTTGCTAATGGGGACATGGGAAATGCATGTAAAAATGATACTTTAGTGAAAAGATGGCATTTTTGGAGTGTAAAGAATGTCTTTTGGTTGCAAGGGATGCCTTTTTGTGCAAAGAAAAGATTTTTATGTAAAGAATGTATTTTTATGTTGGAAAATAGCATTTAATGCACAAATGATGCATGAAAATGGCAAAGAATGATTTTTTAATGCAAAGTATGCATTTTGAGTATGAAAATGAGTTTTTAAATGCAAAAGATGCATCTTTAATGTGAAAAGGGGTTTTTTTGAGTGCAAAGGATGCACCATTAAAGCAAAGATGTCATTTTGGTGAAAAAGATATCCTTTTAATGCAAATGATGCTGCTCTGTATGCAAATGTTTTAGTTTAAATGCAGATTGGTGCATTAGAAAAGGAAAACATCGGTGCAGTGAAAAGATAAGGAGTACGCAAGCGGCTATGTATGTCGCGCGACATAGAGGCGCCTATGTCGCGTGACATAATAAGCCATTTTGCGAAGCCTAAACAACCGAGATTTGCAGAGGTAACAAGGCACCAAAATGGTCAAGTTACTTCACAAACAAATCTCGAGAGAGCATGTTTATTGATAATGAACACTTCAAGAGGGTGTGGATATGAGGGATCCACACTCATCTTGAGTGTTCATGCAAAACCAAGTCAAAACGGAGATTTTATATGAAATGTAATGAAATAAAATGTGGATGCTGGGTAATATGAAGCTAAAGCATGCAACTTTAATCGAATACTACATTATCAATGCATGTAACACATAGATTTCATATTCAAAGGAAAATAGAGAGTGGAAAAGGGGTAGAAACTCGTTACCCTTGAAGATCCACAACTCCTATGTCAAGTTAGATATAGGAGCCTTCTAGCGTCCTCCTCCGGAGGCGAGTTCGAGCCTTGGATCCTTGAGAACCTCGAGTTCTTGATGTATAGGAAGTGTGTGTGTGTGTGGGAAGTGTGTGTGTGATTATGTTTGGTAGGATTGAGGTGATTTGGGGGTATGTGAGGAGAGGAGGCTTCTGGAGCGTATTCCCTATAGAGGGGGACTGAGGGATGGAGGAGGTGTGTTCAAAATGAGAGGTGAAGGCCTCTATTTATAGGCTGCCTGCATGGGCTTGTTATGTCGCACGACATGATAAGCCATAACCGTTTTCCTTCTAGAAACATGCAAGGTGGCATGGTTCTAGAACTCTTTCCCGGGCCGGTTATGTCGCACGACATAAGTAGCCACTTCTGGATTCTTCTAGAAACATGCAAGGTGGCATGGTTCTAGAACTCTTCCTGGCTGGTTATGTCGCACGACATAAGTAGCCAAATCTGGATTTTTCTAGAAACATGCAAGGTGGCAGTCTTCTAGAAGGGTTTTGGGATTAAGAAAAACGTGTTTCTTAATCACCAAGCATTCCCTTCAGCCCTTAAAAGGCTTGGAACAGTTCCGAAATTGTTCCGGAACTTTAGGAAAATCCGGGGAGTTACCGGAAAAATTACCGAAATTGCCGGGAAAATTAACCGGAAGGCATGAGCCAGATTTGGGTACTTACAGAAGCCCCTCGGCAACGTCACTTGCAGGGCGAGTGGGGTTGTCGATAGAAAAGGATCCAATCTGGCGAATGCCGAGATGAATTGGGTGACCAATGTGGTCGAGTGGCTGGACCTTTTATGAAAGGCTACCTACGTATCCCGGAGGAATCAAGCCAGGTCGGAGTTCAAGTATCACTAGATAGTTAGGAACGATGTCTAGGATCCTTGAGATTTTGACAATTCGGAGGCTGTCACCTGAGGAAGCTAGAGCTTATGGCGCTATCTCTTTATGACGGAGATAGAGGTAACTTAAGTTGGGAAACTTGAGCGTACGTCACTATTTGCGGATAGAGGTAGCACAAGTTGAAATGACTTGGGCATACGTCACTATTCGCGGATAGAGGTAGCACAAGTTGGAATGACTTGGGCATACGTCACTATTCGCGGATAGAGGTAGCACAAGTTGGAATGACTTGGGCATACGTCACTATTCGCGGATAGTGGTAGCACAAGTTGGAATGACTTGGGCATACGTCACTATTCGCGGATAGTGGTAGCACAAGTTGGAATGACTTGGGCATACGTCACTATTCGCGGATAGTGGTAGCACAAGTTGGAATGACTTGGGCATACGTCACTATTCGCGGATAGTGGTAGCACAAGTTGGAATGACTTGGGCATACGTCACTATTCGCGGATAGTGGTAGCACAAGTTGGAATGACTTGGGCATACGTCACTATTCGCGGATAGTGGTAGCACAAGTTGGAATGACTTGGGCATACGTCACTATTCGCGGATAGTGGTAGCACAAGTTGGAATGACTTGGGCATACACCACTATTCGCGGATAGTGGTAGCACAAGTTGGAATGACTTGGGCATACGTCACTATTCGCGGATAGTGGTAGCACAAGTTGGAATGACTTGGGCATACGTCACTATTCGCGGATAGTGGTAGCACAAGTTGGAATGACTTGGGCATACGTCACTATTCGCGGATAGTGGTAGCACAAGTTGGAATGACTTGGGCATACGTCACTATTCGCGGATAGTGGTAGCACAAGTTGGAATGACTTGGGCATACGTCACTATTCGCGGATAGTGGTAGCACAAGTTGGAATGACTTGGGCATACGTCACTATTCGCGGATAGTGGTAGCACAAGTTGGAATGACTTGGGCATACGTTACTATTCGCGGATAGTGGTAGCACAAGTTGGAATGACTTGGGCATACGTCACTATTCGCGGATAGTGGTAGCACAAGTTTAGAGTTCTGACAATTCGGAGGTTGTCACCTAGTTTTATCCCGGAGATTGCGAAAAAGGTTGGATTTTGTAGAGAAGTTGGAAGGAATCAATAGTTTTTGTAAAGAAAAGTGGGACGCACCCGAATAATTTTTTGTATCCTGATTATTTGAAAAATAAAATTGAAAATGCCAAGGGCAAATAAACTGAATCACAGAGGTAAATTTGTAAAATAGGCCTCGGGGGCACTAGAGGGAAAACTGAATTGAAAGTGATTGAAAATGCCAGGGGCAATAAAAGGGTAAAAGAAGCCTACGGGGGGACAAAATTGTAAAATGGAGCCTTCGGGGGCAAAAATGGTAAAAATCAGCCACAGGGGCTTAGTATGTCGCACGACATAACGAGGCCACAATGGACATTTATTAAAAATACGCACAGTCGCCATTTGAAATTTAATTAGGCTTGAAATTGAGAGGGAGGCGACAGTGAGAAGAGAGAGGGCGAACATCAGAGAGGGGGATTCGAAGGAAATCGAGAGAAATCCAACACTTCTTAGTCCGATTCAATTGAAGAATGCCTCCTAGGCTCTATCCGACCAAGAGGGCTTCTCAACATGCCAACTTAGCTACTCGAAGAAAGGGGTGCAAAGGAATCAACGGCCGTTTCTTCCGAAGCACCAAGAGGAGATTTCTACCCACGGCTCGATGAGCATACTTCGGATGTCACGAAGAAGGAAGAGGTAAGAAACCTAGGGTTTCTTGAAAATTTTTCAATTTGTGCGAAATTGATTTGAGCGAGTTTTTCTTGATTTGCATTTGAACTTCATATGGATTGGCTGTGAACATGAATGAATCTAGGAAATGTAATGCGTAAATGCATGCCATACATTGATCCATTTTGACCTACTTTTTGCTTGAGATGATTTCAAGAAATAGCACGAAATATTGATACTTGTGCCATGTTTTCTTGCGAAATTACGCACCCGTGGCTCTCCGGAGGCGATTGGCGAGCTATGGCGAGCTTGCTTAGGGTAGCCGTGACTGTATACATTCGCCTAAGGGCATGATTTATCTTTGTCGGGCTAGGACAATTTTTCGAGATGGCGAGGCCATTGGAGACACTCGAGAGGAGTGTAGACTTGGTGAGGGCCTTCAGAGAGTATTGGTGGGAGACTACACATTCGTTTCACTTCTCTTGGGGTGAGACGACGATCACTCCGCTAGATTTTGCGATCATTACAGGCGCCCTTCACGGATGAGCCGCTCTACCTAGAGGAGCCTGCACAGGAGCCGAGCCCCAGACGATTGCGATGCCGATTTTATGGGCTTACTTGGCTTCGTTCCCCACAATAAGAAGGGGAATGGATATGAGTTAGGCGAGTTGCATGGCTTGATCGAGGGGCGGAAGCGGGGACTACACCGTGGTAGATGATCCCGTTGAGAGAGCCGGGCGAGAGCCGAGAGATTGGCTAGAGCTTTTGTATGGGTGGGCTTTTCCGACATGCTTTGTTCATCAACAGCGCATCTCTTGCTTTGATTTCACTGTTGGAGCTACCGAGAGCACTGGGATACGTCGGGAATACTGTCCTGGGGAGGCGAGGTTTAGGCGAGATGTATTTGGCCCTAGATGACGTCGGTAGGGAAGGCGAAGTACTTCACTGCTTTCATCCGGCTTTCGAGGTATTCTCTCACCTTGATCTCTTTTCTTTTGCGCATTTCATTATATCCCTTATTTTCCCTGTTTTGACTTCTTCTTCTCCTTTTCGTGCTTGGGCCTTCGAGTATTTTAGGTACATTATGAGTGGCGGATCAGATGAGTTTCCTGCCACCATTTTTCTGCTCTTCGGCGGTGGACAAAAGAATGCCGGGGAAACAGGGCCGGACTGCGGAGGGTTCGAGTGCGGGATCACGGCCTCGTATCATGATCTGGCATGCGGAGAGGGATTCCACGAGAGGCCGAGCTTGTTCCCCTGGATGGCCGTTACGATGACCTGGATTTGGATCATGCCGCGCACTTGATGAGTGTCGCAAGCTGCTAGTGGGCTTGTCAGGAGATGCCTTGTATCTAGGAGAGAGGGTGTATAGACGGCATGGGCCGAATAGGCATGCTCGGATCCCCGATGATCCTCCGCCTAGGATGTGGTTGCCTCGCCGGTTGGCGAATGTAGATGCTACGATTGTAGGCATGGCGGCACATCTCTACACACGGGAGGGGGACTATACTTTGTACGTGGCCGGCATCTTGGTCCCACGAGACCCGGGGTTGGTTATGGCGCTCATGGCGCGGGGCCTTCGATCGGCTACGTAGCTAGACCTCCTTTGCCCCGACTTTCATTGATTATCGGGTGGCGGTCGCATGAGGCGAGCTCACATTGATATGTCCCACTCATCCTCATCCGTGCTCCCGCGAGGTTCTAGATCTGTAAGTACTGTTCCTTACGCCTCTTTGGATTGCTTGCATCTCTTTTGTTATCAAGAACCGCATTCGACGCTTTTATGTGCGCATGTAACGAGTTTTACGCTCGAGCTTACGAGACATTTGACCGGGGCATATACCGCGCGTGTGGGCATGATTGGCAAGCTCCAGAAAGGCATGAGTTTCTGGAAGAATCAGTGCCGGTCACAGGGTTCGATTGATATTTCTCCACCTGGCCAACCGAGAAGGAAGAAGAGCCGCTCTGATGACGTGGGCACCAGCGGGAGCACTAGAGGACCGACGCCTCGGACAAAGACTGCAAATGTGCCTCTTTACAGACCCATTGAGATTGACGATGATGATGATGAGGATGGTGGAGCTGAGACAGCCACAGACTACGAGCTTGACTCCATTGTTATCACCGAGCTCGATGACTATTACCGCACAGAGACCATAGCCTACGAGGCACCTTCGGATGATCCTGATGATGAGCCAGAGGAGGCTGAGGATGACGACGAGGATGGAGATGATGGAGAGGGTGATGGAGAGGATTCAGAGTAGCCCCCCTTTCCCTTTAGACATTTGTGGCTTTTGATTATTGTACTCCCTTTTGGGGAAAACACATGTTATTATTTTTTTATGCACATCTTTTGGATTTGATCCACTTTGTATGTACAAATGGTTTGAATGGATGACTTGGATGAATTTTTAGCTTGTAAATGAATGCATGAGTGTATATGGGGTAAATGAACCCTTCCTTATGCATTTGAGAGGTGGATGGGTGGTATTTACAGCCATTGACAAGTCGGGGATTGCCCTGGGGAGAACAGGAAGGCTGTGATTGCGATGTACGATGTGGCTTATTATGTCGCACGACATAAGAAGCCAACTAGCTAGGTTTGTCGCGTGACATAAGTAGCTCCGAACCGAATTTTTCATGCCCTTTGGCCTTGGGTGGAATTGCCGACACGGGTTGGAATTGTGTGACCAAAAGAGGTCACCTACCCGGCCTCCTTGGGACAATGGCAAAGAGATATTAGTCCCTCCCTATAAGGATGGAAACGGGGTGACCTAGGAGGTCAAACAACTAATCCTTCATAGGAAAGTGCCAAATCAAAAGAGGTGACCAATATGGTCAGAAATTGGACTCTCATGAAAGGCTTACGCACCATTGGAGAGTGGAGAAAGAAAAAGGTGACCAATGTGGTCGGATGGCTGAACCTTTATGAAAGGCTACCTACGTATCCCTGAGGAATCAAGCCTTGATCGTAGTTCAAACTTCATCTAGACAGGTTAGGAACGATGTCTAGGATTTTCGACGTTTTGACAATTAGGAAACTGTCGCCTAGAGTTACCTCGTTATAACGGAAGTAACGAAGGCGCTTTTGGGAGAAAACGTTATCATTAGCAATTGGCACGTTACTTGAGCCTAGGGATGATTTTTCTCTTGGAAACATGGTAGGGACTGGCCGGATGCACATAGGGAATGTATTTGGAAATTGTTAAAGACGGGTTTCAAGCAAGTGGGATCGTATTCCTTGGGTGTGGGTGACTGCTGCTTTTATTGAGATGTTGTCAACGTGGACTATAATTCCTCCTTGGGCTGAGACTGGGTTTAAACCTCGGGTCTTGATTAAGGTCCTTTTCTTAAACTCTGGCGCTTGAAGCTGATGCTGACAGGCTTTTATAACCAAGCGAGATGTTGAAGTGACCAAACCTCTCTTCTAGGGATGGATGTGACTTATCGGAGCCCGGTCGAGGAAAAACTTCTGCAAAGCCCCAATATCTTACTAAAGCAAGGAAAGATCCTTTCATTTGGCAAAGCCCCGGTTGAATGAACGAGTAGGCGAAGTGACTTGGCGAAGCCCGGTCACAGTGACCTAGCGAAAATCCCAATATGGCGAGTGCTGCGGAAGTGATCCCGAGGTTGATCTGAACAAAGCGAACCCATCTAGGGACCTAGTGAAGAACCCGATGAGAACCCCGAAAATGGCTAAAGAAGCCCGGTTTAAAGGAATGCTTTGACAGAGTTTTCGAGGCGGCCTAATGCGAATTGTGGCGTAAGAGGGAAAACCTATCCTTCTCTCTCTCTCTTTTTTTATTTTTTTTTATTTTCCTTAGTCGATCAGTCAACCTAAAGGAAATGTGAAAGACAATATTCTTAGAAATTTATACATGCAGGGGCATATTTTTCGAAAGGTGGGAATAGATCCCGATCTTGTGTTATTTTGATGGCCTTATTCGATGTAGGCACAAAAGCTCGCTTTGGGTCTGACTCTTTTGAGAGAGTATAAGCGTAGAAAGGTTGGTAAAAGTGTATGGAAGCCCTGGCGACGTAAAATCGATGTTTAGCACTATTTTTCCTAAGATGTAGAAAGAGAAGACTTGTCAAGACATCTGAAAACTTTGTTTTATTTACAATGATCACAAGATTGCTTAAAACCCTTTATTGATGTTCGGGTTATTCAACCATTAATCTCGATATGAACAAACATTCTGATTAATCATGAGGAGAAAGTCAACCACTGCCGCGGATCAAGATTGGCTGGTGTAAAAGAAAGGTTTGTGTACAGGGAGGTCATTGATGAGACCGGGTTTTCTGGGATTTGACTGTGTCTATGGGAGAGGTCATTTGATGAGACCTGGTTTTTAGGAATTTGGATATGTTTATGACCGGACCATTGCTGGTTGCCTACGTTCCCCTCATTGTGAGGAGCTCAGGTCGCCGTAGTTCGGCCTTGGCCGGACTGTGTTTGGGCTTTGGGATTTGTGGTTCCTTTAGTGAAAAGGCTCGGATGAGATGATGAGGCGTGGGCCTCGGGATGATTCCTTGACTAAGTCATTCTTGGACGGCTGCTTCTGATTGCTTCCTCTTTCATTGGGGGAGAAAGGATTTGCACGTGCCTACAGGCTTATGAAATGCTTCTGGCTTTGCTTCGACCGCCCCATTGTTATCGACAACTTTCATTCTCTGAGCTTTGATTTTGCCTGTCCGTCAAGCTTTCGATGGGCGGTGCTGGGTCCTTGGCCTCATTTTCTTTTTCTTTTTTCTTTTATTTTTATGTGCAACCCCGTTTTTTGCCTGCACCGCCCTTTTTTGGGATTTTCAGCCTAGCTGGGCATTACTCTTTTTGCACTAAGATTTTTTTTGTCTTTTTTTTTCTTTTTATGTGCAAGCCTGTTTTTTGCCTAGACTGCCCTTTTTTGGGATTTTCAGCCTAGCTGGGCATTACTCTTTTTGCACCACATTTTTTTTTGAAGCACCTGAGGGCCAAGGCGAGCCCCTGCTTGAACTTTCTTGATACCCTTGAGGTCTAAGCCAAACTCCTAGGTCGTTGTCGACACGGGGTCAATCTTTCGAAGCTGAGTGGCCTTTTGTTGTCCCTTGATGTTGCCGCCGTCGTTGACTTGGTCAAGATGAAGGTGGGGGCATGATTGGGAAAGTGTATGGTTTAATGAAGGCCTTTTTTGTGAAGCAAGGAAAGTGTATGGCTTGATGGAGGCCTAAGGAAGGTGTATAGGGAGAGCATTGGTTGACTTTCTCACACCGATTAATCAGAACGTGAATTATTTCGAGAGATTACTTGTTGAGCAATGCAAGTGATCATATAAAATAAAACCATTTCATTAAATGTAATGTAGGTGTGCAAATAATGTCTTAAGTCTAGCAAGAAAAGAAGAAGACTCTTTTATAGAAAATTGAAGATTAAATACAATGTCCGTAGAGGACTTGATTTGAAAGAGAAAAGTACTAGAACCTACGAAGGTTGACTGAGAGACTATTTTTTTTCTTTTCTAATCTTGCTTAAGGATAGGTACACCCTAGTCTAGCTACTCTTCGCTGTCGGACTACATTTCTACCCTTCAGCATTGGAAGTAAATTCTTGATGCTCTTTGATCCGAACCTTGGTCATTGACTTGGTCACCATTCCGAACAGTAGTCTCGGTTTTGGTCCATTGGGGCGCTCAAGCTTGCCTTCGATTAACCCTTGGACCGCTTTCTTGAGGCTATACGGTTGTCGGTTGTGTGGCCATAATGACTATGGAAGGTGCAATGCTCATTTATGTCGAGGAGTGCATTTGAGCTCTTTGGATGGTAGTCTCTAAGGGGCTCCGGGGAGGCCTAGCTTTACTAAAGCCTTGAAGATTAAGCCCATGGGTATCCCAAAATCATCAAAATGTTCTCGTTGTCTCGGAGGACCACTATTTATTGGTACCTTCTTGATGTCGTCCATTGTACACAATGCCTTCTTTCCTTTACCGAGATGTTGCGGCCGTGTTGGAAGGGTAAGGTCTATAGCGGCGAGACATTTTCAAACCGTAAGTGCTTCCCGTGCACGAACCCTTTTTATGTAATCATCAATGTAAGCGTCAAGATTCGACTCCTTTGTGTCGGATGCGCGAGATTGGTAGGGTGAGATGGCTTGAGTCGAGCGATTGTCGACACTTTCACCGCTAGGCTTTTCTGTATTTTCTTAATTGGCTCTACCAATATTCCTTCGAACGAGTCAATAGGAGCATTAGGACCACACGACCCCGCCACAAGATTGGCATCGGCAAATGAAACCACGGTAGGAAGTACCACTGGTGGGAGAGATGACGGTCTGAGCATTCAAAGTGTGATCGTGACCATAACCTTCCTTGTAAGTCAAACTTGAAGCATAGGAATACGAACCAAAGGATCGGGAGTGGTGAGACTCATAAGGGGCCTCATAGGGTCCGGCAGCATCGAAGACGGGGATATATGGCTCGTAATAGTTGAATACCAGAGTGCGAGCGGCGATCCAAATGACTGCTGAAGACATGAGGTTCGAGGCACCATAAAAGTAGGACCGAACGTGTCTTGACCACACCGAGGGACGTGACTGGAAGAACAATGTGTATCTTGTACTTGGTGAGCGAAGCAACTTGCGTAATGGTGAGTGCGGGAGTGGATGAGGAGCATTTGACCTTGTCGACTTCCTAAGCTGGAGGAGAGGGGTAGAGCTTGGAGCCCGAGGAGCGAACTGATCCAAATTGGTTTGCGGGGTCATGTCAAAGCTGTCGGGCTTGGGAAGGCGCAAACCGACCCATTCCAAGATGATGACCTAAACTGACTGGGCCGTGAAGCGGTAAAACCGACCCATTCCAAGATGATGACTGGAACTGGGGGGTGAGAAATCGGGGTAGCCGTAGCATTTGCTCTCTGTTGGTGGTGAACAAAGCTGGGTCTTATGCGAGGAGGTGAGGGCATCGGGACCACGATGGCTTGGGACATTGGAAAGGACCGCAAAGGGGTAGTCCTTGGCAAGGGATCATATGTGGATGGAGGAGGGCATTGGTTATAGGATAGAGGAGCCGAAATTGCCGCATCTGGAGTTTCATCTTCTACCAGGAATCATTGGCTTCGACCACTATCTCGAACTCTATGGCTACGGAGCGCATCAATGATCATGGCTTGCTTTGTTCCTCATGGACCTTATGACTCTTTTCCGGGGCTAAGGCTAGCTCTTCTTCCCTAGTCATCGATTACCCAAACCACTCTTTGTTTCTGTCAAATCGGCCATTCGACTCTCTGAACCGACAAAACCGAGGATTCCGCGAACCTGCCCGAGAATTTTGCGCTAACAAGTTCGGACCCGGTATTCTCGTCCACTTCTTTCTCGCTGCGGGAAAGGGATAGGTAAGGTTTAGACTAGGGGTAGGCAAGATTTAGACTCGGGGTAAGCAAGGTTTAGAGATGGGTGAGGTTTAGACTCGAAGGTGGATAAGGTTTAGACTCGGGGTAAGCAAGGTTTAGACTCGGAGATGGGTGAGGTTTAGACTCGGGGTAAGCAAGGTTTAGACTCGGAGATGGGTAAGGTTTAGACTCGGGGTAAGCAAGGTTTAGACTCGGAGATGGGTGAGGTTTAGACTCGGGGCAAGTGTTTAGGCCGAAAGCTTAAGTAACATGCACTTATCGCTTAACTCATTTTCTCCTAATCCTAATTGATTGGAAAAGATTGGACCTTGAAAGGCCAAGATCGAAAATCGGAGATCGGACCGAAAAGGTCTCGATTAGGGATTTGACCATGAAAGGTCGGGATAGGAAAATAGGAAATCGGACCGAGGAGGTCTCGATTAGAGATTTGACCATGAAAGGTCGGGATAGGAAATCGGACCGAGGAGGTCTCGATTAGGGGTTTGACCATGAAAGGTCGGGATAGAAAATCGGACCGAGGAGGTCTCGATTAGGGATTTCAGAGACAGGACCATGCAATTATGATTAAATTAATTGTTCAAGTTTACTTAAAACAATGTCTTTTATTTATTTCTATTTGGTTGGAAAAGGGGTTCTGCCCTTCTTTTTTCACAACTAATCTAGATCCTGGATCAGTGGGTTCCGTCACTACGTCTATAAGCCCCTCGTATTCCACCTGTATTTCGACCTCCCAGGGTGGACAGCCCCGGGCGAGGGTCCTATAGGGCACGCGGATCCCACCGACCGAGAGTAAAGAACGCTCCTATCGGGTCTAGCGGGTCATAGGACCTTTCAACGCACGAGCGATGCGGATTATAGTCAAGGCAATGCGGGAAAGTCTCGTCTCTCGCCTTGACGGATCTTTGACAGGTTTCGCTTGAGCGAATTGACGGGTTTTTGACTTTCGGTAATGTCCTGAGAGAGTAATAGGCATGGGTCGGGCGGCAAAACCCGGATGACACAGTGTCACATTGAACTTCGTTGCATACGCGTGTGCGTGAGTCGGAATCGAAGTCAATGCGGTCAAGATCTTGCCAATTTTTCCTTGTCGGTAATTTTGGCAGAGCTTCGCTTGAGCGAAAGATCTTTTTATTTTTTTGGCAAAGACTCGGTCTTGATTCTTACGCATTCCGTGCGGGTCAAGGGCAATAGTCAATGTCGGAGTCAAGATCCCATCGATTTTTCGTTGTCGGAATTTCGGCAGAATTTCGCTTGAGCGAAAATCTTGGCTTCCGTTATGAGCTAAGGCTTGACCTTTACGTGGGTATGCAAGCTGGGCTATATGACACGGACTAGACCAAAAACCAACCAAAAGTCACGGTTTTGAAACGTGTGACACGGGCTCGTGCATTGGTCGACACCGGCTGCCATGGGGAGGTTGGGATGATTCCGTGCGCGCCGGGAGCATCGTAAGGTCTGTCCGTGGCTAGGCACTGGAACCACCCTCGGGTTTGAAGGACGTGCGTGCAAAAGTGTACAGGATATATCAGGTGCGCGTAGTGGGCGGTCTCCTAAAAATGTTCCTTTTTGAGTTAAAACAGAGATTTTCATAAATGTGTTTTAAAGGAATGATTTTCGGGACGGGGAAAATGCAACACGTAAGCACGTAAATTTTAAGGAGCCCCGATCGGTCATGGAGCCGAATAGCCCCAAGTCGCTAGGACTGCCCAGTTAACCATGATTTTTCCTGGTGGAATTGCCACCGAGGTCGCCGTCGGAATCCAATGAGGATTGAGCCGTACGAATCGCATGGATCAATTTTCCAGGTTCCACTCCTTTTGCTATTTTTCGGGTTATTTCCCGTTTCAAAGTATGCACAAATTCCAAGATGCAAATGATGCAATGCATGGTAAAGAAAGCAAGCACGATTAATGAAATCGGTGATGGGAGTCTAACCCGCTCAAAGGGAAAAGCTTTCTTCTATTATTTTTTTTCAAAATTATTTTTTTCGAAAAAGGGATACTGGTACGTGGGATTGTTAAACCACCTGGTTATCCCAAGCCCCGGGTTAGGGAGCGATACAGGAAGGGTAAGTGGGGTCCACCTATATACCGAGTATCGATTTTAGTTTTGAAAATAAAGCTTTTCTCCTTTGGGATATCCCCAGCGGAGTCGCCAAACTGTGAATGTGTGCCCCAAATTTTGGATTCACGCGAGTTTGAAGACATCCGAGTTATTTGAAAAACGGAGTCGCCACGCCATTTTGATTACCTCAAAACTTTGAAAAAAAGGTTTTATGGGTTCGGAGGTTAAGTTACCCCTTGGGAAGAACGTTTGGCGTTCACCCAAAGTGCCTTGCCGGAGCAAGTCTCCCGAGATTTCATTAATCGTGTTTGCTTGCGTGCTTTCTTTGTGTGCATGTGTTTGAGAGTAAAAGGGGGAATGTCCCAAGTTATCTTCCGGACGTACAAACCATTTGTTGGTTGTCGCTCGGGATTTCTTGGAATTTATGTATTTGGGATTATGATCCCGTCCTCATCTTATGACTTATGATCATCGCATTTTAAACCTCGGGACCCTCGGGACTTGCGTGATCGAGAGAATGACTCTCTTTTGGTCAAAGATGAGGTTCTTTAGGAAGGAATATCCTTAGCCCATCAATCCTACGCTTTAAGACGGTCGAGCTCGTATAGAGGCTTCATACTCATTCTTAAGCGATAATCGGAGATATAGGGTTCAAGGTGTCCCTTTCTAAAGAGATATGGAACCTTTAATGGAAGGAACGATGCAAAGATGAGAACTTTTACACCGGTCCGTTCCAAGGTTGCTAATGGGGACATGGGGGAATGCATGTAAAAATGATACTTTAGTGAAAAGATGGCATTTTTGGAGTGTAAAGAATGTCTTTTGGTTGCAAGGGATGCCTTTTTGTGCAAAGAAAAGATTTTTATGTAAAGAATGTATTTTTATGTTGGAAAATAGCATTTAATGCACAAATGATGCATGAAAATGGCAAAGAATGATTTTTTAATGCAAAGTATGCATTTTGAGTATGAAAATGAGTTTTTAAATGCAAAAGATGCATCTTTAATGTGAAAAGGGGGTTTTTGAGTGCAAAGGATGCACCATTAAAGCAAAGATGTCATTTTGGTGAAAAAGATATCCTTTTAATGCAAATGATGCTGCTCTGTATGCAAATGTTTTAGTTTAAATGCAGATTGATGCATTAGAAAAGGAAAACATCAGATTGCAGCTGAAAAGATAAGGAGTCTGCAAACTGGCTATGTATGTCGCGCGACATAGGCTGCCTATGTCGCGTGACATAATAAGCCATTTTGCAGAAGCCTAAACAACTGAGATTTGCAGAGGTAACAAGGCACCAAAATGGTCAAGTTACTTCACAAACAAATCTCAGAGAGCATGTTTATTGATAATGAACACTTCAAAGGGGTGTGGATATGAGGGATCCACACTCATCTTGAGTGTTCATGCAAAACCAAGTCAAAACAGAGATCTTATATGAAATGTAATGAAATTAAATGTGGATCTGGGTAATATGAAGCTAAAGCATGCAACTTTAATCAGAATACTACATTATCAATGCATGTAACACATAGATTTCATATTCAAAGGAAAATAGAGAGTGGAAAAGGGGTAGAAACTCGTTACCCTTGAAGATCCACAACTCCTATATCAAGTTAGATATAGGAGCCTTCTAGCGTCCTCCTCAGGAGGCGAGTTCAGCCTTGGATCCTTGAGAACCTCGAGTTCTTGATGTATAGGAAGTGTGTGTGTGTGTGGGAAGTGTGTGTGTGATTATGTTTGGTAGGATTGAGGTGATTTGGGGGTATGTGAGGAGAGAGGAGGCTTACGGAGCGTATTCCCTATAGAGGGGACCGAGGGATGGAGGAGGTGTGTTCAAAATGAGAGGTGAAGGCCTCTATTTATAGGTCTGCATGGGCTTGTTATGTCGCACGACATGATAAGCCATAACCGTTTTCCTTCTAGAAACATGCAAGGTGGCATGGTTCTAGAACTCTTCTGGCCGGTTATGTCGCACGACATAAGTAGCCATACGGATTCTTCTAGAAACATGCAAGGTGGCATGGTTCTAGAACTCTTCCTGGCCGGTTATGTCGCACGACATAAGTAGCCAAACTGGATTTTTCTAGAAACATGCAAGGTGGCGAGTCTTCTAGAAGGGTTTTGGGATTAAGAAAACGTGTTTCTTAATCACCAAGCATTCCCTTCAGCCCTTAAAAGGCTTGGAACAGTTCCGGAATTGTTCGAACTTTAGGAAAATCCGGGAGTTACCGGAAAAATTACCGAAATTGCCGGGAAAATTAACCTAAGGCATGAGCCGATTTGGGTACTTACGAAGCCCCTCGGCAACGTCACTTGCGGGCGAGTGGGGTTGTCGATAGAAAAGGATCCAATCGGCGAATGCCGAGATGGATTGGGTGACCAATGTGGTCGAGTGGCCGGACCTTTTATGAAAGGCTACCTACGTATCCCTGAGGAATCAAGCCAGTCGGAGTTCAAGTATCACTAGATAGTTAGGAACGATGTCTAGGATCCTTGAGATTTTGACAATTCGGAGAGTCATCACCTGAGGAAGCTAGAGCTTATGGCGCTATCTCTTTATGACGGAGATAGAGGTAACTTAAGTTGGGAAACTTGAGCGTACGTCACTATTTGCGGATAGAGGTAGCACAAGTTGAAATGACTTGGGCATACGTCACTATTCGCGGATAGAGGTAGCACAAGTTGGAATGACTTGGGCATACGTCACTATTCGCGGATAGAGGTAGCACAAGTTGGAATGACTTGGGCATACGTCACTATTCGCGGATAGTGGTAGCACAAGTTGGAATGACTTGGGCATACGTCACTATTCGCGGATAGTGGTAGCACAAGTTGGAATGACTTGGGCATACGTCACTATTCGCGGATAGTGGTAGCACAAGTTGGAATGACTTGGGCATACGTCACTATTCGCGGATAGTGGTAGCACAAGTTGGAATGACTTGGGCATACGTCACTATTCGCGGATAGTGGTAGCACAAGTTGGAATGACTAGGCATACACCACTATTCGCGGATAGTGGTAGCACAAGTTGGAATGACTTGGGCATACGTCACTATTCGCGGATAGTGGTAGCACAAGTTGGAATGACTTGGGCATACGTCACTATTCGCGGATAGTGGTAGCACAAGTTGGAATGACTTGGGCATACGTCACTATTCGCGGATAGTGGTAGCACAAGTTGGAATGACTTGGGCATACGTCACTATTCGCGGATAGTGGTAGCACAAGTTTGAATGACTTGGGCATACGTCACTATTCGCGGATAGTGGTAGCACAAGTTGGAATGACTTGGGCATACGTTACTATATGGTAAATCCCCCTTCTACTTTTTATGTCCCAAAATGAACAATTAAATTTTTAACAAATTCATTTTGAATAAATTTTGTACATTTATTTTGAGATGAAGATAGTATATATTATTTAATTAAATATTTGTCATTTGTATTATTGAATTTTATTTTTATTTGTATTTTAAATGAAATAATAAGAAATATTTTGAGAATATTCTCATTTGTTGCAAGATTTTAAACAAGATAATGGATATGATAGAAGATATTTGGTGCTGAAATTATATCATTTAAGAGTTTTGATGCAATTTCTGCTCTAAACTGTTGAAGATGGCCTCAGTGATTTTGTTGTAATCGTCCTCACCAATTTTTTCTTCATTTTTAATCAATTAATAATACTGAGTTAATTTTACTTCATGTGGGTTTAACTTTTACTAAGGTTCTGTTTGTTTCGCGTAAACTAACTTGCAGAAAATGATTTCCTGTAATAATGTTTTCGAGAAAATGAATTTTCTGTAAAATGTTTTTCGGAAAATGAGATAAACATGTTTTCGGTTGTTTAGTAAAGAAAATATTTTCCGAAAAAAATTTCATGTGTTTAATGAAAATATTTTTCGATAAAAACACAATTTGAGATAATTTGAGTGGGGGGGGGGGGGCAGGGGTGGTGGTGGTGAATGGAGTGGCATGGTGGTGATGAGTGGAGTGGGGTGAGGAGTTGTTAAAAATAAATTTTAAATGATTAAATTTTTTTTTGACCCGAGGGGGGGTGGGGGGCAGGTGTGGTGGTGGTGAGTGGAGTGGGGTGGGGAGTTGTTAAAAATAAATTTTAAATGATTAAATTTTTTTTTATCCGATAGGGGAGGGTGTAACGATTGTGTACCCGATTTTTTGAAATCAAACGGAGTCGCCACGCTATTTTTGTTTTAAGGGCCAAAACTTTGAAAAATGCCCGGGATTACAGATTTGGGTTCGGAGGTCACGTTACACACCGGGAAGAACGTTAGTGTTCACCCGAAATGTCTCGTAAAACGAGTCTTCCAAGCATTAAAAACCATTTGTGTGTGTGTGTTTTGGCCAAAATAAGTTGAAACTGAAAAGTAAAAATTGGGAACTCTTTATTAGACTTTAAACAAGTCCCATAATTTTTGGTGTGATTTTTGGGTTGAGTTTTGGGACTCAAAAGATTTTTTGAAGTTGAAGAGCATTTCTGCCAGAATGAAAAAGGCAGTGGACACTTTATTTTAAAATGGGTTTAAGGGCTTAAAAATCTCAGAATCTGGAGAAAGTCCAAGAATGAAAGTTGTTCAAAACACCTTAAATAAGGTTTCAGTAAAATAACTTTCCCATTTGGAGGTGATTTGGTGGACCAAAACCTTCTGGAAATCTCAGATATGAAATCTGGACTTCCAGAGACTGATGAACTGACCTTTGAAAGAAAATTTGAAAAAGGGAGTTTTACTCACGAAAAAAATAAAGTAAAAATATTTCTGGAAAGCTATGGATGTTAGATACAAAAAGTGTTTTGTAGTCAACACAAAATTATAAGTTTCTGTATGTACAAAAAATTAGACCATGGACAAAGGTCTTAGAGAAAGGCTACTGGACAGCAACTTCCTCTTGAAGAAAAACATGATTTTAAAGGGGGTTTGGTATCCATGCTTGTCCCCATTTCCCTAAGATTTGATTAGTGATCACTAAACATTTTAGTGGTGATCTACTATATCAAGCTATCCTTGGGGTACATTAGGACTTAAGCATTTCATTTGCTTGGGAAGGGGAATTTTATCCTTTGAAATCAAGATTTGATGCATGAAAATGATTTTTAGGGTTTTGAAAATGTGTTTGCAAGAAAGTAAAGATACTTTGAAAGTAATGTTGATCCTTGTAGAGGATCATCCATGGAGATGAACTTCCATGGTGATCCTCTTGGATCTAAGGCAAGAAGATGAACAAACTACATTTTGGAGTTTGAAAATGAATGCATGGATGAGAGAATTTTAGGGTGAGGAGAAGGAGGTTATACCTATCTTCTTTGTGTTTTGTGTTTGAATGGATTCAAGGCTTGAATGTGTTTAGGGTTTGAAAGTGTTTAGGGTTTGTAATTAGAGTTGGTCAAAGAGAAAACAAGTAGATAACAATGAAGTCCTCTATGTTTTCTCTCTAATCCTCCTCCTAAGGGGTGATTTGAGCTTGGGTTAGTGTATGTATGAGAGTATGTATGAGAGTGATTTGAAAATATTTTGAGTGAGTGGGATTTGGGAAAGATTCAAGAGAAAATGGTGGCAATTCAAGTGAATTTCCACTGTTTTCTCCCTATTTTTTGCCAAGGTGCAGTTGTGAAATGTGTTGTTCCTCCTTATTTCTGTGACTGAAGGCCTCAATTTATAGGCACTCTGAAAATCAAAGATGTCCGCGCGGATGGATGTGTAGGCGTGCACTGTTCATTAAATGCTGCTCCAGGCTTTGGACAGGAAGAATAAAATTCAAATTAAGCAGCCAGAAAATGTCCCAGCCACTTCTATTTCGGGTTTTTGACCATTTCTTTTGCTTTTTTGATTCTTTTCCATGGTTTATCTTTAAATGGCAATTCCCAATCTACCCTCACTTTGTTAGGATTGTTAGGAATATTAGAAATGTTAGAAATGTTAAAGCTTTCGTTAATTTTCTAACGAAAATACTAACAACTCAAATTGGAGCACCTACAGTAGCCCCTCGGCGACGGCGCTTTCGAAGGAAGCGGGGTCGTCGATAAGAGTAAGGTTCCATATTTGACAGGATGATCGAGTGATCGAGTGGCTGGACCTAGCGATAGGCTACCTACGTATCCCGAATGGGAATCAAGCCGGCCGTAGTTCGGGTCTTTGACCCTGGAATGACTGTTTTAGGATGTCAACCTGATGAGCGAGTTCTGCAGTCGATTGCTGAGAGAAACTCTGCTGGGGATAAGAGATGACCATTTTGGTTTGATGGCTGAAGTTGTATATCCGCTCTGCTGGGGATAGGAATGACCATTTTCGGTCTGATGGTTGAACCTAATGATAGGCTACCTACGTATCCTTAAGAGGAATCAAGCCAGTCGTAGTTCGGGTCTTTGACCCTGGAATGACTATTTTGAGGCGTCAACCTGGTAATGATGGCATTTTAGGTGCCTCGAACCTTGATGATGGCGTTTTAGGTGCCTCAGACGTTTGGTGATGATAGCATTTTAGGTGCCTCAGACCTTGAAGATGGCGTTTTAGGTGCCTCAGACCTTGATGATGGCGTTTTAGGTGCCTCGAACCTTGATGATGGCGTTTTAGGTGCCTTAAACCTTGAAGATGATGGCGTTTTAGGTGCCTCAGACCTTGATGATGATGGCTTTTTAGGTGCCTCGGACCTTGATTTGAAATGTTTTCCCTTAATGGTTTGGGATGGATGGTCCTTCGGTGGACTTCGTCTGCTGCTGAAGGAGAGGGTGACCATTTTGGTTGGGTGGCTGGACCTAATGATAGGCTACCTACGTATCCTTAAGAGGAATCAAGCCAATCGTAGTTCGAAAGCTGCTCGGGATTTCGTTGGCTTTCATTGGAGAAAAATTGGGCTTACGTTTTATGGCCGGGGATGATGATGAGGAAAGAAACGGGATTCCGTTAGCTTTGCTGGAGATTTTGTTAGCTTTTGCTGGGGAAATCGGACTTACGTTTTACTGCCGTTGATGATTTTGATGAAAGAAACGGGATTCTGTTATCTTTCTCGTGCCGTTGATGATTTTGATGAAAGAAACGGGATTCCGTTATCTTTCTCGGGGAAATCGGACTTACGTTTGACTGCCGTTGATGATTTTGATGAAAGAAACGGGATTTCGTTATCTTTCTTAGAGAAATCGGACTTACGTTTGACTGCCGTTAAGGTTCCTTTGAAAGGGGGTTAACTTTGGTTGACTTTGGTTGACTCTGTTAAGTTGTTAAGTTGAGGACTAAATTGCAGAGTCCTGGAATTTTAAAGGGCAAAAGGGTCATTTTGACCCTTCAATCGTGTCCGCGCGGAGGGGATTGTTTCCCAGGCTGGTTTAAATGAAGGGCCATTTGCCCTTCTCCTTTCTTCCTCACCATTTTTCAGTTTTTTAGAGGAGAGAGAAAATCGAGAGTAGCCATTTTTGGCCATAGAAATTCTTCCGTTTTTCTTCGATTTTTGCAATGGAACATGGGAGTAGCCATTCAAGGAGGCGATTAGAACTCGTTCGAATGAGGAGGCATTACACACTTTCACAATCGATTGCGGAGGAGCCCTACCCGATGCGTGGCAACATTGGGCCTTGATCCGAGTCTCGAATCGGTATACTTCGAATCTCTTCACTTCCTTGGTTGATTTCTTGCTTGAAATTGATTTTTGGTGAATTTTTTTTTTTTTTTTTTTTTTAGATCCGAAAATTTATGTGCTTGGGCTTGGATTTTGATTTTGATGCTTTGCATGTTGTAATGAGTATATGGGTAATCCGAATATGCACTTTGTTTGGAAAAAGGATTGACATTTTCGCCTTTTTTTTTTTGAAAATTGAAAATTCGAAATTGTGATTTGAAATTTTAAAATAATGTTCTTGACATTTGAGATTGAGATTTGCATGTATTCATTGTGTTTGAAAAGAATGGGCATTTTGCCATTTTTTGTTTTTTTTTTTGAAATATGAAATGATAAGGAATTCGCTCGAATCTGGGACGGACATGAATGTATGCATGTATGCCTCTTGTAGGATTATATATATATTTTTTTGTAATGGAATGATGAATGATAGGATTTTTTTTTTTTTGAAAAGTGGGACGGATTTTTGATTCCGTTGATTGAATGAATGACTTGTGGAAAAACTGTTTATTTGTGCTATTTTATGAAAAATGGGACGGAGTTTTTACTTCCGTTGACTCGATATTATTGACATGCTTTCTGTACGAATGGTATTCGCTGAAAAAACTCTTTTCTTTGGTGCGAGAAAAATGGGGCTAGGTCCGTTGTATGCTGTTATGCTGCCCGATTTTCTGCAAAACTTTAGGTTTATGATGCATGTGTATGTTTTTTTTTTTAATGCAAATGCCAAGTGAATTTTTTTTTTTTTGACATTTTTGTTTCTCTCTTTTTTTTTTGCAGGGCGGAAACAATTTCGTGAAGGAGCAGCTGAACAAGATGAAGACTCGGGGATCGGTGGAGTCTGTGATTTATTTGTGGGATCGGCTTCCGGTTTTGGGCAGAGGAGCGATGATGAGTCCTAGACAGATCGTCATTGAGACCGGATTGTACGAGTTCATCGAGTGCTTGAGGGGATTGGTCAAGTTTCCTAAGAGCAAGGGACTGATCTTTGCTTTGGCACAGCATTGGTGGGACGTGACCCACACATTCCATTTTTTCTGGGGCGAGGCCACGGTTACACCTTCCGACTATGCAGCGATCGCGGGCCTGTCCTTTAAAGGACGGAGCATTGAGTGGAGAGACGGCTACAGTGATATGGATCTGCAGGCCCTTCTAGGATTTTCCCCTATTCCCAAAAAGGGGATGGGGATGGAGTACGCGGTGGTCCACGGGAAGATCGTGGAGAGTATTGGGAGCTACGAGGCTGGGGATGAGAGGATAGGCGCTGAGCAGATTGCTAGGGCCTTTTTATGGTTTGATTTCTCGAGCACGCTTTTCGGACATGCCGAGGGGACGGCTGTTTTTGCTTTGCTGAGGTCCTTGGAGGACGTGGGGATGGCTGGAGAGATATCTTGGGGAGAGGCAGGGCTGGCAGAGCTATATTTTGCTCTGGATCGGTATAGCCGGAAGGCTGTCAGCTCTTTGACGTGCTTCGAGTTTCCTCTGGAGGTATAAGCTTTCTTTTTTGCTTTCCCTCTTTTCTTTAAGCACGTATTCTTTTTCGCACTTAATTGATTTGACCTTTTCCTTTCGCAGGTATGGGCTCTAGAGTTCTTTCACGTCACGATGTGGCGGCAGCCGGCGGAGTACATCGGGGCGTATCCGACCATGCTTTCTTGGTCCAAGTATGCCCGGGAGAAGAAAGGCTCTAGGGGGCGCACGACTCTCAAGTACTCGGATTGCCTGCCTTTGACGATGGCTGAGACAGATGAGGGGATCATATTCTACCCCTGGGATCGCTTTGATGTAGAGCAGCTGAAGGGTGCCGAGAGATGGACCGTGGAGCGGAGGATCTTGAGAGGCTTGACTTGTGACGTGTATTATCTGGGGGAGAGAGTGACGCGCCAGCATGGCGTGGGTGCACCTGCGATGGCTCCGGTGGAGCCCCCTGCTGACATGATGCATCCGAGTGAGAACTCGGAGACCTGGGATGAGTATCGAGGTGGCCAGCACCACTCGAGGTTCGTGGCGATCGAGGAGTACTCGCGATTTGTCTTGTGGAGGCTGAAGACGCCTCAGGTTCTTGAGAGAGAGGGATTGGGGGTTGTGCGGTACCCTCGATCGAGCTTTTCGTATGTCCAGGACGGGGTCAGGCTGAGAGTACAGATCCCTGTCCCTGATCGGGTTCCACGAGCTTTCCGGCCTCGTCCGGATATGAAGGTATGGCCTTTCCTTCTCCTCTTTTTTTTTGGCTTCCGTCGTTTCCTTTTTTTTTTTGTCATCATTTTTCGCCTTAATTATCTCTGACGCTTTTGTTTCCGTACAGTTCCCGGCCAAGGTGGTGGAGAAGCTGACAAACCAGGTGATCGGGGCCAAGAGATTTATCAAGAACATGGTTATTTGTGGGTCTTCTCAGGGCAGGAGGAGACGAGCACAGCCGGCGCCTATCGAGAGGGAGACTTCCCCTATTTCTTCCGAGCCTTCTTCTGAGACTCCTCTTTCTCCTCTCATAGATCCCAGTGTGGTGTTGCCCTCGGACCACGTCATTCTCGGGGATCCGTATGGACAGGGCATGTCTGGCATCACGGCGGGTCTTCTTCGCACGTCCGGGAATCCGACGCATTTTCGTTCGGATACGACTTCTTTGCTGATCTTGGCTTGCCGTATCAGGGTGTGCCGGTTGGTCCCGACGAGCCTTCCTCCGGAGACGAGGATGATTACGAGCCCGAGATATTCGTGGCTGCGAGGAGGCGGGCCCGAGCCGCAAGAGGATCGGGGAAAGCGCCGGCCAGGGACTCGGCGACGATTTTCTGAGACCGACTTCTGAGATTGTACCTATTTATTTCTTTTTTGGCAGATACAGTTTTTTTTTTTGTGGACACTATCTTTTTTTTTTAATGTAATAATTTAGGATTTTATTTTATTTTATCTATCATGAATGCACTGTTTGCATGAGCCCTGGTTTTTTGGCAAGGGTGTGAGTGTCTGGTATATGAACTGTTTGGGCAGGTTTTTGCACAGGTTTCGAGCAGTTGGGATGAAAAAAAAAAATTGGTGGTGACAAGGATATCCGCGCGGATGGGTTCGACATCTGGCATGGTTCATTTATTTCGGTGGTTGGATCTGGTTTGGACCATAAATGCCATTAAAACTTCATCTTCTCCAGTTCAAACTCACTGAAATTTTCGGGAGAGAAGAGAAAAACCATGGAAAATCCCAAAAATTCTCCAAAATTGTCCAAAGAAGAGCAAATGTTGTTCTTTGAGAAGTTCAAGGAGTGGTGTAGGGAGATTATGCACGAGAGGAGGTCATTTTTCGAAGAGAGGTACAAGGTAAAGTGCTTGTGGTCTCTCAAAGAGTTGGTTCCGGACTATGACCTCTTGAGAGCTTCTTCTTCATTTTGGGACACTAGAAGGCATGTCTTTTGCCTTTCTTACAATGAAGTTGTTCCGACCGTTGAAGAATTCCGGGCTTTGCTTGGCGGTCCCGAGGTGGAAGAGATTGGGATTCCTTTGCCCGGAGGGGCCTCTTTTGTTGATAGGTTGTGTAACCTCCTTCACCTTTCTCTGGAGGAAGCGCAAGGTATGATTCGTAGCCCTGATCATTTTGACATTTCTGGTCTTCCTGATAGATTTAGGGGCTTAGGCTTGGTGGATGATGCCTATTGGGATGCCTTTGCACTTTGCATGTTTGGTACCTTGTTCATGGTTTATTCCTTCGGAATTTGTCATCGGGACCTGTTAGATGTAGTTGTTCACTGTCGCTTGGGCAGAGATGTTGTACCCTTGATCTTGGGAGAGACTTTTCATGCTCTTGACAGGGGCTCTTGGGAGACGGTATATGCACGGGGGCAGCCCGTTTCTCTTGACTTTGTGGTGATGGGAGCGCCACAAGGGGGTTCTTCGGAAACTTCGGACATGATCAAGCCTTGGACATTTGCCGGGAGAGGGGTTTTGGTGGATTTTGATGATCGGGGCTCGTGGGAGCGATGGATGGTGGTCGCCATGCGAAGATATCAGATGGTCGGTGCCTCATTGGCAGTGGAGACTCGGAGAGTACTTCAGGATGGATCTCCCGTGGTTATGCTTCCGGGGCTTTCTCAGTCCAGCTTTTACATTCCGGCTTTGGTTACGAGGCGGTTCGGCTTGGGAGCGGGTTCCTTTGGAGGACTTTGATGATATAGCCACCAGGGTGGTGGCTTCGCTTCTATGGATGATCCTTCGGTGTTTCCATTTCTTTCCGAGTATGGAGGTATGACGTCTTTCCTCCTCGGGTTATCCTCAGCGTCCGAGACCTGTGTTTTCGACCACTTGGTACCTGGATTGGTACGAGAGGCATTTGGGGGAGACTCAGATGGCTATTTTGAGATGGCGTGAGGCCATTGTGGGTGCGGAGGACCTGACAGTTTCGGAGAGGAGGAGGGCCGAGGCGAGGGCCAACCCTCACGACAGGAGCGGAGATACTGTGACAGACTATGAGGCTTATGTCAAAAGACAGGAGAGGAGGACTCCTATGCTACCAGCTAGGCTATAGGAGATGAGAGATGACGCTAGGGCTACTAATGCCCTGACAGAGGCTGGTTTGATAGATCCCGTCCCTACACCAGAGCTTGGTAGGAGGAAGACCGACATTTTTCCTGTTCAGAGGAAGAAGACCCGAAGAGGAAAGAAGAGGGGAGATGCCAGTACGAGCGGCTTAGAGTGACCTCGGGGTTTCCGAGTATCCCTTTCTTGCCGTAGCAGACACATTAGTTTGATTATGTATCTTAGTTTCTTTTAGCAGGTTGCCAGTTATAGGAATGAACCGAGCTTAGACTCATCAAAAAGCTTTTAACTGTAATGAATATGTGAATTACTTTAGAGTTTTTCGAGACGCTTTCATGGTCTGATCAGTGTATTGATGTCAAAGTATGACTTTTATTTGTGTTTTAGACCGAACCGTTTCCGGCTGCCTACGTTCGCTTCGGACAAAAGGGCTCAGGTCTCCGTAGTTCGACCTGGTTTTTTTTTGTTGTTGTTTTTTTTTTGTTGTTTTTTTTTGTTTTTTGTTTTTTGTTTTTGTTTTTGTTTTTTTTTTTGTTTTTGTTTTCTTTTTTTTTTTGGTGCAACCCTGTTTTTTACCTAGGCCGCCCTTTTCGGGTTTCAACCTAGTTGGGTATTACTCTTTTAGCACTCTTTTTCTTTTTTTCTTTTTTTTTTTTTGACTCGGTGTTTTTACGCGTAGTACTGCGCGCGGCTTGTCACCATTCACTGGGTGTACAAAAGGATTTCCGTCGAGGTCTGCAAGTTGCATGGCTCCTCCCAGGAGAAGATCTTACGGGACAACATATGGCCCGACCCCGAGGCAGGCTCCCATTTGCCAAGCGGGTTGATACGGATAGGGGCTTCTCTTTCAAACGAGATCACCTTCTCGGATCTCCCGATGCTTTACTTTCTTGTCGAAGGCTCTGGCCATTCTCCCTTGGTATGCTCGGATATGTTCCATGGCCTTCAATCGGCGCTCATCTAGCAGGGCCAATTCATCATGGCGACTTTGGAGCCATTCGACCTCGTTGATTTGACTTTCCAACAGCACACGGAGTGAGGGGATTTCTAGCTCGATTGGGAGCACGGCTTCCATCCCGTAGGTGAGGGCAAACGGTGTCTCCCCCGTTGCGGTTCGCGGATGTTACGTAGCCCCGAGTGCCAGGTGTAGCTTCTCGGTCCAATCTCGACCTCGGACGGCCATTTTCCGAATGATGTTTTCCTAAGGTCTTGTTTCTTTGCTTCGACGGCTTCGTTGGTGTGGGGCCTATAGGGAGATGACTTGTGACGGGTTATTCTGAATTCGCCAGGCGGCTTGTCGCATTCCCCTTCAAAGTGGGATCCATTATCGGAGATGATTTCGGCTGGTAACCCGTATCTGCATATGATGTTTTCTTTGATGAAGAGGGATACTTTCTTTGAGTTGAGGACCTTGTAGGATTTTGTAGGGCATCCTTTTCAGTTCCTTCGAAGAAACTTCCAATCTGCGTCTCTTTAGGCTCTTCCGCAGTTTCCAGATTCACACTCGTCAAAATCTCTTCGGCAACTTGGGCTCGATTTTCCTCTTTCCGAACAACCTGCTTAAAGATTTTTGTTCTCTTTATTTTTTGTTTATTTAATGTGTCTGCTTCTTTATCTAATGAATTACTATTAAATGTTTTTTTTAATTATTAATTAATTTATCATTAGTTAAAGTGGCAATCAAGGGATACTCAGAAAGGTTTGTCATTTCATTGAGAATAAAAGGGGATACAGCATTTGCTAAAGACTTCCAGTCTTCAGGCGTAAGGCCGTCGGACGACTCTAGAGACTTGATCTTGACATTGAGGGACTCGGAAGACTCTACCTAGATTGACACAAAGGGACGGGGGACCAATCCAGGCTTGGTGATCGTTTCTTCTTTGGTCGCGGACGGGCCTGAGAGAGTTTCCCGATTCTTTAATGGCATCGCTGTCAGTGGCCTCATGACTCGGGAATTGTATTGTTTCTGTCCTCCTTCCTCGATCATTGCTACCATTTCTTTGACTGAGCTGAAATCAATCAGGTCTGGCACCTGGACCTCTTCCCCGAATAACTGCTGCATAATCGGACCATCCCAATCATCTGAAAAGACTTCTGTGACTTTGGTTTTCGGCACCGTCAATTCAAACTCAGGCTTCGGACCATCCTGGGCAGTAAGCTTTTCGAACTGTTCCACTAGGCTTGGCACGCCTTTGAAAGTGTACTCACTCTTCATGGTAGTGGTAGCCCCGGGTATCTTGGGTAGGTCCAGAAACATTCTACGGACCGGGTTAGCTTTGGCTCCCCTGAACTTGTTGAGGCTATCCTGTAGCTTCAGCCACCCTTCTGTAGGAGTGGGCTCTTTGACTGTGACATTACCCGGTTGTGTGGGACCCTTTACAAAGTAGTCGGCCAAATTAGGACTGAAAGGGAGAGATTTAGGGTTGTTGACCGGGACCCTTCCTGTGATAGCTTCTTTCCTTTGTAGAGCAAATTCTTTTTCTTTCGCGGTGTCCACTGAGGTGGCCTCATATCCCAGGCCGTGGCGAGTTTTCTGTCCTTTTACCTCGATGAGTTTGTGAGTTCCTTGTTGGTGCTTCCCCAGACCGAGGCCAGGTAGATAGCTCATCTTTCTCATCATTTTCAAGACCGGAGGGATTTTATCCCGGGTGATTGTCAGATCTATGTTGCAAACTTGGGCCTTAGGAGGCTCGACCGTGAAGCCTGTTAGCATGAGACCTTCCTCATCATGTTTAATTTCCAGAATAGGTATTCCACCCGTATCCGTGCCCTCCAAGGTGACTAAATCCCCGTAAATGGTTGTCAGGTCCCCATTCGAAACGAATTTCACACACTGGTGGAGGCTTGAGGCGACCCCCTTGACCTGATGCAGCCAAGGTCTTCCCAATAAGGCATTAAAAGTGATCGGAATATCGATAACCTGGAATTCTGCAGGTATCAATTTCTGGCCAAACCAGAGGTCCAAAGTAGCAACTCCAAGGACTGCTCGAGATGTCGAGTCGTAAGCTTTGACTGTGAGGGAGGAAGGCTTCAAGTCTGTAGTCTTGATATCAAGCAGGCTCATGATCTTTGCCGGAAGGATATTCATTCCGGACCCATTGTCGACCAGGACCCGAGGGAGGCGTCGTTCATCCAATTGGACTGTGATGAAGAGAGGCTCGTTATGATCAGCCCCAAATTGAGGGAGGTCGAGATCTGTGAAAGTGATTATGTTCCCATAGTGGATGTTTCCAATCAGCTGTACCACGTCATCGGGAGTAGCATCGATAGGCACTAGAGTGCGAGCCAGGCTTTCTTCCAGCTTTAGCTTGTGGGGATAGGATGAGGTGAGCAGGGACCATAGAGAGATGTTGGCCTGTGTTTGCTTCAACTGGGTGAGCACGGGATCCTCCTTTCCGGGGTCAGGAGCTTCGGCTGTCTTAGCATGGGGCGGTGGTTCTCCTCGGGTGCTTGATCTGTGGCCTTCTTATCGCACCTTGGGATTCCCTTGGAAGATTTGCCCGGATCGGGTCAACAGGTTGACTTCCTCATCAGTTGCTTCTTGACTAGATTTCTTCAATGCTGCTAAGGTCAACGGGGGAGCCTTTTTGGCTATCGGCCACTGGTTCTGACGGAGTCTAGCAACGGTGAGGGGCTGAGCTTGAGCTGTACTGGCTCCTTCCTGGGCGGCCCTTATAACTGCTTCCCAAGTCACAGGTTTTTGAGTCTGGGGTTGTGTTGTTGCATCCTGGATGGCCCACAGAGCTAGGGCGTCCTCCGATTCTCTCCCATAGCCTGCCTTGCTCATAGTTATCATACAACAAGAGTCGCTATTGTCGGGGCTCGGCGGCTTTTCGATCTCATCCCCGGTATAGTGCAACCATTCTGGTTCCTTTCTGTAATACTCAGAGCTGGAGATGATTATAGCACTCTGTGTGGGAGGCGCATCCGGTATCATGCCAGTTTCCAGGACTTCTCTGAGAGCTGAAATACATTCGGGGAAGGTGACCTCTTCTTGGGTAACCCTGACAAGAAGTGTTACTTTGTTCCGGGGTGGATTTGATCTGACCATGGTTATTTTCTCATTTGGGCGGATGGGAGTTAGTTTCCCTCTCTCTATCAGATCTTCGACTATCGCCCGGATCTGGATGCCTCGAAAATCCTTTCCCAAAGCATGGTAGGCGGTGTTGAATTCTAAGACATCCACGTGCTCGCACTGCAGAAACTTCATGGCCTTCATGTCCTCGGTTTCGTATTCGTCTTCCGAAGTGTCTTCGGTCTTATGGCTATCAGCCTCCATCTCATCATACATCTTCTTTCTTTCACCCTTGCAAGTAGGGCAGCCACAAGTGAAGGATAGGCAACGTTCCCCCTCGTAGTTCGATGTAGCGGCTCGATAGATTTTGGGTCCAAATAAGGAGCACCCTGGTCCACTGCCGTGCACCTGGAGCAATTAGGAAGGCGTCATGTGGATCCATAGGTATGAAAGCCACCGGGGAGACGTTTAGATCAATAACCCTTTTCATGATTGCAGTACTCGTTGTGCTCAAGCGGCCCGGTTGTGACCTCACCTTGTTATGCCATCTCGTCTCGGGAAAGAAGAAAAGATTCGATGACGTTCACGAATTCCTCATCTTCTGGTCAAGTTGAAACCCTCCATTCTCGACCAAGATGCTTCACGAGCCGTCTCCATTCACCGGCTAGGTTCTTATAAGGAACATTGTGTTCTAGGATTTCGGATGTGTACGGATCTGGGCGCGGGCTTTGTTGTCCCTCATCCTCTGAAGTATTCGGACACTGACCGCAGGTGCATCTTATGAGGTGCAGTTCTTGGGGGCCCGTCCCTATTGGCATTTGACTTGTATTTTCCGGTGGTTCTTCATCGTCGCTTGCTGACAACCAACCATTGTGTCCGGCTCCCATGGTATCATTTCCGGCCTTATTGTTCCAGATTGATTCCGAATCTGGGGCCTCAGTTGACTCTTTGCTCTCGTCATCATCATCGTCATCGCTGTCATTGGAATCATCTTCCCAAACTACCGGGATTTCGGCTGAGAGGGAACGCCGATCAAACCCGTTAGGGGAATATGGGTGCGTGCAACCGCATAAATTGTCATATGCTCCCATTCCCGGAAGTGGTAATTGTGACTCAGCTTCTCCTCCCAGAAACTGTGGGGGAAGAGTGAGAGGGGGTGGCACGTATTTGACTCCCGACAGGATATAGAAGGAATCCTCCTCCTTTGATTCTTCGTTGTTCACGGGATCATATTCAGCCTCTCCCAAAACCAATTTGCAAAAGTGTACTAGCTCCAGATGCTCTTCGGCCTCTTTGCTGATAAGCCCCAGTACAGGTGCCCGTCTGAAGCTTTCTTGCTCGATTCTTCTCGATTGTTCTAACCATCTTGTGTAAATGGTTTTCTCATGTTTTGACCGGAACAGCCCCAATTCTTTAGTATCGGCTTTCCCTTCATCCGAGAAATAGCGGGCCTTGTATTCTTGCAGGAAGTCTCTGACATGAGACCAAGGTGGGTTGATTCGTTCAATATCCTCAAGGCCGAGGGGGAATCCGACCCGTGATCCTCGACAAGGTCAGCCGTGGGTATTTGGGACCTTCATCGGCATCTTCCCGGGCATGCGAAGGTTCTCCGCGTTCAATCATATTTATCTCGATTATGGTTCCTTGCAGGATTTTTGATCGTATTAGGCCCTTCGGGGCCTTCCAACTTTCCTTGCTCTATTAAGCCTTGGATCGCCTTTTTCAGAGTGAAGCAGTTGTCAGTCAGATGTCCGTGGGCTTGATGAAAAGCACAATACTTTGAGGTATCCACAGGAGCATTCGGATTCCTGGGTTGGAAATTCTCCAAAGGCCGCAACAAGCCTTCTTTCACCAGTCCCCTAAAGATGTCGTTCAGAGGCATTCCAAAGTTTTCGAGGTTCATGACCCGTGGCCTGGGCTCGGCTGGTTTTCTGGGAGCGAAAGGAGTTGTGTTATTACATTCCTGTCCTGCGTAATTGATCACCTCTTTGCCTTTAGCAGGAGCAGGAGCGGTATTGGAAGGAGGAGCCCGATATCTGTAAGCAGGTGCGGCAGCCGGCTGTTGATTGTAAGCCTTTTCAAACTTAGCTGCGGAGTTAACCATGGCCCGTAAGTCTGAGTACGGGAAGTGACTGAGGGAGGCTCTCAGATGTGGTTTCAGGCATGACTGAAAGATGTCCAGTTGTTCCTCTTCAGAAGGAGGGATGGCCATTTCACTGAGTTTCAGATTCCACCGTTTGTAGAAATCCCCAACATTCTCGTCGGGACGCTGCACTGTTGTCTGCAGATCAACTCTATTTGTTTCCCATTCCAAGTTGGCCTTGTACTTTTCTGTGAAGGCATTAGTAATCTGGTCCCATGTAGCCCTGGCCTCGGGTTTTAAGCGGAAGAACCATTTTAAGGCACTGGATTTCAAAGATAGACTGAAGTAGTCAGCCAACTGCTGATTGGTACACCCTTTGGCCTTCATTGCCAAGGTATACGTGTCCAGATGAGTTTTCGGGCATGCAAACCATCAAAGAGGTCCAGATTCGGCATAACAAATTTGTGAGGCAAGTGGGAACGATGTGAGTCCGGGTCCGTAGGCCGGAAGGCGTACTTCTTAGCGGTCAATTCAAAGAATCGCGCTTTCATTTCTTTATGTTGTTCCATGAACCAGGCGATGAGGGTCTTGTGGCGGAGCCATTGCGCTCAACCAGCTGGCCGAGCTAGAGAGAGGAGCTACCACCGGCGGCAGATCGGTGGAGTGGAACGGCCGATCCGGGGACGTAGGTGAAAACCCTGTCTCGGCCCAAGCTGCCCGGGGAGGCATGAGTAGGAGCTCGGGCGAAGGGATAGAACCTTGCGGCCCGCCGTTGATTTTCAACCGGCAAAGTGGGTGGAGGCCCCCGATGTAGCCGGGTAGATTGGATTTCCTGAGTGAGACCCATAAGTAGGCTTAGGTGCGGGCCGCCGTCCCCGATTGTTGAATTGCATGGCCGGGCCGAGGCGATGGTGTATAACCCGGGGGTACTGCGGTCCCGGTGATTCTCGATGAAACCGGGATGGAGGTTTGCAACCCATCGAACCCCGAGTGAGAAATGGGTTTGTGAAAGCCATGGGAGGAGCAATGAGCTAGCATCATTCTCGAGGAGGGGCTCCCGACGGCCGCTGAGGCATGCCGAACTATTGTTGTGGCCCTTTCAACCGTTTGCCGCGAAGGCCCGGATTGATCGGTTCCAAACCGAGGCGGATCCCAATTAGCCGTGGCATTCCGAGGTAACCCCAACCATGAGAAGACATTCCGTACCGATTTTGCCCCCACCGAGGAACCGCGAACCGATTTGTGCCGTCGGCTGCCGCGTGGATCCTGTGGTCCGAAGCCGGGAGCCGGGCCGACCCGAAGATCGAGGAGCATGGGTTCTCGTAGTGGTACCATAGGAGGTGGGTGGTGGCATCCTGGAGTAATCGTGGCGACCGAGAGCGGGATTGGCATCCTCTTCTTCTTCCACGGTGAAGGTGCCGTCGGGATTGAGGCCGGCGGCCAAACCATGGCTTTTGATGGCCTCCATAAGGCTTTTCAAACCGTGCTTCCTTGTCGTAATCTCATCTCGTTCGCTAACCGATTCCACCGCTATTCGTCTCGAGGGGTCCCGGAGGCGGAGTGACGTTGTCTCCATCATTACCAAATGATGCATATCTCAAACCCTGAGTCGGGAACAAACGGCGAAGCCGATGATGCGCTTGACTCTTCCTAACCGATCAAACGGTGACCTGTCCGGAACCAACCTTTGTGAGGAGCCGCGGGGAAAAGACACGAGGGTTCGTATGTCCGGGAAGGAAGGAGGGTAAGTGTTTGGGCTTTTGGGGCTCATGCAACATGCGCTTATTCGTTCTTGTTTACTTAAAACATGTTTTATTAACCTAATCGGTTGGAAAAGATTGCTCTTCTTTTTCGCAAACTACTCGGGATCCCGGATCGGGCCCCGTCACTACGTCTATAAGCCCCTCGTATTCCACCCGTATTTCGACCTCCCAGGCGGATGGACCGGGCGAGGGTCCTATAGGGCAAGCGGGTCCCACCGACCGAAAGAAAACGATCCTAAAAGTCTCGGCGGGTAATCTAGTCTTAACGAGCATTCGATGTAAATTACGGACAAAGCCGACGTCAAAGTCAAGATCATGTCCGAGGGCTCGACAAAAGTCGGCATGATTTTGACCGATAAATGTCCACAATTGATCTTGACTTGTCGTCAATTAGCCGTAATTAGGCATGGAATAATCATTAATCCTTGATGACTCAAAGGTCATGCCGGGAGTCGTGTATAATTTGTGCCAGCCGTAGTCAAAGTCAAGGCGCTGCCAATATCCGGTCAAAGTCCGTGACGGAAAACCGCGTAGACTTCGACCGATTAGGGTCCCCGAAAGATATTGACTTGGTATGCCGACTAAGGCTTGAAAGGAAAGGTCTATACACGTACAGTGGCATGACACTGCACTGCACTAAAAACCAACCGAGTCTCTGGACAAAGTGTGTCACTTGACAAGTGCATGGTCGACACGAGGCTCCATGGGATGTTTGGGTAGTCCCGTGCTTGCACCGAGAGGCGTAATAAGACCAAACGGGCCGCGACAGGATTTCCTGGTTAGGGACGTAGTGTGCAGTGGAAGGTCACGTGCGCTAGTGTGCAAGCAGTCTATCTTCTTTTTATGAGTAAAATAGAAATTTTTCATGTGTCTTAAAAAGTATGATGCATGATTTTTTTTTTTGAAACTTTTCTTCTTTTTTTTTTTGAAAATATTTATTTATTTTTTTTTGAAATTTTTTTTTTGATTTTTTTGAAATTTTTTTTTTTGAAATTTTTTTTTTTGAATTTTTTTTTTTTTTGAAAACAAATAACACATAAGCACATAATTCAAGGCAACGGGTCCGATAGTCAAAATTTTGACTTTTCCGAGACGGCCAAAACAACACGAAAATGTGAAAAATCAACACACACCACAAATGATTTCAAATGCCGGGACGGAAGCTTGACCCTCAAAAGCTTTTCTTTTTTTTATGAAAACAATGACACCGGTACGTGGGATTGTTAAACCACAATTTATCCCCGACTCGTGTTAGGAGGCGATAACGGGAAGTTTAATGGTTTCCACCGATATACCAAATATCATTTTTTTTTTAAGATAAAGCTTGTTTATCCCCAGCGGAGTCGCCACTGTAACGATTGTGTACCCGATTTTTTGAAATCAAACGGAGTCGCCACGCCATTTTTGTTTTAACGGCCAAAACTTTGAAAAATGCCCGGGATTAGAGATTTGGGTTCGGAGGTCACGTTACACGCCGGGAAGAACGTTAGTGTTCACCCGGAATGCCTCGTAAAACGAGTCTTCCAAGCATTAAAAACCATTTGTGTGTGTGTGTTTTGGCCAAAATAAGTTGAAACTGAAAAGTAAAAATTGGGAACTCTTTATTAGACTTTAAAAAAGTCCCATGATTTTTTGTGTGATTTTTGGGTTGAGTTTTGGGACTCAAAAGATTTTTTGAAGTTGAAGAGCATTTCTGCCAGAATGAAAAAGGCAGTGGACACTTTATTTTAAAATGGGTTTAAGGGCTTAAAAATCTCAGAATCTGGGGAAAGTCCGAGAATGAAAGTTGTTCAAAACACCTTAAATAAGGTTTCAGTTAAAGAAATTTCCCATTTGGATGTGATTTGGTGGACCAAAACCTTCTGGAAATCTCAGATATGAAATCTGGACTTCCAGAGACTGATGAACTGACCTTTGAAAGAAAATTTGAAAAATGGAGTTTTACTCACGCAAAAAATAAAGTGAAAATATGTATGGAAAGCTATGGATGTTGGAAACAAAAAGTGTTTTTTAGTCAACACCAAATTCCAAGTTTCTGTGTGTCCAAAAAATTAGACCATGGACAGAGGTCTTAGAGAAAGGCTACTGGACAGCAACTTCCTCTTGAAGAAAAACATGATTTTAAAGGGGGTTTGGCATCCATGCTTGTCCCCATTTCCCTAAGCTTTGATTAATGATCACTAAACATTTTAGTGGTGATCTACTATATCAAGCTATCCTTGGGGTACATTAGGACTTAAGCATTTCATTTGCTTGGGAAGGGGAATTTTATCCTTTGAAATCAAGATTTGATGCATGAAAATGATTTTTAGGGTTTTGAAAATGTGTTTGCAAGAAAGTAAAGATACTTTGAAAGTAATGTTGATCCTTGTAGAGGATCATCCATGGAAATGAACTTCCATGGTGATCCTCTTGAATCTAAGGCAAGAAGATGAACAAACTACATTTTGGAGTTTGAAAATGAATGCATGGATGAGAGAATTTTAGGGTGAGGAGAAGGAGGTTATACCTATCTTCTTTGTGTTTTGTGTTTGAATGGATTCAAGGCTTGAATGTGTTTAGGGTTTGAAAGTGTTTAGGGTTTGTAATTAGAGTTGATCAAACAGAAAACAAGTAGATAACAATGAAGTCCTCTATGTTTTCTCTCTAATCCTCCTCCTAAGGGGTGATTTGAGCTTGGGTTAGTGTATGTATGAGAGTATGTATGAGAGTGATTTTAAAATATTTTGAGTGAGTGAGATTTAGGAAAGATTCAAGAGAAAATGGTGGCAATTCAAGTAAATTTCCACTGTTTTCTCCCTATTTTTCGCCAAGGTGCAGTTGTAAAATGTGTTGTTCCTCCTTATTTCTGTGACTGAAGGCCTCAATTTATAGGCACTCTGAAAATCAAAGATGTCCGCGCGGATGGATGTGTAGGCGTGCACTGTTCATTAAATGCTGCTCCAGGCTTTGGACAGGAAGAATAAAATTCAAATTAAGCAGCCAGAAAATGTCCCAGCCACTTCTATTTCGGGTTTTTGACCATTTCTTTTGTTTTTTTGATTCTTTTCCATGGTTTATCTTTAAATGGCAATTCCCAATCTACCCTCACTTTGTTAGGAATGTTAGGAATATTAGAAATGTTAAAAATGTTAAAACTTTCATTAATTTTTCTAACGAAAATACTAACAACTCAAATTGGAGCACTTATAGAGGGGTGGGTGCAGGGGTGGTGGTGGTGAGTGGAGTGGGATTGGGAGTTGTTAAAAATAAATTTTAAATGATTAATTTTTTTTACCCGGGGGGGGGGGGCAGGGGTGGTGGTGGTGAGTGGGGTGGGTAACGTGGGGGGTGTATGAACAGTTAGGTGTGTGAAGGTGCTACCATTTTTTGAAAAATGTTTTACTTAGAAAAAATTCGTAAGTCATTTTACGTCGAAAAGGGGGGGGGGAAACATTTTTCCCATTTTTTGGTGCTTACCAAATACCAAAAAATGGGAAAAAAAAATTTCCAAAAAACATTTTACGACACACAAATGGAGCCTAAATCAATCAAAGATTTCCCCACAAATCGAAACATAACTGTTTTATCCCAGGACCGACTCTGTAAGGCTGTAACTAACTGAATAGCAATTCAAATGGTGTTCATTTGATTTCGTTTTGTGATCTTACTATTTATTTTTTCGTCACCCCGACTCTCACTAATAATAGAAACCATTCGATTAAAGGGATTTAATTTTATTTTTTAAGAGAAAACTACCTTCTAATCTCTTAGTCTAACCAAATCCACATTCTTCTAATTTCTTAGTCTAACCAAATCTACATTAAGTTATAAGACAATGAAAAATCATATTTACGTTCTAGTTGTACCCAAAAAATATATTAATATATTATTCCCAACCCCTAATCCTAAGAAAAACACCCACCTCTCCCAAATCACATGCACACAAAACACACACATTTCCCCTCTCTTTAATTTCTCTCTCTACCCACCCCCAACCTCCGACTACCGACTTCTAAACATCCGGCCACCTGCTCTACTCCACAACTCCGGTCACCCCTCCCCAACCATGGTTTGCCGCGATCAACAATTCATGCGAGATTTGCAACTCCGACGAGATCTACAACTCCGAACCAAATTCAAAATGTAAGATTTACGTCTAGCAAGAATGAACAGACGGCACCAAGACTTGCTCCACCGCCACTAACTATAAGATAATAGAAAACAGTACCTTGGTGCTTGAAAGCCCTGGCTTCTTTGTATTGATACTAGAGTATATATATACAAGAGTTCATGAATTCTATTCCTACTCATATTGTATTTAGCATTATTAGGAAACTAAATACACTAACTACAATTAGGAAACTAAATATACAAGAGAATAAGGAAACTAGATATTACAAAGGAATTAGGAAATATCTATTTCCTTAACAGGCCCCTGCAAGATGGATGTTCCATGGAAAAGGCCAATCTTGGAACGCAAATGATCGAACCGAGCTCGTGGAAGAGGTTTGGTGAGAAGATCCGCAAGTTGATCACCACCTGAAATGTGTTGAACCCGAAGCCGTTTTTGTTGAACCAACTCAAGAACGAAGTGAAAGGCTAGGGCCATATGCTTCATACGTGAGTGAAAAATTGGATTGGCAGAGTAATGAGTTGCACCAAGATTATCACAGTAAATTGCCGGAGATTGAGTTTGCCCAAAACCAAGTTCAGAAAGTAAATTGCTCACCCATATCACTTCAGCAGTAGTATCAGCTATAACACGAAATTCTGCTTCGATAGATGAACGTGCAAGTGAACGTTGCTTTTTAGATGACCAAGCAACGGAATTACGACCAAGATAAACAAGATACCCAGTTGTAGAGATATAGTCATCTTTGTCGCCGGCCCAGTCGGCATCACAGAAAGCATGGAAAGATAAAAGAGTGTCGCGGTAAAGATGGACGCCCAAATGTAGGGTACAATGGAGATAGCGTAGAAGACGCTTGAGAGAAACCCAGTGACTATCATGCGGGTGTTGCATAAACTGTGCTAACTTATTAACAGATAAAGCAATGTCCGATCTAGTGATGGAAAGATATTGAAGACCCCCAACAATAGAACGGTATTCTTTTGGATTGCAAGGAGAGGTAGGCGGAGTACTATGAGTAAGATTTGGAGAAGTAGCCATAGGAGTGGGCGAAGGTTTAGAATTTAGCATGTTATGACGAGCAAGTAAGTCATGGGCATATTTAGATTGAGTAAGAAGTAGACCATTTTTGTTGGGTGTGACTTCAACTCCAAGGAAGTATGACAAGGGATCGAGATCTTTTAAGGAAAATCGAGAAGAGAGAGTTGTGATGAAAGTTGACAAGAAGGAGGGGGTTGGACCGGTAATAATAATGTCATCGACATACACCAAGAGATAAAGAGGGGAAGAAGATTTTGTGAGAATAAAAAAGAGGGGTCAGCAAGAGATGGTTGAAAACCAAAAGAAATAAGATAGTTTTTGAATTCTGTGTACCAGGCGCGAGGAGCCTGTTTTAGGCCATAAATGACCTGACGAAGTTGACAGACATGCGAGGGATGAGAGGAGTCAATGAAACCAGGTGGTTGAGACATGAACACTGTTTCATGAAGATGACCTTGTAAGAAGACATTATTAATATCAAGTTGTCGAAGTGACCAGTTGTGACTAAGAGCCAAAGAAAGAAGAAGACGGACAGTGACAGGTTTTACAATAGGACTAAAGGTGTCAGAATAATCGATACCTGGGCGTTGATGAAACCCCTTTGCAACAAGGAGAGCTTTATATTTTTGGATGGAATTGTCGGGATTATATTTGATCCGAAAAATCCACTTGCAGCCGACAATATTAGGAGATTTCTGAGACAGCACAAGAGACCAAGTATTATTGCGGGTTAGAGCCGCATATTCCTCTTCCATGGCAGCCCTCCAATGAGGGGTGGACAGGGCCTGTTTGACAGTTTTGGGAAGATCAGTGGGAGAAGAAATGGCAGCAAAATGGGCATACTTAGGATTGGGTTTGATAATGTTGTTGAAAAGACGAGTGGTAATGGTTCAAACAGGAGGAGGAGGTGGAGAGTGAACTTGGGTGGTTAAGGGAGGGTTGGTAGAGGGTTGAGTGGGTTCGGCAGCAAGGGTGGGCGCAGGCGGTGAAGGTGGGATAAGGGATGGGTTCTATGCCGAGGAGGAGGAAGGGCTGGGGGATGGAGATGGTGCGAATGATTGATGCCAGGATGGAGAGGTAGGTGAGGATGGGGTGGGTTGAGGTGGTGGCAGGATAGGTAAGGAGAGTGCACACCACACCATTGAGATGGAATAATTTTTGGAGAGGAGTCAGACTGAGAGGTGAGAGAGGGGAAAGGAAAAGTGTCTTCTACAAATTTGACATGTCTAGAAGTATAAATTCGATTGGTGGAAGGGTCAAGACAATGATATGCACTTTGTGTAGGAGAATAGCCAACAAAAATGCATAGAATAGAGCAGGGAGCTAGTTTGTGAGGTGTATATGGACAAAGACATGGGTAGCATAGGCAACCAAAACTATGCAGTTTATTGTAGTTGGGAGGTTTATGAAAGAGGCGAAGGTAAGGAGAGTCATTGTTGAGAGTGGCAGTAGGAAGACGTTTTATAATATAAGTGGCGATAGTGAAAGTAAAGGTCCACATGGTGAGGGGAAGATTGGCATGAGAAAGAAGAGCAAGACCAGTTTCGACGATGTGAAGGTGACGTCTTTTGGCATAGCCGTTATGTTCGAGAGTGTGGGGAGGTGTAGTGAGATGAGAGATGCCATTTTGTGAGAGAGAGGGAGTGAGCTTAAGATATTCGCCACCATTGTCAGAAAATAATTGAATGATGGGTCAATTAAAATACTTTTCAACAAGAGCTTTAAAGCGAGAAAAAGTGGCAAAAGTATCATATTTTTGTTTCAGGGGGTAAAACCAAGTGTATTTGGTGTGGTGATCGACAAAAATAACATAGTATTTAAATTTGTCAATGTAATAGATGGGGGAAGTCCAAACATCAGAGAAAACAAGTTCTAAAGGAGCATTAGTAGAGAGAAAAGAGTCGGAAAAAGGTAATTTATGACTTTTATTGATGTCACATGCATTACAATTAGAAAAATGACTAGACGAAATCGATAAAGAAAATTGTTTTGTTCAAAAGAGAAATAATTGGAACAGTTGGATGGCCAAGACGATGATGCCAAGAGTGAAGAGACTCGGAGATTCCAAGTAGAGCTTGAGGAGAGGGAGGATGCAAAAGGTAGACTCAACGATCACTTGTGCCATAGAGTAGAATGTGATGGGTTGTGAGATCTTTGACAAAAAAAGAGTAAGGTGAGAAAACAAAATAGGCATCGTTATCTTGACAGAATTGTGAGATGGAAATAATATTGCGAGATATAAGAGGCACAAAAAGAACATTATTGTATTGTAAAGATTTGGAGGAAGAAGGAAAAGTAAATGAACCTATTATAGAGATTGGGAGAGACGATCTGTCACCAATAATCACATCATCGCGTCCATTGTAAGGATTATGGAGGGAGAGGTTAGATAGGTCGTTGGTGAGGTGATGGGTTGCACCCGTGTCAAGGAGCCAGGATGGGGAAGGGGATGGGTGAAAGGCTATGGCCGTGTGGGCTTGTGGGTGTGGAAAGGAGGTGCGGGCAGGGCGAGGAGCTGTAGGAGGGTTGGGGAAGGTAACACTTGGATGGTCTCGTGTGAAACGATGACATTGGGATAGGTCATGGCCAGTGTAGTTACAATATTGGCATTTACCCTTAAAAGGGTCCGGATTGTAAGAGGAAGAGGGTGTGGGCGTGGGAAGGAGAGGGGTTAGTCGGGTTGGCAATGGTTGCGACAGGAGAAGTCATGGCAGGAAGAAGGCTGTTAGAGCCGAAGAAGGGAGGAGAAAGGGTGGCTGTCGAAGGTTGAAGAGGAATAGGGGCTGCCGAAAAGATTGAAGGGAGGAGAGAGAGAGGGATGCCGAGAAGAAGGAGGAGAATGGGTGGCTGCCGAGAAGATTGAAGGGAGGAGAGAGAGAGAGAGAGGGCTGCCGAGAAGAAGGAGGAAATTAGGAGTGGATCGGATGCTCTGATACCATATAAGATAATAGAAAACAATACCTTGGTGCTTGAAAGCCTTGGCTTCTTTGTATTGATACTATAGTATATATATACAAGAGTTCTTGAATCCTATTCCTACTCATATTGTATTTAGCATTATTAGGAAACTAAATACACTAACTACAATTAGGAAACTAGATATACAAGAGAATAAGAAAACTAGATATTACAAAGAAATTAGGAAATATCTATTTCCTTAACACTAACTGATGTGGGAAGAGGGCGAGGAAGAGGCATGGGAAATCAAGGTCCTGGTACGCGATCTAGCCAGGCTAAATCATCATCTGGGTAGCCGCCTCTATTGGATTTATTGTAGTCTGCCCCCCTTGCTTTCATAATATAAGAATGGTCAAGATAAGTCAAGAAACTTGCCTTGAATCAGATGGTGTAGATTAGCCATCCCAGATCAGTCGGATGATATCCTGTTTGTACATTGTGGCATGCTCCTTATAGGTTTTCCTTCTTTATTGTTTATTTTTTACCATTTTTATATTGATTTACATTATTAAATTCACAATGGATCAGATTTTTGAGAGGATTATGTGAGCAAGGGAAGTTCTTTTTATTATTGAGAAAGTTGTATGTGAGTTAAAGAAATAAATATTGAAATGTGAGTAATTAATCACCTTGAATTGTTGCTAACTTGTTCAAAACTGAGCACGAAATCTTGGAGGATCATAGTAGATAAGAGAATCATTTACTTTCTGATGTAAGTATCTGCAATTGATGGTTCACTGAAATGGTTAGATTAGAGGATTATGAGGTAAGTTCTCATTTGTTTGGTCGCCGAAGTTGGTGGTCGTCGTAGTTGATCGTTTTCTTAGTATTTTAGTTGACAAATGAGAACTTACTTATAAGTTCTCAGTTATTTGGTCGTCGGAGCTGGTGTTTGCAAGAGTTGATTGTGTTGTAGTAGTTTAGTTGACAATTGAGAACTTACTGATAAGTTCTCAGTTGTTTGGTCGCCGTAGTTGATCGTTTTCTTAGTAGTTTAGTTGACAACTGAGAAATCATTGGTAAGGTCTCAGTTGTTTAGTCGTCGGAGTTGATCGTGTTTTTAATAGTTTAGTTGACAAACGAGAATTTACTGATAAGTTAAGTTCTCAGTTGTTTGATCGTCGGAGTTGGCAGTCACCGAAGTTGATCGTGTTATTAGTAGTGTACTTGACAACTGAGAACTTAATGATAAGTTAAGTTCTAGTTTTTTGGTCGGTGGAGTTGGTGGTCGCCGGAGTTGATCGTGTTTTTAGTAGTTTACTTGACAACTGAGAAACTACTGATAAGTTAAGTTCTCAGTTGTTTGATCGCCGGAGTTGATCGTGTTTTTAGTAGTTTAGTTGACAATTGAGAAATTAATGATAAGTTTTTAGTTATTTTGTCGCCGGAGAGGTCGTCAGAGTAAACATAATAAAATAATAATTAAAAAAAGTCGTCGGAGGTGTAGGTTGCCTGAGTTGCTGACCGGAGAAGATGTGGAGGCATGATGTCACGACCCGAAACCTAGGCTCTATTTTGTGGTCACGTGTTGCGCACGTGAAATGGGGGCGTAGCATTTTATTTGCCGCATTTCATAAAAAGTTGGATTTTTATGTGTTAGTTTTAGCATTTTAATAAATTGTGTGTGATATTCTAAGTATGCTAATAAATTAATTTTAATTATTTAATATCTAAATGAAATAAGTAAGAATTTTGTAATTGACATTTTAATTGTTGAAATGTAAATAAGTTGAGGGCCTTAAATGTTAAAAGTGAAACTCAAGTGAGTTAATTGAAATAACTTGAATCCTGGAGGGCTAAAGTGAAAGTTTGGATTTATAAATATCCTTTTCCTCCTCCATTCTTCCAGAGAGCTCGGTGGAGAGAAAGAAAAATCCATTCCTTCTTTTCAAAATCCTTTTGATTTATTTTCTTCCATAAATTCTTAAAAATCAACCGTTAGTCCGTTTTGCGATCCGACTGCGGCAAAGCGATCAGGAAGGCGAGGAGAACATTTAGAGCCGATCAGATCGTCTTTTCATTTTGACATATTTTTTAGTAAGTTATTATGATTTCTTTTGATAATTGTTCATTTAATATTAAATGTTGATATTATGATGATATAAATGATCTTTGGTATTTTTGGCAACTTATTGGGTCTTGGAAATGAATACACCTTTTGGTTGGAATGAGTAATGTAAAGGATTGTGTAAAAATGATTATTTGAATTTTGAAATGTTGAAAGAGGGTTTTGGAAAGGAGTAGAGTAAAGGGTGATAAATGGTTAGGTTTAATTGAAAATATGTGGTATTATTTGAGGTTCTTTATAATGAAGTTGGCTAAGTTGTAAAGTTGTGGTTATATATGTTATATAATGTTATTATTATTACATAATGATTATTAGTAAACTTGACAAGTTGATTGGCCTTGGGGTGATGAAAAATGATTCGAAAATGAGTAGGATGATGGGTTGGTAATTAACAAGGTTATAATAGAAAATTGATATATGGTGAAGGGAGTATTGTACGATGATTGTAAAATGTAAAATAGTGGAAATAGTTGGTAACGATATTCATTCTAAGTTAAAGGATGTTATTAGGTTGAATATATGGTTGTTGGAGTTTTAGTCAATTTTTATGACTTTGGAGATAACAAGGAAAGTTTGGTTTTGAAACGAATAGGTTATTGTCGGATCATTTTACTTAGCTTGGAAATGAAAGAAATTGGGTGGTATAGTTGTTGTTGTGATAGTCGAATGGAAATAGTATGGTTATTAAGTATATATGTTATATGGCATGGAGTGAGTATTATTATGGTTTATAAATGGTATAGATACTGATTTGGTTGGTTTGGCATAGCTGGGAAATGGGAAAAAGGGGTTTTGTTCTGGTTGGCAACAGATGTTCAACATCAGCAACACTTCTGATGTTGGGCACGACTCGTGCCCTGGAGCACGAGTCGTGACCCTCAGCTTGGAGCCGTGATTCACAGTCGTGAGAATTTGGGCAGTCGTGCAAGGGTTTGGCACGACTCGTACCCTGGAGCACGAGTCGTGCCCAGGGCTGGTTTAAGGAATGAACTTTCAATAACTTGGAACCTAAGCAATCTAGTTCGGATTTGGTCCTTCCTTAACTATAATCCTAGAGCAATATTAGTACTCTACAATGGCATTTTGAATAGATCAAAATGATATTGGGAAAGTCCTTAAATCTTGCTTTGAAAATGGTTGAAAGACTTGATTTAAAAAAATAACCAAAGTAATAAAACTTGGTAAATGATTATGTAAACTTTATAAAAAGTGTTCAATGGTATGACAGGGATATCTAGGGCCTACTTGATTTACATTGGGCTATTTGTAATCACTGATTCATGTATACTGGTTTATTTAGTGCATGAAATAAATGTGGTACTGCGTTATTGGTTTGAACAGGAGTATTAAGACCCTGTTAGTGAATTGTTGCTATTCTATGATGTTAAGTTATATGTGGCATAATATCATTGGATTTAACATGTGTATGCATACCATGTGATGAATTATTATGACTCAATAGTGTTTATATATGTGTTACACTATGTGAGGTATAAACATGAGTAATTGTACCATGTTATATGTGGTTAAACATGAGTAATTATACCATGTTGTATGTTGATAAACATGAGTAGTTGTACCATGTTATATGTGGTTAAACATGAGTGATTGTACCATGTTGTATGTTGATAAACATGAGTAGTTGTACCATGTTATATGTGGTTAAACATGAGTAATTATACCATATTATATATTGTTATCCCAATGTGTGGATTTGACTTCAAGTAACTGTTATGTGCTTGAATGTGAATATGAATGTGATTAATATCAGCTGATATTTCGGGGGTATAATGGAATACGACCACTTATGAGAAGTTGTAACATAAGGTGCTCGGCTTTCATTATACCTGTGTCCGTTTCCACCCCACTGTGGCCACAGTTTGGGGCTCAGTTACTATGAATATGCCTAAGCAGTTCATAGGATACTGATACCTTACATGGTTTCCTGAAAATGGGTCTTGTAAGGTGTGAATATGCCTAAGCAGTTCACAAATAAAGAGGATGACATTCCCATGTAGTATGAATTATTGTTCAGACGGAAAAAGGTAAGATCAGGTAACGTAAGGTGTTAACCGCTTTCCAAATGTGATATTGTGCAACTTGTTTATGTGTTGCATTCTTATATGGCATATTGCTGCATGCATAATAACTTACTGAGATTCTTTTTCACCCCTTCTCCCTTTAATTTTTTTTTAGTTTCAGCTGAGACAGGTAGACCAGACCGGTGAGGTCGGGGAGGAGTTTGAACCGTCTTTTGGGTTGTCAGGGTGTGATTAGTGTTTGGAAGTTGGGATTTGGTTGTTGTTGTTCTTCTTTGGTTAAAAGTTGTATATAAAATTTTTATAAGTATTTTCAGGTTGTCGTGTTGTATTTTAAACATGTTATGGTTTGGTTTAAAGCAGGTTGATATCATCTCCTAGTAGAAAGGTCATGTCGTTTTGTTTTCAAAAGTTTGTTTGACTTTCAAATTATTTAAACAAAAAGTTTTAAAATTTTTAGGAGGTGGTTTGGGGACCCTCCAGCTGGGGCACGAGTTTATAGGTCCCGGGGTTGGGGAGGCCTCACGCATGATCTAAGGATGATGGTGATTGAAGAGAAAGTAAACATAAACAAGGTGGAATTAGTTAAATGATGGGAGGGTAGACTTAGTAAAATGAGAAGAAAAGTGTACTTATTAAGATATGAACTATATGATTAAATAAAATATTTCTTGTGTTAGGAGATAAAATTAATAAGTTTGAAGGATTATATAGTAAATTCCTCATTTTTTTAAAACTATCTGAAGTGTTGTACCTCATCTGGATAATAAAATTATTCAATACATGTTAAATGACTCTTGTTGCATCTTCCATCACAAGTAGAATAGTGTTGGTTCAAAAGAATGACGTGATTTTCGTGTATAAGTATGAATATTTATTAAATCAAGATTATACTATTACATTCGTAATTCAAAAATAATTATTTATTTTAAATAATTAAAAAATTTAACGATGCTGCAAGGTGCAAGGAACGTGTTGATCAGTATTAGTCCAGTAATTAGGTTGATCTCCTAGCTATGACCTGAAACCATTAAACACACGACTAGCTAGGGTGGTCTTCGGCTGAGACCCTCCGGCGTGAGAGTAAGTATCATGTGTTTTACTTATAAACTATAATTGAATGTATTGAAATCAATTGAATAGCAAATAAGATATTACCTTTAAACGTTGGATGTTGTGAGGTATTTATAGCCTTGATAAGAAATTGTGTTGTAGTGGGATTATATAGATCCCATAAATCATGAAAAAAATATCGGCATAACGTACTCCAAAATTGTAGGAAACAGTTATGAAAAATCTTAAGTCGACGTATATTTCTATAGGTCGAGGTCGCCCGAATAGATCAAGATGAAAAGGGTCTTGTTAGAAAAGGGAATAGAAAATATGATAATCACAATATATATAGATATACAAATAAAAATATTTACGTGATTTATTAACTTTACTACATTTATTCCTTGTATTATAAAGTAAAATTGATAAGTTTGAGGTATTATATGCTAAATTCCCCTTAAATAAAAAACCAATTATACATACTCCCTCCGTCCCGGAACTTGGTTCACAAACACTGTTTGCACTGGTTTTAAGGAGGGAGTATTATATTGAAAGTGTTGTGAGTGTGAAAATAAAATAGGAGAGAGAATGAGTGGAGAGAATAGTAAATTATAATGGTGTTGTGAGTATTAAAATAATGTAGGAGAGAGAATGAGTGGAGGGAATAGTAAAGATTCCTTTCCATTTTAGGTAAGTTTTAAATGTGTGAAGTAAGTTTTGGGACGCCCAAAAGGGAAAGTGTGAAGATTGTTCCGGGACGGAGGGAGTACATCCTCTTTAGCAAAAAAAAAAAAAAAAAAAAAGAAAAAGAAAATAGTAAAAATCAAGAAAGTCATATTCAAACAGTTAAATATTTGTAACTCATTTAATTATGTACAAACAAAAATTCAGAGTCTGAGTCAGGTGGTCCAGAATCTGCGATTCCACATTTATTAATTGACTGCAGCTATTACAAACAACAGAGAGGCATTCAATTTCAGTCCTCCTTTTTAATTAATTATAGAGCAGCCTGTAACATTAAAATCATGTGGTAAATTATTACCAATTTTAAATACTCACATAATGACAAAAACACAATATTAATTCTCCACTCGTTTGCTTTCATGGGATTCCTTTTGCACTTACTGCTCTCATCGAAGGTGAGAGAAAAATTAAGAAAAGTGATGTAGAAAAGAAAAAAAGTGTATAATGAAATAAATGTTGTGAGTGAAAGATGATGTAGGAAAGAGAAAGTGGGGTAGAGAATAGTTAGTGAATATTTATTGTGAGAGTATGACAAGTGGGTCCCACAAATAAAGAAGTAATAAAAAACTTTCCATTTTTGAATTGTGCCCTTTCAAATAGGACGCCCAAAAGGAAATTTGTGCCCTTTCGAGCGGGAGGAGAGAGTAATATTTATAATTTTTTTTTGTAACCCTAAAAAAATTTATTGTGAGATGAAAGGAGTATTAGTTTATTACTCTTTACGTCATAGTTTCATTTTTCAAAATTATTACTATATTTTTAAATTGCTTTTTTTCCGAAAATTACAAAGCTTACTTTCTCCGTCCCATACTATGAATAAATGAACTTGGTACAAAAATTTAAAAAAAAAATGTGCAAAAGTTGATGTGTTATTAGTATAGATAGTAGGTCAAACAAGAGAAAATGAAGTAAGAGTAATTGTTGTGAGTATAACAATTGAATCTTATTTCCATTTTGGAATTTTGTTGATTATTTTAAAATGACTAAAAAGTGTATTTTTGCATATTATTATAAGATAGAGGGAGTATAGAATTACAAAAAATAAAAATAAAAAAAAATCATACCTAACCTACTTTTTAATAGGGGTGTTCACTATCCAAATTGGTTCGAATTTTATCAAAATTTCTAAAAATCAGGACTGGGTCAATTCTTCAGTTTTATATAAATTTAGGATCAAAACCAAACCAATAAATTATAGGATCAGCCTCATCGGTTCCAATGGTCCAATTCAATACGTTTTCGTCGGTTTTATAAATTACGTTATACTATAATTTTTTTTAAAAAAAAATCGTCAATAGTCAAATATTATCATTAATTTATGACAAAAAAATTCAATTAAAAGACTCCACATTAAAATTAAAGCACTGCTCTCAACAACTCGAAAACTTATCAGAATAGACCACATGTTATATAAGGTCCAAGCAGGCTACAAGAAGATAGGTGCACAAAATTAAAGACCCCATTTCAAAGCGTTGTTAATTTGAAATGTATAGTATTTAGTGCTACATCTATCTATACCTAAACCTGTATAAAACTTTATGATAAAATTATTATCATTAAAAGTGAACAACATCCATGAAGCTTATATCGCTCTGATTCGAATTCGGTACACGATTACCATTGTGTATATTTTTTTAAAATCTGAATTAAACTAAATAATTGGTTCTATAAAATTTTGGAATCAAAACTAAACCAATACTCCCTCCGTCCCTGAAAGATTGTCTCATTTGCCATTTTGACTTGTCCCAAAAAGTATGTTCCATTTCTAAACTTAGGCATGAATGTTAGTGCAAATCTACTAAGGTACAAGAAGGTGAAGTTTTTTCTTAATAATTGCAAAATGTACAACAGGACAATCTTTTAGGGACGAAGAGAGCACTATATAAGGAACATATTTATTTATTTATTTATTATTACAGATTATTCTATATATTGTACTCCCTCCGTCCCACATCAAGGTTCCTTGGTGTGGGTTTCACGCTTCTTAAGAAATTTTTTTGAAAGTGGATAGAAAATTAGAGAGAGAATGTAAAAGTTAAATGTGGAGTAGTGAATAGTAGTTAATGATTGTTTTTTTTTTTGTTAAAGTGCGTAGAAGATTAGAGGAGAGAGAATGTAAAAGTTAAAAATATTTAATAGGAGAGAGAATGATTGGAAGGAATAGTAAGTTAATGATTGGTTTTTTTGTAAATATGTTAACTTTATAAGAGTATAATGAATAGTTTTTTTGTAAATATATGGAGATGATAAGGATATAAATATATTAAAAACATGTCATTTATGGAAGGGAACCTTGAAGTGAGACGGACCAAAATGAAAAGTAGAAACCTTGAAGTGGAACAGATGGAGTATTAGTTATTTTCATAATAGGAAACTATTGTATAGTTTCCTTATTTGATATATATATATATATATATATATATATATATATATATATATATATATATATATATATTAGCTTAAAAAACACTTATCTTCTTATTTAAATATCTACAGCTTGTTATTAATAAAACTAGTTAGTAACCCCTCAATAATCGACGGGCCATAAGATTAACTAAGTTGAAAAATATATATGAAAATACATAATTCTTTATATATAAGATTAATTAATAAAATATAATTTTATTTGTACCATGAATGTTTGGGTTTTTTCCTCAATAAATTTGCATACTTGTCACGATTTTAAGGTAACACGTATACTTTTGATATTTATAATAAAAAATCCAATATAATCATTCAAATGAAAAAAACGTCTAAAATTGTATTATCGAAGCGAGGAAATTATTGGACTTGATTTTCAACAATAGGTTACGAAGCTTATTACGGGAATCTCAAAAGCAGCTTGTGAAGAGAAAACTGATAATAATAAATTAGATATATTTTGTCTAATATAAATTATTTATCTAATATAAAAATAAAAAATATTATTTGAAATAGAAGTCTACCTTTTTAAAATAAATTAACTTGACAATTTGATTCATGTTTCAATTAGGTGATTGCCCTTTATCCGAACCCAATCTTAATCTTACATTCATGGACTTGACTTGACCCCCATTTGATCAGAATATTTAATAACTCATGACCGTTATAATCCAACCCGACTTATATTAAAAATCTATTTTAGCCCAAATTTATTTGAACCAAATTTATTTTTAAGCACAATGTTGAATGTTCTATAGAGGATATTCCAAAATCTCACCCACAAACACAAATAAATAAATATACAATTTAGGAAAATATTAAATAAATTTTACTTATATTTTAGATTAACCTTTTATTTAGAGTTCGTGTTTCGATCCGATCAGCAGCATAATTCGAAATCGGTCAGGTTTTAAAAATTGCAAATCAAATTCTATTTTTTCGATTCGGATCTCATTCAGTTTAGATCGGGTTCAGTCAAATTGTCATCCTCCCAAGTTTCAATTATAATATCAAACAACTCTTTAAATTAACATCTAAATTGTACTTCTTTCCAATTTTAAAACATGTACATATATTATAAAAAAAAATGTGAAAATAGATAAACCAAATCCAATTTTATCACAATAGAAATTCGACATGTGGATATTACATAGAATTACGCGTAGCACAATGTGGGAAAAATAGAATAAAATCATGTTTTTTTATAAATTAGTTTCTTAAATTCAAAATAAATTTCTATTTTTTATTTTTTTCTCAAAAGAATGTATGAATTATTTTTTACGAAAATAAAATAAAATTATATTTCATTATATACTTACAAAAGTAAAGGTTTAAAAATTTAATTGCAAGAGTATTTATTCATCTTTACCATTAAAATTTATAAAAAGTAAACATGTTTCTTGAATTAAAAATTAAATACATATTTTTTGGGACAAATGAAGTATTATATTATGTTCCATAATTATATTTTTGTGAAAAGAAAACTAATAATAATAATTGAGATATTTTTGTTTAACTTAAAAATATATTTAAAACACCAATAATTATTTCAAATCGCAAAACTCTAAGTGTTAGTGTAACTTGTAATTAGATATACTCGTTGCGTTTCAATTGAAAAGACACAAAACACCCTTTTTGATGTACCATTTGAAAAGACACAATTCCAAAATGAAAAATTCATAATACTTCTTCTTAGGCCGAGGACAACAGGGCCCCTGGATGAGATATCAAAGTTATAAAAGTTCAAGCGAGATGCAAAATTTCACGAAAATCCATGCTCACATATACCCTTTCCCGTCGCTCTTATACCCAAAGGTATAAGAATAAAATTACTCTTATAGCTAGGTTGAAAAATATTTTTTTTTCATAATTTTTCATCTTTTATTAAAAACAAAAAAACTCATATTTTATTAAACGATCTACTCCTATACCTAAAGGTATAAGACTATATACCTAGGCATAAAAATTTTTTTTTTTTTTACAGCAAACAATGAATATCAAACTCAATTCAGTGGCACATATGCATAACTTATTATATACTCCCTCCGTCCCGCTGATAACTTCACTTTTTGCCATTTTGGGTGTCCCATTGAAAGCTTCACCTTTCCTTTTTTGGCAAAGGAATCTTTACTATTCCCTCCACTCATTCTCTCTCCTACATTATTTTAATACTCACAACACCATTATAATTTACTATTCCCTCCACTCATTCTCTCTCCTATTTTCAAATTACACTCACAACATTTTCTCCACCTTAATTTGCGCGCCGGAGCCAAAATGGTGAAGTAATAAGCGGGACGGAGGGAGTATACAAAAAAATTGCAAGTGAATACCATGCAATGATATTTAGTAAGGTGAATTTAGCAAATTTATATGAAAACTGACGTTCATAACTTGGTAAATTGAAGGTAAGTAGGCAATATGCAAGAAACTAAACTAAAATGATTAAATCACAAGTCAAATTACATAGATAGATTCAATAGATTTTGTTTCTTTCTACATGCAGTGGCGAATTTACACCAAAACAGTTGATGTTGCCTATTTCTTTTAGGAAGAAAAAAATTAGCGTAATACTAAAATTCAATATGTTTACATAAATAAATATAATATGCTTCAATATGTACCATTTAAAAGATAAAAACATGATTTAAATTGTACCATTCAAGAGATAAAACAAATGTAATTGTAGTGGGTTTTTAGAAATAAAAATTGTTGTAGTTGTTTTTTCAAATAACGAGGAAAATGAGAGAAAACAGTATTTAGGGGGTGTTTGGCGAAAAAAAGAAAGGTTCTAGTGGATTTTTTGAGAAATAGGAAGTGTTTTGAGAAAAAAGAAAGAGATTTTTCAGAGTAAAAATAAAAAAAAAAACAACAGCATTTCATGGGATTGGAACCCAAAACCTTTGGGTTCTCTCTCAATATCTTAACCAATTTGGCTAACTTAGACACATACCTCTCTGTAACAATTTAATATATATTCTATACAGTTTATTTTATGCAAAAAAGAAAAAAAAAAAATTTGGTGTTGCCTCGGCAACACTTGGCACTATAGTAAATCCGCCCCTATCTACATGAGCAGCATATATTGACACTCATAGCTTGGTAAATTGAGTTTGCCTGCTTACCTTCAATTCAATTTATCAAGTTAAGTTATGAGTGTCAAATTTTTTTTTTACAGATAATAAGTATGCTATTTATAAATTGAGTTTGGATTTTTATGAAATTTTCAACTCGACATTCAATAGTGTGTGAATTTTTAAATCTTGCATAGGCTTTTATGCACAATGATTAGGGGTGAGGGGCTACTTCTTAATTCATGCAACCTACACCCTCCATCCCATTACAAAATAAACAAAACATCGTTTTGATGTCCATTATGAAAGACACAAGTCCCAAAAAGAAAGTTTTTAATAGTTGTTTATACACAAGACTCACTTGTAATACGCATATCATGTATCAACTTACTATTTCATAACTCAATTTCTCTCTGCTACCTCATTTTTCATATTCACAACACATACCCTATTATGCATTTTTCTTAATTTTTATGTAAAACCTATTTTGTGCCTTTTGTAATAGGACCGAGTGAGTATTTGTTATAATAATAAGTAACAATAATTATTCACTTACTACCTTTTATCTCAATTTCTCTCTCCTACCTCACTTATACTCACAATACCCCACAATATCTACTTTAGTTACACATTTCTTAATTTTCGTGCTCAATTCATTTTATGACTTTTCAAATGGGATTGAAGAAGTATTATGTTTTAAGTTTATGATATTTACTCTACTAATTATGCAAATTCAATCATAAAAATAATTGCATATTATACGTTACATGAAAAGTCTTTTTCGAAAAGCATAAACACAATATTTGAAATGTTGATTTTTGGAATTTATAAGAAAATATAAATAAGAATATGGAAAAAATATTTTGAATAAAAAAATATGGAAAGTTAATTTTAGAAAATGGAAAAAATAATAATATATGAAAATGTAATTTATGATAATTATTAAATACAATTTATGGAGTATTTAAATTTTAAAAACTAATAAACACAATTTACAGAAAGCTACGCATGAAATTAATTACTTACAATATATGGAAAATTTAGTTTTTGAAATTATAATTCAATATATAGAAAGTTAGTTATGAAAATTATAAATACAATATATGGAAATGTATATTTAGAAGTACAGTATATGAAAATTTGATTTTCCAAGATTAAAAACAATATACAGAAAGATAATTTATGAAAATCATTGTTTTTTCAAAAATGAGTCTAAGAGAAAAAAGAGGGAGAGACCTATAACTCCCTGCACTTTTTTTTTCTCAATTCCTTTACTACTACCTAAAATTTCTCTACTTTCATAATCGTTTAAGTCCCTCCTCTTAGAGTTATTTATGTTAATAATTCATAGGCATTTCAACAAGGAAAGGAAAATAAAAATAAAACTAAAATAAATACTCATCAGGAAAGAATTAATTATTTTTTATGTTTCATATTATTTATGTAATCTATTTATCGTGGTATTCGTTTAAAATATGTTTAATGAAACCTATAAACGTAAAATATATAGTGCATCATTATCATATTTAGTACTTTTATTAATTTTCGTATTATTTTATTCTATATGAATATGGTTGTCAATTATTTTATAATCGCTAGAATAACTCTTTTAATGCATTCATTATTTCAATAAATAAATATGCAAAAAAGGTTAATTTATGTCAATCAAAACTGATTAAACAAAAAATGATCATCTAAACTTTTAAAATAAGGATAAAAAATTAGTTATAATGATATTTGGCTCAACTATTAAAATAATTTAAAGTAGAATAATTTATGTCAAAATCTTACAAAAAAACGTGTTTTTTTCTTAAATTTATAAAAAACGTGTTTTGATTACCCTGCTAGTGCCAGTGTTAGATTAACAAAGTGTCAATGTAAAGATTGTCGGTGCATGTATTATTAAGTGTCAGTGTAAAAAAGTGTCAGTGTTAGTGTAACAAAGTGTCAGTGTAAAGAGTGTCAATACATGTATTATTAAGTGTCATTGTTAGTATAAAAAAGTGTCAGTGTGTAACAAAGTGCCATGCAATGTAAAGATTATCTAGTGTAAAGAGTGTCATTGCATGTATTATTAAGTGCCAGTGTAAAAAAGCGCTAGTGTTAAAAAGTGTCACTGTTAGTGTAAACAAATGTCAGTGTGAAGAGTGGCATTGCATGTATTATTAAGTGCCAGTATAAAAGAGTACCAGTGAAGGCTAAAAAAAGTGCAAGTGTTAGTATAAAAAGAGTGTCAGTGTGAAGTGTGTCAGTACATGTATTATTAAGTACCAGTGTAAAAATGATTTTTCCTTAAGTTTAGAAAAAAACGCGTTTTTTATAAAACCAACTCATAATTTATTTTAGGATTAAACCTCATCGATCTTGATATCAATGGTTAAGATTATTTTCCATTAGGTGCGTCCAACTCTCTCTCTCTCTCTCTCTCTCTCTCTCTCTCTCTCTCTCTCTCTCTCTCTCTCATGTATAAATTGACTTCGTCTAATAATCATTTATTCTAGTATAGTATTGGAGTAATAATGGTTTTATCCGCTAAAATTTGTGGCAAAACCATAAACGACCCCACCCTATCAACACCTCACGCTTCTGCTATCCACTATCAAAACCCTACCCTCCTAAATCTCACCACCCTCGGCAAAAACCCTAAGCCGAAACCCACTCTAAACACCACTACCCACTTCTGCCTTTCAACCTCCAACACCACCATTGGCTCAACCTTCCTTGGCTGAAACCCTAACTTCCCCACCCAACATCAAAACTCTACACCTAAATCACCACCACCATCGGCTCAACCCCTTAGCTGAAACCTCTCATTCTCAACCCTCTATATATCCCAAACCCTAATTATACACCCGTCTATCATCCATCCTCTTAAATCATACCACCATCGGCATATGCCAAAACTCACTGACTAACACCATCCTTGGCATCTTATGACCTCTCTACACCACATGATCCACAACCTATTCAAACAAACTTCTTACCAACCAACCTGCCCCACCCCATCCTTGGCCTTCTTTTGTCTCAAAGACATAAACCCTAAAACCATAACCTGCTTCACTTCGCCCTTAGCCTCCTTTGGTCTGAAAGTTGAAAACCCTAACACCACAACTTATTTTTGCCACACACCATCAAAATGGCTCAATCACCCTTAGGCGAAACCCATCACTCAAACACAACTTCACAAACGCTGCCACCACCCTTCTGAAATAGGTGGATCAACAATCCACCTCTCATAATGTATTTTATAGACTACGCCTAAATACAACAACACCCCCGACATAACCCAATAGCTGAAACCTTATAATAATTCTTAATCAAAATCTTCTTTCTCTAGCAACACCCAATTTCCGAAACCTCTTCTCCTTAAACGACATTACCAACCATCTATTCTTCACCAAAATCCTTGCGGCACAAACTTATTTGCCGCCCCACTTTGACACCATCAACTCTTCAAAACCCCTATTCTAGGTCTTTTTGGCTGCCCCACCATCCTTAGCCATTTATGGCTTCCATCCGGTGCTCACCACCATTGTTACTACCCCAATAGTCAAGTTTCTACCCCAAGTGTGCCTCCAATGTCAACACCGCCTCCAATGACAATGACCCTATTTATTGATTACACAACCTTATTTGCCGCCACAACCTATCACCACTACCCTTGGCCTCATCTAGCCTCAACCCAAGGTGCATCACTACCCTTGGCCTCTTACGGCGTCTCTAATGGCAACATCGCCTCCAATGAGAATAACATTATTTATTGATGACATAACCTTATTTGTCGCCACACTAGCACCATCACCCTTGGCATTCTCTAACCTCAACCTAAAGTGCATCACTACACTTGGTCTTTTATAATCTCACAACTTACCTCACAACTTGCATATCAATGTGCCTCACAACCTGCATCACAACGTTTCTGACAACTTACCTCACGGCCTGCCTAACATCCAGTTTCGCATCCACCGGCAAATCTATACTTTGCAACACAACATATGTCTCTCCAACATACACACATCGGATACATATCCCACTACGCCCGCTCGCTAGAGCCCGATTCATTTTATCACTTTTCAAAACTAGACTCCTCTAAGAATTGTCCATCTTGAGGGGGCATATAAAAATATATTTGTATATATTTTATTATTAAAGATTCTCATAGATATTATATTAGTTATTTTTCTAATATAATTACTATTGTATAGTTTTATTATTTGATATATCTATAATAGAATGGAAAACACTTCTCCTATTTTATAAATATTTACCTCTTTTTATTAAAAAATTGAGTAATTCATATCAACTATCTTTCTCATTTACAAATTGAATTCGTCTAACCATCATTTATTCTATTATACTATTAATGGTTCGGGCCAATTTTTATTGGTCATGTCTGGTTATATTGCTTGGTTCGGTTCCACAATTTTTTTTGCAAGACCCTTAATTTTTACGTACTACCTTATAAATAGTGTTTTAAACAATTATATCCACAACTAACTATTATTATTAACCCATTTGCATTAATTTCTTAATAAAAATGCAAAATCAAAGTAAAATACTTAAACTGGTTGGAGGGTACATCTTTTTAATACCATAAAATGTAAGACTCCATTTATTTCACTACAAGGAAAAACGATTTTAGCTACGACAATTTTCGTAGCTAAAATGAAGATTTCATAGCTAAATCGTGTTTAGAGACGGATTTGTTTCGTAGCTATTCCGTGGATGCAGGTTCGTCGCTAAATTGGGCGTCGATGTTTTGTAGCTGTTTTAGAGACAGATATGTCCGTCTCTAATTTAGAGACAAATATGGCCGTTTCTAAATTAGAGACAGATATGTCCGTCTCTAAATTAGAGACAAATATGTCCGTCTCTAAATTAGAGACAGATATGTACGTTGACGGATTAACGGCGGATTTTCCGTCTCTATTTAATTTGTAGTTTTATTTTCGAACCATTTTAGCGACGGATATTTCCATCGCTAAATTGATATTTTTTAAAAAAAAATTATATATATATATATATATATATATATATATATATATATATTTAAAATATATTAATATATATTTTTAAATATATATTAAATCAGTCCCTTAACTTTTCTTATTCTCAAATCAGTCCCTTAATTTTTATTAATCTTAAATCAGTCCTTGATATTTCATAGTTACACTTTGCTCCCCTAAACTTCTTTTATACTCAAATCAGTCCTCACAAACTTCCACCATTAAATAAACTAACTCGAGTTAAATATTTAACGAAATATAGAGAAGTATTCCATTCATCTTCTTCAAAATTAAATCTAATTTCATCTTCAATAAAACCCACTTCCAATTTCATACTTCCACCACCAGTAACCACCACCAGTAACCACCACCAACCACCCTACCACAATCTCAATCACCGGCGCCACCATCCCTCTACCTTCACCAGATTCACCACCATCACTAACAACACCACCAAAAAACCAAACCCAACAATGGAAAACAAATCGAAAAACATATCAAACAAAGAAACAAATCGAAAAGCAGAGAGAGAGAGTGATGGAGGTTCGACAGAGACTAAAAATGGCGTCTTCTACCTTCGAAAAACAAATCGAAAAACAAATCAAACAAATTCATTTCCAGATCTCGAATCTCATATACATAGAGATAACAATGGCGTCTTCTACCTTCGTTGTTGTGTTAATGTTTGCTTTGGTCGCCGGATCTGCCGCTGCTTCTCCACCTGCTCCTCCAATGGCTCTTACCGAGGTCCGACAGAGACTAAAAATGGAGAAAGATAGAGAGTGATGGAGGGCGGAGGGTGACGGCGGCGAGAGGTGACGGTAGTAGTGGCGGCGTAAGGTGAAGACTGAAGAGATAATAGGGAATGGGGAGGCTGTTTGTGTTTGTTGAAGGGAGAGAAATAGAGAAATAGGGTTAAAAAATGAGAGGAAGAGAAAAAAGGGAAGTGGTTTTGTTTGAAGTATTATGGGCCGTTGGATTGAATGTATTGAATGGCCAGATCTTGGTTTTCCTCATGATCCGCGTGAAATTTTGAAATACAATCAAACAATGCCACATCACATACTTATATTTGTTTCACACTATACTATATGCTAACTTAAAATTTATGCCTAATATCAAGAATAATAATATTTATTATTGAATTATTAATTATATAATTAATTAATTAATTAATATTAATATTAATTATATAAACAATAATAATATTAATTGAACATACCAAAAGTGTCGAGCTGGGCTAAGCGAGTAAAGCCCAGTCCTCAAGCAATTATTGCCACCACATTCTCAGTGGGCTAGGCCCAATTACTACATGGCTCAAGGCCCATCTTATTGATCAGTCGACTTAAGTTCATTGTCCGACCTATCAAGTCCCGACCTAACTTAGTCCGACCTTATGATTCAGGTTCTGTTTCGGGTACGGTCCAACCCTACCCGTCAGTCAGGTCGACCCAACCCCAAATGGCGACCTCGACCTGCCAAGCAAGCGTCGACCTAAAGATTACAGGCGCACGTGCTTCTATTCTTTCCATAACTGGTTCTCTACAAATCAGGAGCCATTCAGGACACGTTCTCATGACATGTAACCGTCCCTCAAATCGCGGAGCTCATGTAGCCCTACCAAAAATATACCACCCTCATCAACTATAAATATATTACCACAGGCGCACGTGCTTCTATTCTTTCCATAACTGGTTCCCTACAAATCAGGAGCCATTCAGGACACGTTCTCATGACATGTAACCGTCCCTCAAATCGCGGAGCTCATGTAGCCCTACAAAAAATATACCACCCTCATCAACTATAAATACATTACCACTACAACGGTTTAGAGGTAACTGCATTTTTGTCATTTGAATACCTCTGTTCAATACATTATTTGCTCTCCTAAATACACACTTACTCTCACGCCCGAGGGTCTAAGCCGGAGACAAATCCGGCTAGTCGTGGGTTCTGGTTTCAGGACAAGGAGTCAAGTGATAGGTCCTGCCACGTGAACGAAGATTGATAAGCACATTTCCTGCGGCATCAGTTTGGTTCCATTGCTTGGAAGCATGCATTATTGACCTCGAAGTTCCTTTTCAACCCACAATCATGGTGACTTCGGACGGACATGTCTCTGAAACCTCGGACAAGCACAATGAAGGAAACACTAATGCTAATACCAATGCTGGAAATGTCAACTTGCCTCCTCCCCCTCCACCTCGCCATCATGCTAGAGCGACGCGCTCTAACAGTGTTGCTGATGGCAGAGGTCTGCCAGATGGTAGAAGAAAAGACAAGCGGCAGAGGGAAGCAGAGAGGAATAGGCCTGCCAGGACTGAGAGGTCACAGTCCCACAGAAATGATAGGCGCAGGTCGCCACTCAGAGATGATAGGCGCGCGGTCGGGGAGAGGATAGGCGCAGTCGCCACCGGTCAGTGAGGTCACCCTCTCACAGAGATAGGAGGAGCAGAGAGATAACTCCTCCTAGGAGTGATAGACACAGAGCCAACTATGGGAGAGAACATCACCGTGAAGAAAGGCAAAGGTCAAATGATGTCTCCCATGCTAGGGACGACAGGCCAGATGCTAGAGAGTGGTTACTGTGGAAGAAAAAATTTGAGCAATGGGAAGCTGATAAGAAAGAGGATGTTAGAAAGGACGAGCGAGATGGTTTTTCTCTTCGACCCTTGGCCAAGGAGTTGCTCGACCGTCGACCTCCCCCAGGTTTCAGATTACCTGTCCTAGAAAAATATTCGGGTGCATCCAACGCCAAAAGCCATATACAACACTTGGAGGCTACCATGTGCTTTGTCTCCAACGAGGACGACATGATGTGCAAGGCACTTACAAGAACGCTCACTGGGGCAGCCCTCACTTGGTTCAATGGTTTGGCATCGAGTTGCATCTCGACTTGGACCTACATGAGGAAAAAATTTCTGGATCGCTTCTCGACTGCTGGAGCTCGGAAGATGACAGTCACCGATCTAAACAACTTCGTACAAGGGAAAAATGAAAGCTCGATGAGCTACTATACCAAGTTTAAGGAGATGGTCGACAAGATCGAGGAGGACCTCACAGACAGGGAGGTGATCAACTGTTTCAGGAGTGGGATTACTTCTGCGGATATGGACTACGAGCTGACAGTTCGAACTGTGACTACTCGACAAGAGTTGTTCGAGAAGGCCTACAATGTGGCATTGGCCGAGGAGAGAAGAGAAAAGAAAAGAAAAATGGGAAAGGCCCCAAGGCTGAGGTCGCTGACTCTGATAAGAAGGACTCAGTCAAGAATGGGGGAAACAATAAAAATGGCAAGAATAGAACCAAGGCGACTAAAAAAGTGCCCGAAGCTTTCACTCCCCTAACGGTGAGTCAAACTGAAATAATGAATACGGTCGAGCTAGGCCCACCTGCCCCAATGAACCCAGCAAATAAGTTCAGAAGGGATAACACAAAATACTGCGAGTATCACAAAGATACAGGCCATACTACGGAGGATTGTATGAGCTTAAAGCGTATCATTCAGAGGATGGTCGATTAGGGAAGGCTTGACGCGTATGTAAAAAGGCCTCAGGCAGGCGGAGGTGAGCGACCTGCGGGTGGACATCCAGAGCCGAGGCAGCCTAGGATGAATTTGGGCGTCATTACGGAGCAAGCCCGTAACACTGCCATCAAACACAAAATATTCCAGCTCAGCAAGGCACCCTATGTCCCCCCAAGAAGCTATATCAGGGACGAGATGATTATTTTCTATCCGGATGAGCTGGCAACCAACGTGGCAGCTAGAGAGCAAGTTCTCGTTATCCCAGGATTAATAGATGGGTGTACGACGAGCAGACTCTTGATAGACACGGGGACCTGCGAGGATATTTTGTTCTACAAGACGTTCCAGGAGATGGGTCTTTCAAATGAACAGCTCGAGCGATATGATGGCAGATTGGAGGGCTTTACCAACCACCGGGTCGACGTCAAGGGACAGATTGAGTTAGATGTCAACATAGGCCAACATCCTTACAGGGTCATCTCCAAGGTAAAATTTATTGTCATTGATGTGAATAGTGATTACGCTGCAATTCTTGGTATTCCTGGCCAGGTCGCACTGGGAATAGTGGCCTCAATTCCCCACCAGCGAGTTAAATTTCCCACGCTAACTGGAATCGGCTGTGTACAAAGCACAGCTCGAGCATACCTTGATCATGTCCTTCGAGAAAGAAAGAAGAGGGAATTAGAGATTAAAACTGCGGAGGGATGCTTGAAGATATCCGAATCTGACACCAAAACTACTCGACTATCTACGATCACCTGCGTAGAGGTGGAGACCTATCGCTCGCATGATGAAGTCATGACAGAGTCGACACGACCCTCTACACTCACAACGGTCGATCCAGATACATTTATGGTCGACCAAGTCTTCATAGGCGAGCTATGCCTCAAAGTCGACAATAACTCGGGGGCCACCACCAGTGAGGTCGCAAATGAGCTAGATGACATGATTGCTGAGGAAGCTCTCCACTTGGGGGCCGAGGAAAGACAGAGGGTTAGAGAGATCATCATTGAGACCCTATAATTCAGAGATGGTCCAGAGCTAGAGGTTGTAGATGAGCTGGAAGCAGTGATCACAAACCCTTCCTATCCTGAGCAAAAGATTCAGATTGGAAAGCAGTTGTCGCCTGAGGAAAGATTGGAGATTGTTGGGCTACTCAAAGAAAGCAACGACGTTTTTGCCTGGCGAGTAGAGGATATGAAAGGGATCAAGGAAGAGGTCGTTGTTCATAGGCTGGAGGTCAACCCGACCATAAAACCCAAACCTCAGAGGCTGAGAAGCTTTGCTCGCGACAAAGAGGAAGCTATAAAACTCGAGGTACAAAAACTTTTGAGTGCAGGTATAATCAAAGAAGCCACACATACCACCTGGTTAGCTATTGTGGTCATGGTGAAAAAAGCTAATGGCAAGTGGAGAATGTGTGTCGACTTCACCAATCTTAACCTTGCTTGCCCAAAAGACAGCTATCCTCTACCTCGGATCGACAAGCTTGTTGATTCTATTGCTGGACATTCCACCCTCAGTTTTCTCGATGCCTATTCAGGCTATCATCAGATCAAGATGCATGAGGATGACATTGTGAAGATGGCGTTTCAAGCTGCTGGAGACATCTACTGCTACAATATGATGCCGTTCGGGTTAAAGAATGCAGGAGCGACCTATCAACGTATGGTCAACAAGGTCTTTGCTTCACAAATTGTCCGAAACATGGAGGCCTACGTCGACGATATGGTCATCAAAACGAAGGTCGGACGTCACGAGGTCGATCTAAAGTAAACGTTCGCCAATTTACGAGCAAACGACATGAAGCTCAACCCGAGCAAATGTGTATTTGGAGTAGCAGCGGGAAAGTTTCTTGGCTTTATGGTGTTCCAGCGGGGTATTGAAGTCAATCCAGAAAAGATAAAGGCTCTGAACGACATGCAGCAGCCAGCAAATATAAAAGAGATGCAGCGACTTAATGGAAGGGTGGCAGCCCTAGGTCGCTTTATAGCCAAGTCGGCGGAAAGGTCTCTCCCCTTCTTCAAATCTTTGAGGGGGACGAAAAATTTTGAATGGACGACCGAATGTCATTCGTCGTTCCAACAACTCAAGGAGTATCTCGCTACTCCACCCCTATTGAGCAGCCCAACTACAGGAGATACTTTGTTTGTATATCTGTCTGTGGGCGATCAATTAGTTACAGCAGTCTTAGTTCGAGAAGAGGAAGGGCTTCAAAAGCCCGTGTACTATGTTAGCAAGGCCCTACAAAAAATATACCACCCTCATCAACTATAAATACATTACCACTACAGCGATTTTGAGGTAACTGCAATTTTGTCATTTGAATGCCTCTGTTCAATACATTATTTGCTCTCCTAAATACATACTTACTCTCACGCCCGAGGTTCTAAGCCGGAGACAAATCCGGCTAGTCGTGGGTTCTGGTTTCAGGTCAAGGAGTCAAGTGATTGGTCCTGCCACGTGGACGAAGATTGATAAGCACATTTTCTGCTGCATCATTAATAATAGTACTAATAATAACTAGTAATTTTTATTATTTTTTATTGACTAGGAAAAAATATTTTAGACTTATTTTATTACTGAAATTTACAAAAAGTTATCTAAAATATTTACATGTTTTTATTTGATTTACCCAAAATTTTAGTTAAAGTAGTATGCCTAATATCAAGAATAATAATAATATTATCATATAATTAGTAATAATACTTAATAATAATACTAATAATGATGCTATTGTTAATTATTCAATTATATAATTGAATATATTAATAATAAATAGTAATAATACATAATATCAAAAATAATAATGTTCTTAATTAATAATAATAACTAGTAATAATAATTATTATTATAATAATTATAATTATAAAATAATATTAATTATTATTATTATTATTATTATTATTATTATTATTATTATTATTATTATTATTATTATTATTATTATTATTATAGTCTTTATAATTTCATTCAGCACTTTTTCAGCTTATTAATCAAACAGTCATACTTACTTATGACAGCTCATCAGCACTTCAAAAAAATTAAATCAAACAGCATTATTCATCAGCTCATCAGTCATAAGTCATCAGCCATAAGTCATCAGCACATATAAATAAGCTAAATCAAACGGACCCTAAGTACATTCATTTTAGAATGTCTATGAAATAAATCTTGTGCATTTATTTGAGGATGAAAAAATTACTCATTTAATTTAAAAATAATAATAAATAATAAAAAATGTTCAAATTTCCTTTTAATTAAGAGTAAATTTTTTATTTTTTATATTTATTTTTGAAACAGATAAAATAAATAGGGACTATGTCCGATAAGTTCTAAAAAAGTTTCATAATGCCCGATAAATTCCTTCCCCATGTTGTATTATGTTTCGAAAATACAACATTAATTAAGGCCATAATACTGCATTTCGGCGACCGCCAGTGACCGGAGTCCGAAGCCCATGGAACGGCGACCAGATTTCAGCCTCCGGCGACCGGATTTCGGCGATCGGCGACCGGATTTCGGTCAAAATTGCCGGATTCCGGTGAAAATTGACCGGATTCCGGCGAAAATTGACCGAAATCCGGCATGCGGCGATAGGAGACGGCGGCGGCGGAGCTGGGCTGTGGCGGAGGCGGAGGCGGTGGTGCGAATGCAGTATTATGATTTTAAACTATTGCATAACTAAATGTTGTATTATACATAATACAACATGAAAATTTATGAAATATTTTAATACAATGAGAAATTTAATAAAAAATGATTTGTTCCAAAAGAAATTTATGAGACAAATTCCCAAATAAATAATTGTGGGAAGTGAATGAGTAGCTAGTGTCCCAGCTCTTAAGTTCCCATGTCAATCTTTCAAAATAATAATAAAAAAAAGGGTCATGTCACAGGCATGTGATGTCATATTGATATAGAAATTGTCAAGGGTCGTACACATTTTGCACATGGCCAATATTACTCAATTGGTCCCCCCGGCCCTCTCTATCTCTGAGCAAAATCTAGTTTTCCCAATATTTCAGTACTACGTTTGGCTCGTAATTGCTTCTTGATCAGATGTTAAACTATCATCTTTTTTTATGCTAATTTAGGTAAGATTATGTTTGATAGAATCCCCTCATATTCCCCACCAATATTAACATTAAAGAGACCTTTTTTCTTTTATGTTGTTGATTGCAATAGTTCGGATCTGGCCGGTAACAACTAGCGATTCTAGCTAACGGTTGTTAGTTCATCCTTTTTTTTTTCTTTCTTTCTAGGATTTATAATCTGAATATTGCCGATTGTTCTATGGAATAGGCTCTTGCCTTTAGCAAGGGTTCGAACTTCTTCCCCTACGTTGTATTTGAATTGTAATTTGGCAAACAAAAAATAACTTGAATACTTAAAAAACAGGGATTTTGGAATGATTTGAGAGTGATTCTTGATTTCATTCTCAAATTACTCCAAATTTTTTTTAGAGTTTTAGAGTTTTTTTTTTTTGGATTTTTTACTTTATTTTTAAATTTCGATGTTCAATTTTGTGATTTTAGAGTTAAAAAAGAGTTAACTTGCAAAAAGAGTTAACTTTGAAAGTTTCGTGTAGCTAGGAAGCTTCAACCACGCAACAGACAACGGATGTGAGTACAGATATGTCTCACAACTGTCCACACATCCACAGATAATGCAGCGAAATAAAACAAATTAAAAACAATAACGCAAGAGTTATATACGCTTACTGATCTGTGAGATCAGCAAACTAGGCTTACGCCCAAAAACTTTTCGCTATAAAAACTTTTGTTGCTTACAAAAATAAATAAGTGAAAAACTAAAATACTAAAATACTAAATGAGTTCTAATCACCTTCTATGACAAGAACAATTCCCCTTTCCCAAGTAGGTCCTATTCTAGTCAGAAGTAAAACAAAGAACTCAATAAAAAACTAGATGTGAGTTACGGATGTGAGGCACAACCTTTCCTCACAACCTAAAACAACTATGTTGAAAAACTCTGAAGAACAAGTAATTTTCTCTCTTAAAATTCCGTTACTTCTCTTGTGCTGAATGCCTTGTATTTATATGCACCATGGAGAAGATCTTCACGTAATCAACTTCTTCCTTTGTGAGATCTCTTTACCTATAAGAAAATACAAATCACACTCACAAAGAAGTAGATTGTTAGTAGATTAGTCCTAATATAAAACTATGTACATAAATAAAAGATATTTATTTATTTACAAACTCCTAGTCAAAGTAGGACAATAATAAATCTTCCATGAAAGTTCCAAAATTTTCTTACCATTATAGAAGTGTTTCGAAATAAGGAAACAAGAATTTGTTTCCAAAAAAGCTCACGCTTTCAATCTCCCCCTATTTTGGACTTTCTGGTCAAAATCAAAGATTTATAATAATCACATTTTGTGACTACAAAATTCAGATAAAAACACAACTCCCCCTGAATGGATGTGTGTGCAGATGTGTTTACACATCCACACATAAAAACTGCATAAAACATGTCAGAGCAAAAATCAGCAGTTCATTAAAAAGCAAAAGCAAAAATCATTCAGCAGCAACCTGTTTTAAAGTATTACAGACCATTGTTTAAAACTAAAACAGAAATTAAAATTGTCTTTAAAACCACCAAAATAAAACAACTACTAAAAAGTCTTCTCCCCCTAAATTAAAGTTTCCAGTTCCTCCAGCCAGCAGCATCTCAAACTTTGTTTCCAGCAGCAGCAGGTTCAGATCTATCTTCCCCTTTTTGAGCAGAAAGATTAGCATGCCATTTTAGGAGTCTATCCTTAAGAGCTTTAAGATTGTTGGTATGAGCAATGGAGGCTTGAAGTTGATCAGTTAAAGTAGAGGTATGAGATTCAGCAGCTGCTATTTCAGCATCCAAGTCCTTCATTTGAGCAGAGGGGTTATCTTTCTCTTTTTGGTAGAGGGGTTATCCATAACAGGAGCAGAGGGCAAAACAGAGGTTGGTTGATTAGGGTTTTTCGACGCTACTGGAACATTCAAAGGTTCCAATGTAGGTGATTTAGCGGGTGAAGCTTCCATTGAAGAGCTAGACGAGGATGAGGGGGGAGGAATTTCAGCAAGAAATTTCGATATTACTGGATTGGAGGCAAGGGGAGCTTCAGCAATGGCGACAGAAAGGGGTTAAATATCAAGGACGTCTTCCTCACGAATGTTAGAGTGATCGGCCATTTAAACTACAAAAGGGTGTTAGGTTGAACAGTGCAAGAGAATTAATGGCAATGTGTGTGTGTGATTGTGTGCAATAAGATGGAAGAACAAGGGGTTCAGCAAAGGGTTTATGGGGGAAGTGACGTATGTGAGCCCTAATAAATACTCACAGCTCCCCCTTTCCAATTTAAACAAGAATCCTTTTCCTAAAAGGTCTCACACTTCCTAAATGCCTTAGAAGTCCTCCAACGGCTAGAACCCTTTGAGATTACCACACACAACAACCTTCGAAGAAATAGGGGATTAAAATAAACAAGATTTTGATAGATTTTTATGGAAACAAAAATAAGTCAGCCATATCTTTTTCAAAACAGAATCCCTTTCAAAATTGTCCTCCCTTTTCAAACATGAATTGGTACACACCTTTCCTCTTCATATGAGATTTTGGAAAACAAAAACTTGTTAAATCAAGGAGTAAATTAGGAATGAAAATAACCAAAGAAAAAGCAATATAAAGTATCTAAGGGACAAGCTAAGGATTTAGCAACGTCAACGTCCAAGGGACAAGATAAGGATCCAGGTTGCTTTTTCTGTAAGGAAATGGATCATATGAAGAGAGATTGCCCTAAATACCACGCATGGCGTGTAAAGAAAGATATATCTCTTGCTTTTGTTTGTTCTGAGGTTAATTTGGTTTCAGTGCCTAGACATACTTGGTGGTTAGATTCTGGTTCTTCTACTCACATTAGTGTGTCTATGCAGGGTTGCCTGAACTGTCGAAAGCCAAGTGATGCTGAAAGATTCATCTATGTGGGGAACGACAATTCTATTGAAGTTGAAGCAATCGGAACTTTTAAATTATTATTAAAGTCTGAATTTTATTTAGATTTGTATGAGACACATGTGGTACCTTCATTTAGATGGAATTTGGTTTCCATTTCAGTTTTGGACAAAGAAGGATTTACTTGTTCATTTGCAAATGGTGAATGTCGTTTCTCGTATAATTCTAAGTTTATTGGATCTAGTACTTTGTCGGTTTATGATAATCTTTATATGTTGGATACTGTTGCTTCATATCATGAAAACCTGCATGTGGAAACACGTGGTACTAAATGCAAATTTACTAACAATAATTCCATGTCATTATGGCACAAGCGATTAGGACATATGTCAAAACAGAGAATGCAAAGGCTTGTGTCAGACGAAATTATTGAAACACTTGACAAATCAGATTATGAAATATGTGTTGAGTGTATTAAGGGAAAACAAACAGACAAAAGCAAATTAAAAGCTGAGAGAGCTAAGAATGTTTTGGAATTAATTCATACGGATATATGTGGACCATTTCCTACACCCTCGTGGAATGGTCAAGAATATTTCATTACATTCATAGACGATTACTCTCGTTATGGTTACCTATATTTGATCCATGAAAAGTCACAGGCATTGGATATGTTCAAAAAGTTTAAAACCGAGGTTGAAAATCAACATGGCAAAACAATAAAGAAAGTCAAATCTGACCGTGGTGGTGAATACTATGGCAGAAATGACGGATCAGGTGAACAACGTCCTGGGCCTTTTGCTAAATACCTAGAGGAGTGCGGTATCGTCCCTCGCACACCATGCCGTGCAAACCTAGCATGAATGGTGTTGGGAAAGACGAAATCGAACTTTACAGGAAATGGTGAGAAGTATGGTTAGTCATACTACTTTACCAGACTCACTCTGGGGAGAGGCATTAAAGACTGCAGTTTATCTCCTTAACAGGGTACCCACAAAGGCTGCTAACAAAACCTCTTATGAACTATGGACAGACAAGAAACCTGTATTAAGGCATTTACACATCTGGGGATGTCCGGCTAAGGCTAGGCCTTACAGGCCTAATGAAAAGAAGTTGGACTCAAGGACTGTTAGTAGTTACTTTGTTGGTTACTCTGAAAGGTCAAGGGGCTTTAAGTTTTACGATCCCAAATCCAGAAAATTTTTTGACACGGGAAATGCTCAATTCTTTGAGGATGTTGAGCATGTGGGGGGACAAGTTAGAGATGATTTTGTCTTTGAAGGGGTTTCGGTTACCGTTCCTCTTCCTACAATTGTCCTTGACCATGATTTGGATCTCAATCCTGATGTGGTTCAAGAACAAAATTTGGATCAAGAAGACATTGACAATATCCCTCTAGTTGTCCATGAGGAACAAGCTCAACAACCTCAAGAACAAGTGCCTTTAAGAAGATCCACTAGAGAGAGACGAAGTGCCATTTCGGATGATTACTTGGTATTTCTAAATGAACAAGAGGTAGACATTGGTCAATTGAAAGATGATCCAATCAACTTTCATGAGGCCATTGGTAGTTCTAACTCTCAAAAGTGGATAGATGCTATGGATGATAAGATTAAATCAATGAAAGACAATGATGTATGGGATCTTGTCCCATTTCCAGAAGGAGTGAAACCTATTGGTTGCAAATGGATATTTAAAACCAAAAGGGATTCACAGGGCAATGCGAAAAGACATAAGACATGTCTTGTCGCTAAGGGATTTACTCAGAAAGAAGGAATATATTATAAAGAGACTTTCTCTCTGGTTTCTTTGAAAGACTCTTTTAGAATCATTATGGCATTAGTGGCACATTATGACCTAGAGTTACATCAGATGGATGTTAAGACTGCGTTTCTTAATGGAGACATTGAAGAAACAATCTATATGGTGCAACCAGAAACCTTGGTTTCAAAAGATTCAAAGGATATGGTATGCAAACTCAAGAAATCCATCTATGGACTCAAACAAGCATCCCGCCAGTGGTATTACAAATTTCATCAAGTTGTATTGTCATTTGGTTTCACGACAAATACAGTTGATAATTGTGTCTACCACAAGTTCAGTGGGAGTAAATATATTTTTCTGGTTTTATATGTGGATGACATCCTACTAGCCACAAATGATACGGACTTACTGCATGAAACTAAGAGATTTCTCTCAAAGAAATTTGTGATGAAAGATCTGGGAGATGCATCTTTTGTATTAGGAATTCAAATACACAGAGATCGGTCTCAAGGTATTCTTGGATTGTCACAAAAAAGTTACATCGATAAGGTACTTAAGAGATTTGGCATGCAGGATTATAAAATGGGTGACACCCCAGTGGCTAAAGGTGACAAATTCAATCTTGCTCAGTGCCCCAAGAATGAGATTGAATCTAGGGAAATGAATAGCATCCCTTATGCTTCGGCTATAGGAAGCTTGATGTATGCTCAGGTTTGCACTCGGCCAGACCTAGCATTCATAGTTGGTGTTTTAGGCAGATACCTTAGCAATTCTGGAAAGGATCATTGGATAGCAGCCAAGAGGGTCATGCGTTATTTATAGAGAACAAAGGATTATATGCTCACTTACAGAAAGTCGGATAGACTTGAGATCATTGGGTATTCGGATTCCGACTTTGCTGGATGCCAAGATAGTCGTAAGTCTACTTCGGGCTACGTTTATCTACTTTGTGGAGGAGCAGTTTCTTGGAAGAGTGTTAAGTAGACACTTGTTGCTACTTCTACGATGGAGGCAGAGTTTGTGGCGTGTTATGAGGCATCAAATCACACAATTTGGTTGCGAAATTTTATCACTGGGCTGCGCATATTAGGTGGCGTTGATAGGCCATTAAAGTTATTTTGTGATAATAAGTCGGCAGTTATGTATTCTAATAACAACAAGAGCTCGTCTAAGTCTAAGCACATAGACATTAAGTATCTTGCTGTTAAGGAACGGATTCAGAGTGGACAGATTTGTATTAAGCACATTGGGACTAACTCCATGGTCACGGATCCGCTTACTAAGGGCATAACACCGAAGGTTTTTCACGAGCACACTGCTTGTATGGGTGTCATGTCACCAGAGTATGCCTAGATTGAGTGGGAGTTTTGTATTTTGCTCTTACATTTATTGTTATAAGTATATTTGGTTTTTTCAGTTTTTGGTTAATAAAGTTATTTTGCACTCTGAATGTATGGTTGATCTCAAAATAAGGTTGGACCAGTTGAGAATAGACATGTGAAGATCACATTACATGTTATTCCATGCTACACATCCATACTTGATCCATGTCATTTAGCTGAGTTAATATATGTGACCACTGATGGGTCTAGTTGCGCTAATAGTGACGAAAACCTCTTTGATCCTCATGTTGATTTGACTAATGGACCGGATTGGTTTAAGATGACACAATTTGGTAAAGCATTGTTGTTAAGGTTTATAATGTGATATGCAATTAAACTAAGGTATTATACTATGTACATGTGTAAGTTCAAGTGGGAGATTGTTGGAATATTTTTATGGACTTTACATATACTAGTATAATAAATAAAGTCTCTGGGCACATAGACGTATGTGCACTATAAGTAATTGTATGTTACATTAAATATTAAAGTATTTGGGCCTAATAAAGTGATCTACTAAAGTTAAAGGGGACCCAAGTCATCTTTTATAAGTATGGGATCTATAGTTAATATGTGTAGATACCTAAGGGGCCTGGTTGTTAATCTATGATGGGCTGGCTAACATACTAGGTCAATATAAATATAAGGTTATGGTCCCCAATTGAACTACTCGGTTTTATTCTCTTGATTCCCATTGTCATCTGAATTCTAAGAACCCTAAGGATCAATTGGAAGGCAATAATCGTTCATCAAGTCTTTATATCAAGTCTTCATCAAGTATTCTCAAAATATTGCTATGGATTCAGGTTTGTCTATCGTTCCATAATCTTTGATAACTTAAAGCATGATTGTCCTAGAATAAATATTCCGCATCATTAAAGGGTTTATGTATAATTAATTCCATCAGGGGAGCCGTTGCTGCATCAACGGTCTATTCGCTACATTTCTTTTTTTTTTAAATGTTAATTAGACTTACCACTCCGCTGCCAAGGATCCGTGAACAAACCAATGCAAAAGATATTGCAACAGACAGAATATTAGTAACAATTCAATAATAAGAACCGAATGTAATAAACTGAAAATAAAGAGAGTAGTATAAGAGATTCGGCTCATGCACAAGTATCTTTTTTTTTTATCGAAATCCAGTCACAATCCAAGACACTGATCCAAAGTGTTACTGTGCAATTTTAGGCAGTACAATAGTCCTAAAAACACAATTACAGAACCCCAAAATCCAGCCTATGTAGGTCACTTTATGACAGCCTAACCTCAAGAAAACCGAATCCCACACCCCAATCTGCCTCGCGAAACAACACAGGCAAACACACGACATACTAACTCCATCCAAAAATGTTACAAAACTTAACGAAATCTAATCAAACCTTTTATTATCTTACAAAAATGATCTCCCCCTGAATTTCTTAATCATAAACCGTTAAAATTTCTCTCCTCCCACTAACCCGCTATTTATCAAAATCTCAAATTCCACCCACAAGAATAAGGCATTATTTTTCTTAAAAAATGGATTTCGAAAACGGACCAAGCAGCATGAAATTCTTGATGGCATTTGTAGCCACATTGTAATTTGGATTCAAAAAATATTCAGATTTTGTTATTTAATTTACCAGATGTGAAGTAGTGTACTAGTTTTTAGGAATATGGTTTGAAGTAATTCTTACTATTATAAGGAATGAGCAAACATCCATTTTATCCGGATTGATAAGGAATTTTATATCATTTTCAATTTAAAATTGAGTATCAATGGTATATAGTGGGAGGAGGGAGATTTTATCGATGTATGATGGGTGAAAGAGTGAGTTTTTAGGAAACAAAGTGTTTCCTTATTTTCGAATCAATGACACATTTTTGGTAAGTTAATTTTGGGGCGTTCATGAAAGATTTATATTGTTTCATTATGAAAATGACTTTGTTAATATTGTATATATATTTTATTTATGTACATAGATTTATATTAGGACTAACCTACTAATAAAATCTTTTTCTTTGTGAGTGTGCTTTATGTTTTCTTGTAAGATTTGGAAACTCACATAAGGAAGGTATTTGATTCGTGAAGATCTTCTCAAGGTGCATATAAATACAAAGAGATCAGAACAAGAGAAGACACGGGTTTTTAGAGAGAAAAATACTTTTGTTCTTCACGGTTCATCATTGTATTTTAGGTTGTGAGTGAAGGTTGTGACATTCATCCTAACTCACATCTAATTTTTTTTGTCAAGTTCTTGTTTTACTTCTGATTGGAATAGAGTCCACTTGGGAAAGAGAGTTTGTTCTTATCATAGAAGGTGATTAGAACTTGTTTAGTATTTTAGTATTTTAGTTTTCACTAATCGGTGTTATTGTAAGCAACACATTTTTTAATAGTGAAAAGTTTTGGGGCGTAAGCCTTGTTTGATGGGATCAAAATCAGTGAACATATATAATTCTTGTGTTATTATTTTATTCCGCTGCATTAATTGTGGAAGTGTGGACACTTGTGTAACACATCTGTACTCACATCCGTGAAATGTTGAAGTTGATTGTGCTTCCTAGCTACATGAAACTTTCAATTGGTATCAGAGCCAACTCTCGAAATACTACTAAGTGTTGATCCAGAAAGTGTAGTCATAATGGAATGTCAAAATTATCAAAACAGGCCTCCTGTCTTGGATGGCACAAATTATTCTCTTTGAAAGTCTAAGATGCGTAATTACATCGAAGGAATTGATGAAAGGGCTTAGATGTGTATCCTTGTGTCCTGGCAACCTCCTACTGTGGAGAAAATGTCTGAATCTGGTGTTGGTGAGTCTGTCTTTGAGAGGAAACCTGAAGAAAGGTGGACTCTTGATGAAATTCATGCTGCCAATTTTAATTCTAGAGCAATGAGTTCTATTTCCAGCCATGTTTCTGGGAATATGTACAAACTCATCACTAATGAAAATGTTGCTAAAGCTGCTTGGGATATCTTACAAATGCACACAGCCTCTAGGATGCATCTACCAATTTTTTATTTTTTTTTTGTGGATTTTTGCATTGTGAGTAGCTTTTCACTTTACTTTGATCCCAAAGATAGCCCTTTTTCCCAATAATCTTGTCAAGTTTGATTTCAAGATTTCTTATGAAAAACACATGATCACAATGGTTTGGCTTCATACTAAGGGTGAAGCAGCTGTTTCTCACTTATATATTTTTTTTTCTTTTATAGCACCCACTGTGAGATACCTAGAAAGGTTATATCATGTCATCAAAAGATGACATGAACAGGAAGTGCTCACAATTAAGTGATAAAAAAAAATGTCAATGATGAAGACTCACAAGTGACCACACTGAGAAATTTTGTGCTAATGCATGATTTTTTTTTTGTGTTTTTTATTTTTTATTTTTTATTCAGTTAATCTAATATACAGATGTGTTAGAGGATGTGAGACACATTTGTGCTCATAACCTTAGATATCACACAAACCAAGAGACTTCCTCAAGGAGGAAAATCTCTCCAAATCTAATGCCTTTGTAAATATATCAGCCAATTGATTTTCAGTCCCAACAAATTCCAGACACACAGTTTTTTGTTCTACAAGATCTCTAATGAAATGATGTCTAATATCAATGTGCTTTGTTCCAGAATGTTGGACTTGATATTTAGATATGTCCAAGGAACTTTTGTTATCACAAAAAACAGTCAAAATTTTGCTATTTAATCCATAATCTTTCAACATTTGATTCATCCAAAGCAGTTGCGTGCAGCAACTTCCAAGGGCTACATACTCAGCCTCAGCAGTGGATAATGACACACAATTCTGCTTCCTACTATACCAAGACACAAGGTTATTTTCTAGGTAGAAACATCCACCTGTGGTACTCTTTCTATCATCACTATTTCCAAATTCAATCGGTAATCAGATAGCCAACCAAATTGGTGTTTGTCTCTTTAGAATAATGCAACCCTAGGTTCACAGTCCCACTCACATATCTAATGATTCTTTTCAAGGCTTTAAGATGAGACACCTTTGGGTTAGCTTGGTATCTTGCACAGAGACACACACTATATATTATGTCAGGCCTACTTGCAGTGAGATAAAGCAGACTTCCAATCATGCTTCTGTATAGTATTTGGTCAACACTCTCACCATCTGAATCATGACTCAGCTTTTGGGAAGATCCCATTGGTGTTCTTTGATGTGAAGAGTGTTCAAGTTCAAACTTTTTCACAAGGTTCTTGGCATACTTAGACTGAGAGATGAACATGCCATCTTTGAATTGCTTTATTTGTAAGCCTAAGAAATCATTCAACTCACCTACCATACTCATCTCAAATGTGGAAGTCATGTTATCTATAAACTCAGCTAGCATAGGGTCAGAGTTTGACCCAAACACAATATCATCCACATAGATTTGTGCCACAAGAATCTCCTTTTTGTTTCTCCTCACAAACAATGTTTTGTCAAACTCACCTCTCTTAAATTCTAGGTGAAGCAAATGGTCAGTCAACCTACCATACCAAGCTCTATGGTTTGCTTTAGCCCATACAGAGCTTTCTTCAGCTTATACACATGGTTAGGATACTTGGAGTCCACAAAGCCTTTAGGTTGTTCAACATAGGCTTCTTCATTTAATATACCATTTAGAAAGGCACTCTTAAAATCCATTTGATGAAGAGTAATCTTGAGATAACAAACAATGGCTAACAAGAGCCTAATGGACTCAATTCTTGCAATAGGAGCAAATGTCTCCTCAAAATCAACTCCCTCAATTTGAGTGTAACCTTGAGCAACTAATCTAGCTTTATTTCTAATGATCACACCTTGCTCATCAGTTTTATTCTTGAAAATCCATTTGGTTTCTATGACATTTCCATATGAGGGTCTAGGGACAAGAGTCCACACCTCATTCTTTTCAAATTGAATCAATTCATCTTGCATAGCAAAAATCCAGTCAGCATCTTTCAATGCTTCAATAACATTCTTAGGTTCAATCTTTGAAACAAAACAGCAAAAACTTACCTGGGAGTATGCTGAGGAGCAACTCCACAAACCAGCCATCTTTCTATAGTCCACTTTGTCATTTTGTCTAGTTCTCACTTGAGCATGCACATCTCCCACAACTTGTGAAGTGGGGTGGTTCTTCTGGATTTTTGAGGGAATATCCCTTGATCTATCCACACACCCATCCACATTTTCTTCTGGAGCATCATCCTGATCAGATTCAGAGGAGCTGTCCTCAGTTATAGGATTTTGAGTGGATGTGGGAGCAGATGTGGGTTCAGATGTGGATGCAGATGTGTCCACATCCTTGGTTACATCCTTAGCAGGTTCAACAGGTTTTTCAAAGACCGAGTTTCGTTGGTTCTTCGACTGCTTTCTTCATCTTTCCACCCAAGAAGCAACCTGAAACATCATCCTCAGCAGTCTTGAGGTTAAGATCAAGTGAGTCATCAAAAATAACATTAGCAGATTCCATAATGGTCTTAGTTTTGAGATTAAAAACTCTGTAAGCTCTATTATTAGTGGAATAGCCCATGAAAATTGCTTTATCACTCTTTGAATCAAATTTGAACAGATATTCTCTATCATTGAGAATGTAACAAATGCACCCAAATACATGAAAGTACTTCACAGTGGGTTTCTTTCCAAGGAGTATTTGATATGGAGTGACAGTGCTACCAATCCTAAGAAACACTCTATTGCCAATGTGACAAGCAGTATTTAAAGCTTCTGCCCAAAATTTCTTGGACAAATTTTTAGAACTTAACATAACCCTAGCCATTTCTTGTAAAGTTCTATTCTTTCTTTCAGCAATTCCATTTTGCAGTGGAGTGATTGGTGCAGAAAACTCATGTGTGATTTCCTTAGAATTGCAAAAATTAGTAAACATTTGGTTTTCATATTCAGTGCCATGATCAGACTTAATTCTCACAGTCTTAAGATCATAAAGATTTCTAAACCTTTTGTACCAATTCTTGAATTCTCCAATTGTCTCAGATTTTTCTCTTAAGAACATTACCCAAGTATACCTAGAATAATCAACAACACACACAAAGGCATACTTTTTCCTACCAAAGCTTTCTACTTTAATAGGTCCCATCAAATCAGTGTGAATCAGCTCTAAACACCTAGAATTATAGCATTGTTGGACCTTTTTATGTGATGCTTTTGTTTGCTTTCCCATTTGACATGAACCACAGACATCAGGGTTCTTGAAGTTCAGTTTAGGAAGGTCTTCACTGCTTCAAACCTTTGAAGCTCTTCCAGAGTTCTACAGCTAGCATGCCCTAATTTTTGGTGCCACAGATTAACATCATTAGCTTTTGAGCTTAGGCAAGAAAGATTGTCACCAAATTGGTAACAATTGTCAGCAGATCTAGGACCATAAACACACATTTATTATCCTTATCAAACACTTCACACAAGTGCTTATCAAACTTCACATAAAGGTCATCATCACATAGTTTACTGATGCTTATTAGGTTGGCTTTCAAGCCTTCCACATGGTACACATTGTGCAATTTTGGGAGACCCTTGACATCTAGGGTTCCTTTCCCAATGATCTTTCCTTGAGCACCTCCACCAAAGTTCACTTTCCCCCCACTAATTAATTTATAGTCAAGGAGAACATCTTGGTTCCCTGTCATGTGCCCAGAGCACTCACTATCAAAATACCAAGAACCAGAGACAGTACTCTTGAGGGAAGAGTAAACAACATTGCAGGTAGCACTTGGTTTGGCCACCCACTGCTTTACAACTTTCTTTTTGTGGTGTAGAGGTCTCAAATTATCAGGATATGTGTTTGGATGTGCATACATCTTTTCACACATCTGAGGCTGATTGAAGTAATCAGATTTTTTGTCAGCCTTGAGTTTGTAACAGAAGGGTCTAATATGACTAGGAGCAAGGCAATAGTGGCAGATGTAGTGTCTCTTTCTTGGTCTTTTCTCACTCAAAAGAACTTTTTCTCTAAAAATTGGTTTTTCAACACCTTTTGAGGTAGAAGTCTCACATCCCTCCTTTACAAAATTAGTTTTTTCAAAGCCCTAACCAGTTTTGTTAAGATGACCAATAGAAATAGCTTCCTCAAGTTTCATTTTATTTTTGTTTAACTTGGTAAAAGTACTTTCAGCTTTTTCACACTCACTTTTGAATTTTTCAAGCTCAACTTCTCTATTGGTTACAAGGACTTCAAGTTTGACAATGATATCTTTTTTAACATCATTTTCCTTTGAAAGTATAGCTTTTTCATCTTCACAAGCAGCTAATTTATCAGAAAGAGATTTATTTACCTTAACAAGTATCTCAATCTTGTCCATTCTCTTCATCCAATCTGTGTGCAGCTCCTTGTATGTTGCAAAAAGTTCCTCATAGGGAATGTCCCTATCTTCATCTTCAGAATCTCTTTTTACTGTGAAACAATTCAAAGATTAGGTCGATAGACACCGTATGTGTTCACATCTGAGACCACATCCAAGGATTTTTCAGGAACTCCATCTTCTATATCTGCATAAAGAGCATTAAACACAGAATGGCAATTGATAATAGACATTTTAGCCACTTCATCTTCATTCTCACTGTCACTAATGGTAGCAATTAAGCTCATTCCCTTCTTTTTAAGTGTGTTAGCACACTTATTGGCATAATGACCAAAGCCACGACATGTCCTACATTGAACAGACTCAGAGGATTTTTTATTTTCAAAGCTTGGTTTCTTGAATCCATTCTCAGTGCTAGGTTTTGGCTTTTCAGCAGCACTGGGAGTAGGTCTATTTGGAAACTTACTCATTCTTTTGTTTTTCAATATGGAACTAAATTTCTTTGAAATAAGGGCCACATCCTCTTCTTCAAGATTTGACTTGTCAATTTCAGAGGATAATTCCACAATTTCTTTTGGAAGTGCAGCAGCACTTTTGACAGCAAGACTGAGAGATTTATTCTTTTTCTGAGCTTCAAGATTTAGCTCAAACACAATCAAAATACCTACGGTTTTGTCTAGACCTACGGTATTGGTGTCATTTGTTTTCTCAATCACAATCACTTTTATGTTGAACCTCTCAGGTAAGGTCCTTAAAATCTTACTTACAAGTCTTGCATTGGAGATTGATTCTCCCAAACTTGTACACTCATTAGAGATCTCATGAATTTTTGCAGCATATGACACAATGTCCTCAGTTTCTTCCATTCGAAGTAACTCAAACCTATCCATTAAAATTCTAAGCCTAGTAGCTTTTACACTTGGTGCACCCTCACATTGTGTTTGCAGGATATCCCAAGCAGTTTTGGCTACACTCTCATTAGTGATAAGCTTGTACATATTCCCAGAAATATGGCTGAAAATAGCACCCATTGCTTTAGAATTATAGTTAGCCAAATGTATTTCTTCAAGAGTCCATTGATCTTCAGGTTTTCTTTCAAAAATTGACTCACCAACACCAGATGCAGGCTTCTTCTCCACAGTCGGAGGTTGCCATGCAACAAGGATACACATCCAAGCCCTTTCATCAATAATTTTGATGTAATTTCGCATCTTAGACTTCCAAAGAGAGTAATTTGTGCCATCCAAGACAAGACAGGAGGCCTGTTTTGGTGATTTTGGCATTCCATAATGACTACACTTTCTGGATCAACACTCAGTAATATATCGAGAGTTGGCTCTGATACCAATTGAAAGTTTCGTGTAGCTATTAAGCTTCAACCACGCAACAGACAACGGATGTGAGTGCAGATGTGTCTCACAACTTTCCACACATCCACAGATAATGCAGCGGAATAAAACAAATTAAAAACAATAACGCAAGAGTTATATACGCTTACTGATCTGTGAGATCAGCAAACTAGGCTTACGCCCAAAAAATTTTCACTATAAAAACTTCTGTTGCTTACAAAAACAAATAAGTGAAAAACTAAAATACTAAATGAGTTCTAATCACCTTCTATGACAAGAACAATTCCCCTTTCCCAAGTAGATCATATTCTAGTCAGAAGTAAAACAAAGAACTCAATGAAAAACTAGATGTGAGTTACGGATGTGAGGCACAACCTTCCCTCACAACCTAAAACAACTATGTTGAAAAACTGTGAAGAACAAGTAATTTTCTCTCTTAAAATTCCGTTACTTCTCTTGTGCTGAATGCCTTGTATTTATATGCACCATGGAGAAGATCTTCACGTAATCAACTTCTTCCTTTGTGAGATCTCTTTACCTATAAGGAAATACAAATCACACTCACAAAGAAGTAGATTGTTAGTAGGTTAGTCCTAATATAAAACTATGTACATAAATAAAAGATATTTACTTTATTTACAAACTCCTAGTCAAAGTAGGACAATAATAAATCTTCCATGAAAGTTCCAAAATCTTCTTACCATTATAGAAGTGTTTCGAAATAAGGAAACAAGAATTAGTTCCCAAAAAAGCTCACGCTTTCAAACTTGCAAATGTAAGACCGGTGTGTAGCAAATGTAAGACCGGTGTGTATGAACAAGAACATGGGTATTGGATATTGAAAGCTAGAATTAGAGATTAAAGAGGATATAGAAATCTTACTTGTGAGCAGGGGTAGCAATTGGGTTCATTTGAGTTTTTTATCGGGTGTATTTATTTGATATCTTTAACTATTGTACTTTTACAAACGTACAATAATTTAAGTCATCAATTAAAAACAACCGGATAAATTCAAATAAACCTAATTGTCATCCCTACTAATGAGGAGGGTGAAAGAAGTATATTTAGTCCTATAATTTGATGACATCAACATAATAACAAGTCTAACACGAGTCAGCTACCCAATGGTCCATCTCGCCAGATTTGGTGGGGCAGTGGAGTGACAGACCGTCCTTTCTGTTCGATTCAAAGTCGTCCATGTCAGAGTAAGTGATGCCTCTATTCTGTGCATTCAATGCTAACGTCTTGGTTAATAGGTTGGAGGAAATCACCAGGTGTGACTTTCTCACATGGTTTCACGCAAGAATAAGTCAAGGCACCTCATGTCGGCAAGTGAGATCTCAATCCTTATGCCGGCCAACCCCTAAAATCATGATTATGCGCCACGATGCCTATGGAGATCTGATTGTATCAAGATGTCGTCACAAGGATCTCAGCCCTCTAGTTTTAGCGTTTGAACATGAGTTAATTACCTATTTCGTCCCCAATCTATAATCATTTTTTCGTTTTGGTCTGAATGTATTTTTTTTTCGTTTTCCCCCTTAACCTACTATTTTTTGTGTGATGTCATCCTTCTGTCAATCCTCTGTCCATTACACCATTAAAAACGCCTAGCTGGCATGATTACGTCATTAAAATGTACACATGGATTCTGACAGGATTAATTAAATTACGCCACGACATAGCTGACTAAGCAATGCCATAGGCTAATATAAGCTTGGCTGATCACTCATCTTCACCAAAGTGAACGAACGGAAGGAAGAGTGTATGAAGGCTTAATTTCTCTTGATATCTGTTGGTTTTGGGCATTAATCAAGTCGAAACATCTCCTAAAGCAGGTATGAACAACTGATTTTCCAGATTCATAGTTTAATTTCATTATTTCGATGCTGAAATTTCCCAATTCCAAAATTATGGTTTATAACTATTTGATTTGAATGAGTTTAGTTGGGTTGTTTTCAACTTGAAACGGGTTTATAAATGGCTTCTTCTTCTTCTTCTTCTTCTTCTCGTACTAGAGAAACATCAAATAATCAAGTGAATGAAGTACTGATCAAGTTCAAGAATGAGTGTTACAAATGTAAGAAAAGAGTTGTTGTTCGAATTTCATAGTCTGCTAACAATCCACAAAAGCTATACTTCAAGTGTAAGGATGATAGCTGCAATTTTTTTAAATTTTAGTAGCCAAAGAAAGTTGATTTCAATTTTTCTGCTTCTGGGGACATAGAACAAGTGATGGCGGAGAACACAATATCATGATGGAAGTTAGATCTGTGGGAATGGAAGTTAGATTTGTGCAGACTGGAATTCATGGATTGCAAACTGGATTGCAAGGGCTCAGCACTTCTCTGGGTGGAATGAAGATGATGATGATGCTCTGTTTTATGATTTCACTTATGTCTTTGTTTTGTTTGTTGGTGATTTTGATGAAATAAAAAAAGTTCAACAGTTTTAAACCTTGAATGTATGAATGTTAATGGTGTTTAATTGATGTTTGTTTTGAAATTATAAGTCTTTGTTGAGTGAATAGGAATTTATATGATTATTGGTAAAATGTTACAAAGAATTAATTCCTTGACAGTGAACCCAAATTCACTTCAGATTCATAATGGTATAACAATTTCACAAACAAGATATATATAGAATAAATCTATATAATAAAAACCCCAAAGTTTTTACAGCATTGAGACATTACAAAAACATAAATTTAAGAACATTATCCCATCTTTATCCATTTATCTCTATCCTAAACAAAACCCCCCAAAATATTCAGACACCAAGTCAAAATTTTTACATCCAACCACCAAAATAATGTTTTAAACCACCAACTACATTTATTTACAAAATAAAGTATCTGAGCATTAATGTTTACAAAAGACCACAAAAAACAACCATCAACAACAATTACTTCCTCTGTCTCTTGGACCTTGATTGCTTGTGTAAGGAGTTAGCAGTGACAAAATTTCTTCCCATTCTTGTAAATGATGACTGAAGCCCACCTTAAACATTAGCATTGGACCTACTTTGTACCTTTAAAATAAATAATAAATGTCATTTCTCAACACATGTGTGTGGGGTCATGTATAACATAGAAAATAAATATTATGGAAAAAAAATTACACCACTTTGTCCTCCTCTTCCACTTGTTGTCCTACTTGTTGACCCAACATCCTAAAAAGCATCAAGGGATAATTTCATTGATTAAATTATTTTCCTATAAAAAAATTGTAAACAACTAAGAAACTCAAATTGTCTCTTGCCCTTGAATTTTCAGATCTAGATCTAGAAGCACTTGCAAAGTTTTTCTTCTTCTTTTGACCCTGATAAAAATAAGATATGCATTTGCTTAAAGATTTATATCTGTATGTCAGTTCTTTCAAGTCAAATATACTTACAATATGTGTTCCTCTTTGGTTTGTATTATCTTCATCAGGAATCTCATCTCTATGCTTATCTGGACACCTTCTCATATTATGGTCCTCTTTCTTACAGATGCTGCAAGTCATCTTCAACCCTTTTCTTGAGCTTTTACCCCTTTTGAATTGGTCCTCCTCCTCCTCCTCCTCAGGTTGATTCTCTTGATTTTATGTATTTCCCTTATTTCCATTTCATTTATCATCTTCGGTTTAGTCTTTTCTTCTCTGCCATTTTGGTATACCCTTTACCACCCTTGTAGGGGGAGGCAAGAGCTCTGTTTTATCAGAATGTGGCCACATTGACATCCCATTCAAAGGCTTTATCATGTTTGAATATCACAGCAAGTATGTTTCTCCTTTGTAACAATCATGGACATAATCCTCTGAATTCTCTCTCATCATTGATATAGCAGAAATAGTATGGCAACAAGGGATGCCACTTAATTGCCATTCTCTACATATGCATGTTTCTCCTTTACTTTGTCTATGAGTCTGACTAACCAAATCATCAAATACTTCTTCATTATTTGCCCACCATTCATCATTTTCAACATTATTTTCCTCACCAGTTTCCCCACCAACCTTATCGCCCTAATCTAGATCAACTATCTCAATATTATCCTCATTTTCAACATTATTTTCCTCAAAAGTTTCCCCACCAACCTTATCACCCTCATCCTGATTATCTCAATATCATCCTCATTTTGCGTACAGTTTAAATAGGCCATATTTACCTTCTCAGGTTGCTCTACTATTGGTGCCCATGGTTCATCAATAACATGTTTAACATACAAATGTACATTTTCATAAATGTCAGCAATTTCACAAGCATCCTTTATATGTGCATCACATTCAATTAAAGTCAGCCCTGCATTCAAATCTAACGCTGGAATTGCATAAAATAGAGAATCCCCACGCATGTAACCCAAGTCATTAACATATTTGCATAAGTCGTTATACCCTATAAAGCAATATCCACACCATTTATCCTATTTAATTCTCCACCAACATACTTTCTGTCAAAACCCTAATCTATCTCCCCACGGTGATGTATTACCAAATCAACACACATGGTTGGTGTTGGTATGAACTTCGCCTTGCTTGCCTCTTCAGGAATCGGTATGGACTCATTGTCATTAAGAACCATTTTGCAAACCCTAAAATAGTAGAAAAGAAAACCTATTTAGCTAACAAGACAAAATCTCACGCAAAATTTAGTGAAACTGAGGAAATCGAATTAGATATTCCCAATTTTGGGTTCAATCAAACATTAACTATTGAATCGATGCACTTCTCTCCATAATTGGAATCGTAATTTCACAGATTTGGATCTTGAAAAACCCTAGAGAGAAGGAGAGTGAGTAAGCCGGTGTGTGGGGAAAACACCCGCATTAGTGACTCAGACAAGCCAAAATCTGCTGAGAAACGCGTTTCTCCATATTTTATGGAGAAACGTGTTTTTCTCTCTAACACTCCCTATCTCTCTCTATCCGCAAAGTTCACCCTCTCTCTCCTCTCTCTCTCTAAACGCAATTACCATTGTTGTCGCCCCGGTCGTCTTCTTCACCTAGCCCGCTCCCTCCAATTGGCCGGAATAAACCCTCCCTCACGGTTCCTCACCTTCACTCTCCCTCAAAATCAAACCGGTGACCTCCAATTCCTCTCAACCTTGACCACCGATCTACTCTCTCCCAAAATCGCCTCCTCAATCAAACAACAATCATCTTCTCCGATCTAAACTCATTCGTCGGTGACTTAAGCCCAACCTCCATCGCATACCACCATCCTCTACCTCCAACAACAACTGTTTCCTCACCGTCTCTCCTCTTCTCTCCAACCGTCTAAGCTGTTTCCCCGTTCCAGAGCCCATCACCGTTCACCACCACCGTCTCCAACAAACGCCAATCACACTCCCCATCCTTTTCTATCTACACAAAAAACCTAATTCAATCCAATTGATTCCCGTCTGAGACTCGAAGCCGCGCTACCATTTCGTCCTACTGCCTCTTTGCGCCTCCCTATCCAATTGACACCGTAGACACATACCAACTTTCCGGATATCAACTTAAATAGATTCTGATATCACTTTCAAAGTTAAGATATCCGTAACATTTAATATTGATATCCAGAAGCCTTTCAAAAGGTTCTAGATATCAATATTCAATGTTCTGGATATCCGTCTCAAGGCTTCTGGATATCAATATTCATTGTTCTGGATATCCAGAACTTTATGAAAGTGATATCCAGAATCTTTTTAAGTTGATATCCAGAACCTTTTGTAAGTTTCTGGATATCATTTTGTAAGTTTCTGGATATCATTTTGTAATTTCTGGATATCATTTTGTAATTTATGGATATCATTTTGTAAGTTTCTGGATATCATTTTGTAAGTTTCTGGATATCATTTTGTAATTTCTGGATATCATTTTGTAATTTCTGGATATCATTTTGTAATTTATGAAAAAACACGTTTCTGGATATCATTTTGTAATTTATGGAAAAACACGTTTCTCCATAACTTATGGAGAAACGCATTTCTCCGGAGACCTACTCCTCAGACAATCACGTGCTTGGGTCGTGGCCTAATTTAATTCAGGTTAGAATCCATTTGTGCATTTTAGTGATGTAATCATGTCAGCTAGGCGTTTTTAACGGTGTAATGGACGAAGGATTGACGGAAGGCACTTATAAGCTTATTTAACCAAATTGGGCCCCAAGCCCACATCGATAATCATACACTCACCTGGGATTCTGTAGTGGTTGCTTCAGTCTTATAACTCTATACGATTTACACCGTCAATGTCATGGTGACGGGTCAAAGTTCATTCTTAATTTACTACCATTTGCTAAAACAATACTCCCTCCCTCCCTCCCAAAATGATCAATTTTTTGTTGCTATTTCGAATGAATTTTGAGTAATATTTTTAGATTAATTTAATTATTATAATGAAATTCTAAAATTTACTATCGATATTATTATTGATGGTGTAACAATTATTAGATTTTCATTTGTATAATTGAATCGATCTAAAATTATTGTTCAAAGTTAATTCGTATTAATGGCAAACGGAAATATTTTTTTTGGAACGGAGGAAGTATTATTGAGGATCCATTTGATATGAAATCTACTTTATTATTATTATTATTATTATTATTATTATTATTATTATTATTATTATTATTGGAATTGTGAGTCATATTGATACTAATTCCTGTTTTGTTTATTTGGAATGATATTATGATGCCACCACAAGATAATAATGGATGTGGACATCATCTTGGATCCTTATCGTCCTGACTCTTTTTTTTTTTCTGGCTCAAATCAATGGGGCCTAATACACATTATTAGCACACACAAAAAAATATCTTTTTTTGGAGCTTGTGGAAACCATACTCTTCATGAATTCGGGATTTTATATTGGACAAATTGCATATTGGTAACCTTAGTTTGTTATTTGGTAACTTTAGTTTGTTTCAAGTTTGCAATCTCCAACCTAAAAATTTAATTTTGCAAATCAATTGCCTAGGTTTGTCAATTTGTTGTTATGGGTGTAAAACTAACAAAACGTTAATTTTTTTTAACAGAATGACAGGCATTTGTACTGCACATGACTTTTGAAAGGGCATATTCGTTAATTATCAAGTGTCAAGCATATGCAAATCAACCAAGGATAATTTGAAATCAATTTTTAGTCGTTAAGGGGTCAAATGAAAATTCTAAATTTTAAAGGTTTAAAAGTCTAATTTATTTTCCCCAATTCTAAATACAAAAAAGAAACTAAACCCCCTCCCTTTCTTCTTCCCCATTGTTGAATCCAACTCCAGTTTCCCGCCCCCTTCACCCAATATCGTCTCCACCACCTTCAACCAATTTCGACTAGCACTGTCTCCCATCTCATTCAGCTTTCCATCGGATGACGAGCTTAGCGAAGGCAACAAATTGAAGAAGGAATTGCAGAGATTAGTGAAATCGATTGTTGAAGAAGATAGTAGTGTGTACGAATAAATCGATCGAGCAACTCAAACGCTATGTGCATTGAAGGATTTGAAAGAAGCGAAGTAGCGATCAGTGTTGTATAAGAAACGAAACGACTCCAAAGTGGTGCCGTTTTCGAGAATTTCGTTGCCCACTTTCTACTGAGATTATGAGAGATCCTGTAATTGTGGCTACTGGTCAGGTGAGTTTTAATTAATTTCCCTCATTATTTATGGCAGGGGCGGTTCTTAGTGAGGGGCGGGTAGGGCTTAAGCCCACCCCAGATTTTTAGAAAAAAAAAATTTATTATACCCACACCACCCACACACCTACAAGCTAAAACACCAGAAACGCAAAACTCGCAGCAGTCCGCCAGTCCCCTACTCCCTCTCTTCTCCGCCCTCGGCGACGCCAGATTTCACCATCATCACCGCCGGATTTCACCATCATAAAAAGCTGCCTTCATACAGGTTTTGATTGCTTAATCCACCTCTAATTTTCTATGTTTTCTCTCTTTCTCTTAGCTATGGCCTTCTTTCGGATATGTTCTGAAGATGGAAAATTAGGAAGGGGGTTATTGAATCCTTTTCAATTCCGAGGGAAAATTGAAAGTGGGTAGTACTGGGTTGTGTTGATTTAAAGATCAAAACTTTGTGCAAAAGAAGAATTGGAATTTTTGGGTTTCTTGGAAACAGTCACAATCTACTTTACAATTGAAAGGAGCTTCTGATTTTTATTTTTATTTTTAATTTTTTTTATATGCAAATAATTTTGGTGTGCAATTAGTTGTTTGATGTGAGTCTCTGAATTGATTTTCTACTTAGAAAACACCTTGTGAATTTATCTCATTTTTTGATAATAGGGTTCTGTACAAAAAGATATGTAGTTAGCCTGCTGCTTAGATTATTTTAGTCGCACTAAAGTTGTATTGCATGTGGAAAATAGGCAAAAAAAAAAAATCGGGGGCAATGCCCCCCGAACCCCCATCTGATCAAGCCCACCCGATTTGAAAATCCTGGATCCGTCCCTAATTTAAGGTTAGTTTAATTTGATGCCTAATTTGCGTAAATTGTGCGAATTTGTCTGAATTAATTAGACTGTTTGGTGGGTTATACGTTTGGATATTATCAAATCAGTGGAGGGTTGGCTTGGGTAGCCTGATTTTTTTATGATCCTTGTTAGATGAATGATGACATTAAATTGTGAAAATTACTTTGAATCTGATGGGTTGGTGGAAAAGATGTTTTTATTTTGGAGAGAAGCGGTCACAGTGTTGGGCTAGAAAGGGAGGTAGTGGTGGTGGAGGTGTTGGTGTTGGACCTGTTGGTGTTGATGGAGATGGAGATGGTGAAGTTAATGGGGTTATAAATCTCATTAACTATTTTACATATAGGGATATTTTTGAAATTTTGTTTTGTCAAGTTTGCTAGTTTTGTTAAATCCCCTGAGAAAAAGACTAAAATACCCTTTAAAAGTCATGTGTACTGCATATATGCTTGTCATTCTTTCAAAAATTTAACAAAAAGTTAGTTCTTACACCAAATTGCAACAAATTGATAAACTTAGATTACTGATTTACAAAATTAAACTTTTAGGTTGGAAATTGCAAACTTGAAACAAACTCAGGTTATCAATATGCAGTTTGCCCTTTTATATTTCAGTGTGGTCATTATTTGAATGCTTAAGTTGGTCGGTGTTCAAGTTATAATTGAAAAAAATATTTGAGTATTTCAAAACATTGTTAGTCAATTGGCATTAAATGGAGATTTGGTTCGGGACAAATGTGAGCAGAAAATTGTGAAGCATTCGGGCGGTTTGAAGATGTGTCTAGGCTCGTCTTAATAATTATAGGAATCCTGTGCTAAAATTAAATATTGGGCCCACAATACTTTTAAAAATAAGCACAAAATATATACTTCCTCCATCTCATAATGATGGTTACTTAAATTGAATGCGCGAGAACATATTTTTGTTGTGAGTGTGATAAGTGTGTCTCATTCACATTTTGGGACAATATCATTTGTTATGGGACGCCCAAAGAAAAGAAGTAACCATTATTATGGAATGAATAATATATAATAACAATTAAATCTATACAAAATATGCATTTAGGATTTTAAAAATAATTTTACAAATTTTCAAGGAGTTGGTCTTATAAAAAACGTGTTTTTTCTGGCACTTAGGAAAGACGTGTTTTGTTTTCCCAGTTTTTTCAGTGCCAGTTTAACAAAGTGCCAGTGTAACAAAGTGCTGGTGCATGTGTAACAAAGTGCCAGTGTAAAAAAGTGTCAGTGTCAGTTTAACAAAGTGCTAGTGTAACAAAGTGCCAGTGCATGTGTAACAAAGTGCTAGTGTAAAAAGTCAGTGTCAGTTTAACAAAGTGCCAGTGTTAGTGTAACAAAGTGCCAGTGTAAAAAAAGTGTCAGTGCATGTATATTAAGTCAGTTTATAAACTAACACTGGCACTTTGTTACACTAACACTGACACTTTGTTACACTAACACTGGCACTTGTTTTACACTAACACCGGCACTTTGTTACACTAACACTGGCACTTTGTTACATTGACACTGACACTTTTTTACACTGACACTGGCACTATTTTGATGTTATTTTTCTGTTCAAATGTAAATGTCAGAAAGGGTATATATGAAACTTTTAGCAGCTTATTCTGACAAAATGATCAAGCAGCTCTTAATTCAGAGACTAAGAAAGTGCAATTGAATTGAAATTTGAACACATAACTGCAGATGTGCGCTCAATCAACCGATTCAAGATCCAATTGTCAAGTCGATAGCCACAGATATAACCTAACAGCCCCATCGCAACTAAAGCACCAAAATTCCACTCACTAAACAAATTCAACAGCGAATTAGAGTAATCAGTTACCAAACCATCCTTAACTACAGAATTACAGCATCAAAAGTAGATGATTGGATGCACAGTGAGTAACCAGACGGACAAGTACGTGGGAGAGCCGATACGAAGAAAGTGGAAGACTACGGCGATCGCACAAGTGCGTGTTATTTCAAAACCCATTTTTCCTATTGTTCAGGAAAAACTGATTTTTTGTGAGATTTTGGCATTTTCAAGTGCTAAAAAATAAAAATGCAAAATTTGAGGTCCTTCAAAAAAATGGGGCCCTGTGCAAGAGATCCTCTTGCACATGCTGCTGACCGGCCTTGGCTGTGTCGTAGACATCAACAAATTTTCTTTGTTTTTCATGCTTATTAAAATTTTCGCAGATTATATGGCAAAGTTATATATTATTTGGGATGAATATTTAAATGTTGTGAAATTCCATTTTTTTAATTTTAATTTTAAGTAATACAAGTGTTATGGGTATTTTTCAGCATGGTGACATCTTCAGTTGCTCCTGCATGTCAAGATGATATTCCACTGTAAGTATTACTTAATATTTACTAATTCGTTTTTTATAATATTTTCCATTATTATTTTACAGAAGAGATAAATACGGGATACTTTCAAGCACGTTCAACCTCTCTTCAACGGCAAAGTGGACTTGATCTTGTGGACGTTGAGGAGATAAGCATGGATGCCGAGATTGTAGGAACTAACATTTATCCGTTATAGTTGTTATTATTTAAGGGAATTTGGAGACGGAAAAATACACATTCTTTACACACACTACACACGCATAACTTGTAATCCTCTCCATCATCTTCCGCAGTTGTAATCTCAATTCTTATAGTGAAACATTTATGGTTGGAGACCTAACTCCCGGGGTTTTTTCCGAAGAGGTTATCATTTCTAAGGTTTTCCTCGTTAACAAATCATTGTGTCACTCTATACCTTCATGTTTTTGTTCCATTTAATCTAATTCCAAAGTCCCCTCCTTGTTATTTAAATCCATACATTTGCCAAGTTAAGATTCTACGATATTGTTTTTTTCTACCAAAACAATTTGGCGCCCACCGAGGGGCCACTTGGTTTATTGATTATTTGGATCATTTCCTAAAAGAGTTCGTCATGTCAATCACTCCCAATGTGTCCGCCGCCGGCAAGGGTACCGCCGTCACTCCAACATCAGGAGGTAGAACCACTTTATTACCGCCACGTCCTCAGTCGGGACCTCAGCAAACGCAACCTTCAAAGCCTCCACAAAAGGAAGCGACCTCTTCCAATGTGGACGCCGACATCCGGAGTATCCTGGCCAGGTTGAATCAGAGGCTGGATCAGCAAGATAGCAATTCGAAGGTGCTGGCCAATTCCATGATTAAGATGCAGAGGGATCAACAACTCATCGCTTCTCGGCTTGAAAACATCTCACCATTGCGCCCAAGGAACCTCAAATTCGAGACCAGCGAAGGATCTACGCTTCAGAGTGAATTTATCCCAATGGGTGCTCCGCCTCAGACTCATCAGTCGACACCCTTAATGATGTCGACATCCTTGTCCGGGGACACCCTAATGACGCCACCTTCAGCAGGATTTACCCCGTTCATCCCATTCATTGACAACACCACTGTCACAACTACCACGGACAACTCTGGTTTTCTGAATAATCTTTTCAATAATAATAATTTCAATCGTATTCCTGTTGTGAGGACCCCGACCCGGAACCTACACGTGTCCCGAGTTAGAGCGTCCTCAAACTAACCCAAAAACACTAAACTTTTAAAACTTCACTTGGGTTTTCAATATAACATTTATAACATAACAATTTCAAAAGAACTCCACTCTACTCCACATCGGAGGAGGAGATAACTAACTTTGAAAACGGTCAACAGTTTAGTTACAAAAGATTAAGGTTATGACGTAGAGTTTAAAGTTTATAATTACAAACTCCAAGAAAGGAATTACCAAAATACAATTTTATACGTCACCCTACATACCCCGACAACACCCAAAAGATTACTCCAAACTCCTCTCCGTCCTTACTTGGCCGGTCCGCCTGTCTCGGGATCTAAAACAGTAAAGGGAGAGGGGTGAGAATAAATCTCAGCAAGCTATTATGGATGCAACAATATGCCAAATAAATGCAACATATAACAAGTCGCACATAACACATTGGGAAAGCTATAAACACATTCCATTACCTTGGTTTACCTTTTCCCGTCTCGAATGTAGTCGTACAACATTGGGTATAATAATACTTCAATCTTACAGTGAGCCGCTTAAGCAATACTCACGTCTTATAAGACCCGTTTTTCGTGGAACCAAATAAGACGCAGCAACTACGTAAGGCTTTTGGCTCAATACAGATGCTATAACCCCAACCTCGTGGCCACAGGAGGGGACGGTCACGAATATAACATAATCCGATCACATTAGGTCACACTTCCATAATTGACCGTATTATGTTATACCCCCAACGTCAGCTGACTCACACATATCAAGCACATAATAGATACTTGAATAAAATCCACAAAAAGGGATAAACAATAGCCACATGGTAATATATACTCATGCCCAACAATATCAAAGTGTAACAATTTATGAATACACTAAACAATATCAACAACAATATATATAACATCAAGTAAGGAAATGAGGGATCATAAACCTACCCTACAAATTCCATATACAATGATACAAGACCTAAATGAAGGTTCAAGTTCAATTACCAAGTGGGAGTCTTAATTTATAAGTGGCCAACCAACTTGCTAAACGATCCTAGTTTAAATTGAAAAAGGTTTGTTCAGGGTCTTGGGCGACCGCCCTTACACTTGGGCGACCGCCCAAGTGGACCTCAAGGGAATTTGTGGATTCTGCCAGCATGGGCGACCGCCCTAACCTACTTGGGCGACCGCCCAAGTGGACTTCAAGGAAAATTGGACCTCCTACCAAGATGGGCGGCCGCCCAAGCCCCCATGGGCGACCGCCCAAGCCTCCTCCAGCCCCTTTTGCAGATTTTTAACCCTTTTTAACCTAGTTCTTCTTTCCCTCTACCATGGCTTGATCAAGAACACCCAAGAACACCTTCATCTTACCAAGTCCCATTCAAAACATATAAACCCAAACCCAAGTAACCCTAGAAGGATCATCACTACAAATCCCACCCATTTCAACCCTTTAGATTCTCTTCCTTAAACCCTAACTTCAACCAAGTTCATTTTCTATCAATCAACACCCATTTGGGTTTCCAAGCAAGGAATCATCATTTCAAGAACAAGAACAACATTCAAGGAACTTATGAACAAGTAGAGGAAGGGAATCATAACAACTTACCTTAGGGTTTGCAATGGAAGGTTGATCTTTCTAGCTAGATAGATTCCTCTAGGTGATCCAACTCCAAAAGTGCTCTTAGATTTGATTTTGGTGAAGAAATGCCTTGGATTCAAGCTTGGATGGAGGAAGCTTCAATGGAGGTTCTCTAGTTTTCTCTAGGATGAATGTGGTGAATGAAGGAGAAGGGAGGGGAAGGGAGTAAGAGGAGGTATGGAGGGAGGACACATGGCAATGAAGGAGGGGACTTCTTCAAATTGGCCCCCCATCAAAACTAATGAGGCTTCACCCCTTTTTAAATAAAATTAACCCTTTAACCATTTAATTCATCCTACTCATTTTAACCTCCCTACATTATTTATCATTTTCCCATTTTTACTATTATCCATGTTTATTTATTTAATGTCCAATAATTTCATAAAAGATTCTAAATTTATTTCTCACCCAATTTATCCTAAATTTAGAATTTTAAAGACATAATTGAACACATAAAGCTAGCATGAATATTAAAAGCATATAATTAAATATTTAAAAATGAGTGCCTAGGGTTGGGGTCGTCACACTCACTCCCCCTTAAAGAAAATTCGACCCGAATTTTAAAAGACTTACTTGAATTTTCAAACAACCACGGGTATTTCGCCCTCATCTCCGACTCTAGCTCCCACGTTGCTTCCTCGACGGTATGATTCTTCCAAAGGACTTTCACTATCGGGATACTCTTAGTTCTCAACTCCTTAACTTGGAATTCTAAGACTCTTAATGGCTCTTCAACATAAGACATGTCCGCTTGGACATCATCGGGAGGAGAGCTCAAAACATGGGAGGGGTCATGACAATACTTCCTTAGCATAGAAACGTGAAACACATCATGAAGCAAAGAAAAAGACGGAGGCAACGCCAACCGGTAAGCCAATTCCCCTATCTTCTCTAAAATCTCAAACGGACCTACAAACCTCGGAGCCAACTTTCCTTTATTACCAAACCTTTTAATTCCCGTCCTCGGAGAGACCTTCAAGAACACAAAGTCACCAACCCGAAAAGATAAATCCCGTCTTCTATTGTCGGCGTAGCTTTTCTGTCTACTCTGAGCCGTCTTCAATCTATCCCGAATCACCTTGATCTTCTCCGTAGAATCTCGAACCAAATCCGGGCCCCAAAGTCTCGCTTCACCTACCTCGTCCCAACACATCGGAGATCGACACTTCCTACCATACAACGCCTCATACGGAGCCATCTCGATACTGATCGATAACTATTGTTGTAAGCAAACTCAACTAACGGTAGATGATCCTCCCAAGATAATTGGAAATCCATCACACAAGCCCGTAACATATCCTCAAGTATCTGAATAGTTCTCTCGGACTGACCATCGGTTTGAGGATGAAACGTCGTACTAAAACACAACTTAGAACCCAAGGCTTCATGCAATGCTCTCCAAAATCGAGAAGTAAACCTCGGATCTCTCGTCGGAAACAATACTAACCGGAACCCCATGAAGTCGAACGATCTCTTTCATATACAACCGGGCTAACTTCTCTAACGAAAACTTAGTTGACACCGAAGAAAATGAGCCGACTTCGTCAATCTATCCAAAATAACCCAAATAGCATCCATCTTCTTCGCGGTAAGAGGTAAACCCGAAACAAAATCCATCGAGATCCCTTCCCATTTCCATTCCGGAATATCCAATGGTTGAAGTAGTCCCGCCGGTCTCTGATGCTCGGCCTTGATTTGTTGACAAGTCGACACTTAGAAACATAATCCGCTATTTCCCTCTTCATACCATTCCACCAATACCCACGCTTCAAGTCTTGATACATTTTGGTACTCCCTGGATGAATCGCAAACTTAGACTTATGGCCATCCTCTAAAACACGCTTCTTGATTTCCGGCGATGAAGGAACGCAAATTCTCCCTCGGAAAGTTAAAATCCCATCTCTATTCAAAGCAAATTCCCCGGCTTTCCCATTTTGCACTTGATCTAAAATTTTCTTCAATTAGGATCTCCTTGTTGAGCTTCTTTCAAATCTCCATACAATGTCGGAACGGCTCTAACATTCGCAATAATTACCTCACTCTTCAATTCTCGGGAACTCAAAGTCACAAATACGCCTTTCGGCTAATCGCATCCGCCACTACATTGGCTTTCCCAGGTGATAGGAAATGACACAATCAAAATCCTTCAAGAACTCGAAGCCATCTCCTTTGTCGGTTGTTCAACTCCTTTTGGGTAAATAGGTACTTCAAACTCTTATGATCGGTGAAAATCTCAAACTTCGCCCCCATAAAGGTAGTGCTTCCACTTATGCAACGCAAATACAATCGCCGCCAATTCCATATCATGAGTAGGGTAATTCTGCTCCGCCGGTGATAACTTCCTAGAGGCATACGCAATTACTTTCCCATTTTGCATCAACACACATCCCAAACCCGCCTTCGAGGCATCACTATAAATAACAAAATTCTCGCAACCATCCTAAGGGTAAGAATAGGAGCCGTTGTCAATCTCTTCTTCAATTCATCAAAGCTTGCTTCACACTTGGAATCCCATACAAACGATACATCTTTCCGAGTCAACCTAGTCAACGGAGTCGCAATCCGAGAAAACCCTTCAATGAACCTCCGATAATACCCCGCCAAACCAAGAAAACTACGGACCTCGGTCACGGCCGAAGGTTGCTTCCAATTAACCACGGCTTCAATCTTTGAAGGATCCACGGAAATTCCCGAACTCGACACAACATGCCCCAAGAAAGAAATGCTGCTCAAGCCAAAACTCGCACTTACCGAACTTGGCGTACAATTGCTTCTCCCGAAGAACGGACAAGACAATCCTCAAATGATTCTCATGCTCTTCCCGAGACTTAGAGTAAACAAGGATATCATCTATGAACACTACCACAAAGCTATCAAGATAAGGCTTGAAGACACGGTTCATCATATCCGTAAACTGCAATTGGTGGAGCATTAGTCAACCCGAAAGGCATCACAACAAACTCATAATGACCGTATCTAGTCCGGAAAGCTGTCTTAGCAATATCATCCGGTCTAATCTTCAACTGATGGTATCCGCTTCTCAAATCAAGCTTTGAGTAGATAACGGAACCTTGGAGTTGGTCAAACAAATCATCTATATGCGGAAGAGGATATTTATTCTTAATGGTGGCTTGGTTCAACAAACGATAGTCAATGCACAATCGTAAGGTACCATCCTTCTTCCTAACAAACAAGACCGGTGCTCCCCACGGAGACACACTAGGACGAATAAAACCTCGGTCTAACAATTCTTGCAATTGGACCTTCAACTCTTTTAACTCGGCCGGAGTCATTCTATAGGGTGCTTTAGAGATAGGAGTGGTACCGGAAACTAAGTCAATACAAAACTCTATCTCACGATCCGGAGGCATAGAGTACTCACTAGAAAACACATCACTAAATTCATTAACAACCGGAACATGAGCTAATTCGGGAGACTTCTTATTGGAATCTACCACATAAGCCAAGTAACCCGCACACCCCTTAGATAGCATCTTTCTAGCTTTTAAGGCAGAAATAACATGTAACCCGAACATAGATCTATCCGCATCAAATATAAAAGTAGGCACGTCAGGCATAGCAAATGAGACTCGTTTTCTACGATCTACCAAAGCATGACACTGACTCAACCAATCCATCCCAAGGATCACATCAAAATCACGGATTGGTAACTCGACCAAATCCACCAGCAATACATGCCCACATATAGTCACATCACAACCAGGATATATCAAAGAAGATGTGAGGCTCTCTCCCATAGGAGTAGAGACCTCTAACACATAAGGCATAGATTCAGGCAAGGTATGCAATGAGAATGCAAAATGCGATGCCACAAATGAATGGGAAGACCCGGGATCTATAAGAATGCGGGCCTTAACTCTGAGACAGGAACTATACCTCTAATGACGGCATTAGGATCGACCTCTCCTCGACCCAAAGCAAACACACGACCTTGGACTCTATCCTTAGGTTTCCCATCAACATCTCTCTTCACACCACTACCTTGTCCCCCAAATCTGGTACCCGCAGCTTGCTTGATTCTCGTAACTTGGGGCAATTCCTCCTAAAATGGCTGCCGACCCACACTCCAAACACTTTCCTTGTTTGCTCCAACACTTGTCCTCCGAATGCCCTAGCCTCTTGCAAAACCCACATGTTACCCCAAACCGACGGAGTCGCACGATTTGCCGGAGTCGCCACATTTCCTCCTCGATTTGCTCCCTGAGTAAATGTCCTCGAGCCGCACCCTATTCTCGTCCCGAACCTTGACCTTGGAATCTATTTCTCGTTTCCGCCTTCATTCTTACCACGATGCTCCTCTATGTCATTCTCAATCCGATACGCCATATTCACCGCCGCTTGGAAGTTGGCGAAGTTATGCGTCGATAAGCGCTTTCGGAACTCAACCCTTAAACCCTTCACAAACCGGTAGACTCGCCTCTCCTCATCCAGGCACCAAATGAGGACAATATCGGGCCAATTCTCGTGAACTTTGCTTTGAATACTGCGCTATCGTCATGGTCCCTTGCTCCAGCTTCGAAACTCGCCTTCCTTCTTGTCTCTAGTAACCATCGGTACAAAGTGATCCCGGAACTTGCGTGTGAAGTTCTCCCAAGTCTGCGGTGTCAAATCCCGGTCCCAACCATCCTTCACTACTTGCCACCAGTGCTCAGCGGGTCCTTCCAACTTGAAAACAGCGCATCTCACCTTCTCCGCATCCGTCCTCTCCATAGCCGCGAAAATCTTATTCATAGCCTCAAGCCACCTCTCGGCCTTCACCGGATCAGGATCTCCGTTGAAGCTAGGAGGAGACATCTTCACGAACTTCTCCAAACCATGTTGCCCTCGCTCGCCTTGATTCTCGATTCAAATTCGATTACGAGTTGCCATATCTTTGAAGAAACCTCTAACATATCCATCATCTCGGCATTCGGATTACCAACACCACCCAAACCTGCAGTTCGATCACCATCATTTCCCGCCATAACAACAAACTCCTGCATTAAACACTCGACGTCAGTTATCACACACTCTCACTCGCCTAGACTCTACCCGAGAATTCTAACCGAGCTCGATACCAACCGTGAGGACCCCGACCGGAACCTACACGTGTCCCGAGTTAGAGCGTCCTCAAACTAACCCAAAAACACTAAACTTTTAAAACTTCACTTGGGTTTTCAATATAACATTTATAACATAACAATTTCAAAAGAACTCCACTCTACTCCACATCGGAGGAGGAGGAGATAACTAACTTTGAAAACGGTCAAGCTTAGTTACAAAAGATTAAGGTTATGACGTAGAGTTTAAAGTTTATAATTACAAACTCCAAGAAAGGAATTACCAAAATACAATTTTATACGTCACCCTACATACCCCGACAACACCCAAAAGATTACTCCAAACTCCTCTCCGTCCTTACTTGGCTCTGGCCCGCCCGTCTCGGGATCTAAAACAAGAAAGGGAGAGGGGTGAGAATAAATCTCAAAGCAAGCTATTATGGATGCAACAATATGCCAAATAAATGCAACATATAACAAGTCGCACATAACACATTGGGAAAGCTATAAACACATTCCATTACCTTGGTTTACCTTTTCCCGTCTCGAACAGTAGTCGTACAACATTGGGTATAATAATACTCCAATCTTACAGTGGCCGCTTAAGCAATACTCACGTCTTATAAGACCCGTTTTCAGTGGAACCAAATAAGACAAGAGCAACTCTGTAAGGCTTTTGGCTCAATACAGATGCTATAACCCCAACCTGTGGCCACAGGAGGGGACGGTCACAGATATAACATAATCCGATCACATTAGGTCACACTTCCATAATTGACCGTATTATGTTATACCCCCAACGTCAGCTGACTCACACATATCAAGCACATAATAGATACTTGAATAAAATCCACAAAAAGGGATAAACAATAGCCACATGGTAATATATACTCATGCCCAACAATATCAAAGTGTAACAATTTATGAATACACTAAACAATATCAACAACAATATATATAACATCAAGTAAGAAAATGAGGGATCATAAACCTACCCTACAAATTCCATATACAATGATACAAGACCTAAATGAAGGTTCAAGTTCAATTACCAAGTGGGAGTCTTAATTTATAAGTGGCCAACCAACTTGCTAAACGATCCTAGTTTAAATTGAAAAAGGTTTGTTCAGGTCTTTGGCGATCAGCTTTACACTTCGGGCGACCGCCCAAGTGGACCTCAAGGGAATTTGTGGATTCTCGCCAAAGATGGGCGACCGCTCCTAACCTACTTCGGGGCGACCGCCTCAAGTGGACTTCAAGGAAAATTGGACCTCCTTCCAAGATGGGCGGTCGCCCAAGCCCCCATGGGCGACCGCCCAAGCCTCCTCCATTTCCCTTTTGCGCATTTTTAACCCTTTTTAACCTAGTTCTTCTTTCCTCTACCATGGCTTGATCAAGAACACCCAAGAACACCTTCATCTTACCAAGTCCCATTCAAAACATATAAACCCAAACCCAAGTAACCCTAGAAGGATCATCACTACAAATCCCACCCATTTCAACCCTTTAGATTCTCTTCCTTAAACCCTAACTTCAACCAAGTTCATTTTCTATCAATCAACACCCATTTGGGTTTCCAAGCAAGGAATCATCATTTCAAGAACAAGAACAACATTCAAGGAACTTATGAACAAGTAGAGGAAGGGAATCATAACAACTTACCTTAGGGTTTTGCAATGGAAGGTTGATCTTTCTAGCTAGATAGATTCCTCTAGGTGATCCAACTCCAAAAGTGCTCTTAGATTTGATTTTGGTGAAGAAATGCCTTGGATTCAAGCTTGGATGGAGGAAGCTTCAATGGAGGTTCTCTAGTTTTCTCTAGGATGAATGTGGTGAATGAAGGAGAAGGGAGGGGAAGGGAGTAAGAGGAGGTATGGAGGGAGGACACATGGCAATGAAGGAGGGGACTTCTTCAAATTGGCCCCCCATCAAAACTAATGAGGCTTTCACCCCTTTTTAAATAAAATTAACCCTTTAACCATTTAATTCATCCTACTCATTTTAACCTCCCTACATTATTTATCATTTTCCCATTTTTACTATTATCCATGTTTATTTATTTAATGTCCAATAATTTCATAAAAGATTCTAAATTTATTTCTCACCCAATTTATCCTAAATTTAGAATTTTAAAGACATAATTGAACACATAAAGCTAGCATGAATATTAAAAGCATATAATTAAATATTTAAAAATGAGTGCCTAGGGTTGGGGTCGTCACACCTGTGGTTGACCCTTTTGCAGGAAACCCACTAGCCAAGCAGATGCAGGATCTCAGGGAGATGATAATAAACGTGCCAGGCATAACTCCTCCAATCCAACCAGTGACTCAGAACTGCTACAATCAATCCCGGTTTGTCCCATCCATTGCAAATGTCGACATCCCGAAGCGTTTCAGTGTTCCATCCATGAAGTTGTATGACTAAGCAAAGACGATCCGTAGAGCATGTTGCCCACTATCAAGAGAAGATAGACATAATTCATATCCCACTTCAATTCAGGGAGGCTTGCCTATGCAGAGGATTTAGATCGACCTTGGTTGGACCAGCTCTCAAGTGGCTAATTAGGCAACCCCTGGGCTCAATTGGCTTGTACGCCCAGCTTATCAACATGTTCTATAATCAATTCTCATGCAGTCGGCAATTCGAGAAGCTGACAAGTGACCTTTACAATGTGACCCAGCAGCCTAATGAGACTCTGAAAGAATATGTCCACCGGTTCAATAAAGAAGTGCTAGAAATCCCCAATCTTGACATGTCAACAGCCACAGAAGCATTTAAAATGGGGCTGAAGAAGGATTCCCAGTATTATCAAGATTTGGTCATGACTCCTTGTAAACGGTTGGAAGAAGTCAGGAGCAAGGCCCTGAGATTCATAAGATTGGAGGAAGATGAGCTGCGAAGATCGAAGTCCTCATCCAAGTTGTCGATATATGACAATCCAGACAGGAAGACCGAATCATCCCACCGCAGGAACAACCGTTCCAATCCTTATCCGAGAATTGATAACAGCAAAATTAATTCAATTGAGGGTGAGGATGAAGATAGCGATAATGTGCCTAACATCTCTGATTATTGTTTTTCTGTTGACATTTCAGGTGTACTCTGTGCAATGGGCAACTTGGGGGACAAAGCAAGATGGCCAAAGAAGACAGATAAGACCACGGGATGGCGTGACAAGTCAAAGTGGTGTGCCTACCATGAAGACTTTGGGCATGTTACAGAAGATTGCATCGCACTGAGAAAGGACATCAACTATTTGCTATCAAAGGGACATCTCAAGGAGTTGCTGGGATCCAGAAAGAAGAAGGCAGAAAATGCAGAAGCTCAAGTTCCACATGAAGTTGAAAGACCAGTCTCTCCTCCAGCATCACTGAAGGTGATCAATTTAATTAGCAGAGGATCATAAATTTGTGGCACTTCCTACTCTGCCGCGAAGCGACATGCCAAGGAGTCGAAGGAAGATAAGCCAGAAAGATAACCCAGGATGTCGACACCTTGCCAGAAGCCAATCACCTTTGATGAGAGTGATCGAGATAATTTGATGGAGCCCCATCATGATGGCCTAGTCATTTCCTTGCAGATCGCCAATTGTACCATCACGTGTATCCTGGTCGATGGGGGCAGCTCTGTCAATCTCATTATGTTGAGCACCCTTAAGGAGATGAACATCCCAGAATCGGAAATTGTCAAGAAATCCTCAGTGTTTGTAGGCTTCAGAGGCGAAGTCAAAGAAACAGTGGGAGAAATAAAGCTTCCAATCTACTCAAAAGGACTCAACACCATGGAGCGATTATGCGTAATTGATTATGCAACATCTTACAATGTTATCCTTGGAAGGCCGTTGTGAGCACCCCAACCCGAAACCTAACGCGTGTCCCGAGCTTGAGAAGCCCAAACTAAGAAAACCCATCTTGAATTTTTAAAAACTTTTATTTCACCTTACAAGAAACCAATTCTCAAACTGCCAAATAAATCAACTAATAATATCTCCACTTGGAGGAATTTCAACAACAACTTCAATAAACCATAATCTGATCAATTACATCGAAAACCCCCGAATAACTTTGTTTTACAAAAGAGTTTTATATACAACTTTTCAAAAGAGTAATACTTAATAAATACTCCCAGACAACCTACTCATATACATAACCTGAAGTCCCAAAAGCAAAAGTCCACACTCTTATCCCCGGCCTCACTGGTTCAGGTCACTGTGCCTCAAAGACGATCTAAAACAGTAAAGGGGAAGGGGTGAGAATAAATCTCAATAAGCTATTATGAATGCATCAAGATGCCAAACAAGATGCAACACATAGCATGGTTACACATAACACATTATGAAAGCGGTAAACACCTTACGTTACCTCATTTTATCTTTCCCGTCTGAACAATATGTCGTACAATGTGGGAGTAAAACTCCGCTCTTTGGTGAACTGCCCCCGTGCACATTCACCGCTTATAGGACTCATATCCCAGAGATCCATATAAGGAAAGAAGATACTTATATGACTCTTCATTCAGAGTACCATATAATAACACCGCTATCTGTAAGGCTTTTGGCTTAATACAGAAGCATTCCACCTAACTCCAACAAATCGCAGCTATCTGTAAGGCTTTTTGCTCAATACAGAACCATGCAAACCCACTCTGTGGCCACAGAGGGGACGGTCATAGGTATAATGATCTTCAATCACTTATAGAACAAATCCATACTTGATTGTATCCCATTATACCCCCGAATCTCATATAATATAAACACGTTCAAGCACATAATAGATACTTGAAATAAAATCCACCAAAGGGATAAGAATATAACAACATGGTAATGTATACTCATGTTAAATCAATACTATAGTGCAACATTCATTTAATACACTATGCATAATACCATCAATGAATATGAATTCAAGTAAGGTAACAATATAACCAAATAATTGACACTTGGGATACAATATAACAATATGCCAAATAATCCACACTTGGGATACAACATAAAAACATGCCAAATAATTCACACTTGGGATACTATATAACAATACGCCAAATAGTCCACACTTGGGATATCAAGGTATCCATATAATCAATAATTCCACAATTGGGATAATAATGCAACAATGTGATACATATACATTTCTAACTATAGCTTCTACACTATTCAAACTAACCACAAAGGATATGGGAGCAAGTAAGGTCACCATGTACCATAAAACATTCCTACGTAGTCATTACACACCCTTGAATAACCTTAATAAAAGTTCAAGATCAAATTCCCAAGTTTGAACCACTTTGATGAAGTTACGAATCAAGCTTATCAACCATCTTCCGAACAATATTTAAACTACTTCCACAATTCCATTTTGACCAAGGAAGATACCGTTGTATAGCTAAAATATTCTACTACCATTATAGTTAAAGAGGGTCCAATTATATTCTAAGTTGAATAGGTTTCTATAGCTTGAAAAATGATTCAGAGACTGTAGTGCAGGGCATGACTCGTGCCCCAGGGCACGACTCGTGCCCCTCTGATACCCCTCCTGAAACACTCGTCCCCACAAGTCACGACTTAGTTAAAAACCCAAGGGACGACTCGTGCCCAACTCGTGCCCCAGAGCACGAGTCGTGCTCTCAGCCCAGAATTCAGAATAAAGCTGGAACAAACATCATTAACCAATTTCAAGCATAAAACACCAACATACTCTATTTTTAAGGCACAACAAGGCTCACTAACTGCACCCATAACTCATACTAAACCATTTCCATCCCTAAGATAAACCTAGATCCCTTGCCATTTAGTTATTTTACACATTCCCCTACCACATTTCATTTAACCTTCTTAGTTCTACTTAAGCCATACAATCTTACTCTTTATCCACTTCCATGAACCACAACACCACATTTAGGCCATTAGCCAACCTTTCAACTCCAAGAAATGTTTCAACATACCAAACATCTATTATAACAATTAATATCAACATTAAACATTTTATAAGCATGTTTAAAGGAAAGTCCTAATAATTCACACCATTAAAAGCATACCAAATCCTTTTCTACTTCTTTCAATCCAATTGAGATATACTCATAACATCCCCCAAATCAAAGTAAGATGTATATAACCACATACACTAACTCCATTAAAGTCATTAACATCTTACACCCATTGTACCCTCATTCCTTCAACTTAGACCATCATCTCATAACTAAAAATCAATTCAACCTTAAATAACCCATTTTACTCAAATAATATTATTCAAAATTACCAAAACCCTTTTCTTTCCACAAAGTATTCATTAACACATAAAATGAGCAATTATTAGAAGGAAGTCATAATAACTTACCAAAAATGATTTGAACGAAATATTTATCTTCCGGGCTTGATACTTTCCCCTCGCCGCCACGAACAAGAAAGTACAAACGGGTCTTCAAATGGAAGAGAATTGAATTTACTATGAATTTTGGAAGGGAAGGTTCATGGATGGGTTTCCATGGAGGAAATGGAGGAAGTAAGAGGAAGATGAAGATGATGGAATGAGGAGGTATGGGAGGTAAATAAAGGAGGTGAGGGAAAAAGGGAGAGGCATGGCCTCCCTTGACTAACTCAATTAAAATCTTTCCACAATATACACTTAAGTCCTTCAAGGTTTAAGGAAATACATCTAACAATTCAACTTCTATTCTTTACACAAAGACACCTCACCCACTCATAATATTTTATTTATTTATTTTATTATAACTCCACCATACTACTTTATTTTATTTCCAATTAAACCCTAAAGCCTTAAAGTTATTTCACAACCATCCTAACTCTTCATAAAAATTAAAGACAAAATATGAGCACCTAAAGTCAATAAATAATATAAAATGCATATAATGGAATGCTAAATTAGTGCCTAGGGTTAGGGTCGTTACACTCACTCCCCCTTAAAGAAAATTCGCCCCGAATTTTAAAAGGACTTACCTTAAGGAACAAATAAAGAAGGTTACCTCTCACGTATTTCAAATTACAACTTTCAAATAATTTTCTCAATGGCATGATTCTTCTATACCTTCTCACAACCTGAATACTCTAGGATTTCAATTCCCTGAACTGCAATTCTAATAACTCTCAACGGTTCTCCCGCATAAGTTCAATCCGTCTAATCATCATTAATGGAAGAACTCCATACAAACGAGGGATCATGCAAAGGATTTTTCCATACCAAGCTTCATACAGTACCAATTCAATGCTAAACTGAAAACTGCTATTATACGCAATCTTGCTAAGGTTAATTAAACTTCTCGAGTTGAAAGGAAATTCATCACACGACACACAACCTATTCTTCAAGAATCTGGGTAGTCTCCTAATCTCTTCCTTTCGAGTAACTAAATTCTCCAAACTCTTAGGATCGGTAACAAATCCCAAAAGGAGCTTCAAAAAGATAAGGTTCCCACTTAAATAACGCAACACAATTGCAGCCACTCTCGAGTAGAGGATAAGAAAATTTTGCTTTATCTAAGTTAACTTCCTCGAAGCATACGCTATCACTTTCCCATTTCGCATAATATCACAACCTAATCTTCCTTTAATACGCACTTAAATTCACAAAGTCCTCACATCCACTAGGTAAGGTAAGGATCGGATCTATAGTTAATCTATTCTCCATTTCTACCAATATGATTCACCCTTTTTATATCTTACCCCATTGGTATATCCTTCCGAGTTAACTAAATCAACGATTTTCCAATTCTTAAGAATTCTTTGATAATCCTTCGGTAGCACTTGCCAACCCGAAAGATCAAGGACTCACTCCTCGTAATAACCTTGGTAACATCCGAGTTTAAGACTATAGAACCCAAAATTTTGAAATCTTCTCGAGCCAACTCACACTTGCTAAACTTCTCAAACAATGACCTCCCACTAAAGACAATAACACAACTTGCAAATGATCTTCATGATCCTCACGTAACTTTAATTAAACAAAGAGGTCATCAATCCCAATTACCATAAAGCCATCAAAATAAGGATTAAAATTCTGCTCACCATACCCAGAACCAACACATGAGATACTCCGATGGAAGCACATTTACCATCTACTCACAACTAGTACAAAAATTTTTTGAAAAGACTTCTTATGCAAGTCTAACACATATCAATTACCCTTCACACTTTTAACCAAAATTTCCACCTTTAATGCCTATATATAACAAGAATTCCACATAAAAGTTTATCTATATCCAATACCAATATAAGCAAATTAGGCATAGAAAAGGAGACTCACTTCTTATGATAGTCTACCAGTGCACAACAACTACTTACCCAACCAGGTCAAGTATATCTCAAAATCACAAATTGGTAATCATACCAAATCAACTGGAAATACATGTCCAGCTATAACCACACCACCATCGTGGTAAACCAATGAGATTCGAGGTACTCTCTCATAAGAGCAGAAACCTCTATCACATAAAACAATCTCAAGCAATGTATGCCACATAGAAGCAAAATGCTATGCCAAACATAATGATAAGAAACAGGATTTATAAAAATATGACCCCTAACTCATAAGACAAGTAATATACCTCTAGTGACCTCTGAGGGATTTATCTCTCCTAGGCCTGAAACACATACTCGACCTTAGACCTTCCCTTTTGGTTTTCCTTCATTATCTCTTTTGGTACCACCTCCTTGTTGTCCACCCAGCTGACCGCTGCTTGAAGCTCGTCCCCGCTGCAACCTTGGGCAATATCTCCTAAAGTGTCCCATCTCTCCACACTTAATACACCTGCCTTGCTTACTCCAGCACTGATCTTCGGTATGTCCAATCCTCTTGCAAAATTTACAAATCATCCCATACTGTCTGGATATTGGCCTAGACGAAGAAGCTACAACAAGCTCCCTTCGCAAACTCCCTGAAGTTGAAGCCCTTGGTTTTCCTCTGGTGATTTTGGATCCTTGTCTTAGATACTTTGGTTTATTTCTAATCCCACTTTCCGATCTTCCACTATTTTCCTCAATGTCATTCTCGATCTTATATGCTCTATCTATGGCTGTCTGATAATTGGTGAAGCTATCAATCAATAATTTCTTCCTAAACTCAATCCTCAAATCTTTTACAAACCTATGAACCCTTCTCGCTTCATGCGATACCAAATGAGGGCAACACCGAGCCAATTCCTCAAACCTGACTGAATACTGATCCACCGTCATGTTTCCTTGTTCTAGTCCTAAGAATTCGATCTCCTTCTTGTCCCTTGTAACCATTGAAATGAAATAATCCTCGAAACTGCTGGGTGAAATTATCCCAAGTCGGAGGCGTATGATCCCGCTCCCAACTTCCCTTCAAAATCTGCCACCACTGATCAGCTGGACCTTCAAGTTTGAAAACGACATATCTAACTTTCTCTTCTTTGGAACTTTCCATAACCTCAAAGATCTTGTTCATTTCCTCTAACCATTTTTCTGCCTTTAACGGATCCGGATCTCCCTTAAAGCTCGGTGAATTCATTTTCACAAACCTTTCCAATCCATCACTTTGACATCCTTCAGGTTGATTCAGAACTGATCCCCGAGTCTCCATATTCCGTACAAACATCCTGAATAAGTTTATCATCTTTTCATTCTGAATTCCACCTGTTCCCATATTCCCTTCATTTTTTTGAACCCTTCGCTGGTCATCATTGCTTTCGGCCATTAGAACAAACTCCTGCATCAAACACTCGGCGTCAATTATCACACACTCCCCCTTAGTTTAGAAATCTACCCTTGACCTCTAAACTAAGCTCTGATACCAACTGTGAGCACCCCAACCCGAAATCTAACGCGTGTCCCGAGCTTGAGAAGCCCAAACTAAGAAAATCCATCTTGAATTTTTAAAAACTTTTATTTCACCTTACAAGAAACCAATTCTCAAACTGCCAAATAAATCATATCTCCACTTGGAGGAATTTCAACAACAACTTCAATAAACCATAATCTGATCAATTACATCGAAAACCCCCGAATAACTTTGTTTTACAAAAGAGTTTTATATACAACTTTCCAAAAGAGTAATACTTAGTAAATACTCCCAGACAACCTACTCATATACATAACCTGAAGTCCCAAAAGCAAAAGTCCACACTCTTATCCCCGGCCTCACTGGTTCAGGTCACCTGTCTCAGCACGATCTAAAACAGTAAAGGGAAAGGGGTGAGAATAAATCTCAATAAGTTATTATGAATGCATCAAGATGCCAAACAAGATGCAACAAATAGCATGGTTACACATAACACATTATGAAAGCGGTAAACACCTTATGTTACCTCATTTTACTTTTCCCGTCTGAACAATATGTCGTACAACGTGGGAGTAAAACTCCGCTCTTTGGTGAACTGCCCCCGTGCACATTCACCGCTTATATGACTCATATCCCAGAGATCCATATAAGGAAAGAAGATACTTATATGACTCTTCATTCAGAGTATCATATAATAACACCGCTATCTGTAAGGCTTTTGGCTTAATACAGAAGCATTCCACCTAACTCCAACAAATCGCAGCTATCTGTAAGGCTTTTGGCTCAATACAGAAGCATGCAAACCCACTCTGTGGCCACAGAGGGGACGGTCACATGTATAATGATCTTCAATCACTTATAGAACAAATCCATAATTGATTGTATCCCATTATATTCCCAAATCTCATATAATATAAACACGTTCAAGCACATAATAGATACTTGAAATAAAATCCACCAAAGGATAAGAATATAACAACATTGTAATGTATACTCATGTTAAATCAATACTATAGTGCAACATTCATTTAATACACTATGCATAATACCATCAATGAATATGAATTCAAGTAAGGTAACAATATAACCAAATAATTCACACTTGGGATACAATATAACAATATGCCAAATAATCCACACTTGGGATACAACATAACAACATGCCAAATAATCCACACTTGGGATACAATATAACAATACGCCAAATAGTCCACACTTGGGATATCAAGGTATCCATATAATCAATAATTCCACAATTGGGATAACAATGCAACAATGTGATACATATACATTTCTAACTTACGCAATAGTGTAACCTATAACACTATTCAAACTAACCACCAAGGATATGGGAGAAAGTAAGGTCACCATGTACCATTCCTACGTAGTCATTACACACCCTTGAATAACCTTAATAAAAGTTCAAGATCAAATTCCCAAGTTTGAACCACTTTGATGAAGTTACGAATCAAGCTTATCAACCATCTTCCGAACAATATTTAAACTACTTCCACAATTCCATTTTGACCAAGGAAGATACCTTTGTATAGCTAAAATGTTCTACTACCATTATAGTTAAAGAGGGTCCAATTATATCCTAAGTTGAATAGGTTTCTATAGCTTGGAAAATGATTCAGAGACTGCAGTGCAGGGCACGACTCGTGCCCCTCTGATACCCCTCCTGAAACACTCGTCCCCACAAGTCACGACTTAGTTAAAAACCCAAGGGACGACTCGTGCCCAACTCGTGCCCTAGAGCACGAGTCGTGCTCTCAGCCCAGAATTCAGAATAAAGCTGGAACAAACATCATTAACCAATTTCAAGCATAAAACACCAACATACTCTATTTTTAAGGCACAACAAGGCTCACTAACTGCACTCATAACTCATACTAAACCATTCCCATCCCTAAGATAAACCTAGATCCCTTGCCATTTAGTTATTTTACACTTCCCCTACCATATTTCATTTAACCTTCTTAGTTCTACTTAAGCCATACAATCTTACTCTTTATCCACTTCCATGAACCACAACACCACATTTAGGTCATTAGCCAACCTTTCAACTCCAAGAAATGTTCCAACATACCAAACATCCATTATAACAATTAATATCAACATTAAACATTTTATAAGCAAGTTTAAAGGAAAGTCCTAATAATTCACACCATTAAAAGCATACCAAATCCTTTTCTACTTCTTTCAACCCAATTGAGATATACTCATAACATCCCCCAAATCAAAGTAAGATGTATATAACCACATACACTAACTCCATTAAAGTCATTAACATCTTACATCCATTGTACCCTCATTCCTTCAACTTAGACCATCATCTCATAACTAAAAATCAATTCAACCTTAAATAACCCATTTTACTCAAATAACATTATTCAAAATTCCCAAAACCCTTTTCTTTCCACAAAGTATTCATTAACACATAAAATGAGCAATTATTAGAAGGAAGTCATAATAACTTACTAAAAATGATGTGAACGAAATATTTATCTTTCAGGCTTGATGTGTTCCCCTCGCCGTCACGAACAAGAAAGTACAAATGGATCTTCAAATGGAAGAGAATTGAATTTACTATGAATTTTGGAAGGGAAGGTTCATGGATGGATTTCCATGGAGGAAATGGAGGAAGTAAGAGGAAGATGAAGATGATGGAATGAGGAGGTATAGGAGGTAAACAAAGGAGGTGAGGGAAAAAGGGAGAGGCATGGCCTCCCTTGACTAACTCAATTAAAACCTTCCCACAATATACACTTAAGTCCTCCAAGGTTTAGGAAATACATCTAACACTTCAACTTCTATTCTTTACACAAAGACACCTCATCCACTCATAATATTTTATTTATTTATTTTATTATAACTCCACCATACTACTTTATTTTATTTCCAATTAAACCCTAAAGCCTTAAAGTTATTTCACAACCATCCTAACTCTTCATAAAAATCAAAGACAAAATATGAGCACCTAAAGTCAACAAATTATATAAAATGCATATAATGGAATGCTAAATTAGTGCCTAGAGTTAGGGTCGTTACAGCCGTGGATTCATGGAATGAAAGCTGTACCGTCCACTTACCATCAGTGCGTGAAGTTTCCAACACCCTGGGGTGTCGCTAAAATATACAGTGACCATCAGATGGCCAAGGAGTGCAATAAGACTTCGATGAAGGCATCGACATCTCCCAAACAAGCATAGCAATTACAGAAGAAAGTACGTGAAGTCCTGGAAGCTAGGGAGAACGATGTGAAAGAAGTATTACTAGACCCTTCCAATCCAGACATCAAGGTACTTATTGGCAGTAATATCCCACCAGATATAGAAGAAAAAATTATGGACCTGTTAAGAATCAGAACGAAGAGCTTTGCTTGGAAGCATGATGACATGACCGGCATCAGCAAAGATGTCATCACCCACAAACTCAACATTGATCCTAGTTTCAAGCCAGTGCACCAGAAGCGTAGAAAGTTTGCAGAAACAAGGAACCAGATAATCAAGGAAGAAGTAGAACGTTTACTCAAAGCCAACATGATACGAGAAGTAGATTATCCAAGACGGTTAGCAAACGTAGTTGTGGTCGAGAAGAAGAACGGGAAATGGCGAGTCTGTGTTGACTTCACCGACTTGAACAAAGCCTGTCCCAAAGATCCTTTCCCATTGCCTCACATAGATTCGTTGGTTGATGCCACTTCTGGACACGAGCTCCTCACTTTCATGGACGCATCCTCAGGATTTCAACAAATTCAGATGGAGCCATCTGATCAAGAGGACACCGCCTTCATAACACCCACAGGTATCTATTGTTATATTGCTATGCCTTTTGGACTAAAAAATGCAGGTGCAACATATTAGAGGCTTGTCAACAAAATGTTCAAAGACCAGATTGGGGACACAATGGAGGTATATATCGACGACATGGTAGTAAAATCCAAGAAATCTGAAGATCACATAAGCCACCTATCTCAAGCTTTCGACATCTTGGATTGTTTCAATATGAAACTTAATCCAGCAAAGTGCAATTTTGGTATGAAGACAGGAAAGTTTTTGGGCTACATGATAACTAAAAGGGGAATCGAAGCCGCCCCAGAACAGATTCGTGCCATTGTCAACCTGTCATCACCTCAATCTGTCAAAGACGTCCAGAGATTGACAGGGAAGATTGCTGCACTCACCAGGTTCATTTCAAAATCTTCTGACCGATGCAAACCTTTCTATGACATCCTAAGGAAGAACAAGAAGTTTCAGTGGGAAGATCAGCATGAACAAGCCTTTCAACAGCTCAAAGGTTACCTGTCAACACCTCCCTTATTGGCCAAACCTCAGAACGACGAACACCTTATCATTTACCTAGCAGTGTCAGAAAGCGCTGTAAGTGCAGTCCTGGTGACAGAACGAGATGGTATTCAGCAACCCATATACTATATAAGTAAGACACTCGTAGATGCGGAGACCAGGTATTCTCATTTACAAAAGTTAATTTTGGCTTTGATAACTGCATCTATTAAATTAAGACACTATTTTGAAACACATACTATAATTGTGCGTACTAACTATCCTATTAAGAATGTTATGAGAAAACCAGAGATGTCAGGTCGAATGGATAAGTGGTCCGTACAATTAAGCACTTACTACATCAAATATAAGCCCAGAACAACAATAAAATCTCAAGCTCTAGCTGATTTTATGGCTGACTTTAGTCCAACAATGCAACAAGAGGTAGAGTTGGAGGTTCAACAACTTCAAGATGATGACATCCTGAAAATATGAACACTTTACACGGATGGTGCTTCCAACATGAGAGGCACAGGACTTGGAGTTGTACTAAAATTGCCACAAGGGGACATAATACCACAATCCATCGGTTGCAGTTTTAAGGCCACTAATAATGAAGCAGAATATGAGGCGTTAATTGTAGGTTTAACAGCGGCCCAGGACCTAGATGTCAAGCATATCCGTGTGTTTATGGATTCTTTGCTAATTGTTAACCATTACAATGGATCCTACATAGCAAAAAATGCAAAGATGACGACATATTTGGAAATTGTAAAAATTCTGGCTGCCAAATTCAAAACATTTACTTTGGAGCAGGTTCCATGTGAGGAAAACTCTCAAGCAGATGCCCTGGCAAACTTAGGTTCAGCCTTCAAAAGCATTTCACATACAATTATTCCAATTGTGCATGTCGACATCCCAGCAATTGATCGTCTTGAGCTGTTCGTTCTAGATGTCGACATCCCGGCCCCTCCAGCAGTAACTTCCTGGACAACTCCTATTATCAAGTATCTCCTAGATGATACGATCCCAGCTGAAGAGAAAAACGCTCGAGCATTCAGGGTAAGATCATCTAATATTTACTTATTGATAACCTTTTGTTTATGAAATCTGCTGCAGGTCACTACTTAAGGTGTCTAGAAGCAGACCGAGCCCATCAGGTTTTAAAGGAGCTGCATGAAGGGCAGTGTGGAAATCATACAGAGGGCAGAAGTCTGTATACCAAGGCTCTAAGGATGGGCTATTTTTGTCCCACAATGCGAAGAGACGCTGCAGAATATGCAAAGAGATGTGACTCCTGTCAACGACATGGTGACATACTACATCAACCAGCCGAATTGCTACATCCTATCCTGTCGCCATGGCCGTTTATGATTTAGGGAATGGACATCGTAGGAAAATTACCCAGGGCCCCAGGAGGAAGAGTATTTCTACTAGCCATGACAGACTATTTTTTTAAATGGGTAGAAGCTGAAGCATACGTGCAAGTCCGCAACAAGGTGTTCGGTCGAAACCTAACGGTTTATTTTATATCCCCAAGCGCACGGGCTATTGTAATATAGCGGGTGCAAGTACGAGTCGATCCCACAGAGACAGGGTTTACTTAAGGGATATTTTTGTCTTTAGAAAATATAGAAAAGATTGGGGGTAGATAAAATTTGTTTTAGAATAATAGAGAGAGCATAAACAGAAAATACTTTAATTGAAATCTTATAAAACGAAGCATTCTCGGGATTGGAAATCATACGCATATTCTTATTCATCAAATTGTCATTGTCTTAGAAATAAAAGGTTTTCATAAAAAGCAAGGATGGTATGTTAAGCCTACGCTATTTCGGGCTAAGACAATAGCGTTTGTATTCTTCACTAATTATGTCCTAACTGTTTGAGAAATCCGTTTATGTTTGCCCCCGCCCTGTCACAAACGGGCATTCCGGCTTATCTCTAGCTGACCATAATTAGTAAGAATCCATTAAGGACGGAAGTCAACATACTTTCCATTAAAGGAACATCCCTAGGCCATTGAACTACTCTCGTGATCAATGAACCTAGTTTCTTTATATGGTTCCGTCAATCGAGATTCTCCGCTAGGTACTTCTCTCAATTGAGTGAATCATACAAATTGGATATCGCCAAAATGTAAGGCATTTAGAGAATAATATAAAGAGCTTGTTTTAGATGAAGAAAGAAGACAAGACTAAACATTTTTAAATGATGAATCAGCATGCTTTTGAGTTTCCAACCCCAAGAATATGGGGGATTACTCACAAGCCATAAATAAACGAAAAGTATAAATAGAGATTGAGTAAGAAAGACTTATGATTGCTGAGAATAATGCTTCACTTTTATTGCTTTTCCTCCAAAGTGATTCCAAGAACAAATAATGACTTTGATCTTCAAACTCCTTTGGAAAATTGTTGTTATAAATCTTTGTATCTTTTATCTCTCTAATATCAGTAATTTCTCTCTAAGAATTCGTATATATCAGGCGATTACAAGGGTCCTATTTATAAATGGGAGGAGACTCTTCAATTGGGTGCCATCAAAAGGTGCCTTTACATCTGCGATCCACGACTTGCACGGCCGTGTCAAGGATTTTGCACGGCCGTGTCCTCTTTGGCGCCGCTTTGAATTTGAATCTTGGAGACTTGCGGCCGCTCCTAAAAGCAGTGCACGGCCGCTCCTGGTTTGGCACGGCCAGGTTACTTCAGTGCTCGGCCACTCCATGGGCCAAGATGGCCGGCCATGGCCTATGATGCACGGCCGCTCCTGGTTTTGCTGCACGGCCGCTCCGAATGGTTTTCAGCTTGGAGTGCTTATTTTGCTTTGTGTTCCTCCATCCTTTCCGACCAATTAGCCCAAGTATCCTTTAGTCATAAAATGACCCTAAAACCTGTCTAGAAATGTATAAAATATACCAAAAACGTAAAATCTAATAAAATAGCAAAAGTAAGTAAAAATACTAAAAACTAAATAAAAAGTGATGATTTATTTGTGTAAAAGTATATAAAAACTAGGATAATTGACTATATAATAGTCACTTATCAAACTCCCCCACACTTAAGCCTTTGCTTGTCCCCAAGCAAACTTAGAATGAAATACGGAGAGGGAGAAAAATACGATTGATCCCTCAGAAATAAAGTAGCAAGCCCTTAAATGCCTTGTAGATAATGCCTTTATCTATCTAATCATATTTTGAATACCTTTAAAAATTTATTTTAGGAAGAAATATTTTAGGGGTATTTTTAAAGAGATAAAATGCAAGACAATAACCTAATATAGCATATATAGAATTTTGACCAAGTAAAGCATGCTAGAAGGAAGAATCTTTAGTTTTATTTCTTGGTAGAAAAAGCTTATCACTTTTTAGAGTGATTTTTTTTTTTTAGAAAAGATGAATTTTATTTCTTTAAGACGTACAAGAGAAGGTATAAACATTTATTCATAATTTAGAAGTTCCGAAGAATTGGATTACATTCTTGAATCACAAGGGTGAAGAATGGATGATGGTAGTGGAAAAATCTCGTCAAAGTCAAACAAATTTATCTTATTTTTGTACGTGTTATATTTTTGCAAAAGACCTAAGTTATTTTTGATCCTTTCAAGTAGGAGACATTGTGGTCGCGAGCCCCATGTTCCTAATACTTAGATCAAGAATACTTTTGGATATTATTTCCGTTTTGGCAAGGAAGCATCGTCAGCCGAACGCCGTGCCCCGAGTTACTTAGGAGATAATATGTTTCTTTTTGCTTTTAAGGCTTGGTGACAATTGTCACTCTTTTTAGCAATAAGATAGAAGTGTTTTACTTTGACTTGATTTGAAAAAATGGAAGGATGGAAATTATGAAAGGGTGTGATTCAAGGGATGCAAACAAAAAGGTACTTCTAAAAAGGGAATAAATATCTAATAAAGATAAAAAATGTACAATCTTAAAGGAATATATTCAAAATTTGCATAAATGACCAAGCTGTGATGTACCCGATTTTTTTTGTGAAAATCAAAACGGAGTCGCCACGCCATTTTTGTTTTAAGGGCCAAAACTTTGAAAAATGCCCGAGATCAGAAATTTGGGTTCGGAGGTCATGTTACGCGCCGGGAAGGACGTTAGTGTGCACCCGGAACGCCTCGTAAAAACGAGTCTTCCAAACATTCAAAATCCTTTGTTGTATGTGTGTGTGTGTGTGTGTGTGTTTTGGCCAAAATAAGTTGAAACTGAGGTAAGTAAAAATTGGGAACTCTTTTTAAGGCTTTAAACTGATCCCATGATTTTTTGGGTGATTTTTGGGTTGAGATTTGTAACTCAAAAGATTTTTGGAAGTTGAAAACCAATTCTGCCAGAATGAAAAAGGCAGTTGACTCTTGACTTTGAAATGGACTTAAAGGCTTCAAAACCTCAGAATCTGGGGAAAGTCCGAGAATGAAAGTTGCTTAAAACACCCTAAATAGGGTTTCTACAAAGGAACTTTCCATTTTTGAAGTAATTTGAGGGGTCAAAACCTTCTGGAAATCTCAGATATGAAATCTGGATTTCCAGAAGCTGATGAACTGGCCTCTAAAAGAAAAATTGAAAAAAGGAGTTTTACTCACTCAAAAAATAAAATAAAAATATGTATGGAAAGATCTGGATGTTGGCTACAAAAAGTATTTTGTAGTCAACACCAAATTCCAAGTTTATATATGTCCAAAAAATTAGACCATGGACTGAGGTCTGAGAAAATTGCTACTGGACAGCAACTTCTCAAGAGAGAAAATATGATTTAAAAGGGGGTTTTGCATCCATGCTTGTCCCCATTTCCCTAGGTTTTGATTAGTGATCACTTGACATTTTAGTGGTGAATCAACTATATCAAACCATCCTTGGGGTACATTAGGACTAAGCACTTCATTTGCTTGGGAAGGGGAATTTTATCCTTTGAAAATGAGATTTGATGTATGAAAATGATTTTTAGGGTTTTGAAAATGTGTTTTCTTTGCAAGAAAGTAAGAACACTTTGAAAATAATGTAGATCCTTGTAGAAGATCATCCATGGAGATGAACTTCATGGTGATCTTCTTGGATCTAAAGCAAGAAGATGAATAAACTACATTTTGTAGCTTGAAAATGCATGCATGGATGAATTTTAGGGTAAGGAGAGGGAGGTTATACCTTTCTTCCTTGTGTTTTGTGTTTGAAGGCTTGAATGTGAGAGTGTTTAAGGCTTGAATATGAGAGTGTTTAAGGGTGTTTAGGGTTGATGATTTGAGTTGGTTAAAGAGAAAACAAGTAGATAACAATGAAGTCCTCTATGTTTTCTCTCTAATCCTCCTCCTAAAGGGTGATTTGAGCTTGGATTGGTGTATGTATGAGAGTATGTATGAGAGTGATTTGAAGTGTTTGTGAGTGAGTGAGATTTGGGAAAGATTGGAGAGAAAATGGTGGCAATCTAAGGATTCCCACTGTTTTCTCTCTATATTCGCCGCGAGTTTCGTTCTTTGTGAGTGATTTGTGTTTTGTAAGGCGAGAGAGGAGGGTTCAATTTATAATCCTCTGAAATTTACAAAGATGTCCGCGCGGATATGTTCGTCGGCGTGCACTTTGTTCATCTCTACAGATCTTGGCTTTTGGACAGGAGGAATAATCTTTTTAAAATTCAAACTGAAACTGTTTTCAACTTACCAATTCGGTTTTTTCCATTTCTTTTGCTTTTTAGGATTCCTTTCCTTGTTTATCTTTAAATGGCAATGCCCACTTTACCCTTGCTTTGTTAGAAAGGTTAGGGTTTGTTAGAAATGTTAGAAATGTTAAAACTTTCGTTAACTTCCTAACGAAAAAGCTACCAACTCAAATTGGAGCACTTACAGTAGCCCCTCGGCGACGGTGCTTTCGAAGGAAGCGGAGTCGTCGATAAGAGTAAGGCTCCATATTTGACAGGATGATCAAGTGATCGAGTGGCTGAACCTAACGATAGGCTACCTACGTATCCCAAATGGGAATCAAGCCAGTCGTAGTTCGGGTCTTTCGACTATCTTTAGTTGTCGACCCTGGAGTGACTGTTTTAGGATGTCAACCTGGCGAGCGAGTTCTACGATCGATTCTTTGAAAGAAACTTCTGGGGGATAAGAAATGACCCTCTTCGGTCGATGGCTAGGGTTGTATATCCGCTCTGCTGGGGATAGGAATGACCATTTTGGTGCAGTGGCTGAACCTAATGATAGGCTACCTACGTATCCTTAAGAGGAATCAAGCCGACCGTAATTCGGGTATTTCGACTATCTTTAGTCGTCGACCCTACTGTTTTAGGAAAGTCATCCTAAGATTTGACTATTTTTGGGAAGTCACCCTATGGTCTGACTATTTTTGGGAAGTCGCCCTATGATCTGACTGTTTTTTGGGAAGTCACCCTATGATCTGACTATTTTTGGGAAGTCGCCCTATGATCTGACTATTTTTGGGAAGTCACCCTATGATCTGACTATTTTTGGGAAGTCACCCTATGGTTCGACTATTTTGGGGAAGTCGCCCTAAGATCTGACTATTTTTGGGAAGTCACCCTATGGTTTGACTGTTTTTGGGAAGTCACCCTATGGTTTGACTGTTTTTGGGAAGTCACCCTATGGTTTGACTATTTTTGGGACCTCACCCTATGGTTTGACTATTTTGGGGAAGTCGCCCTATGATCTGACTATTTTTGGGAAGTCACCCTATGGTTTTGACTATTTTTGGGAAGTCACCCTATGGTTTGACTATTTTGGGGAAGTCGCCCTATGATCTGACTATTTTTGGGAAGTCACCCTATGGTTTTGACTATTTTTGGGAAGTCACCCTATGACTTGACTATTTTAGGGAAGTCGCCCTGTGGTCTGACTGTTTTGGGGAAGTCACCCTATGACTTGACTATTTTGGGGAAGTCACCCTATGGTTTTGGTTTATCGAATTAGGGGATGATTGCGATTTATCGCTTTCCTAGTGTTGTGACCGGGGTGATAGCGCTTTAGGTGCCTCAAACCTTAATGATGGCGTCTTAGGTGCCTTGAACCTTGATGATGGCGTCTTAGGTGCCTCGAACCTTGATGATGGCGTCTTAGGTGCCTCGAACCTTGATGATGGCGTCTTAGGTGCCTCGAACCTCGATGATGGCGTTTTAGGTGCCTCGAACCTTGATGATGGCGTCTTAGGTGCCTCGAACCTTGATGATGGCGTCTTAGGTGCCTCGAACCTCGATGATGGCGTTTTAGGTGCCTCGAACCTTGATTTGAAATGATTTCCTTTGATGGTTTAGGATAGATGGTCCTCTAGTGGACTTCATTTGAAGGGATCGGTTTTACGTCTGCTGCCGAAGGAAAGGATGACCGTGCTGGTCGAGTGACTGGACCTAATGATAGGCTACCTACGTATCCTTAAGAGGGAATCAAGCCGGTCGTAGTTCGAAAATAGCTGGGGATGGTTTTTGATGGTTTGACAGTATTTGAGGTTTGACTATTTTTTTGGGAAGTCGCCCTAAGATTTGATGATAATGTTCTTTTAGAAAAGTAGTTGATTAAGATATACTTTCATACCTGTCTTTGTGCTTACACAGTAGCCGAGGCTACGGGTGATGTTGATGAAGAGTTGTTAGGTTGCCATTCGTGTGACGGTTTTAAGCCGACGATTTGCTGTCTTTGGAGGCATTTTGACTGAAGGAGGAGTTTGGTTGAGTCCGCATCTTCTTTGGTGATCGTCAAACTTGTAGAGGTTTTTGAGCTTGTCTTCACATTGGGACTTCTTGCTTTTGAGAACTTGGTGTCTCTAATCGCATTGTATTTGAGAACTTGGCGTCCCTGACCGATTTGTATTTGAGAACTTGGCGTCCCTGACCGATTTGTATTGGAGAACTTGGCGTCTCTGACCGTACTGTATTTGAGACCTTGGTATCTTTGACCGATTTGCATTTTGAGAACTTGGCGTCTCCGACCGTACTGTATTGGAGAGCTTGGCGTCCCTGACCGATTTGACTTGGCGTCCTTGACCTGATTTGTATTGAAGAGCTTGGCGTCTCTGACCGGATTGTATTGGAGAGCTTGGCGTCCTTGACCGATTTGTATTGGAGGACTTGGCGTCCTTGACCGATTTGTATTGGAGGACTTGGCGTCCTTGACCGATTTGCGTTTTGAGAACTTGGCGTCTCTGACGGATTTGTATTGGAGAACTTGGCGTCCTTGACCTGATTGTATTGGAGAGCTTGGCGTCTCGGCCGGATTGTATTGGAGAACTTGGCGTCTCGGCCGAATTTTATTGGAGAACTTGGCGTCCCGACCGAATTGTATTGAAGAGCTTGGCGTCCACTGACCGATTTGTAGGCAATTTGGAGGCGGTCTTCATATGTTTGTGGATGTTGGGGACTGTTTTCATCCATTTGAGGTCGTCTTTGGTGAAGATCATCCTTGTCGAAAAGGGGGATTACGTTTGAATTCCTGCATTTGTTAGTGAAGAGGAAGATGCATATATGGCATTCATGATGGCGGATGCATGCATAGAACCAAAAATGATTATGAGATGATGCGTTTATTTGCTTTCGAAGATGCACTTGGCCTAAGCTTTTGGCAGGGAAATTACGATTTATGATTTTCAATCACTTAGGATTTTTCCTATTGATTCAAGTTTTGTGCATGCTACATGAGCCCTGGGAGATTTTTGTGGGGATGCATGGTGATGAGAGGGGATATACGTGTTGTTGACTGTTTGGGACAAGCTTTGAGCTGGTGGGGTGATATCCTTTAGTCGCGGACTGAATTGCATGTTATTGATGAGGTCAATTTTGATCTTGGGATGAAGTTGGATTTGAACCCCGGGTCTCGATTGAAATTTCTTTTCAGTCTCGGACATTTGAAGCTGACGCTGACAGGCTCTAGAATCAAAGTATGTTGACATGAATGAACCCTCTTTTGCTTGGGTTAGTTGTGATTTGACGAAATGCTGATATGAGGAGATTCCCAATTCTCAACTTTTGATGATGCAGGGAGTTGTCATATGCCAAGTTCTAAAGCTGAAACTCCAAGACAGTTGTTGAGGTGACCAGACCTTTCTTCTGAAGATAGGTGTGACTTGATAAAGCCCCATTCCATGGAAAAGACATGGCGAAAACCACGGAATCTTTCTCTGAATGATTTGATGAAGCCCCGGAGTTTGACAAAGCGTCACTACAGAGGTCCAGCTTAAAGGTTTGAGTGACATGCGATGAAGTACCGAGCCAATCGATCAACGTGAGAGCCTTCAAGGTGAAGTTGTCATGAAGGGAGAAACCCATCTTTGATACCGACTATGAAACTAGAATCCTCTCTTCAAAGAGTGTCTTCCATATAGGAACTGTTAGCCATAGTGGCACGTGGCTTGTTCGTGGCTTCAATCATATTCACCCTACTTTTTTAGGGAATGGATTGTTGGTTGTATTGGGTCCTTGGGGTCCCCTTTTCGATCAGTTCTCATTGCCCTTTTCAGAGTCGTGTTGGAGGTGGAAGAAACCCGGTATCTGTATGCGAGTGCGGTGGCACGGTTGCTGATTATAAGGTTTTTCAAATTTAGCCCTGAATTGATCATTGCCCGTAGATCCTGGATAGGGAAATTGCTAAGTGAGACCCTCGAGATGTGGTTTCGTGCGTGGCGAAAGATGTCTAGTTGTTCCTCTTCAAAAGGAGGAGTTGTCATCTTGCTTGTAAAAGTCCCCGATGTTCTCGTCGGGGCCGCATTGTTGTCTGCGAGTCAAATCTATCTGCTTCCCACTCCATGTTAGCTAGTAATCTGGTCCCATGTAGCCCCGGCCTCGGATTTTAAGCGGAATAACCATTTTAGAGCACTTGGACTTCAAAGAGAGGCTGAAATAGTCGGCCAACTGGCGATTGCCACCCCTTTTGACCTTCATTGCCAAGGTATACGTGTCCGAGATGGGTTTTCGGGCATGCAGTGCCATCGAGAGATCCAAATTAGGCATCACGAATTTGTGGGGGAACAAAGGAGTCAGGTTCGTTGGCCGGAAAGCGTACTTCTTAGCAAATAATTCAGCAATCTGTGCTTTCATTTCCTTATGTCGTTCCACGAATCAAGCCAAATGAGGGTCTTGTGGTGGAACCATGGCATTCAAACCAGCGGCTGAGCTGGAGAGAGGAGCTACCACCGCGGCATACGAGGTGGAGGGAACGACCGATCTGGGGACATAGGTGAAATCCTGTCCTTGGCCCGAATCACCCCGGGGAGCTTGAGTAGGACCACAGGCAAAGGGATAGAACCTTGCGGCTTGTTGTTGATTTTCAACCTAAGCAAAGAGGGCAAAGGCAAGCCTCGATGTAGGCTGGGTAACTCGAATTTCTGGAGTGAGGCCCATAAGTAGGCTTAAGTGCGGGCTGCTGTCCCTGATTGTTGAATTGCATAGCTGAAGGTGCATGACCAGGGGGTACTGCGGTCCTGGTGATTCTGATGAAACTGGGATGGAGGCTTGGTAACCCATCGAAGCCTGAGTGAGGAATGGATTTGTGAAAGCCGTGTGAGGAGCGGCTGAGCTAGCATCATTCTGAGGAAGGGCTTCTGACTGTTGCCCTGGACCAGACTGTGGAAGCATTCCAAACTGTTGCTGCGAAGGCCCTGATAGATTGGTTCCAAACTGAGGTGGGATTCCAATCTGCTGTGGCATTCCGAGGTATCCCCAACCATGAGGAGACATTCCGTACCGATTTTGCCGGTTGCTGATCGGTTACGTTAGACTGCATGGGTCCAGTAGTCTGTATTTGGGGTTTGCTGTCCCGTTGAGACGGTCATGAAGGAATCTTGTGAGGCTTGTGCGGTGCCGGGGATTGGACATCTTAAACTGGGTTGCTGTCAAGGCATTTCAAACTGATGTAACTGAGAAGCTCCGGATCGATGCATGCGAACTGTTGAGGCATACCAAAGCTGCTGTGACATACCGAGCCGACTCCCATTGCTTTGAGGCATACCATACTGCCCAAATCGGATCGAAGTCAATTTGTTTCCCAAACGATCGTCCTGCATCGAACTGTGAATGTATATTAGACCGAGGCTGAAAGGATGGCTGATTCGCGAGTTGAGAAGAGTGTGAGGAAGGTGGTGGTAATCTGTCTGGCCAAGATAGGGATGGGGATCCTTTTCCTCTTCTACCGTGAAAGTTCCATCGGGGTTGAGGGCAATCGTCAAACCAAAATTCCTGACATCTTCCAAGGACGAACATCGAAACCTCATTCTGATTGGCACAAGGAGTTTTATGGACTCGGGTTCCAATATTAGTCATAGGAATATGATGAATTTCTGGTCTTGGTTAAAATTCCGTCCTCGTCCTTGGACATCAAAGAACTGCACTTGACTAGCCCATGACCAACATGGCGATCAAATCTCATCTTGCTTGGTGGAGCCTTGGTCTGAAGAGATGTATTTGCGAAGTCTTGATTTGGAAGAAGTAACTTGGCAAAGCCTCGGTCTCATGACTGTGAATCTGACACAATTAGAGAGGCTTCAACCTGGTAGGCACTGTAGATTGATACTGAACAGAGACCCAACCCATCTTGTAGCAGAGTGAAGAACCAACGTTCTTGAATTATCATGTAGCAAAAGAGGCAACCCATCCTTCCATATTTACTTTATTATTTTCTTTATTCAATTAGTCAACCGGAAGAAAATGTAAAAGCAAGACAATTTTAGGAATGTATACCTGCAGGGGCATATTTTTTTTTTCGAAAAGTGGGGATGAATCCCCGATTTGTATTATTTGATGGCCTCATTTGACGAAGGCACAAAAGAACTCGCTTTGGGTTTGACTCTTTTGAGAGAGCATAAGTTTAGAAAGGTTTGTAAAAGTGTATGGAAGCCCCTGCTGACAGAAAATTAGTGTTTAGCTCTATTTTTCCTATAATGTAGAAAAAGAAGACTTGTCGAGACATCTGAAAATATGTTTTATTCAAAATGATCACAAGATTGCTTAAAACCCTTTATTAATGTTCGGGTTATTCAACCCCTAATCTCGATATGAACAAACATTTTGATTAATCATGAGGAGAAAGTCAACTGATACCAAGAGTCGAAGTTGGCGAATGGTGAAGAGGGATCGTGTATAGGAGAGGCTATTGGTGAGGCCGGATTTTCTGGGATTTGAATGTGTCTATGACCGGACCATTTCTGGTTGCCTACGTTCCCCTCATTGTGAGGAGCTCAGGTCGCCGTAGTTCGGGTCTGAACTGTGTTTGGCTTTAGAAAAGGGGTATGAACATTTGTGGTACTTTTGGTGAAAAGGCTCGGATAGGAAGTTTGGATGATAAGGTGCGGGCCTTGAGGTGATTCCTTGACAAGTCATTTTGAGCGATTCCGTTGCTTCTTGATCGTCGTCCTTCATCGGGGGAGAAATATTTTGGATGCAGCTTAAGGGCTTATGATATGTTTTTGCCGTTGCTTTAATCAAGCTCCCTTGTTGTCGACAACTTCCGTTCTTCGGGCTTTAATTTTGCCCATATGTCAAACCTTCTGATCGGCGGTGCTAGGTCCTTGGCCTCATTTTTTTTTGAAGCTTTTGTTTTTTTTTTTTGAAGCCTTTTTTTTTTTGAAGCTTTTGTTTTTTTTTTTTGAAGCTTTTGTTTTTTTTTTTGAAGCTTTTGTTTTTTTTTTGAAGCTTTTTTTTTGAAGCTTTTGTTTTTTTTTTTTTGAAGCTTTTGTTTTTTTTGAAGATTTTGTTTTTTTTTTTTTGAAGCTTTTGTTTTTTTTTTTTGAGCACTTGAGGACGAAGGCAAGCTTCTACTTGAACTTTCTTGATGCATGGGGGCGGAGGCAAGCCCTGTTTTTTTCGATATGGGGTCGATCTCCCGATGCTGAGTGACCTTTTGTTGTCCCTTGATGTTGCCGCCTTCGTTGACTTGATCAAGGTGATGATGGGGATATGTTTTGGAAAGTGTATGGCTTGATGGAGGCCTTTGTGAGGTGAGGAAAGTGTATAGGGAGGGCATTAGTTGACTTTCTCGCACCAATTAATTAAAATCTTAATCATTTCCAGAGATTATTTGTTGAGCGATGCGAGTGATCATTTAAAATAAAACCATTTCATTAAATGTAATGTAGGTGTGCAAATAATGTCTCAAGTCTAGCGAGAAAAGAAAAAGACTCTTTTTATAGAAAACTTAAGATTAACTACAATGTCCAAGGAGGACTTGATTGAACGAAGAAAGTACTAGATCCTACGAAGGTTGACTAAAAGACTGTTTTAATATTAAAGGATGCGTTGCCCCTAGTCTAGCTACTCTTTGTTGTTGGACTGCCAAGACGCTTGAGTTTTCCATCTTTCTGTTAACTTCGATTCCATTACCGCAGACCGAGGCAGTGATCGTTACGTGCCCATGATATCAAGTGGGAGCTGGAGGAGTTTGAGGCCATGGAGCAACGGGCGAGCACAAGTTGTCCAAAGAAACGGGTCGGAAAAGTCACGGGGACGAAATTTGTCGATCGAGCATATTGATGGAAGGAAGTGAACCCGAGAGGACCTTGAGGGGTATTGGGCTCGCTTTGGGAGGATTGGCGATGCGCCTGGTTGTTTTGAAAGCTAAAGGGGTGATACTAGCCGATTGTGTCTTCGGGCCTTTCTCAAGCTTGGAACCGGCATTAGACAAGTGTGCTCAAAGGTGTTGTCCTATCGGATTCTCTCACTTCGGCACTTGAATTTTGCGCGACGTAATCATTTCTTTGCCCGGTTCGACATCTTGGGTCAAAGGAGTGCTAGTACTTATCATAAGATCAAGCTTCTCCCGCATTTGTTTCACTTGCTCTATCAATATTGCCACATGGGGATCAACGGAACATTCGAGTTATTTGAACTCGCAACAAGACTCTTATCGCCAGAGGGAAACACAGCCGCAGATCGGTGAAACCGACGGTGAATTCACTAAGTCCGGTAGACGACAACGGAAAACTTGTGGCATCCGGATTTTCTTTTAGCAACTCATGATCGCATTCAGGTGGGTGTAGAGGCTTTAGACATAGCCACATAGCTCAAACCGATTATGTGAAGCCGGAGCATAAACCGGTGTATTGCCGAAATTGAGGAACAAAGTGACGGAGCCCAACTCGTTCGAGGAGCCGAGGGCGATGGAGCCCTAATGGCCCGAGGTGCCGGAAAGGGTCAAGAGGAATTGTCCTTGGCAAGGGATCATATGTGGATGGAGGGAGGTGTTGGCCGTGGGATGGAGAGTTATAGGATGAAGGGATTGAAATCACTGCTTCAAGTCTCATCTTCGATCATGACCAGGGAACCATTCGCCTCAATCACCCGAACTCCATGGCGGCGAGAGCATTGATGAGCATGGTCACTGCTCTTCATGAATCTTATGGGCGTTTCCAAAGCCAGACTAACTCTTCCTTCCTAATCATCGGATTTCTTGTATCCTTACCGCTTTCGCCAAATCGCCATCGATCATTATCATCCCATTTAACCTTGGCGTCCGCCGTGAACTTATCTGGAGGGCGAGAGTTCAAAGCATTTCACCAAATCCAGCTTTGCCATGGCCACATGCTTGTTGCAAATAAACCATCCATTCTCAACATTTGTTGCGACTAAATCATCCGGCTTGTCGTAGTCTCGTTGAATTCACAGAGTTTGAATCATAAAATTCAATCATGTTTACATTCGCGTTGTTTGGGAAATGATCATCAAGTGGCGGGTTGAGATCACCGAGGCGCTCGAGTTTGCCCTTCTTAATTAATCCCCGAATCGCCTTTCTCAAAGTCAGATACAGCTTGTCGGCCGTATGACCGTGGTACCGGTGGAAAGCACAATGCTTAGTGGTGTCAAAAGGGATTTTGGGATCCTTGGGCCGATAGTTTCTCATGGGTTCGAGGAGACCCCGCTTTAGCAAGCTATTTAAAACTTTGCTTAAGGGAACACCCAAATCCTCTGATTCGAGATTTGGTCATTGACTTGGTCACCATTCCGAATGTGGTTTGCCGGTTTTGGTCCATTGGGGCGCCAAGTTTGCCCGTTTCGATTAACCTTGAACCGCTCTCTTCAAGACTATGCAGCTTGCCTGGTCGTGTGGCCATAATGATCATGGAAGGCGCAGGCTTACTCATGTCGAGAGGTGCATTTGAGCTCCTTGGATGGTAGTCCTTGAGAGGCTCCAAAAGGCCTACCCTTACTAAGCCCTTGAAAATTAAGCCCACGGGCATCCCAAGATCATCAAAACGTTCTCGTTGCCTTAAAGGACCACCATTTCTTGGTTGCTTTTGGGGGCCGTCAATTGTACACAATGCCTTCTTTCCTTTACCGGATGTCGGAGCCGTGTTGGAAGGGTAAGGTTTATAGCGGCGAGACATGTTCGACTCGTAGTCTTTTCCCGTGCACGAACCCTTTTGATGTAATCATCAATGTAATCGTCGAGATTCGACCTTTGTAAACTTCATTCGTGTCGATACACAAGATTGATATGGTGAGATGGCCCGAGTCGAGCGATCGTCGATACTCGTTGCTAGGCTTTTCTTGTACCTTCTTAATTGGTTCTACCAATAATCCATTGGACGAGTCAATAGGAACATTAGGATTGCATGACCCCGCCACAAGATTGGCATTAGCAAACGAAACCACGTAGGAAGTACTCTGGTGGGAGGAATGACAAGCCTGAGCATTAAAAGCGTGACCGTAATCTTCCTCATAAGGCCCGGGCAATGCCGAAGATGAAGATATATGGCTCGTAATGGGTGGATACCAGGAGCAAGTGAGTGCGGATCCGTAAGGCCGCCGAAAACATGAGGTTTGAGGCATCGTAACAAAGAGGATTGAATGTGTCTTGACCGCACCGAGGAACATGACTGCAAGGGAAATGTGTATACTGTACTTGATGAGCAGGAGCAGCTTGCGTAACGGCCGGGTGGAGAATTTGATGAGGAGCATTTGACCTTGTCGGACTTCCCAACCTGAGGGGCGGGGTAGAGCCCGATGAAGTGGTGATAAAAGCCCGGTGGCCCACGTGATCTTGCAAGATCATAGGGGCCAGTGCTTTGAGAATTGGAGGAAGCAAGCCGGCCCCCTCTCGAACCATGGAGCTCGAGAAACGAACCTGTCCCATTCCGAGATGGTGACCCGAGCGACCGATGCGGTGAAGTAGTAACCGACCCCTTCCAAGCCGCGGGCGAAAGCCAACCGATTCAATCCCGGTGGTGAGACCCGAGAGGCACCGGGGCAGTTGACCTAGATCGGACTTTTGAGGAGTATCGAGCAAGAAGGGCCGAGATGTACCGAATCGACCAATTCCGCATTGATGGCCCGGGCCGACCGAGGTTTTGAGTAGCGAATCGACCCATTCCAAGTCAGCGGACGTAAAATGCACCGATTGAAACCCAAAGATGAAAACCGATAGGTGCCCTGGGGAAGTTGACCAAGATCGATACGATGAGGCCGAGAGGCAGATGAGTGATAGGTCGGGGATGCTTGGCCCATTAGTAGTTCCACACGAAAGGGAACAGGCATTTGATGGTAGTTGGCATGCCCGGAGGGTAATTAGCTCCAACCTTCGCCTCAACCGTAAAGGTTCTATTAGGGTGGTGAACAATTGCTAGCCCCCGGGTTCTCGATACTTTCCAATAACCGATCGATCCGAGCCTCTTGATTTTGTCTTATCTGTTCCAACATCCGATTCCACTGCTCGGCATTTTGCGGATTTTCGGGTGTGGAGTTGTACGTCCCCACCGTTCTCCTCTCGAGTTGGTCATTCTCAAACTTTAAGCCGGCGAAGGAGGAAACCGATGAAGTATCTCGACTTTGGAATGACTGAGCTGAGCAAACGATGACCCGGGGTCTCGATCCAACCTTTGCTTACTGTGGAAGGCACAAAAGGGTGTGGTTCGACTGGAAAGTGAAACAAAGTTGGTGTTTGGGCTTAGGGCTCATGCAACATGCGCTTATTTGTTCATGTTTACTTAAAACACGTTTTATTAACCTAATCGGTTGGAAAAGATTTCACTTTTTTTTTTCAAACTACTCGATTCTCCGGATCACTGGGCCCCGTCACTACGTCTATAAGCCCCTCGTATTCCACCCGTATTTCGACCTCCCAGGCGGATGACCCCGGCGAGGGTCCTATAGGGCAAGCGGGTCCCACCGACCGAAAATGAAAACGATCCTAAAAGTCTGGCGGGTAATCGAGTCTTAACGAGCATTCGATGTAAATTACGGACAAAGCTGACGTCAAAGTCAAGATCATGTCCGAGGGCTCGACGAAAAGTCGGCATGATTTGGACTGATAAGCGTCCACAATTGATCTTGACTTGTCGTCAGTTAAGCCGTAATTAGGCATGGAATAATCGTTAATCCTTGATGACTCAAAGGTCACGCCGGGAGTCAATGTATAATTTGTGCGCCGAGCCGAAGTCAAGGCGCCGGCCAATATCTTGGTCAAAGTCCGCGGCGGAAAACCGCAGAACTTCGACCGATTAGGGACCCGAAAGATATTGAGTCGGTATGCCGACAAAGGCTTGAAAGGAAAGGTCTATACACGTACAGGCATGACACGCACTGTACTAAAAACCAACCTGTCTCGGACAAAGTGTGTCACGGACAAGTGCATGGTCGACACGAGGCTCCATGGGATGTTTGGGTAGTCCTGTGCTCATCCGAGAGGCGTAATAAGACCAAACGGACCGCGACAAGGATTTCCCCGGGTTAGGGACGTAGTGTGCAGTGTAAGGTCACGTGCGCGTAGTGTGCAAGTAGTCTATCTTCTTTTTCTGAGAAAAATAGAAATTTTTTATGTGTCTTAAAAAGGCATGATGCATGATTTTTTTTTGAATTTTTTTTTTGAAAATTTTTTTTTGAAAATTTTATGAACACATAAGCACATAAGCACAAAAATTCCGACAGATAGGGACATTATTCCGACAGTCAAAATTTTGACTTTTCCGAGGCGGCCAAAAACAAACACGAAAACTGTGCAAAAATCAACACACACAAAGCAAAGGATTTTCAAATGTTGAGACGGAAGCTTGACCCTCAAAAAGCTTTTCTTTTTTTTTGAAAATAATGATACCGGTACGTGGGATTGTTAGACCACAATTTATCCCCGACTCGTGTTAGGAGGCGATAACGGGAAGTTTAATGGTTTCCACCAATATACCAAATATCATTTTTTTTTTAGAAAAAGCTTATTAATCCCCAGCGGAGTCGCCACTGTGATGTACCCGATTTTTTTTGTGAAAATCAAAACGGAGTCGCCACGCCATTTTTGTTTTAAGGGCCAAAACTTTGAAAAATGCCCGAGATCAGAAATTTGGGTTCGGAGGTCATGTTACGCGCCGGGAAGGACGTTAGTGTGCACCCGGAACGCCTCGTAAAAACGAGTCTTCCAAACATTCAAAATCCTTTGTTGTATGTGTGTGTGTGTGTGTGTGTTTTGGCCAAAATAAGTTGAAACTGAGGTAAGTAAAAATTGGGAACTCTTTTTAAGGCTTTAAACTGATCCCATGATTTTTTGGGTGATTTTTGGGTTGAGATTTGTAACTCAAAAGATTTTTGGAAGTTGAAAACCAATTCTGCCAGAATGAAAAAGGCAGTTGACTCTTGACTTTGAAATGGACTTAAAGGCTTCAAAACCTCAGAATCTGGGGAAAGTCCGAGAATGAAAGTTGCTTAAAACACCCTAAATAGGGTTTCTACAAAGGAACTTTCCATTTTTGAAGTAATTTGAGGGGTCAAAACCTTCTGGAAATCTCAGATATGAAATCTGGATTTCCAGAAGCTGATGAACTGGCCTCTAAAAGAAAAATTGAAAAAGGAGTTTTACTCACTCAAAAATAAAATAAAAATATGTATGGAAAGATCTGGATGTTGGCTACAAAAAGTATTTTGTAGTCAACACCAAATTCCAAGTTTATATATGTCCAAAAAATTAGACCATGGACTGAGGTCTGAGAAAATTGCTACTGGACAGCAACTTCTCAAGAGAGAAAATATGATTTAAAAGGGGGTTTTGCATCCATGCTTGTCCCCATTTCCCTAGGTTTTGATTAGTGATCACTTGACATTTTAGTGGTGAATCAACTATATCAAACCATCCTTGGGGTACATTAGGACTAAGCACTTCATTTGCTTGGGAAGGGGAATTTTATCCTTTGAAAATGAGATTTGATGTATGAAAATGATTTTTAGGGTTTTGAAAATGTGTTTTCTTTGCAAGAAAGTAAGAACACTTTGAAAATAATGTAGATCCTTGTAGAAGATCATCCATGGAGATGAACTTCCATGGTGATCTTCTTGGATCTAAAGCAAGAAGATGAATAAACTACATTTTGTAGCTTGAAAATGCATGCATGGATGAATTTTAGGGTAAGGAGAGGGAGGTTATACCTTTCTTCCTTGTGTTTTGTGTTTGAAGGCTTGAATGTGAGAGTGTTTAAGGCTTGAATATGAGAGTGTTTAAGGGTGTTTAGGGTTGATGATTTGAGTTGGTTAAAGAGAAAACAAGTAGATAACAATGAAGTCCTCTATGTTTTCTCTCTAATCCTCCTCCTAAAGGGTGATTTGAGCTTGGATTGGTGTATGTATGAGAGTATGTATGAGAGTGATTTGAAGTGTTTGTGAGTGAGTGAGATTTGGGAAAGATTGGAGAGAAAATGGTGGCAATCTAAGGATTCCCACTGTTTTCTCTCTATATTTCGCCAGAGTTTCGTTGCTGTGAGTGATTTGTGTTTTGTAAACTGAGAGAGGAGGGTTCAATTTATAATCCTCTGAAATTTACAAAGATGTCCGCGCGGATATGTTCGTCGGCGTGCACTGTTCATCTGCTACAGTGCTGGCTTTTGGACAGGAGGAATAATCTTTTTAAAATTCAAACTGAAACTGTTTTTCAACTTACCAATTCGGGTTTTTTCCATTTCTTTTGCTTTTTAGGATTCCTTTCCTTGTTTATCTTTAAATGGCAATGCCCACTTTACCCTTGCTTTGTTAGAAAGGTTAGGGTTTGTTAGAAATGTTAGAAATGTTAAAACTTTCGTTAACTTCCTAACGAAAAAGCTACCAACTCAAATTGGAGCACTTACACAAGCATAAAAAGAATTCCTTCTAATCAAATGCATTTTTCTTGATGAGATTCTATATTGTGCTATACCAACTTATGAGGCTTTCAATTTTTTCCTAAAAAGATCCCTTATACTTTTCCTTTTTATAGATTTCTAAGTGTATAGAAAATATGAGAGGAAAGATAAATAGGCATTCATACTAGGGCAAATGGCAAGCATAATGATAATGATTTTTGATCATCATAGGGATTTTTTTTTTTTTTTTATATACTATTATACATGCATAAAAAGAAAAATGCAACTAAGTTAAAAAAAGAAAAAAATTACACTAGAAAGCGATTAAATCTAACTTAGAAAGCAAGTAAAAATTTAAAACTAGAAAGCGAAAAATAAAAAATAGATATACCCCCCCCCACACTTGAAATGAACATTGTCCTCAATGTTTCAAGGAACAAAGAGTAAAAAGATAAGCATGCGGTGGTAAACAAAATTATGATAAATAGTAATATAATCCATCGATTTACTTATTCCGATGATGCTTGTTTAAGGTCATAAGCTCGACCCCTCTTTATCAGTAACAATGGACGGTGAGTGGTATTGTAATGGTCTCTTGTCCTTAACAACTCGCCATTCCTTGCCCTTTGGCATGGTTGAGCTCTTATAATTGATGCACATGCGACATCCCGGTGTGCCTTTTTTCTTAGGCCCCCTACCTTTTGATTTTTCAATTTTATTATGCTGCCTAGGGTGCATATTTTTCATACCATTATGATCTAAGGGCTTTTTAATTATTATTTTTGAGTCCTTGGATTGCGAGTTTTCACTCTTTTTGTTATCATTCTTAGGAGTGTCAACTTCATGGCACGATTTCTTGAGATTTAAGTCTTTAAATTCGACTTTCTTATTTCCAATGTTTAAAGAAAGAGTGCCATTCTTTACATCTATTATTGCACCGGTGGCAAGAAAAGGTCTTCCTAGAATGATTGGAATTTGGTGATCTTCCTCCATCTCAAGAACTACAAAGTCAACCGGGATGATCAATTTCCCAATTTGACAAGGGACGTCTTCCATAATACCCACCGGGTATTTAATGGAACGATCCGCTAGTTGGAGAGAAATAGTGGTGGGTTTCATTTCCCCTACACCTAGTTTTTTACCTATCGAAAGCGGAATGAGGCTCACACTTGCCCCAAGATCTAACAAAGCATTATCAACATTATATTTACCTATTTTGCAAGGAATAGAGAAAGTGTCGGGATCTTTTAATTTAGGAGGAAGTTCTCTTTGTAAAATGGCACTTACTTCTTCTGTTAAAGCGACAGTCTCATGCTCCTCAAGTTTTCTTTTATTTGCAAGAATATCCTTTAAGAACTTAGCATAAGATGGCATCTGTTGAAGGGCATCGGTAAAAGGTATGTTGATATAAATAGATTTTAAGACTTCTAAAAATTTTGCAAATTGTTTGTCAAGTTTGGCTCTTACCAACCTTTGGGGGTATGGTATTGGAGGGTCAAAATTTCTAGAAATCTTAGGGGATTCTGTCCCATTTTCAACATCTTCATTAGTCTCAACCATCGCTGGGGTTGGACTAACTTTCTCCTTACTCGGTTTGATATTTTCCTTAGGAAGGGGATCTATAATTTCTTTTCCACTCCTAGTTTCTACCGCACTAACATGCTCGTCGGGCCTTTGCGATTGACCGGGAAAACTCCCTTGTGGTCTATGCGAGGTACCGGCTTGTTGAGCTTGTTGATTTTCAAGCATTCTATTGTGGGCGGCTAAATTATCAAACCTAGCATTCAACGACTTAATGGATTCCCTTAACTCATTATTGGTTTTCTCTTGTTCGTTTTTATTTTCAATCATAAAATCCATAATAAGATCCAATTTAGACTTAGGGGGAGGGAAAGCACTAGAATTGCCATTGAAATTCTTTTGTGTGAATCCCGGTGATTGTGTAGAAGGTTGTGGGTTTAAAATATTGTTATTCTTATAAGAAAAATTAGGATGACTTCTCCACTCGGGATTGTATGTGTTTGAATACATACCACCCTTTTCCCCGTAAGAATTAACAAAGTTTACTTAAACACTAGAAGTAGTGTCAAGCAATTCACAACATTCTGTACTATGTGAGTTTGACCCACATAGTTCACAAACAACATTAATGTTGGCCAAGGGATTTACATTCAAGTTTTCAAACTTTTTAAGAAGCATATCAACTTTAGAAGACAAGGTAGTAATGACATCAATATTGTACTTACCTGGAATCCCCTGCGGTTGTTCCCTCTCATTGAACCATTGATAGTGATTCAGGGCTATGTTCTCTATCAAGTCGTTTGCTTGATCCACCGTCTTATTCATTACTGCACCTCCTGCGGCGGCATCAATTGTCTCCCTTGTTCTATGCGTGAGACCATTGTAGAAAGTATGCACAATTAACCACTTTTCAAGCCCGTGGTGAGGGCACATCCTTAGGAGCTCTTTGAATCGCTCCCAAGCGTCATACAGTGATTCGCTTCCTGTTTGGCTAAAATTTGTAATCTTCGTCCGAATTTGAGCAGTCTTGCTCGGAGGGAAGAAACGTCCAAGGAATGCTTCTTGAATTTGGTCCCAAGTTGTAAAGGAGTTGGGTGGGACTGAAATTAACCACTGTTTCGCCTTATCCTTAAGAGAGAAAGGAAAAAGGCGCATCCGAATTGCTTCCGGGGTAACATTCTGAATACGTGTGGTATCACAATATTCATGGAATGTTTGGATGTGGAGATGAGGATCTTCGAAAGCGGTGCCGCTATATTGGTTATTCATAACCATAAGCAAAAGTCGCGGCTTTATCTCAAAGTGTGCCGCTTCGGCATTCGGCACAACAATAGGGGATCTAGTTCCCGGGGTACTTGGATTAACAAAGTCCCGTAGGGTCCTAGCGGGTGTCTGCTGTTCTCCCTCCATGTGTTTCTTAAAAGTTTCTCTAAATCTTCTTAATCTTTCGTGAAAGCTTCTTTCGGGTTCCGGATCAAAGTTGTCAACGAATGTCCGAGACCGTTTCATAAACTATAAGAAAAACACTTGAAGAAAAATTAAACGCAACAGATTATAGGACGAGAAAGCAAAATAGTAAAAATAAAATAAAAACTAAAAATTAATTTTGTAGTAAAGACAAAAAAAAATAAAAAGTAAACCGTTGTCCCCGGCAACGGCGCCAAAAACTTGTTCGGTCGAAACCTAACGGTTTATTTTATATCCGCAAGCGCACGGGCTATTGTAATATAGCGGGTGCAAGTACGAGTCGATCCCACAGAGACAGGGTTTACTTAAGGGATATTTTTGTCTTTAGAAAATATAGAAAAGATTGGGGGTAGATAAAATTTGTTTTAGAATAATAGAGAGAGCATAAACAGAAAATACTTTAATTGAAATCTTATAAAACGAAGCATTCTCGGGATTGGAAATCATACGCATATTCTTATTCATCAAATTGTCATTGTCTTAGAAATAAAAGGTTTTCATAAAAAGCAAGGATGGTATGTTAAGCCTACGCTATTTCGGGCTAAGACAATAGCATTTGTATTCTTCACTAATTATGTCCTAACTGTTTGAAAAATCCGTTTATGTTTGCCCCCGCCCTGTCACAAACGGGCATTCCGGCTTATCTCTAGCTGACCATAATTAGTAAGAATCCATTAAGGACGGAAGTCAACATACTTTCCATTAAAGGAACATCCCTAGGCCATTGAACTACTCTCGTGATCAATGAACCTAGTTTCTTTATATGGTTCCGTCAATCGAGATTCTCCGCTAGGTACTTCTCTCAATTGACTGAATCATACAAATTGGATATCGCCAAAATGTAAGGCATTTAGAGAATAATATAAAGAGATTGTTTTAGATGAAGAAAGAAGACAAGACTAAACATTTTTAAATGATGAATCAAAGATGCTTTTGAGTTTCCAACCCCAAGAATATGGGGGATTACTCACAAGCCATAAATAAACAGAAAAGTATAAATAGAGATTGAGTAAGAAAGACTTATGATTGCTGAGAATAATGCTTCACTTTTATTGCTTTTCCTCCAAAGTAATTCCAAGAACAAATAATGACTTTGATCTTCAAACTCCTTTGGAAAATTGTTGTTATAAATCTTTGTATCTTTTATCTCTCTAATATCAGTAATTTCTCTCTAAGAATTCGTATATCAGACTGATTACAAGGGTCCTATTTATAAATGGGAGGAGACTCTTCAATTGGGTGCCATCAAAAGGTGCCTTTACATCTGCAGTCACGACTTGCACGGCCGTGTCAAGGATTTTGCACGGCCGTGTCCTCTTTGGCGCCAGTTTTGAATTTGAATCTTGGAGACTTGCACGGCCGCTCCTAAAACAGCTGCACGGCCGCTCCTGGTTTGGCACGGCCAGGTTACTTCAGTGCTCGGCCACTCCATGGGCCAAGATGGCCGGCCATGGCCTATGATGCACGGCCGCTCCTGGTTTTGCTGCACGGCCGCTCCGAATGGTTTTCAGCTTGGAGTGCTTATTTTGCTTGGTGTTCCTCCATCCTTTCGGACCAATTAGCCCAAGTATCCTTTAGTCATAAAATGGCCCTAAAACCTGTCTAGAAATGTATAAAATATATCAAAAACGTAAAATCTAATAAAATAGCAAAAGTAAGTAAAAATACTAAAAACTAAATAAAAAGTGATGATTTATTTGTGTAAAAGTATATAAAAACTAGGATAATTGACTATATAATAGTCACTTATCACAAGGAAGTTATCTCTTTCACAAAAAGAAACATATTCAGCAGGTTTGGGATACCTTCAGAGAAAATTTGTGATAACGGCTCCCAGTTCATTAGTAGGAAAACCCAGGATTTCTTGAGAAGTTGGGGAGTCAAGATGGTGACATCTTCACCTGTTCACCCTCAAGCGAATGGACAGGCAGAATCCAGCAACAAGATTATCATAAGCAACTTAAAAAAGAGACTGGACCAAAAGAAAGGAAGATGGGCAGAAGAGTTACCAATGGTTTTATGGGCTGACAGGACGACATCTAAGAATGCTACTGGTCAGACTCCCTATTCACTGGTATTTGGGATAGAATCAGTCATTCCAGCAGAAGTTCTTGTACCTACAGCCAGATACGGTTTGTTGACACCTGAGCACAATGAGGACATCTTGACACATGACTTGGATACCGTAGACGAGCTAAGGGACATGGCCAAAGTTCGGATGGCAGCATATCAACAAAGGGTAGCCAGGTCTTACAAAAAAAATGTAAGGGTTAGAAGGTTTCAAGTAGGAGACTTAGTCCTACGAAAGGCATTCCAAAATACAAAGGAACTCAATGCAGGCAAGCTCGCCCCAAAGTGGGAAGGTCCCTACCTAATTAATGCACAGGCAAAGAAAGGAGCGTATCGCCTGTCAACCTTGGATGGCCAAATGATCCCACGGAGTTGGAACGCCATTCACCTTAAAAGGTATTACATCTAGACAATGCCTTCCTAAAACTCACCTTATCCCAGGTATGGACAATCCTCTATTTATTATGCGTAACCTTTCATTTCCCTATTTACCATTTTTTATTTTTTTACTTTTCTGCAAAATAAGATATCGCTAACACAACCTGTGGAGGGGCGTCAACATAGTTGACGTCCATCATTAACATGTCTCTGTCTTGCAAGATGTTGACATATGAGAATGGGGACATGTCGAAAGTACTAAAGTCAAAATGACAACGAATTCTCCTCCGTCAGAGACTGGCCATCTCTTCTAAAGTAAAGGTACACAATCCCTTCTAAGGTTTGAAGAGTTAATTACCTCTTTCTTAAGATGTTAGATTACCACACCTTCGCCTGGAGCGCAAGTTATCTCTTTAGTTGAGGTGTGGGGTGGACCTATATGAGTAAAATTATATAGCTTACCCATTCCCACTCAATTAAATGATTGATCTTATGTTTTATTCTTGTGGTTATGACATGTACGTGTCATCTTATGTACCTACTGTTTTGACATACTATCATGTCACCTTACGAAATTAACATGTGATCATCCAAAGAAAACTTCATCAAAAGTATACCAAGCCTTGACATGCTTGAAAATTACCAAACCATAGTTTTTCTACAAAAGTTACCATAAGAACATTCCTAAAAGTTAAGGCAGTAAGCCAAACATCCAAGCTATTAAAACTAAAAAGCAAAAGTGTTGAACCAACCCAACACTTGAAATAAATTGTCTTCGGTCCTTATGGACCTATTACAAACCAACCAAAATAAAATTGTTTTTTGGGATTCCACCCTTAAATTCCAAACAAAAGAACCAAAGTTTTTACCTGTTTCACTTAGCAGCAGCCTCAGATGGTCCTGTGGGAATGGCATCTCCGGCTTCAGTCTCTCCAGTTTTAACTTCTGCCATGGTGTCTTTGGGGCTGGATGTCACCTCTCCCTCATCTACTGGCTCTCCTGTCAGTTTGGCTAAATGAGCATACTCCTTGTTAATATCCCAATTCTGAGATTTCCCATCTTGGAACTCCTTTATCATCTTGATCCTACTCTGAAAAACGGTCTTTGCAGCCGCTATTTTGCAGGAATCCCTTACTTCGGCAACCTCCTTAAGATGGTCTTCTTCACTTTTTGCCAAACTATCCAGTAAATCCTTCACAGTCTTTTCCTGCTCCTCCAACTTCTTCGCTTGTTGTTCCAAAGACTTTTCATGCCCCTTCACCTTGTTCTCCAGCATAATCTTCTCTTTCTTGGCCAAAGCCGCCTCTGATATAGACTTCTTCTTCAGCATCTCCATTTCCTTTACCAAATCTTCCAAATACCCTACCGCCTGTAACATAAAAAGTTGACATCAAAGAATATCATGGAATCATAGAATCAGTCAAAGTCTAGTTAGTAACATCTAGGGGTGGAAATGGTTCGGCTCAAACCGCGGTTCGGAACCGAGCCGAGCCAAATCGTGCGGTTTAGCTCAGTTTTTAAACTTATGCGGTTCAGCTCGGTTTAGAAAATTGATAAACCACACGGTTCGGTTTGGCTCACGTCTGACCCTTCAAGCCGAACCGAGTCGAACCGTTTCAAGCTGAACCACGAGCCAAACCGTAGAGCTGAACCGTGGAGCCGAGCTAGCTGAACCATTGAGGTGTTCTATGGAGTAATGCATGTGTCTGCTTAGCAATTTGAACGCAAGATTGCAAGCATTGGAGGAAGCATAAATTGATTATAAGATATTGATGAGCATATTAATATCAGGGGATTGATGCATGTAATCTTTGTTGTAGATTTTACATCTAAAGATGAGAAGCGAGAGGAGCATGTGTTGGATTTATATTTTCTGTATCCAATGTTCAGCTGCTCAGTTTAGGATCTAGTCACCGTTAAGTTATTGATGATTTATATTGCAACTATAACTCTGAAACATCCCTATTGTGAAAGCTCAAGCTCATTGACCTGCACCCCTTGATACCAATTTAACTAAACCGTGGTTCAAACCGAGCCGAGCCGAACCGTGATGGTTTAGCTCAGCTCGGCTTGGACTATTTTATGGCTCAGCTCGGTTTGGGATTTCTCCAAACCGATGTATAGCGGTTTGGCTTCTAAATTACCCCAAACCGAGCTAAACCGAACCGTTTCCACCCCTAGTAACATCTTAATCCAGCAGCAAAACTCATACACTTCTTCTTAAACTCTCCTACTGGCATTCCTTCAAAGGCATCTCCAACTTCAATTACCTCCTCCTGAATGGCCTTCCTCTTTTTCACCCTAGAGCCAATACCAGCGCTCTCATCTAGTACAGGGATCTTCTTGGGAACCGGTGGTGGCTTCATCTCTATCTTGAGAGGAGAATCTCCAAACATGGCATCAATGTCATCAAGATCAAAGTTTGACCCCGAGACAACTGGCTTTGAAACTGCACCAACATATGAAGAATGTCAAAAAGTATTACGCATTAGATTGATGAAACAAAATAAGGAGACAACATGCTTACCTGTAGACTTGATGACAGAGGATGATGCTCTATGGTCTTCTTGAATAACCAAAGGTGATTCCAGCAGACCTCTAGGTGATCTCTTGTCCAAAGGAAGATTGAAGAACTCTTCGATTTTTGCTAAGGTATTCTCTGCCCGTGGAAAAAGCTCTCCCCAATCAATATCTGCAAAAAGGTAAGAGCAATTACGATTTTAGTTTATCTCAAAACCAAAAAATCACAAAGTCAGGAATTGAAGTACCTCCCTTATTCCACTCGCTTGGTATTTCATCCCCTCCTTCAATAGATGCCCTATCAACAAAGAAAAATTTATTTTTTCATCCCCTATCGCTTGACGATGCAGTGCTCATTAGGAAATTCCTACCCGATCTCTTCTTAAAAAGATACCTTTTTGACCCAAAAGGTTAAAAATCATACGAGTAAGCGATTTCATGAAGCCCTATGTTTAGACCATTTTCCCTGTTAACTTTGATTACAAAGGCAAAAATTCTCCAAGCCATAGGCATCAATTGAGGGTAAGCAAGTTGGGTCTTCTGAAAAAATTCGGAAATCAAAGAAGGGAAATGATAACTAAACCCTAAAAGGAAGGGGTATTCGAGAAAACAAACCCATTTGTTGGAAACCAATCAGACCTAAGGTTGACAGAAAAAGGGTGAAAGATAGCACCTTTTGGGAAGTAACATTGTCGTTTTAGCGACTCGATTTGGGCGTCGCTAAACACACACGTCTCCTCATCTGGCTTAGCAAGGAGATTTTCACACGAGAAATCCTCAAAATCAATTTCTATGGGACCTTGTGGAAACGGTGCGCTCTTGGTTTTGGAAGAACTCCACCTAGTCCTACCCATCTTAACAAGCAAGCAAGAAAAGAAATCAATGGAGTCAAGGAAAGGAAGAAAGAGCGGAGAGTTTTACCTTACAGAAGAACGCCGTAGTAAGGAGACAAATTAGAAGGTTTGAGAAGCTTTTTAAAAACCACCAAACAGTTATTTAATTTGAAGAGGGTTCTAATTCCAAAAAACCGCTTTTCCCTAAATTAACTCCCCAACCATTCAAATGCTCCACGTATCATTATGGTCGTCTAATCATGCAAGCTGGCACTTAGCTATTTATTGAAAAATATTTGCCTCTTCAGTTGCCATGGTAGACAAATATTTTTGGGGATAAATTGTTATGTGTATTTTTCAGCATGGTGACATCTTCAGTTGCTCCTGCATGTCAAGATGATATTCCACTGTAAGTATTACTTAATATTTACTAATTCGTTTTTTTATAATATTTTCCATTATTATTTTACATAAAAGATAAATACGGGATACTTTCAAGCACGTTCAACCTCTCTTCAACGGCAAAGTGGACTTGGTCTTGTGGACGTTGAGGAGATAAGCATGGATGCCGAGAAACTAACATTTATCCGTTATAGTTGTTATTATTTAAGGGGATTTGGAGACAGAAAAATACACATTCTTTACACACACTGCACACGCATAACTTGTAATCCTCTTCATTATCTTCCGCAGTTGTAATCTCAATTCTTATAGTGAAACATTTAAGGTTGGAGACCTAACTCCCGGGGTTTTTTCCAAAGAGGTTATCATCTCTAAGGTTTTCCTCGTTAACAAATCCTTGTGTCACTCTTTACCTTCATGTTTTTGTTCTATTTAATCGAATTTCAAAGTCTCCCCCTTGTTATTTAAATTCATACACTTGCCAAGTTAAGATTCTACGATATTGTTTTTTTCTACCAAAATAACAAGTATGTTTTACTCCATCCGTCCCATTAATAACTTCACTTTTTGCCATTTTGGGTGTCCCATTGAAAGCTTCACCTTTCCTTTTTTGGCAAAGAATCTTTACTATTCCCTCCATTCATTCTCTCTCCTACATTATTTTAATACTCACAACACCATTAATTTATTATTCTCTCCACTCATTCTCTCTCCTATTTTCAAATTTCTCTCTCCTATTTTCAAATTATACTCACAACATTTTTTTTTTCACCCATTTTCTTAATTTGTGTGCCGAAATCAAAATGGTGAAGTAAATAATGGGACGGAGGGAGTATATGCTTAAAAAAATATTGTGGGCCGATGCAAAAAAAAAAAAAAAAAGCAATAGGGCTTGTAGACTTTTTTTTTTTGAAGGAAAAAAAACCGTCTAGATGAACATTTATCGTTAGTTTGGATTTGGGGTCCACTAATGTAGTGGCATGATGAGGGAAAATAATCGCTCTAACAAACTTGAAATAACAAATTTTATTAAAAAATCAAGTAGAAAGGAATTTGTATTTCTAAAAAGTTTTAAATTTTCTTCAAAATATTTTAAAATTTTACTTAAATATACTAAAATAACTAGGTGATAACCCGTGCTTCGCACGGAAATCATTCTGCTATTTTGTTGTTTATTTGGTTGTTGATAGTTTTACTTTATATACTTTTGATTCTAGTTTTAGGCAAAATGGTTCACTATTAATAGAATATACACCCGTGCTTGATACGGATACAATTTACTTTAGAAAGAGAATTGTTTTATTTAATTTACTAATACCACTTTTATTAAAAGTAATAAAAATAATGAGAAGAATATAGATAGTCTTTATGTGGTGCTCTATATTTCAAACTCTTCCAAAATTTCTCCTAGTGGCGTAAACATAAATTTCTTTTCTTATATTTTTTTGGAAGATTATTATGTGTACTCATATTTAGTTACTAATACCACTTTCAGTACAAGTAAAACAAAAAATGAATGAGAGAAATATAGAAAGTCTTGTGGTCTCCTAATAAACATGGATATTTTAATTGTTATAGCATTAAATAGGTTCAAGAGAAACATATTGATGTGGCACCACGTGACACTAAATTTCAAGTTTTTTTTCAAAACTTGTCAACGTGTAATAATCATAAGTTTCTTCCTTTACAATATATTTTAAAGAAATTGTTATTTGTACTTATATTTGGTTACTAATACCACTTATAATGCAAGTAGAAGTAAAAGAAAAATAATGAGAGTAATATAGAAGGTTTTGTAGTTTTCTAATCAATTCTTTAAAAATTATTAATATTTATGAATGTTTTAATTGTTATAGAATTAAATAGGGGTCAAAATACATTTACCCCCTCAACTATTCATCAAATCCCATTTTACACCTTTGCACGAAATACATCTCACTATGATACCCAATGGTAACATTATCCCACTTTGTCCCCAGATTCTAACAAACGTTGAAAATTTAATGAAATTGGTCATGTGTATATTACATGCGGGATAAATACATCATTTATATTTTTTAACTACACTAAGAAAATAATTAAAAAAAACCTCCACTTAGAAAATTAAATAATTTCTTCTTAAAATAATAAAAATTTAATAAGGTAAAAAAGAATACTCCATAATTATTAATTTCTTGTATATGAAAGAGTGAACAAATTAAACAGGGAAGAATAAAATAATAGATAAAGTATTTTTATTTAATTGACATACGTCAAAAGAGTGATAAAAATAAATTAAATGAAAGTTAAAAAGTTAAAATGAAAATGATCAAAATATCCATCATGTGACCTGCACATGTCTAATTTCGTTAAATTTTTAACGTTCGTTTGAATTCAAGAGGAAAGTGGAATAGTTTTAACATTGAATATCAAAGTGAAACAAATTTTGTATGGGGTGCAAAGTGAAATTTGGTGTATAGGTATTGATTTGGTGCCACGTGGCGCTCTAGATTTCAAGGTTTTCCAAAACTTGTCCACGTGGCGTAACCATAGGCTTCCGCCTTGACTTTTATATATATATATCGATTTTCAAATAATTGTTGTAACTTTCACTTATGAGTCTCATAATTTTTTTTAAGATGACCCAAATGTGAGACTTGACTTTTACCAGCTTGACTTTTATCACCGAGTCATTCATTCTAGGAACCACCGGTGAAGGCACAAGGCTATGGGGGTCATATACCCCTTAAATTTTGAAATGTGTCATTTTAGTACCTTTAATTTTAGAGAATTGGTTAATTATCTTTATAAATTATGCTTTTGACCCCTTCAATTTATGTAAAAATTACATTACAATTTTTTTTGACCCATAACGAAATTTTGTTGGTTTAGCCACTGCTAGGAACAACGTCTTTGTATTTGGTATATAAGAAACTAAAATCTGATTCTTTAAAAAAGAGAAACTAAATTGGATTAGGGTTAATAATCCTTCCGTTTCAATATATAAGTTATTAATTTTCTTTTTAAATGTTTTAATATAGTTATTAAACCAAAATTGATGATTAAACTCGCTTGTTATATTTAAAACAAAAATTTCATGCCGCACTTTCTCTCTTGTAATTTAAATTTTATACTTAAGACAATTTTTTTTTTTTTTTAAATCTTCGCGTATTCACGTCAATAAGTTCTATATCGGGAGAGGGAGTATTTGTTTTCCCTATATTTAATCCCTATAAACATGGAGGGGAGGGGAGGGGAGGCGCAGGCGCGTGCCAGGCGCAACCAAGCCAGGTAACCGTGGGACCAAAAATCATACGTGGCGAAGTTGGTCCATGTCCCGGTTCGGTGCTTCCCAATTAGGCACCTGCTTGCCACGCTCCCATAACCTCTTTTATATTCTCCCGCCACACCCCCACCACCCTCTACCTCTCCAAATTACAGACAGCGAACGA